>CM033402.1:4365745-5565745 GCA_019426215.1 Buddleja alternifolia
CTCGGTGGAGGCAGTTAGAGTCGGATTCAGTTGGTCTGGGGGCATGAGTGCGCTTGAGGTAATTCTAATAAGCGCTCAGGAGCATGGTAAACATGTCAGCTGTGTGCAGTAATTCTGTTTATATTCGGCTAAAGTCCGTAAACGAAAGTCCAAGCTGGCAAAACGGTTCATTGCATATGGATAAGTCTAGCAGTCTGCAGAAGTCATCAATGTAGAGTGGGGGAGATAAGTACCTTGAATGAACGTTGGATAGGATATCCAGTGCCCTGATATATAGTGGCCCGAGGATATCCAGCACATGGGTGGGAAAGATTTTGGAGGGCGCTTTGCAGATGGAGAATAAGCATCTGGGCAATAGTGTTGTGAGAAGCCAATTAGCCGATCTGTTGGGAGAGTCTTCGGTTTCCGAGAGTCGGGAACGCGGAGCCGGTAATACTCTTCCAAGTATGGGTAGATGGCTGAAGCAAGCGCTTGAGATCTTTCTAGCAGCGATAAAACAAAATCATAGTGACTGAAGACTTCTTGTCGAATAGACGGAAGAAGTGGATATCCTCTGAAAGGATTGATCCGAGAGCCATCACATTGTCGCAGATGTCTGTGAAGATTGTGTCGAATAAGAGATGGAGGCATAATTGCCATCATGAGAGAAAAGTGTCTTCACAGTGGCTAGGGGTGCAGTTCAGACAGGACAGGGGAGAAGAACGCTGGTGGACCTTGATCATCAAGCGTAGAGAAGAGTTGGCCCGTTGTGCAACGCTTGTCTTAAGCGGTGTTGGTTGATGGCGGATCAGAGGCAGCTTCAGAACGGGTCCAAGTATTGTTGGCGCTGCGTCAGCATGTAGCGTGCAAATTTGGTCTTTTAATGAATCCCTATTCGAACAGATGGGAGCACTAACAAGTCTTCAAATTTATACGTGTACCCATGTAAGCTTCAGCCCATCTTATCTCAGTCATACAATACTCAGTTCCTGCATTAAGTATAGCACGAAACCTTGGTGATGAATATCACAGATGGATTCAAAACGATACCTGGGGTGGTAGTTAGCGTTCCAGACGCAGTCAAAATATGCATCGTTTCAAGTTGAACATCTCGGTCAGGGATGCTGGACGCTCACCGGCATGTACTCTTTATTCTTCCACAGGAGGAGGAGAGCTGAGCGCTTGTTTTCCCTGCTTTGACCAGTGTTAGAGAGTGAGAGTAGCCTTCTCTGTTTAGTAGCTCTTCCGTTGGTTCAGAAGCTTATCCTGACGCTCATAGACTCTGATGTTGTAGTCTCTGAGAGCGAAGATAAGCTAGTGGGTTTGCTTGTCCCACAGTCCAGATAATAAGCTAATCAACATCAGCTCTGGGAGTCTTGCCTCCTTGCCGCTGTGCTGGAGAGTTACGGAAGCCGGGATGTGTTTGGGAGTCTTCCGAGTTCAAGAGGCTGTGTAGTAAGCTTCATCAGCTGGGGTGGGGCTGTATTAAAGAGAGTGTTGCGTACAGCCAGATCAAACTTTATGAGCTTGGCGATATCATTTTCGGCATTGATAAGACTTTTCTTCATGTATCCTGCAGTATGAAGGTCTCTGCGGGCGCTGGAGGCAAATAATCGACTGAGTGATCGATAGTCTTTGAGGGATCCAGCTTGAAGAAATGTCGATGAATCACAACGTCGTTAGCATCGCTCTGACCTTCTGAGCGTGCCTCTGTTGTACTAGGTAATGCAAGCAATGGTTGAGCCCTATGGATTTCAGGTTCATCAGGCTCGAGATTGTAGATTCGATGGCAGCTTCATGTGCGATGGCCACAATTGGGCCATATCACATCCAGATGGACATCAACTGGGGTTTCAAAGGATGATATCGGGACAGCAGCTATGCTTGATCACTTTGTGTAGCCTCAGAAGAAATGGCAGCAGTTGGACGCTTACGTCTCTTGAAGATACGCTTCACATTTATACCTCGGCGGGGAAAGCTTGAGTCTGTGGAACTGCAGGTTCTTCAAAGTCAATATTTTTGAGAACCTTTTCCAGATCTTTCCGACTAATGAGGGGTATAGAATCCTCGTCATCTTCATCGCTTTTGATAGGTTGAGCCTTGGGCTTTCGAGGAGCCCGTTTCTTTGTGACAGTGGGACGCTTCACATTATGTTTGGCTTTCTCTTGAGTTGGACGCTCAGCCTCCTCATCTGACGCTGCTCGGACAACTTGGCGCTCAGAGAGAGGCTTAGCAGCACCTCCAACTTTGGGTGGATTGAAAAGATTATTGATGATTCTTGGCCCATAGAACTTATGCTTGGCCACGGTGACTCCTGCTGAAGAGGTGCATTCTGCTCGGAAAATTAGATCACTTAAAACTAGACCATAAGGTCTGTTTGAAGTGCGTAGACTGTCTCTGAACCTGCTGAATATATAGGCGCTCCAGTTGATTTTTATCTTGAGTAGGATGGCAGTCATCATCTGGAATGGGTTGGGTTGATTTGTCGAAGGTTCCCACTCTGCATTCTATGTTTTTACTGCAGAAATCAGCCAAGACTCGATACCTGTTCACTATATCTTCTTCTCAAAGTACGGTTTGTATGGAACATCATCGTAAGCGCTAATCTGAGTCCAGACTTCTTGAATTTGTTCTTCATGATAGTGTCTAAAGTGGCTCCAGCATTAGGTAGAGAGAAATTCTGGGCAATAGAGGCCGCAGAGAGAGTGAACGTCTTTGATTCTTCTTGGAGACAGGAAACAAAACAAGTGATGGAAGTCTCATCGTCAGACAGTCGAGCATTTCTCCAGAAAAATTCTAGTTTCAGGAAACTATACGAGTATTTCGTGAGAAATTTCTGAAGCCCAGCCTCTGCTACAGAATCCATATTTCCGTTAAATCAATTTGGGGGTTTTCATAGAGAAACTTCCAATCAACTATAAGGCCTTCAGTGATCTTGACAACAACTTCAGTGGTTCCAGCAGTAGCTTTCTTGGGTGCCATTAGTGAGCAGTAGACAGAGATTACGAATGAAAATTTTTGTTTTTGAAAAAGAGAGAGATTTTTCTTGCACGAAGTAATAGAGTATAAGAGTGTTTGTGTTCTGCAGAAACTTTTTTTGAATGTTCGGTGGTGATTGTTTGAAGTTTGAGATGTGACACGTGGAGGAATATAAATCTCAGCCATTAAAATATAACTGTGGACGTGAATTTAGATTAAATAGGCACGGTTTCTTTTAGTAACTGCCACATATATATTTTGAAGTCCGATTAAAAGTTTGAAACAGAGACTGAGAGTGATACGTGTGCCCATGAAAAGCGGATACGTTCTTTATGAAAACTGTTCGGGAACCATAATTTTGAACCACTATTCAAATGCCCGCCAAAAATTTGTTAAAGCGTCGGACCTATTCAGAATGACGCTTGAAACAACAATTTAGTGTTATGTGGACGCTGAGAATCTTGAGAGTCTCTTTCAAGTAACATTTTGTGCTTTAGCGGTCATTGTAACATATAGAATTATTCCTTTCAGGGGTATATGAGGACACAGTTCCCAGTACTTATCATATGTCTTGGTAGTAGTGTTTTACTTTTGGTTTAAAATATTCAGCGCTGGTTGTATTCGTCTAAGATACATGGTAATGTACTGACGCGTGTACATGTGCTGAACCATCTTTGAAAAACGTGATGAGTACCCATGGGTTTCTGAGCGAAGGGTGAGGAATGTCAGTCAGCATTAATTGCATTGATTGACTAATCCATTTTCCTTTTTAGCGTAGGGTAATGTTACGCTTGCTTTTAAAGGGTCTTTTACTAACTGCTTAGCCGGGAATAAAGCTAAGCGTTTAGTTTATTTTGAAAGAAGTGCAGACGCTAAGACAGATTTGGGTAATAAGCGTCAAAAGGATTTAAGTGTATGGTGCTAAGTGCGTATGACCGATGCAAGGGAAAACATTTTTGGTCCTATTCACTTAGGTATAGTTAGCTCTTTTAAGGTTCCCCCTATGTAGGTTCCCCATAAATTTCATAACATACAGTGAATTCCCCCTAAATTTCATGCCTAACAAAAGTATGATGTTTCGAATGATTAAGCATTTAGATCAATCATACCTAGTCACTTCTTAAAGTGAAAACGTTGTTCGTTAAGCGCTTTGGTGAAGATATCTACCAGTTGCTTTTCTGTACCAATGAAGTGCATGGAGATATCTTTCTTTTGAACGTGGTCACGTAGAAATGATAGCGAATGTCAATGTGTTTGGTTCTAGAGTGAAGAACTGGATTTTGAGTCATTGCTAAGGCGCTTTGATTGTCACAATGGATAGGAGTTGGATCTAGGATTATTCCATAATCTCTAAGTTGTTGCCTCATCCAAAGGATCTGTGCACAACAGCTTCCAGCGGCTACATACTCAGCCTCAGCGGTGGAAGTAGCGATGGACTGTTGCTTCTTACTATGCCACGAAATTAGTCTATCACCTAGAAATTGACATGTTCCACTAGTACTTTTTCTATCTATTTTGCATCCTGCAGAATCTGCATCTGAATAACCAATTAGTTCAAAAGGAGAATCCCTAGGATACCATAAGCCCACATTTTGTGTGCCTTTTAGGTACTTAAGGATTCTTTTAGCAGCAATTAAGTGTGATTCTCTAGGATCAGCTTGAAATCGTGCACACCAAGCATACATGAGAACATAATCAGGTCTACTAGTGTAAGATAAAGAAGTGATCCAATAATACCTCTATAGTTAGTGATATCAATTTTCTTTCCATTATCGTCTCTATCTAGCTTAAGCGTTTGGCTCATTGGAATTTTTGCAGGTGATGCATTTTCCATACCAAATTTCTTGATCATATCTCTAGTATATTTAGTTGGTTGATGAATATGCCATTAGGGAGTTGTTTAACTTGTAATCCTAGGAAGAAAGTTAATTCACCCATCATGCTCATTTCAATTGATCTTGCATCATTTTCGAAAATTTCTCACATAGACGCTTATTGGTAGATCCAAATATAATATCATCAACATAAATTTGAACTAGGAGAATATCTTCATTATGGGTAATTTTGAATAACGTTGTGTCAACGCTGCTTTTTGAAAAGCCTTTACCTATAAGGAAGATAGAAAGAGTGTCATACCATGCTCGTGGTGCTTGTTTAAGACCATAGAGTGCCTTGTCCAATTTGTAAACCATGCTTTTCCCATGGTTGTTAATGAATCCTGGTGGTTGCTCCACATATACTTCTTCTTGGAGTTTACCATTCAGAAATGCACTTTTTACGTCCATTTGATACACTGTAAATTTGTTAAATGCTGCAAACGCTAGAAACATGCGGATTGCTTCAAGTCGGGCAACTGGAGTGTATGTTTCATCAAAGTCGATGCCCTCTTCTTGACAGTATCCCTGAGCTACGAGTCTGGCTTTGTTTCTAATCACAATCCCATTCTCATCCATTTTGTTTCTATAGACCCATCTAGTTCCAATGACCCCTTGGTGGGTTGGTCTTGGTACTAGCGTCCATACCTCATTTCTTTCAAATTGGTTTAGCTCTTCTTGCATGGCTTCTATCCAACTTGGATCGTTAAGCGCTTCATCCACTTTCTTTGGTTCCATTTGAGATAGGAAGCTTGCAAACATGGCCTCATTTATTGTAGCGGCTCTTGTTCTAACGGGTGCTCCAATATCTCCAATAATTAGTTCTAGTGGATGGTCTCTGAGCCATTTTTTGTCTGGTTGGAATGAGTTAAGAGATTGATCTAACGTTTGATTAAACTGTGTAGGCGCTTGACCAATTCCTTGCGTAGGCGCTTCAGTGTTTATAGTTTGAATTTGCTCTTGATGAACATTCTCTTCATGATCATCAGCGTTTCTTGCAATCTCATCGTTGATGTCTTTACGAGTAGTCTTAGGATTAGGTACAATGATTTCATTATCTTCGTCAATATCACTATCATCACATAGATTGATTTGTGACGCTTGTTGAGATAAATCTTCAATTCCTGCATCATTAATATTAACCTTACTCGGTTCTTGGTTAGCATCATCAAACACAACATGAATGGATTCTTCAACCTTCGATTTGACCTTATTTAAGATGCGAAAGCTCTTTCCATTTTTGGCGTAACCTAGAAAGATTCCTTCATCTGCCTTAGGATCAAATGTCTTTAGGCTTTGGGAACAATTGTTATGAATGAAACATTTTGAACCAAATACATGAAAGTATGAAACATTCGGCTTACGTCCCTTCCATAACTCATATGGAGTCTTTTCATGTTGCTTGTTGATCATACACCGGTTCTGAGTGTAGCAAGCAGTGTTAATAGCTTCGGCCCACAACCTTTGAGGCAGCTTGGACTCGGCTAACATAGTCCTAGCGGCTTCTTTAAGCGTTCTGTTCCGTCGTTCAGCAACTCCATTTTGTTGAGGTGTTCTAGGTGCTGAATACTCATGAAGTATTCCAAAGTCTTTACAAAATTTCTCAACAATATGGTTAGTAAATTCAGTTCCTCTATCACTTCTAATTCTTGTTACTTTTAGATCTTTTGAGTTTTGTAGTTGACGAATTAGAGAGGTGAGCTTGGCACTAGTTTCATCTTTAGATGCTAGAAATTCTACCCATGTATAGCGTGAAAAATCATCAACTATTACTAGTGAATATTTTTACCACTAACGCTCATGATTTGAATAGGACCAAACAAATCTAAATGTAGTAATTCAAGTATTCGAGAGGTCGATAGATGAAGCTTCTTCTTAAAGGATGATTTAACTTGTTTACCCATTTGACAGGCATCACATAAGCGATCTTTATTAAAGGAACCTTTAGGTAATCCCTCTACGAGATTAGAGATATTAATTGAGAGATTGTTTTGAAATTGAGGTGATTCATTTTTCTGTGCCATAACCAACCTAATTCATTTTGATTCTTAGCTACGAAACATGTAGAGTTGTTATCTAATGTTGAATCCCAATCTACTAAGTATACATTGTTTGTTCTTCTTCCTTTAATTTAGTAGATCCTGTCTTAACATCGATTATCTCGCACAAGTCACTAGAAAATTTAATTTCAAAGCCTTTATCACAGAATTGACTTATGCTTAGGAGATTATGTTAAGACCCTCGACATAGTATACATCATTGATCATGATGTTCCCTATGCATGATACCTATACCTTTAGTTTTACCTTTAGAATTATCACCGAATATAACTTGAGGACCATTGGTTGCACGATAGTTGATCAAGAGATCCTTTGATCCAGTCATGTGTCTCGATGATCCACTATCTATGTACCATACTGAAGCGTCGGTGTTGGCTCTAGGTACCTGCATTCAAAAGGGCAGATCTAATTTCCTTTAGGTACCCATTTTGTTTTGGGTCCTTCTTTGTTAGTGACGTGAATTAGATTTTTCGGAACCCATATTTGCCTTGTCTTCACTATGGGAGAAAGATTGGCCTTCTTGGGTTTCGTTTTGAGTTGCATATTTTTTCTAGATGTATAGAAATATCCTTGATTATAGTAATAATCATAATCGTATTCACAATTATCCTCGCTTAACGTTTGATTCACTGGCAGAAAATATCTCCTTAGCTTTTTGGGCGTTTGGATATATTTTCTTTTGTGAGACATTCGCTTTGGTCTTTCCTTTGCCTGAGTCAGTGTTGACTTTATCATTAGCTTTTGTACCAGTATTTGTTGATTCATTCAGCGTTTGTCTGATCGAACTTTCTTCAACAAAGATTACACCTTTTCCTTTGTTGATTGTTGTAACATTGGACGCTTTGGCTTTATAACTAAATTCATCAAAACCTAGACCGGTCTTTTCACCAAATGCCCTGGTTACTTTAGTCACATTATCTAGCGTTCTAGACGCTTTTGATAATGAAGAGATAAGCTGCTCTGATTTGGCAAGTTTAGCGACCATTTCAGCTTCTCTTTTGACTATTATATCAAGATCACCTTTTAGCTGAGTAATTTCACTCTCGAGTGATTGGTTTTTCTCAATGCATTGTTGCTGAATTTGCAACTCTGCTTTGAGCGTTAAGTTATCACTTCTGAATGCTGAAATAATACGATGGTGATTTTGGAATAATTGGGTGGCATCTTGACAATCTGTATAATATTCCTTTACTTTGTCAAGTAATTCATCATAAGAGAGAGGATGATACAGATCAGTGGTTACCTCAGATGGTAAGTCGTTAGATGCTTCATTTTCTCTTGCCATGAGACAAATGAATGCTGAGTCCTTTGATGGTTCATCATCGCTGCTTTCATCTGATGATTCCAAGTCCTCTTCAGGCGTATAGAGAGGTTCTGATTCTGCTAGCAAGCCTTGTTGTCTCAGGTTGCTCCTGAATTGGTTTCTATCCGTGTGATCTTGCTTTGTAGGTTTAGACACATTTGGATATGGGCAATTAACTTGGAAATGCCCTGGTCTCCTGCAGTTGTAACAAAGATTGGTCTTCATCTTTTGTTCGTTTGTTAATCTTGTGGATCGTTGGTTTAACGCTGCAGGCGCTGAGAGATCTTGCTGAGAAGGAGTTTGATATTGAATTGGCGCTAGGGAGGAGGACGCAGGATAGTGAGGCGCTTGATATTGTGGTTGTATTTGAGGAAGCGCTTGATATGAACTTTGTCCTGGGTGCTTAGGACTGTTTCCCTTCTTTTCATATTTCAGGAATTTCCTGAATCTATTTAGAAGCGCCAGTTCTTCTTCCTCACTTATATCCGAACCTTTTTCTTTGATAGGTTTTCCTTTGATTGATGCCATTAGCGCTCCAGATTCGATCACTGGATTACTTACTGCATCACTGGCCGAATTCAGCTCAAACTCAAATGCTTTGAGTTCTGAAAAAGCATCTTCTGGAGTTAGGCTGTCCAGATTGTTTGATTCTCTCATTGCAGTTGTTTTCATCAGGAATCTGCTTGGAAGACTTCTAAAGATTTTGACCACTGTTTCTCGATTTTGTAGCTCCATACCCAGAGATGTTAGTTCAGTGACAAGGGCTGTAAACCTCATGTCTAATTGCTCTAGAGTCTCATTAGGTAGCATCTTGAAGCCGTTGAATTTTTCTTTGGCAATTGATAATTTGTTTTCCTTTATTTGTGCTGAGCCACCACAAATAGTAGCCAACTTATCCCAAATTTCTTTAGTTGTATTGCATGATTTGACTTTGTTGAATAAGTTGTCATTGTCACCAATGGCTATAATGCATTCCGACCGACATTGTCCAGATTGGCTCGTCGACGCTCATCGGTGGACCATTCTTGTTTGGGCTTCTCCACATAACCGTCAGGTGTTTCTCCTGTGGCTTCGGGCGCTCTGGTGATAACTTTGTATATTTTGATTGGCCCATCTGAAATGATATCACACATTTCATCATCACATGAACACAAATAAGTAAACGCTTTGACCTTCCAAGAGTCATAATTTGACTCGGTCAATTTGGGAACTTTAGAGAATGCCATGAAGAATTTAAAGTAATTTTAAAGCGACTATAAAAAAAATGGATCTGAACAAGCAGTTACGCTTGGAAACGCTTAGGTTTCAACTTCAACTGCTCTGATACCACTTGTTGGTCCCAAGTGGTATACGAAAGGGTCTAGAAGGGGGGGGGGGGGTTGAATAGACCCTGAAGTCTTTTTCGACTTCTTAAAAATTTGTATCACTTTGAAGTATTTGAACGCTTGACAAGTTTAAGCGCTGGATGTGACGCTTGAGAAACGTTAACTTAGACTCGGTGATTTCAACGCTTACCAAAGTAGGGCAGAGTTTAGTCACTAAATCAGAGTTAGCACAGCGGAAGTATTTTATAGCTTAGCGTTCGGTTAATTAATCGAAAGTAGTCGCTTAGTTGTTTTAAGACTTTATCAGAATGTATGCAGTATGAATAATAAAGCAGTAAGACAATGAATGCTTAAAGAGGTAAATGACACAAGATATTTGTAAGGTTCACTGGGTGATGTAATCCCAGCTACGTCCTTCTTCTCCTTTTATCAGGGAGGTTTTTCCACTATGATGATTATCGAAGAGTCACACAGAGACTTCTACAAGATAGAGGGAGATTGGATATGATCTTGGAACTCCTTGGTCACACAGATTTCAGCTCCACTAAAGATCTTCTATCCCCTTGCTTCTTTCACTCAGAAATGGTGCAAGTTACTCTTGATCTCGGAACTCCTTGGTCACACAGATTTCAGCTCCAATAGAGATCAACTTCAACAAGCTTCTTTTACACAAAAATATTGCTTGCAAGTCAACCAGCTTTCTCACTCAGATGAAAGGTGTTGATGGTTTTGGTCACGGGTTTGTTTGTTTTTGGAAAGTTCAAACAACTTGGGGATATCTCAATGGTAGTATAGGTTCTTCTAAAAAAGAATTTGAGATATGGGTGACTGTCTCTGGAATATTTGTGAAAAGCTTATATGGATATTTGGCTATGATTTTTAGTAAGCTTTTCTTTCAACAAAGTAGGTAATTTTTTTTTTTGTGTGCATCTGTTTACTTGTTTGTTGAAAGAGCTATTTATAAGGTATTGGTGGTTTTTGTCCGTTTGACTCGGTTGGAGTCTCGTTTCCCCAAACATTCCTTGAGTTCAGACATTTCTAACTTTGGGTATATTTAATTGGTTAGGCATGGTCTTGGTTTCATAAATCTGACAGTCTAGGTCAAAGATATGGCTTGCCCATAAGTTATAGTGCTTATATTTTAATAGCACTTATCCGACTTTTAATGCATCTTGTCTTATTTCCGTTGGAAATAATTCGTCCGTTTGATTCATGCATTTTTAAGTCTTTGGATGGTTTTGGGTTTGAATTCTTTTCAGGTTACGTTCTTTGTAGGTTGTGTTGGTTTAACCTTTTTGGACGCTTGCTGAAGAGAATAGTTATTCTCGTGTATTGGACAGACGCTTGGTCTGATCCTGACTTTCTTTTCTTTATTTCAGACGCTTACTCTTCAATCTTGTCTTGATGGTCTCACTGAGAATTCCGTCATTTAACTTGATGTTGAGTATTCGGCCTGAGTTATCCATTCGTAGTTTGAGCACTGGGATAATCCCTAAAGCGTTTGACGGACGCTTCAAGATATCTTTATCCATTGTAGCTTTAGACGCTTGATCTTCACCTTCATCACTTGGTAGACTCACCCAGAATTTTCCTAAGTGTTTTAGTGTCACATACTTAGTCTAAGGAATTCTACAAAGATAAATACTATAAGCCTAAGATAAATAAGCTTTCAGGTACTTATACATAACATTCTATGAAAGCTTTTACACTTTTCGGAGTCTAACAGAAAGTCCTATTTGTCATCATCAAAACATCTAATATGAAATTCCTAACAGCATTTATAAGGTGTGAATAAACAACGTAAAGTCCTTGATGACAAGGCGAACCTTCTACCTCCTATGGGATAGGAGGAAAGGCACTAGAATGGTTTGACCCTTGACATCTAAAAGGGTTCGCAAGTCTAAGAAATATTGATTGGGCATCAATAGTGAATAAAGACTTGTATGATCTAAGTTTCGACAGAGAAAGTGCCAGTCGTACACTATGAAAATGGTAGTGGGAACTTATATCATAGACGTGTCAGTTGGATTGATATGTTCGAATACGGCTCGCATCAGTTCATCACATGGGTATTCACTCATTGACAGTCAATGATGAAACTGATAAGTAGTGATAGGTACGTGTGAACCTCTGACCTGAGAAATCGAGTTGAAGATGTACTTGTGACATCAAGTCTGTCATTAGAGTAGTTAGATTCAAATCACCTGTTGGTGGAATCGACCTCGAAGTGCGACTTGATGGGCAAGTAGCATTGTTAACTAATTTGCAATATGGAATTTATTCTCTCATAAGTGAATGAGTAAAATATCCTATGCGATCATGAATAAGTGAGGATGAAAGTCTTTGGCCAAAGCATTTAAATACCTCGACTTATTATGAGCTTAGGCATATGGTCAAGTTATATGAGTTTGACTTTAAACCATGACTCTTACTTGACTGGGATATAAGAATAAAAGGTTTATACACGTACGGTATTCACGGCGTAAAGGTTTGGAATGATCCTATTCACTTGTTCTCAATTGGGTTACGGTGTGAGCCACGAGACTGGCTAGGTGTCACTCACACCCCTTTGGATTCCTCCCAATTGCCTTTTGAGACGAACCTAAAGAGTCGCGCTTAAAGGAAGTGCAAAAGGAAAAACATGGGAAAAAGACTTAAGAGAAATTCACGGCATTGGATGCCGTAATTAATTAATTAATTATTGGATAATTTAATTAATTAATTAAATTAATGAGTTAATTAATTTCTTGGAGAAATGGAATTATAAATTTGTTAGGAATTGAATTAATTGGATTATCAATTTATTTATTGGATAAATAAATTATCCGATTAATTAATTAGCAAGCAAGACGAAAGCTCGAATTCTTCCGAGCCCACTAAGGGGCGGCCAAATAGACGCCCAAATAGGGCTCTTGCATGCTAGTGTTATTGTTTTATAATGATATAAATATGTCACAAGGTGAAAAATAACACAAGGCAACTTACATAACTTTCTCTCCAACAAAAAGTCTCCCACATCTCTCTCTCTCTCTCTAGCCGTCTTTGACAAGGAAGAAACATATTTAAAAAATAATAATTTTAAGAACTCTACCTTCTATTTTTTATATCTGTTTGTGTATAATTAAATTTTTTAAGAATACTTTCCCCAATTTTAGATAATATAACCATTTATATATGTATTTTCCTTTCACTAAATTATTCCTTACTAATAAGGACTTGCTTGTTTACACTTCGATATTATTTTATCACTTCCATAACTCTCGAATTAGAAAAGGATTTTCTAAATATTCATATAAAACATAAACTTTTGTTTGTTATAGTAATGTTTTATTGTTGACTTAATAGACTCTTGTACATACAAATAAATTTATCCTATCACTTTATGATATAATATTTGTTTCCATATTTATATATGCAGTAACATAGAGATGTTATAGAGACAAAATTGCTGTAAACTTTAGATTATATTGTAAGAATACGTCTGTCTATAAATTTTCTAAAGTACTAAATACAAAGCGCATCATCACATTATCACTCAAGTTACATATTTGATGTTAATTTACATCCTTATATTTGTTTTTCGTTCTAATTAATAATTTTAAGCACATGTGAACTTCTAGCACATATATAGAATGGTAATCTATTGGAACGTCATACTTTTAACTATCTCTTCTTATACACATTCACAAATTGACTAAATATCACATTAGAACTTTCAAAATATAGGTTTATCATTTTTGTATCAAATATTATATATATTGCCTGTGTCCTCCAATATCAATATAACACTAATAATGATAATAATTATGAAACACATGCTAAATATTTTTTATATTTTCAAATCTCATTTAAAATTTGTAACTTTGTCAAAATAGACCTTTAAAATTGGGATGACCTGAATGTTATTTTAGATGACTTAACTTTTATTTTAATTTTTTTCTCTCAACTTATTTCACATATTTAAAAAAAAATATATGAATTCTATAGTATTTTCTTTTGTTATATTTTTCATGCATAATTAAGTTTTTTAAGCACATGTCTAACTACCTTTAGATAAAGTAGAAACTTGAATTTTACTTTTCTTATACTAAATACTTAATACTATTAAGATTTTGTTAGTATAATCAACTATTAATTATTATAACGTGTTTAAGCACATGAATTATTTTGATCTATTTGAATGTAAAATATTCTTTTTAAGAATATTGTTATTCTTTTATCATGTTTATATATATGATCATTAAATTATGTATATTTTCTATATTATGAATAATATTATCCTTTTACTTTTGTGAGATCCACACGAGTCGATTTTTTTTTTCATCCAATCAATATTTCTAACAATATTGAAAATATGATGGTTCTCCATATTTCTTTATGTGGTAAACACAAAAGGTTCTTTACTATTAGATTTTAAAGAAAAGAATCAAATTAATGCTATTGGCCAAAAATCCTTAATCCTCTTCTTTAGTTGACCGATGAGTAGGCAACTTGAGTGAGAGACTCCCTCCAATCTCCATAGAGTTAATGTTTGATAGGGTTTCTCTCACTTTAATCTTAATAATTATTAAACAGTGTCCTAGTACCAATAAGTTTCTTTTATCTTTCATCAATAATTAATTAAATAGTTTCATATACTATCAAAAGGATTTAAAATTGAAGTAAAGGTATGAAAGTCTTTTCACAATGGAACAAACAAATAAGTTATTCACACATTTATATAGGGGTTAGATTAGATATATATATATATATATATATATATATTACACTTCTCATCTCGTTAATCATTGGCCTTTTATAATACATTTTAGGTGGCAAAATGGGAAAAAAAGATTGCACAAGAAAATGTGTAACATGCATTGTCTGGATGAATTATTAATTGTTAATGCACACTCGATGCGCGTTCAGATAATTAAATTTGACAAGAAGATTTTTATGTAAAATCAATTGAGTTTAAATAAAATGCAAGAAAATAAAAGACATATAGGTTAAAGAATATGTGAGACATAATTTTTTTTTTTACATCCGATGTTATAGACCATGTGATTGTCTTTAAGTCACTTCACCAGAATTATTGAGTGTAAACTGTGCATTACACCAATTCAAAAAATAAAATTGTTATGGCTTCATTAAAACCACTTGACAGTGCAAAACAATTACTATAACGTGCTCTTTAATTTGTTTTATATTATTATTATTATTATTATTTGTTGTTGCTTGTAATATTATTTATGTTTTTTACATGTGATTTTTTTATGCCTTTTGGTTTGTTTTGGTGCAAGTTATTTCATCATTAATGATTTTTGTATCAATTAACTTGAGAGTTTGCGTATCATTGCGCTCACTCTAAGTTGACTGATATATACTTGGTACAGAGGGAAGTTGATTTCTTGTTTAGCGCTTACGAAGGTTTGATACAATCATTTGTCATGGAACAAATAATGGGGTATGTCATTATTGATAAAGAATAATTTTGCAGACCCATTTTTTCTACAATAATTTTTACAATATTGTTGAGTCACCGTAGCAAAATAGTTAATTTGGATAGACTTAGATGGAAAGCAAATTAATTAATAACAAATAAATCACATTCATTATGTGAATAGTACTTACATACTTAAGTCAGTTATGTTAATACGAGCAAAAGGAGATAATGCTATTAAATTTGGAAAAGGTACAATGAAAATAAAAACCGTCAAATGAGCGAGTGTGTAGAAATTTTCTATGGAGTGGTAATGCCACGGGCAAACATTCAGCAAGTGTCAAGTGGACTGATGTTTGCTTACCAAAAAATGAAGGAGGATTGGGAATAATTGATTTGAGAGTATGGAATGTTGCTGCTATTTTTAAGCAGGTCTGGAATATAGCCAGCAAATCTGACTCAATGTGGATAAGGTGGATACAGGCTTATTATCTGAAAAATGAGACAATTTGGGCAATTGAAGTTAAGGACTCTGATTCTTGGTTGTGGAGAAGAATGCTCCAAATGAAGGGGCAATTTTTAGAGGCAGTAGATGTGATACATAATAAATGGAGAGACGGGAAATATGGAGCATTTTGATGAAGTTGTTTGGAAAAAACTTGTTTGGGGTAAGGGGCCAGTGACCAAACACCGCTTTATCTTATGGCTCACATTGCGTAATCGGCTCAAGACAAGGGACCGAATAAAAGAATGGAGAGACATAGAGGATGTCAAATGTCTGCTATGTGGTCAGGGAAAAAAGAGCCGTAACCACTTGTTTTTTGAGTGTAGGTTCACACAAGAAGTGCTAACACAATGCTGGCAGAAGATGCAAATTAACTGTAGGAAGTTTCAGTGGCTGGAAAATGTGAAGTGGAGTTTACAAATTAGCAAAGGGAAGTCAGCTCTGAGTCTTAAAAAGAGGGCATTAGTAGCTGCAATAGTTTACCATATATGGATCGAAAGAAATAGTCGATTGTTTAATGTGCATAGGAGTGATAGTAAAGAGTTAGTTGTAAAAATTTGAAATGTGATTAGATATAAATTTGGCTGATATGTAAAGCCTAGGTATGCCTGGTGTAGTTGTTCGATTTGGTTTTTAATAGAAGTTGCTTACTTGTTCAAAAAAAGAAAAAAAAACTGTTGAACTAACAAACTTCGTACAATAATTAGTCTTGTAGTTATATGGGTTTGCAAAATTGATCTTGTGTTTTATTGAACTAACAAACTTCGTACCATAATTAAGAATACTCATGAATTGAGGATAAATTTCGCCTGAAGTTTTCAATTTGGCAAGCATTAATCATATATCCCATGGAAATGACCCTCCCAATTTGGGGACTTTCGAATTTTCGATCAAATTAGCATATGTGGATTTAGGATTGTGTTGAAAGTACTAAAAAGGCCACCTCTTGGATTAGGGGTGTTCAACCAAACCATTAGATAACCCAACCCAAACCACACTGCAAATGGTGGGTTGACGATTTGATGTGTCGGTGGCAGGTCACGTCTAAAAAAGAACTGCATTTTTGGAATCGAGTTCGGTTTTAAGTTTTTATGAACCACAAAAACCACGCCCAACAGCAATATATATATATATATATATATATATATTGTTCATTTATTAATCACCATTATGTAATACCCCTCATTTCAAAATGATAGATGACATTTTATTTGCTCAAATATATTTGTATAATATTATAATAAGTATGCACTGATAGAATATTTCATGAATTACCAGCATGAAAGTTGGAAGTAAATTATTTTTGATAAAACACGATCATATTACACATAGAAACAATTTTTATTGGTGGATAGGAACCAATAAATGAAAATTAACCTCTAAGCGTATGTTAAATCCCACTACATAGTTTATGTTATCTTTTTAATTATTCAACGAAATTTTTCATGAATATTGTATTTCTTATGAAATTGATCGTGTTGTTAATAAAACAAATTGCTCTTTTTTAAACAGATTTATTTTCGAATGAAGTTTGGTGCTGATTTTGCTAAAACAAAAATCTGAAAACAAATTGATTTTTCATAGTTCTTGGGCAAAGAATATGATATTTCTGTGGAAATGAAAAATATGCAATTTATAGCTTTTAACATAAGGACTTATTTATATTATCTTGTTAGATTTTTTTTATTTTTTTTAACGTAACGTCGTATAACTAATAATTAAAGATTACAAATTTGCCGTAATGTAAGTTTTGCTCGAAAGATTAATAAACTTATGATACAAAATATTTTGAATCATGTCTTTTCATTAACAATGTTTTAAACTTAAACACGTTGGAATTATTTTTGTCAAGTCATATTTTACATACTTCAATTATATTTTACTATGTAAAATCTATAAAATATTATCATTGATGGAAATATAATAAATATACTATCAAATTTTAGATAATACAAAACAAATTTAACACTTAATAAACAACTTAAGTAAAAAAAAATAGTATCAAACTGCAAAAATCACCCAAACCGCCCCAACCCAAACGGACCGCAAAGTGCGATTTCGGTGTTTGTTCGGTTGGATTTAGGTTAAAGATTTCAAGACCGCAGAACATCTAGTCTTGCCTAAAAAATAGAAAAAAGACGCCCAATCCGCACGGCATACACCCCTACCTTGGATGCCAAGTGGCAAATTTCATAATGTTTTATATTTAAAATTATTACAAATCAATTAATATCTTAAATTAATCTATTAAAAGATTTTAGCAAAAAATTGAAAAAAATCAATTATCGCCTTCCAGCACCCAATCCCCAAGCGCCCGGCCCTCCCCCGACCCCCATCACCACCTAAAAACCTGCCTGCTCCATCCTCGCCCTCTATCCGTCGATCTCTCTCCACCAAGCTCTCAAGCTATCGGATTGTATGTGTGTGTTTTTCACACTCTGTGTGGGTTTTTTTTTTTTTAATTTGTGGGTGTTTTTCACCTAAAAACAATTTATGTTTTAGATGTTTAAATTTTGATTTTACATTTTTTTTTAATGTTGAAACATAAAAATTATGGGACATAATAGTTTATTTTATTTTTAGGCAATAAGTTTTTAATACATTTTACAGACATTTAAATATATTATATGTTTTAGTCATTTTAAAAAAAATTAAAAAATTTAGACAGCTTAAATTTAAAATAATAATTTCCATAATTTTCAAAACATTAAATTATTTAATATTTCATTTAGGCATATTAAAAGAATTAAAAACATCCACCTAGGCCCTCCAACACCTTGTTTATGTGGCACATGATCACATTTGGCATATGCTGTTAGTCCACGTAAGCTAATTTGGCTGGAAAATAAAAAATTTCCAAATTGAGAGGTTCATATGCATGGCACATGACCAATTCCGGTCAAATTGAAAACAATCAGTGAAATTGTCCTCAATCGACAAGTTTTTCATAAGTACAGGACTGATTTTTCCTGTGCAATAAAACACAGGACCAATTTGGCCACCCCTCAGGGACTAATTTTTGCAATTTTCTCTGACTATTGAATAAAAACAAATTTCTTATACTAATGAGGTAAAAATGTTCTGTAATAGACAAAAATCTGCGATTTTCTGTTATTGGTGATAAATCAAAACTTCCTACAAATTGCAATATCTTCAGCGGAGGAGTCTTCTAAGACCAACAGAGGAACACACTTTGTGATGGCATTGAGCTATAGTGGAAGACACGACATAATAGAAGCAAGCAAGAAAATCGCAAGCAAAGCAGAACATGGAATTTTACAAGCAACAGATATCAATCAAAGCACATTCGAGAAATTACTAAAGATGAGTATTATTGCCGAGTTTCCAAAGCCTGATCTACTCATACGAACGAGTGGGGAACTGAGAATGAGCAATTTCATGTTGTGGCAGTTAGCTTATACAGAATTTTACTTCTCCAACAAATTATTTCCTGATTTTAAAGAAGCTGATTTTATAGAGGCCTTAAGTACATTCGAGCGAAGGCCAAGATGTTATGGTGGACGCATGAAATAAACAACTATAAGGATGCATGTAATCGGAATATACATAAACTTCATTAATAATTTCTTTTGTGTGTGGTTTGTCAAAATAATAAAGTAATTGGGAGGATTTAGTTAAATGCTTCTCACCTTATAGTGCTTCCTATAAGTATGAAATTTTTGAAACTTAGTGGGTGAAAGCATTAAATAATTTCTAGGTGAATAGATGTAAGTGATTAATGCGTACATGTTAACTAAAAGAATAGAAAGGGGCAGTGATCCATCCAAATTACTGAAATTTTTACATTTTTTAATATAAATTTTATTTGTTTATACTTTTTTATTTGAACTACACGGCTTTTTACAAAATTTTATATTTTAGCTTTTCCCGTTGGAATATTCGTCGGCATGTGACCTTTTTTAAGGGTAAAATAACATTCTATCAGTTCAAATAATATTTTCTTGTGATTCATTTGTATAAGTCAAAATGCTGTTTCATCTAAAGGGTAAAAATAATAATAAAAAAACAAATATTGTGATTCACTTTTGCCATAATTGATCTGCTCCAAGCACAATCAAAAAAAAAATGTTGTGCAGTTTCCAAAGGTTCACCACACAAAATACATTGGCAGTCCAAATTGGCCATAAATCTACAAACTCTTCCTCTTGTCAAAATCTTCTTATGCATAACCAACCACACAGTAAAAGAATGTCTTGGGATATTCAGTTGGTTCCAAATAACTCCCTCTGCTCTAAAAGGGGTTGGGTTCCCTGTGAATCAGTCATTGCAACTTTGAATAGTAAATATACCTAAGGGGTTATGCGCCCATTTGTTTTGCCACAAAACCTGCTTGGATTTTCCTCTTCACACTATTGATTTTCTTCCACGTCCAGCTGCAATCTTGTGGTGGTGAATACTCTCAGAGGTCTTGCTCCTTGAGGTAGATACTTGTGACCCATTTAACCCAAAGAGTATCCTTCTTTTGTGAAAGAGCCCACACTTGTTTCCCAATAGATGCAATGTTCCACACTCGACAACTTTTAAAGTTTAGCCCGACATACTTCTTTTTATTACAAATTTGTTCCCAACTTACTGGAATAATTTTCCTGCTCTGTTCAGCCTTACTCCACAAAAAGCCCGACATTTTTGCTCTATTTGCTTCATGATGGCTTGAGGAAGAATAAATATCGAAGCCCAGTAGACATGCATAGACAATAACACTGAATTAATCAGTTGAACTTTCCCCGCATAAGATAAGTGTCGAGATGCCCAACAAGTTAATCTTTTGGTAACCTGTTCAACCAAGACATAACAATCAATTTTATTCCATCTGGTAGGGGTTATTGAAAAAACTCCAAAGTATATATCTCAAATAAATTCACTACTTAAAATTAGACAATCCCTTTAACTCCATCATATATTAAATAGTTGACACGATCAAAACTCTCATCAAAACCAATTAAAGAAAAAGCAGGATACTCTGGTTTTTACAAGAAAATCACAACTTAACCCCAATTTAGGTATAATTCCTCACTTTATATAGTCTTTAGGTTTGTTTGGGGTTTAGGGTTTGGCGTTTAGGGTTTAGGGTTGGGGTGGACATCAAGTTGAACCAAATTAATAATTTTTGAGTCCGAGTCGAACATAACAAGATTTGATTGAGCAAAAAAATACTTGTTTATAGGAGGCTAGCGAGCCTCGATAATAATAACTTTTGTTCATTTATTATAATATATTATAAAAAAAAATTCATCGATATCTCATATGCTATAAGTAATATTTCAGCACATTTGACAACAAAATTGACTCAGTGTATTGCTATGATAGCTCATCTCAAACACCGTCTCCATCTGAAACGGAAATATACGTCTCAAAATGGGAAGAAAAATTTCGTCTCTACTTCGGTCTCAAAATAAGAATAAAATTTTTATTTATAAATCCGTCTCTGATTGCAGATGAAAATGGGACTTGTTTCCGTCTCTAAATCCGTCTCAAAATGAGACGAAAAATTTCGTCTCCACTTCGGTCTCAAAATAAGAATAAAGATTTTATTTTCAAATCCATCTTTGATTGCCGATGAAAACGGGACTTTTTTCCAGTCTCTAAATCCATCTCTGTTTGAAATTTAGAGACGGTAAAAATTCGTCTCTAATTCAGGTAACTTAAAAGCCTTCCTTTAGAGACGGATTCAGAGACGGAATGGTATCCGTCTCTGTTTTACTCTAAATTTATTGTTCAGGGATTCATTGATGAAATTGAGACTGTTTCCTATGTCCGTCAGTGATCCGTCTCTGATCAGAGATGGATATCATGTCCGTCTTAGATTCCGTCTCAGGTCAGAGATGGATTCGTATCCGTCTCTGATTTTCCGTCTCTGAAATCCTATTTTCTTGTAGTGTTTTGACACTCTACTTTTTGATAATGGCACTCTACTTCCCTTTAAATCAATTAAGTTGACAATAATACCCCGCAATATATAATATACAATTTTTATCAATTCAAAAGATAAACTTGATTATTTCTTCTAAATAATTTTTTTGCTTTGCAGAATTGTTTTTTGTGCAAAGGTTTTACAAAAATAATACCAAACAAAATTTCTCATTTTTACTTGAGCAACTTTTCTTCATTTTCTTCTTGCTAAATATTTTGCACACATAATTAAGATTATGAACCTTAAAACACCTATTTTTTTTATGTAAATACAATAAGATTAATCATCTTGCCACATATAATTTTACCGAATTCACTCAAATAATATGTTTTATTCATTTGTTCTAGAGTCAAAATTGATAATTAGTGTAACATCAATACATAAATGAAAAAGGGAAAAATAATTAGCAGGTGATGCAACCGTTGCATGAGTGAATTCAATTTCACCATAGACAATTATAACTATTTTATTTCATTAAACATAATTAAATGCAATTGTCAACCCTTATCCAAAATAAGTAATGTTTAGTCTTAATATGAATTGAAAAAAGTAAATTTATTCTGACTCAACTACACATTTATTTTATCTTATGCATGATACTTATCCATTACTTTAAATTTTAAAATTACAAATTATCAAATGAATAAATACTTATTTTTATATCTTAATTAAAAAATCATTGTCACATGTTACAAATTAAAATTAGTTTGTCAAATAGAATGGCAAGATTAACATTTACTAGGCTAAAAGGCATTTCTATCCAATGTGAGAATTTTAATATATAAAATTAGAGTGTCTTTATCATAATGTGGAGTTTTTTTTATCAATTCCATCTATATCTAATAGTAGCCTAGACTTATATAGTAAGAGGAGTCCACACCAATTATCTTGATATGTTTTTAATATATTAGAAATAATAACACGGGACACATGTGATTTTCTTACGAGGATGATGCTCGTGTTTCTATGTCATGTTGAGGCTAAGTGAAGGATACACTATAAGAATACAAGACTTCAGAGACGAAAATTAGAGACAGATATTTTTTCGTCTCAAATTAGAGACGGAATTATTTTCAATCTCAAATCAGGGACATAATAAAATTTCCGTCTCTAATCCATCTCAAATTTGAAATTCTGATAGAGACGGAATAATCTATCTCAATTTTTAAATGTTGAGACAGATTTACAAACGGAATCAGAGACGAGTTTCTTTTGTCTCTGATTTAATCTGTATTAGTAAATCATAGACGGAAATTTCCGTCTCAAATTTGAGACCGAAAAATTCATCGCAGATTTCAGACAGAAGTTTCTATCTCTGATTTAATGTACTTTGGTTGTGGTGGATGTTTAGGATTGTAGTATATTTTGATTTGTGATGTTTGTAATGATTAGGCTTCGTAGAGTATAAATGAGACATATATAAAAAGTAAAATTCAAAGATGGAATTTCAAATGGAAGTTTTGGGCAAAATTCGAGATGGAACTTGAGATGGAAATTGGTCAAAAATCTGAGATGGAATTAGAGACAGATTCGAGTACAAAATTAGAGACAGATTTTGAGATGGAATGTGACATTATCAGAGACAGAAACTAAGATGGAAAATTCCGTCTCAAATTTCAGAAACAGAATTTTCTGTCTCAAAATTGAAAAGATTAATTGTTCACATGCATTAGTCTCATATATTCATGCATTATCAGATGTGGCATTAATCTTTTCTTTCAACTCTCACGCTTTCTTGCTTCCGCCAACATATCTACCATCGCCGTCCCTGTCCGGCTCTCTATATTTTTCTCTTTATTTATTTATTTTAGTTTATTTTTTCTAATCAAGAAGTTTTGTGATAAATTTTTAAACGTATACAAACAAATGTTTATATCTAACAAAGTCAAAGGATTCTACTGATTCATATTAGCCCTAATATTGGACAAATTTAAAATTATGTGAAAAAAAAAATAAAAAGACTGCAGTTAATTAAATGGACTGTAGAGCTTGATCATATATCCCCTTAATCTTTGCTAGCTTCTATCATTTGCCTGTATTGATTGGTGAAATTCATGTATGTACGTTGCCTAATATGTTGAATTATAGATAGATTTGCGGTGTACGTGCAATATCTAGTGTTGTTGTGTATCCCAATTGTTGCTCCATCTTCCAACTCAAAGACACGACATATAGACGGAGCCAAGATTTGGGGTTCGGGGGGCGAATACTAAAAAAGGAATTAAACTTGATATTTTTGGATTTTAGCGGGGGGGGGGGGGGGGCAAAAATTTAATTTCTAAAAATTTATCGGATAAAAAGATAATTTTATCAAAGTTGAGGAGGGGCGGGATCCAATTCTCGTCTCTGAATCCATCTCAAATCTGAATTTCTGATAGAGACGGAATATTCGATCTCAATTTTTAAATGTTGAGACGGATTTACAGACGGAATTAGAGATGAGTTCCTTTTGTCTCTGATTCAATCTGTATTAGTAAATCATAGACGAAAATTTTCCGTCTCAGATTTGATACAGAAAAATTCATATCAGATTTCAGACGGAGTTTCTATCTCTGATTTAATGTACTTTGGTTGTGGTGGATGTTTAGGATTGTAATATATTTTGATTGTGATGTTTGTAATGATTAGGCTTGGTAGAGTATAAATGAGACATATATAAAAAGTAAAATTCAAAGATGGAATTTGAAATGAAATGGAAGTTTGGGCAAAATTTGAGACGGAACTTGAGATGGAAATTGGTCAAAAATCTGAGATGGAATTAGAGACAGATTCAAGTATAAAATTAGAGACAGATCTTGAGATAGAATGTGGCATTATCAGAGACAGAAACTAAGACGGAAAAATCCGTTTCAAATTTCAGAGACAGAATTTTCTGTCTCAAAATGGAAAAGATCAATTGTTCACATGCATTAGTCTCAAAATGGCATTAATCTTTTCTTTCAACTCTCATGATTTATTGCTTCCGCCAACATATCTACCATCGCCGTACCCGTCCGGCTCCCTATATTTTTTTCTTTATTTATTTATTTATTTTAGTTTAATTTTTCTAATCACAAAGTTTTGTGATAAATTTTTAAACCAATACCAAATTTACATTATAGATGAGTACAAACAAATGTTTATATCTAACAAAGTCAAGATTTTACAGATTCATATTAGCCCTAATATTGGACAAATTTAAAATTATGTGAAAAAAAATAAAAAAAATTGCAGTTAATTAAACGGACTGTAGAGCTTGATCATATATCCCCATAATCTTTGCTAGCTTCTATCATTTTCCTGTATTGATTGGTGAAATTCAAGTATGTATGTTGCCTAATATGTTGAAATATATATAGATTTGCAGTGTACGTGCAATATCTAGTGTTGTTGTGTATCCCAATTGTTGCTCCATCTCCCAACTCAAAGACATGACATATAGACGGAGCCAAGATTTGGGGTTCGGAGGGCGAATACAAAAAAAGGAGTTAAACTTGATACTTTTGGATTTTAAGGGAGCAAAAATTTAATTTCTAAAAATTTATAGGATAAAAAGATAATTTTATCAAAGTTGAGGTGGGGCGGGTGCCCCCACCTGCCCCCGTGTGTCCCCATCTCTGTATAAACGCAAGAAATCTAATATAACCACACAAAATAGTGTTGTTTACAGATGCCACTTCTGTTCTCATTGAAATCTGATGAGAGGAACACCAAAGGTCTCTATGTAATAGCTATACGCCCACCAAAGGCTAAACCACCTTCAACATCAGAGCCCTCCGGCCATATCTACTATCAAGGAGCGTCCAACTATCTTGGCCGAAGGTACAAGTGGCAGTGCCAAGGTGGACACGGTTGCTTTGCCAGAAGTAGTTGGACAGAATCTTCAAACGAGTGGCCTAACAACGCCATTTCTTGCAACTTGTCTATCTTTGTTGGGCTCGACTCGAAGCGGAGGAAAAGGAGCAGGTCAGTTGCGAAGAAAGCAACTGAACACGAGATGATGGTGTAGAAAAGAGCATGCATGAATCTGTTAGAAATTGGAAAACAATTTTATACTCAAACACTCAAACTCACTTAGAAGAGGAGTGGAGGAAAGTTGATTTTACTTTTATTTCAACTTGATTTTCTTTTTCAACTTGCTTACAAAATGACAGCAACTTGTGCCTATTTATAGGCAAACTCAAACATGTATCTACCCACATACATGTACCACTTATTAAATTCTGGTCTTCCACCATTTATTGTACATGCATAAACTCAAAAGACCAATACATGTACCATTGTATCTACCAACTTAATTCATGTACTAAATTAAATACTTAGATTATTCTAGAAATGAATCTAGTTTATTCTTTGAATTCACACCCCCTCTTAAACTTGATTCATGACTCCAAGAAGCATCCTCATTTTTTGGAAAGTCTCGAACTTCAAGGGCTTGGTAAAAATATCCGCAATTTGATCTTGTGATTTCACAAACTCGAGCTCCACTTCCTTCTTTGATATACACTCTCTAATAAAGTGATATCTTGTTTCAATGTTGATGAGCCAAAATTCAGTCATATATGGCAAAAGGTATAACACCCCTAAAATACAGGTAAACATGGGTTTTATTGTCCATGTATAAAAGTTGTGGGGTTAAGTTATAATATCTAGAGTCAAATTATTAATAAATAAACAAAAAGAATGAGAATTAATAGGAGCCACCCAAGTGTCCTACACAAGACCAACTCATGCCTCTTATTAGCCACAATAGGTGATGTATATATATCACAAAATGAACATTAGAAAAGGGGGGCTCCCAGGTATGCTTTCTCTCTCCCTTTCTATTCTTGTCAAGCATTTGAGCTTATTCATGGTTTTAAGTTAAATAGCTAAATATATGCCTTGCTGAGCCGGTGATCCCCTAATTGATTGTGGAAGCTTGGTTATTTGAATAAAGAATTAGGCAGCTAAAATAATCATAGTCATTACAATAGTTAACTAATGTTACGAACGCGCTGTACACCGCTCATGGTTGTAGTTAGTCTCGACTTAACTGATTAACTTGATGAAATACCTTGTTTTGCCTCTAGATGTGGACCTCGTATTATACGAAGCTTCACTTCGTATTATACGAAGCAAATATGCCTCGTTAGGGCTTCTTTCTGAACTACGATTGACTTGATCCTACTAAAGTAGGTACGTAGGCAACTTGATTTAGTTCAAGTGCAGTTTATAATCCCAAATAATTTGGGTCTGGGTTCGACCCCCCTGGTCGTCTATTTAGTTCGTATTTCTGACGAAAATCGAGCTACATCAAATGTGCTTGCTTCTTTCATGAAATACGGGGTTCTTTGCCAATGCAAGTGCAGACCTATTATCAACGTAAATGTTCGTTGATTCTTTTTGTGGTTGGTGAAGTTCCCTCAACAAACTTCTTAGCCAAATCGCTTGACATACACAAGAAGTTGCTGCCACATTCTCGGCTTCACAAGTCGATAATGTCACAATAGGTTGCTTTTTAGAATTCCATGTAAAAGCGGAATCTCCCATAAGGAACACAAACCCGGTAGTACTCTTTCGATCATTAACATCACCAGCCCAATCACTGTCACAATAGCCAAGAAGCTTGAAGTCTTGAGTAGATGAATATAAAATTCCATAATTAATTGTACCTTTGATGTACCGAAGTATTCTTTTCGCCACCTTCAAATGAGACGTAGTAGGCGCTTCCATGTAGTGACTAACAAGTCCGATGCTAAAAAGAATGTCCAGCCTTGTACAAGTTAAGTATCTCAAGCTTCCAACGAGACTTTTGAAGAATGTGAGATTCATCTTTTCTCCATTTTCATCTTTACTTATCTTGACTCCACGTTTGATGGGGGTACTTATGGGCTTGCAATTCTCCATCTCAAATTTTAAAATTTATTGAGAATTTCTTTGGCATATCCTCCTTGAGAGAAAAAAAAGGCCATCTTCTCCTTGCTTGACTTCAATTCCAAGATAGTAGGACATAAGACCAATGTCCGTCATCTCAAATTCTTTCGTCATAGCTCATTTGAATTCTTCATACATTTTTGGATTATTTCCTGTCAAAATTAAATCATCCACATACAAGCAAACAAATAAAATATCATCATTGTTCACTTTAACATAAAGTGCATGTTCATATGGACATTTTGAAAATCCATTTTCTTGGAAATAGTTGTTAATTCTACTATTCCAAGCATGCGGCGCTTGCTTCAATCCATAAAGCGCTTTCTTCAATTTCAACACTTTTTCTTCTTGGCCTTCAACCTCATAGCCCAAAGGTTGATCAATATAAATTTCTTCTTCCAAATATCCATTCAAGAAGGTCGACTTCACATCCATTTGGTGAATTGTCCATTGATTTTGGGCTGCCAAGGAAATAATCAAACGAATAGTTTCTAAGCGAGCAATAGGTGCAAATACCTCACAGTAGTCAATTCCCAGTTTTTGTTTGTACCCTTTAGCGACCAATCTCGCTTTGTACCTTTCTACCTCGCCTTTAAAATTTTGTTTTTTCTTGTACACCCAATTGACTCCAATGGTGCTTTTGCCTTTAGGCAATGTTGCCAACTTCCAAGTATCATTTTTTCTTATCACTTTAATTTCTTCATCCATAGCTTCTCTCCATTTCTTATTTCGAGTGGCATCTTCAAATCCTATGGGCTCACAATCTGCATAAAGACAAAAATGAGTCAAATCACTTAGATTTTGAGGTACCTCTTCAGTCGCTTCATACAACTCACGAAGACTTTTTGTTCTTCGGGGCCTGGAACTTGATTCTCCAACGGGTGAGTTTTGTGGCGCTGGTGTTGTAGGTCTAGTAGTTGGTGGCACCATCTCTTCATCTTCATCAAACAATGGATTGAAAGCGTACTCTTCTTTTGAAATATTCCAATCCCATGAGTTTTGTTCATCAAACTCGATGTCTCTACTAATAACAATTTTCCATTACTCGGATTGTACAACTTATAGCCCTTAGAAATTTCATCATAGCCAATGAAGACAAATTTTTCACTTTTATCATCAAGCTTTGTCCTCTTCCCATCAGCGACATGTGCATAAGCAAGACTTCCAAAAACAAGCAAGTGATTAACACTTGGCTTGAATCCATTCCACACTTCTTGTGGTGTTTTTCCATTTACACTTTTAGTGTGGCTCCGGTTGGTCAAGTAAACTGCACAAGCGACCGCTTCTGCCTAAATTTCCTTTGGCATATTCTTGCTCTTTAATATACTCCTTGCCATGTTGAGAATGGTCCGGTTCTCTCTCTGCTATGCCATTTTGTTGTGGCGATCTTGGTACCGTTATGGGACGACGAATCCCATTCTTTTCACAAAATGCCTTGAATTCATTTGATGTGAATTCTCCACCTCTATCGGACCGCAAAGCTTTGATTTGGCAGCCATTTTTCTTTTCCACCATGATTTTGAACTTCTTGAAAGTTTCGAACACCTCCGACTTTTCTCTCGTCAAGGATTGGTCCACACACGTCCGAGTGGATCAACTCCAAAGGGTATTGGGCTCTCGTCAATAATTCTTTTGGAAAACTCCTTGCTTGCTTTCCAAAAAGACATCCTTCACATAGTTGATTTGGATGGTCAATGTTTGGCAATCCTTTCACCATCCCTTTTTTCTTCATCTCCTTGAGACCATCAAAATTCAAATGGCCAAATCTCATCTGCCAAAGCCAAGATGAATTTTTGACACAAGCTTGCAAACGTCTCGGAACATCACTTTGAATGTTAAGCATAAACATTCTATTCCTCGTCATTGGGACCTTCGCCAACAAGCGACCACTTTCATTTCTCATTATCAAACTTTTATTCTTCAAATGAATATCATAATTTTTCTCCAAGAGTTGTCCCAAACTCAAAATGTTGATTTTCATTTCCGGCACGTAGAAGACATTGGAAATGAATTGATGGCTTCCATCCTTCAAACATATCAAAATTGTACCTTTCCCTTTGACTTGGACTTGAGATGAATCTCTAAATGTGATATTTCCACTAATTGATTCATCAAGCTCCATGAAAAGATTACTCTTTCCACAAATATGGCTGCTTGCGCCGGAATCAAGGTACCATTGGTTCTTATCTTCATGCTTGGGACTTTTGCATGCTAGAAGCATAGTGGGATTTCCTTCTTCGAGGCTGCTCCCCGCCAAAATATTCTTCTCCTTCACATCTCTTTTGCATTCCCAGGCAAAATGACCAAGATTATGACAATTCTAACATTCTACAATTGATTTGTCATATTTTTCAAATTATGCTTCCAATTTCTTCCTCTACCTCGGCCACCGCCTCTTCCTTCATTAAAGTTTTGGTTCTTCTCTTCTTTGTTTGATTGTGTATAGTCGCCTCTTCCTCTTCTATGACCTCATCCATGTCCTCGGCCTCTTTGGAATGTCTTACGTTTTTCTTCCTTCTCCTTCAAAGAAAGTTTTGCTTGTAAAGCTTGCTCCACCGACTCGGGCTTTGACTTCTTAAGCCGTTCCTCATGCGCTTGTAAGGAACCGGTGAGCTCATCAACGGTCATGGTGTCCAAATACTTGGACTCTTCAATGGCGATGATGACATAGTTAAAATTTGAATCTAATGATTGTAGTATTTTTCCGACTACACGATCATCTTTTATGTCATCTCTATATCTCTTCATTTGACTGACAACGGCCAAAACTCTTGCACTATAATCCGAGATTGATTAGGATTCCTTCATATGCAGAGACTCAAATTCTTCTCTTAGTGTTTGGAGATGAACTTTCTTTACTTTATCGACTCCTTTAAAAGAGGCTTGGAGAATTTCCCAAGCTTGCTTGGAAGTGGTTGCATTTGCCACTTTCTCGAACATCTTGTCATCCAAACATTGATGGACGAGTGTGAGAGCCTTTTGATCATTCTTCAAAACATTCACATCTCCCACTTCAACACCGTCTTCCATGGGCTTCCAAACATCATAGGCTCCAAGAAACGCCTTCATGCGAATGCACCAATTGTCATAAGTTTCTTTTGTAAGTGGTGGAACTTGAAATGGGGTGCCGTTAGAACTTTTCTCTCCAACCTTAATTGCCTTTAAACAAAAATGGCTCTTGATACCAGTTTGTTAGAAATTGGAAGACAATTTTATACTCAAACTCTCAAACTCACTTTGAAGAGGAGTGGAGGAAAGTTGATTTTACTTTTATTTCAACTTGATTTTCTTTTTTCAACTTGCTTACAAATTGACTACAACTTGTGCCTATTTTTATAGGCAAACTCAAACATGTATCTACCCACATACATGTACCACTTATTAAATTCTAGTAGTCCACCATTTATTGTACTTGCAAAAACTCAGAAGACCAATACATGTACCAATGTATCTAACAACTTAATTCATGTACTAAATTAAATACTTAGATTATTCAAGAAATGAATCTAGTTTATTCTTTGAATTCAACAGAATCAAGTAAGGGGAAACATGGACAAGTTTGAAGGAGATTGCAAGTAGTGAGCATGGAAAGATGCTATATTCTCTAACATGTATCATCCTATATATATATATATATATATATATATATATGTATTATATATTCACATGTTATTATATATATACATATATAAATATATGTGCATGCTGAGTCCAATTGTTTGTGTATTCTGTGTCTGTCTCTTTCGCACAAGTGTTTGTGTGGACCGCAGACAATACATTTTACTGTTTGTAAGAGAAAGACAGTAAGACTATTGGACTTGACGTAGCATAAATTTACTGTGTTGTGCAGAGTAAAGTGATATCACTCTGCAAATCACAATGATATGATGGGTTGTCGTCGGCCATTTTGGCCAGATATTGTTAGTGTTATCTGGCCAAATTATATAGGCCACCTAGTTTGGCCAAGTAATCCTGATCTAAATACGTTTTGGGCTAGTTTTTGGCCAGGAACTTTGCCCAAAATAAAAACAAACACAACCTCAATTTAGTCAGAAAATGTCATGTGCCATACATGTCCACGTGTCCTTTCCACGTGTCATTTGCCAAGAACCCTTCACCCGAAAAAGAAACAATAGCACAATGCACCCTCAAATTAATTTAGACTTGGCAAATTGCATACTAAGCAATTTTACAAAATATCTCATCTGAGAAGGGTAAAAATGTCCAGAAAAGTAATCGCACTTAAGTTCTTATCGAAGTGTTGTATTTTCCAACTAGAAGACCAAGTAGCATTTTCCATCTTTGAATGTGTATAAGAGTTATATTTTGATGCTTCAGGTATAACAGTAGAACAAATATAACTGTGGAAAGCTTTGGCAGCAAGCTGCATTCAAACCGAGCAGAGTGGAGAAATGGCGGGGTCAACTAAAATAGAGCTCAATGGAGGGGTTGAAAAAGCAAGTAGGTACGTAAGTTATTTGTTTCAACAACAGCCGCAACGTCACCGCCCGCTTCGAGCTCGCCTCTGCACATTGCCATCTACGACCTTTCCCTCCGCCATCCATGGGTAGAAAATATTGTTACCTTTAACGGCATCATTTAGGTGCCCGGAATGCTAAATAATGCAGATAAGGTCTTGTTGGATTTGGCTATTCGTTGGTAAATACACTTAAGAGAAGAACAAAAGGTTCATATATTATCATTAATTAGTTCTCTAGTTGGCTACTCAATTAAAATTAATCTTGTATATCTATGATCGAATCGAGAAGATGATGGTTAATTACTATTGATCGAGTTTCTCTCATATCGTTTGGTTCTCATTTAATTGCTTGTCTCATTATATTTTCATAATTTAGTTATCGTATAATTGCAATCCAATCCCCCTTTTATATTTCATTATTGCAAGTTTTTAACATTTACAATTGATCTATGCAAATTACGATTTGACCCTTCACTACTACAAAAATACACTATTACAGCGCATCTATTATAGCGGTTTTGGCAAAACCGCTGAACGGAGACCCCTATTACAGCGGTTCGTTGCGAACTGCTGTAATAGAGAACCTATTACAGCGGTTCTTTTGGGAAGCGCTATAATCGGTTCACACCTATTATAGCGGTTCTTTTTTAGGAACCGCTGTAATAGGTGTGAACCGATTATAGCGCTTCTCAAAAGAACCGCTGTAATAGGAGGATAAAAATATCAACCGCTGTAATAGGTGTGAACCGATTATAGCGCTTCTCAAAAGAACCGCTGTAATAGGAGGATAAAAATATCTACCTACCTACCACCACCACCCCTGCTCATTTCATCTCTCTCTCGACAACAAGTAGATTCATAGAGCAAACCCCCCATTTCCAAGAAAAAGTAAGAACAAAAATGGCCAAGATTTTGCTCGTAGCCTTTGCTGTGTGCGCTCTAGCATCCTCCATTAGCTAACGGTCCCTTTCTCGTCAAAGGTTCTGCCTACTGTGACGCTTGCCGCTGCGGTTACGAGACCGACGGCACCAAATACCTCGCCGGTAATCTCTCTCTCTCTCTCAATCTGTCTCATACATACGTACATATACATACACTTACTCAATGTGTTGTCTACTTTTGTAATGCTTTGGTGTTGTACCTTTAGATCTGTGTCACTAGTATGCATACTGCGGCCGTTTTGCTAGATCTAGTTATTATGTGTGTCGTTCTGCTTAGAAATTAATTATAAAGCATGAAATCGAAGTTAATACTATGTGAATTGACCTATTTTATAAGGGTTTCTTGAGCTTAATCCTTGTTTATAATTATGTAAATTGAGCCTTGGAATTTTGTGAGGAAATATTGAAGAAACAGGTTTAGAAAATAATGGAAGAAGAAGGAGATGGTAGAATTGGAACAAAAGTACTATTAGAAACCTAAATGAAAACATCATCATCGTGCAAGTGTAATTTTTTTGTGTTTTTTCCTTCTCATGTTTCATTTCCCATAATTGAAACTTGTATTTATAGACAGATATAATTACACAAAAATAGTAGCTAGAAAGTAAGTGGAGAACAATTCCCATTAAGAAAACTAGCTAGTGGAGAAGAATAAATTTTATATTGACTAGAATATAATTTAAAGTGGATGTGTATATGGATTTATCATGGATATTGTGTGTATAGTGGAAGTGAAATGAAATAAAATATTGTATCTATTTATTTAATATATATATATATATATACTAGAAAATATCACGTGCGTTGCACGTGGTCATGATCGTATAATGAACATCGAAATTGAATCAAAGAAGTATGAAATTGATATGGTTATGTACGTTAGGACCTTTGTAAATGTATTTAGTTTATTGACAAATAAGTTTAATTTTTATTTATTAATAGTTGTTCAAGAAAATAGTTAATTGATTTTATATATTCATGATAACATTTTGTTTATTTGTTTAAATATCATCTCGATTTGTTTTGACAAATATAATAATATTATCTAACATATTCGTGCATGTGATCATTAATTGCATTTCTTCTTTGTACTGCATGTAAGTAGATCGTTCTCTTTCATTCTATCACTCTTTCTAATAATTTAAAAAATATATTACCAATATTCATACTTCTATATGCAGTAACATATATAGTATATTTCTTTAATTATGATATTATTAGAAAAATATATACATAAGCATACTCATGTTTATAAATCTCTTCAAAATTAAGTACATAATACATTCTAATTTCATCCTATTACTTATTATTTATTCAAATAACTTCAAGTATACATAAACTTTTAGATATAGGATGGTAGTTAATTTGAGCAAGTAAATTATATAGTGTTAAGTATTCTTATACACATACACTAAAGAATTTAACAAAAAAAGTGTACAAGAAATCAATTCATCAACATTTTTATATATAATATATGTCTCTATTTATAAAATGTAAAATTGCATGCGCCTAATAGCCATTGTTTCTTTCTTTTAGGAGTGCCATAATAAAATTTCATATTTTAAATAATTTTTTATATACTCAAAGTAATAAATTAACACCATGAAATGCAATTTTTTCATTCTATTTTTACATCTAATTTAAAACTCGTAATTTGGTCAAAATAGATTAGCTAGCTTTTGTTGTTTTTATTTTTCTCTCGATTTATCTCTAACACCTCATATTTAAAGAGTTACAAATTTTAGAACTTCATCATATTTTTTCATTATAGTTTCTCATGTTTAATTAAATTTTTTTGTCACAATGTCTAAATAGTTTTAAGCAATGTAGGAAGCTAAATGTCTATTTTCCTTCAACTAAATAATTTCCTACTACTAAGTTTTCTTCTTCTTCATAATCAACCCTTATTATATTATACCTAAACACATATAGTATATTGATCTATTTACTTAGCAAAAAGAATATTCTGGTCTATTTGAATATCAATTAAATGTCTCATAAAAATATATATTTATTTTCTAGCATGTTCATATATATAATTATTAGTCCTTATATACTAAATTTATAATTGAGACTATATTTTCTTTATTGTGATCTACCCAGTAGATTTATTTATTTTGTACTGTCACTTTTTCTAATAGTGGTGCAAATATAAAATTATTTTCATATTTTTATATGCAATAACATATATATTATATTCTTTATTATGACATTTTAAAGACTAAATAATTGTAAGCATCATATGTCGAAACAACATACTCATGTTTATTATTTGTTTTAAAATTAAAAATAAAATATGTCATTTTATCACAAAATTAGTTATAGGACTTTATTTTCAAGCACAATATTCTACATTTGTTATTCATTCTAATAACTTTAAGAACATGTGAACTTCTAAATATAGCATGTTAATCCATTTGTGCAATCATGTTATAGTTTGAACTTATGTAACCTTATATATACATCCACATTAAATAACTATATGTAAGAAAAATAATTCATTTATATTTTTATGATATAGGCATGTGTCTATAGCATCAAGTACAATATTGAATGTTTCACATAACTATTGTTTCTTCTTTCATCTTGGCACATGCCAAAATAAGGTTCTATTTTTCTTAGATGACCTTTTTTTTTCCTTACTCAACAAAAAAAGAACCTCTTTTTTCTTTCAAAATTACTTAGTTAAAGTTTTACTGTCATAATGATTAACCACAATATATTAAATGCTAAAAATTTTACATTTTCAAATCTCATTTAGAACTTATAATTGGTGAAAATGGGCCTCTAAATTGGGATGAAAGAAGTGTGATCTCAAACAAACTTTTGTTATTATCGATTTTTATCTCAACTTATCTCTAACACCACATATTTAAAAAACAATAATTTTAAGAACTCTACTTTCTATTTTTTATATCTATTTGTGTATAATTAAAATTTTTAAGAATACTTTCCCCAATTTTAGATAATATAACCATTTATATATGTATTTTCCTTTCGCTAAATTATTCCTTACTAATAAGGACTTGCTTGTTTACACTTCGATATTATTTTATCACTTCCATCACTCTCGAATTAGAAAAGGATTTTCTAAATATTCATGTAAAACATAAACTTTTGTTTGTTATGGTAATGTTTTATTGTTGATTTAATAGACTCTTGTACATACAAATAAATTTATCCTATCACTTTATGATATAATATTTGTTTCCATATTTATATATGCAGTAACACAGAGATGTTATAGAGACAAAATTGCTGTAAACTTTAGATTATATTGTAAGAATACGTCTGACTATAAATTTTCTAAAGTACTAAATACAGAGCGCATCACATTATCACTCAAGTTACATATTTGATGTTACTTTACATCCTTATATTTGTTTTTCGTTCTAATTAATAATTTTAAGCACATGTGAACTTCTAGCACATATACAGAATGGTAATCCATTGGAACATTATACTTTTAACTATCTCTTCTTATACACATTCACAAATTGACTAAATAACACATTAGAACTTTCAAAGTATAGGTTTATCATTTTTGTATCAAATATTATATTGCCTGTGTCCTCCAATATCAATAAACACTAATAATGATAACAATTATGAAACACATACTAAATATTTTTTATATTTTCAAATCTCATTTAAAACTTATAACTTTGTCAAAATAGACCTTTAAAATTGGGATGACGTGAATGTTATTTCAGATGACTTAACTTTTAGTTTAATTTTTTTCTCTCAACTTATTTCACATATTTTAAAAAAAATATATGAATTCTATAGTATTTTCTTTTGTTATATTTCTCATGCCTAATTAAGTTTTTTAAGCACATGTCTAACTACCTTTAGATAATGTAGAAACTTAAATTTTATTTTTCTTATACTAAATACTTAATACTATTACGATTTTGTTAGTATAATCAACAATTAATTATTATAACGTTTTTAAGCACATGAATTATTTTGATCTATTTGAATGTAAAATATTCTTTTTAAGAATATTCTCATTCTTTTAAAGAATATTGTTATTCTTTTATCATGTTTATATATATGATCATTAAATTATGTATTTTTTCTATTTTATGAATAATATTATCCTTTTTCTTTTGTGAGATCCACACGAGTCCATTTATTTTTTTCGTCCAATCAATATTTCTAACAATATTGAAAATATGATGGTTCTCCATATTTGTTTATGTGGTAAACACAAAAGGCTCTTTACTATTAGATTTTTACTAAAAAATAATTGTATGTTTTGCATTATTGAAGAATACTTACAAAAAAAAAGAATCAAATTGCTATTGGCCAAAAATCCTTAATCCTCTTCTTTAGTTGACCGATGAGTAGGCAACTTGAGTGAGAGACTCCCTCCAATCTCCCTAGAGTTAATGTTTGATAGGGTTTCTCTCACTTTAATCTTAATAATTATAAAATAGTGTCCTAGTACCAATAAGTTTCTTTTTTCTTTCATCAATAATTAATTAAATAGTTTCATATACTATTAAAATAATTTAAAATTTAAGTAAGGGTATGAAAGTCTTTTCACAATGGAACAAACAAATAAGTTATTCACACATTTATATAGAGTTAGATTAGATAGATAGATAGATAGATAGATAGATATATATATATATAACCATGCTCTTTTCAATTCATGAATGCGCGCAAAATTCTTTCACTAAGTAGTTGATAACTTATTTCCCGTGAGCGGTTAATTAGCAAATTTTAGTTGATATACCATTCATTAACTGAGCATACACATCACTGATTTGCCAAATCAGTTCAAGAAGTCTCATCTCTACATTAACTAACACATCTTTACTTTCTGACTATTGATACAATAGCTATGAGAGTTCAGTTTGTAATCTTAAATGATTAGACTTGTACGAAGGATTTGGATACATGGTTATAAAATGATACAATTATTATAAAACATATTGGTTAGATACTACTTCACGTGGATGTGATCGTTTACTCAACAGGCACACATGGTTAGAATTCTCTTTGAGAGTCACAGATTCATGGATTCACCGAATGTAGGGCTGCTGGACTCCTTTGTTCTTTTTCTATTATGAGTGTTTTATTTATTAGTTTATTTAATTTCGCGATGGTTATTGAACACTTGGATCAGTTCTTTTTAATGTCTGAAAGCAAGAACTCTTATGATTATTTATCATGAAACTGATGGACCTAATGGAATTTGAATGGTATTTCAGAGAGATCTTTCGTGAGTAGTGCTTAATTTGAATGTAATTTTCTTTCATTTCGGGCTAGTATGTCTAATATTCTAATTTTAATGTTTTAGGTATTGATTCGTCTACGGCCACTGAATAATATGGAGAAAAGTAGTTTTGGTTTCAGTAGGTGCTTGAAGCAGGAGAGTGGACAAACCGTCACTTGGATTGGGCAACCAGAGACCCGGTTTATGTTTGATTATGTAGCCTGTGAAGCTGTAGACCTGGTTTGTAGAATTGTTTATTTGCAAATGAATTGTGATAGAGAGGTTGACTAATGTTGTTGCATTTACTATGGGGATGGGAATGAGGATGAGGAGGAGGAGTTGAAGTATTTGTTATCTGATTACGTTAAATTTGAGTTTTTTTTCAATGTAAAAATGACGGCGTCTGTGGGAATCCAACCCACTACTAAAATTTTTTGAGTTAGCAACATCTTCAGAATTCATGTACTTTACTTGTATATATAAGCAGTGAACGTAGTTTCACTTTGTGGGAATTACAATTATACATGTTATTCAACTTTGAGCCGCTATCTAATGGATCAATGTTGTTACATTATCCCCACATTGCTCAAGATATCAACATGTAAAAAAAAATAAAAAAAATTACAGTACAGCGGTTATAAAAATAACCGCTGTAATAGGTACCCCTTTTACAGGGGTTATAAAAATAACCGCTGTAATAGACATACCTATTGCAGCGGTTATAAAAATAACCGCGTACCCCTTTTACAGGGGTTATAAAAATAACCGCTGTAATAGACATACCTATTACAGCGGTTATAACCGCTGTAATAAGTCCAAAAACATCGCTGTAATAGGACATTTCTGTACTAATGCTTGCTTATTACTATCAATGGTACCTATCATTATTGCAAGTTTTTAACATTTACAATTGATCTATGCAAATTACGGTTTGACTGCTTATTACTATCAATGGTAGCTAGATATCAAGGTAAAATTAAATTGTATTTTTAGTGAATTATGACATGCATCAAAAGTGGAGGGAGGGATGGAAAATGTGGTTAGGTCGTAGGCTCATAGTACATAGGATTAAATGGCGGAACTTACCCTAATAACATTCGGAATATTTTCAGGGCACAAGGGAACAAAATGATGCAAATAAAATGTAGGTTGGGGTAAATTGTCTAGGAGCACAAGACATAAAGTGATATTTACCCATTGGGAAAATCACATTTTTCATACCGTAATTGACCACCTGTACACTTTTGATACTAAACATTCTTGAAATCTCACTTTTGATACAAACTTGGCCATTTTTTTCTCATTTTTCATACCACCGGTAGTTTAAATTGGGGGATTTGGTGCGATTTCTTCACAAATTGGTAAGAAGTGGCCGATTTTCTTCTTACCAATTTGTTCACAAAATGGTAAGTAGTGGTTCGATTTTTTCACAAATTGGTAAGACGTGACCGATTTTTTGTGAAGAAAACTAACGGTGGTATGAAAAATGAGAAAAAATTGCCAGTTTGTATGAGAAGTGAGATTTTTAAACTGTTTGGTATCAAAAGTGTACAGGTGGTCAATTAGGATATGAAAAATGCGATTTCCCTTTACCCATATGTTTGACATTACAAATGCATAATTAAATCATTTAAAAATAATGATAGTTTTATTTAAATTTTCCGTAGAATTATAAATTTCTTGGGGCTAGTCAGTTCCAAGAGCCCCTTGTACGATTCGTTCTTGGGGATACAACATTAAATAACGATTGGATCAACAAATAGAGCAGCGATCTGATCTTGCCCCGCCCCATTCTCTGGATCCGTAAACAAATCGTCGCCCCCCTTGTACGCAGCGACTTGCATACGTGCATAGTTGAGAATAGGCTTCATCCAGTGCCTTGGTACAGAACTTACAATCCATTCCTTATTGATAATTTTCCATTGATCCTCAGCAAATTCAAGAATCTTATCCATAGCTTCTCGCTTCGACACACCATTTTCTATCATGTAACAGTCAACTGGTGTTGGAAAGACCCCTTCGTCATGCTCCCGCTTCAAATATTGCAAAGTCACATATTAACAAGTTCACACATATTAAGTATAAAACAGAGATTTGTCATTGATTAATATAACTTTACACACTCATATACACACTATAACTTGTTTAGTCAATTTGTCTAATAGTTTTCCTTTGATTGTTGCCAATTTGTTTAATCTTAATTGATTCTATTAGGGTGTTGGATGAGTTCTTGACAGTAGGAGAGGTGTTTGCAAGTACGCATAGTTGAGGGGAAGGAGCTGTAATTAGCTCATTCATTAGGAGATGTCCCTTAATTGAAAAACAACTCTCTCTATATATTGTTTTTGCATTGCAGATAATTTAATTAGATTTGAACTCTCCACATTACCCTAGAAATTATGAAGTTTTACTCATGAACTGTGAGTGATATTTATATAATTTTACATAATAGTATATTATTTTTATAATTATTTGCATTATATACATAATTAAGTATAAATTAAGTCCGCCTACCTTTGCTCATGCACGTCCCGATTCTAAATTCAAGTCCTAACAATTGGCTCAATCTTCGATTAAGAAAAACATACCTCATAAGTGCTGACATCATTCATATGTCTTGTCAAGAGACCACCAGCCTCCACAATTTTAGGCTCACTGAGTAGCCAATCAAAAGCTTCTTTTGAAGCAGATTCCATGCCCAGGAAGAATCCTGTAAAGACCACAGGGGCACCACTTGCCCTGTGTCCATTAGAAATATGGTCTTGAAATGTAGCTATCTCTCCCCCCATGTACCACTTGGCCTTCTTGTTGTAAGCGGTTGCAAGGTTTTTTAGCTCCAATATATCAAAACATTTTGTATAAGTTTCATATTATAAGAGTTGGTTAATTGTCTATACATAAATATTTGTGTGTAAACATTATTATATATCTAACTATTTTCGAAATCGAAGTTGAGTTTATATGATCACAAGCTAAATTTTGCTCTTACTGCTTCAAAGACACAAGATACTCCATAATTAGATCTTCCAAGTTTTGACAATTCATGATCAAAATCGTCACGTAGAATAAAAAACATTTGATAAGCAGCCTTCATGTAATCTGGGAGTTGATCAATTTCTTTAATATCCCACCTGGAAAAACAACGAGGCCATTAAATTATTTAATTTCATTAGTTTATGTATCACAATCTAAAAAATTTGCGAACCTGCTTTATGTATATATGTATAGATACTGTGTTTGATCAATTCTATACATATATACATGCATCTAAATGCGTTAAAATATAAATAAATATAATGGAAAATCGCATTTTTGGTCTCATATATTGTTTGGCCATTCGCGACGGGATTCTCACATTGTGTCACATAACTTTTATAAAATTTCATATTTGGTCCCCAAAAATGATTTTTCCTTACAAAATTTAATGGTCGAGTCCATCAGTCAACATTTTGATTAGCTTTGTGGGGGAGATTTTGTGTGTGAGTGACACGCAATATTGAATTGAAGTATCGTGATATTAAATAGAATCCCACGTATCAATTCTCCCCCAAAAAGCAGTCAAAATACTGACTAACGAAGTTGTCCGTTAATGGACGAAAAATTCAGTTAAGACAAAATGTAAGAATTTTTTAAATTTACATGACACAATGTTAGCATCCCATAACACGTGAGACCAAAATTAAAAAGGACCCAAAATATGAGACCAAAATATAATTTTCCCTAAAAATAATGTCCTTCAATTTCATAATATAAATAACCAAAAAGTTGTGTGCTACCTTTGGAGTATGTCCGTAATAATCTCTAGTTCTTCAAGTGTAGCATAATTACCATATGTATCATTTAGAGCTAGACCCAATACCAAGGCCTTAGTAGCAGCTGTTCGAGAAAAAGAGTACTGAGGTTCAAAGCGCATTCCCACCATCCAAAAATAGCACTCTATCACTCTATCTCTCATGTATGGAACTTTTGACATAATGTTCAACTCCTTCCGCCACCTGTAACATTGAAATGAAAAGAAGATAAAAAGGAAAAGGAAGTCTTCCAGTAATTTCTGCTTTTATTATAAACAAAACCCGGGGAAAATCGCTTTTGTCCCAAATGTGTGGTCATTTCCAATTTTGACGTCATTCATTCCGGTCAATTATGTTAGTCAACATTTTAGCTGGATTTTTGGGGGAGAATTGGTGCACAAATGTACTCATACACGGATTATATTCAATATCACGTACGATTTTTCTATTCAATATTACGTGTCATTCACGTGCAAAACTTCCCAAAAAAATCGGTCAAAATGTTGATTAACGGAGTTGACTGCTAAATTTTGGACAAAAAATTTGTTTGGGACCAAGTGTGAGAACTTTTAAAAGTTACAGAACACAATTTGAGAATCCCGCAAAAACTGAGACGAAAATTAAAAAAGACCAAACATATGGGACAAAAAATGAATTTTCCCACAAAACCCGTTAGTAAAAGAATGTAGTCGCTTACCTGAAAAGATCAGTAATTTCCTTTTTGTACAAATTCTGCATATAATTGAAATCTAATTTGGCTAGTCTGAGAAGCAAATCGTTCTTCGACTCATTTTTCTCATATATTGAGATGTAATAACGAGCTTCAAGCTTTTCACCAGCCCTGTGAACCGGCTGTTGTAGTGCTCGTGTCACTTTTTCTTGAAGATAAGAGTCTACTTGCAGTTCGGCGTGATTTAAGTAATGGGTTGTGAACACCATGGCTTCTTCTAATATATCTTCTCCATGATACCCTAAATAACTCGCCTCGTACAAGTTTAGCAAACCGTTAATGTCACTTGCAAGGGTTTTTTTGAACTTGCTATCTTCGTCCTTGAATTTATCAAAAACACCTGTTTCAAGAACCATTTGCTCATATTAGTCACTTAATAGGGCTAATAGCATTTTTCGTCTGTTATCTTTATCACTTTTGGATTTTGGTTTTTTTTTTTTATTTGCAAAGTCGTCCGATAACTATCCAACTTCGGGCAATTTAGTCCGATTTTCACTCGAGCCGACCAATTTGGCCTGAATTTGCCACGCGTCGGACACGTGGCCCTGACATGGACAAAAATTGGGAATTTTCCAATTTTCCCGCCAAAATATTGTCCTAGTCAGCGTCTATTTGGCATGCCACCTCATTAATTTTGTCTAGTCAGTATTACACGGGACAAATTCGGGTCAATTTGGTCAGCTCCGGTCAAAATCGGACTAAAATTACAAAAAGTTGGATAGTTGTAGGACGACTTTGCAAATCGAAAAAAAAAGGACCAAAATCCAAAAGTAAAAAAAGATACGGGACGAATAATGCAACTAGCCCTCACTTAATATGAACATTTCGCAAGAACAATTGAACATTTTAGGAGGTTCTGAGACTTCAGATCCGAGAACAGTCACGATTGTCTATGACATGAAATCCACTTAAAATATCCATCATACCAAGCAACCGTGAATTCTGGTAATCTCAAGATCTCAAGTCCCTAAATTTTCTAAGAATCACTCCTTCCACGAAATTGAACAGCAGTTAAAGCGTATAACGAATCAACGTAAAAGACATACTCGAAGAAACCCCGTAGCCATGTTGTCTAAACAAACGAAAATAAAGTGCAGTAGTGAAAAGATCATAGTTTCTATCCTCAAGATCTTTTGCATGGAATTTGTAGATTTGTTCAATCTGATCTTCAATCTCTTTTTCGAAGTGGTAAGCGATTCCTAAACGCTCAAGAGTGTCGATCAAGATCATTTTATCTATTGGTTTAGTGTCTTTAGCCATTACCATGCTCCTAACTTCTTCCTTCAGTGGTTCAACAGTCTCAGCAAACTTTTCAAGTACCTTCATGTGAATTAAAGATAGTTATACAACTGGACATTCACATGACTAGGAAATGACTTGTAGTTAGTTAATTAGTTCAATTTAAGGCTTGTTTGTTAAACTGATTGTAACCGTTTTCTTGAGCTTAAGCTGGAAATTATCACAGCATATAAAATAGTCGGAAAATTTTATAAGCACAGACCCGGCTTGGCCGAACCCAAGTATATTCACAAGGAGAGTGTATTACACTTATCATATAATTAGTAAATTATTTTATAAAATACACATGGGTTTGGCTGAGCCGGGAGCGTGCTAGAATTTCCTAAAATAGTCTTAGAAACTACAATTCAGTAGAAAGAGTGATAGTAAAGAGAGGTTAAGAAGCTGAGTGTGATTTTGTTCTACTTCTTGAGAAATCATACTTCTTTGTCTCTTGAAGAACTTCTGGCAGCCATGAGGAAAAAAAGAAATATATATATATATATATATATATATATATATATAAGACTATAACTTATATATATAAATAACCTGATCGTCAAAAGAAAATGACATATCAGCCCACAAGCTCGGGGAAAAAGCCTTGACAGGCGGGTTATTACTCTCTTCTGGAGCATCAACAACACTGGTAGCCGCAGCCATGGGCATCATGAGGGGTCTCAAGGATAAGCCGTGTTTTTTATGCTTGAATTCGCTTCCAAATTTACAAAAAGAATTATTATTTGTAACCTGACTACTGTCTAAAGAAAATGAAATTTCGCTGTGGCCATAAACCTTCACATTTGTACCCTGGAAAACGCTTGCGGAAGCCATGGATATAGATATAGATATAGATATATATGGAGTATCTGAAAGATATATAAGCTTGTATATATTTTGTGAATGTTTATGCTTGTAATTGCAAATTAAGTAGGAGCCATGCATTACTTATTTATAGTGAGGGCTTTAGGTTAGGTGAACGGTAGACTTTAATATATACGATATCTATATATATATATATATGTATATTTAAATATGATTCCAAGATACGGTGTGGATTTGATGTGCGCAACAAATCTGACTGCAAACTTCAGGAATACTTTATTTAATATTTTTTCTATATTTATTAGTCCCTTCGTCCCAAGAGGATGTCCCTTTTAACCTTTTTTTTAAAAAATTATCAAAAATTCATTATTTTCTTAAAAGACACTTTCCATAAAACAAAAGATAACTAATTATATTACTTTCTAAAACGTTTCATGATTTTAATCTAATTTATGACTATTGTCTATTATCTATATATGAAACTATTTTTCTTAAATACGATTACAGTTTTATAGTAAAAATGAATTAATTATACATTTCTCAATTAAAACTGAGGGTAATATATTCAGATTAGACAATAAATACAAACATTTATAGTAAGAGACAATCATTTTGGGATGAACAAAAGTGGAATAGTGGACATTATTTATTGAACGGAGGGAGTATTACATTTTAGATCTTATCGCATGTAGGACTGTCAATAAACCCAAGCCGGCTTGAAGCTCATAAGCTCGGCTTGGTAATTTTCTAACCTAGCATTATACGAGCCGAGCTCAAGCCGGGCCTGAGCGGAAGGTTAAGACTTGAAATCAAATTCAAGCCGAGCGTGAACATAGGTATGCTCGACTTGAATTAGGTTCGGGATCGTAAATTTTAATATATATATATACATATTATAATATTTAATAATATGTCAATAATCCCAAATTGGATGGAGAATTTCAATATATAAATTAGGGGAAAAAATCCTTAAAATGATCAATCACTATGTAATTCCAAAATTTTTCTTATACAATGCATTTGTCTATAAATAATTAAAACATTTAACAAACTCCAGATCTAATTCTAAGAGTCCTATGTCTTTTCTAATACAAATCAATGAATCATGTATATAAATTGAGATTGAAAGTCGTGGGCTGCTCCTGCTAGGTTTCGTCTTCAAAAGGCTGTTGTTCATCATAGTTCTTAACACTCACAAGCAATTTTCTTGTAAGTAACCCAAATATATATTTATCTATAATATTTTTCAATCTTAAATAATATATAGAAAATGTATGTCAAGAGAGATTTCAACTTATTCATGTGACGAGTAGAAAATTGCATGAGATTTTTTTTTTCGTGTAAGATAAGCCTTACAATTTGTAAGATAATTCTTTGATTATTTTTGTCTATATTTAATTCATTACTCATAACTTTTTAAAGGAATTTTCTTTTCAATTGTTGATGGCTTTTTTAACGTATAAATTCTTATAAGATAATTCTTTGATTATTTTTCTCTATAGTTAATTCATTACTCATAACTTTTTATAGGAATCTTCTTTTCAATTGTTGATGGCCTTTTTAATGTCTAAATTCTTATTTGGAGTCAAGGACAAAGAGAAATGGATTGGAAAGTTAACAAGAAGCGATACAATTTATTTTATTGTACAGATGTTTCGACTTTGCAAAATAAAGTTTTATGATTTCTCATTAGAGCATGGATGATGTCAATTTTTTAAATGTTTTGTGCACTGTTATTTGTTTTTTTAATTTATTTATTATATCTACTTTATTACTTGCAGTTTTTTTTTAAAAAAAAAGAATAAATTTGGGCTGGTTTAGGCTCGGCTCGAAGCTCGTATATATTTTCAAGTCAAGACCGAGCTTTGGAAAAAAATGCTCGTACAAATTCAAGCCTTAACTACAAAAGCTCGCCTAATATCAAGCCAAGCGTGAGCATGACCAGGCTCGGCTCGCTGGCTCGATTGACATGCCTAATCGCATGAATCTGTAATTATAGAATTGCAGAAAAAGTTGACTAGTCCCATTTGGCAGTTATGTTAGATTAAAGAAATCTCGTAGGGATTTATATTACTGAGTAACATATTAAGAGATATAAAAAAAAATCTAAACTAATATAAATAATAGAAAGATATGAAAGATATTATATTATCTACGTTATATGTTTAGACTTTGGATCTATCAACAATGGACAGCTATACATTAATCACGTTTCATATATACGATTATACGAATTAATTACCTTTATATCCCCTTTAGAATAATATAATAATCAATTGATCGGCTCAAAATGAAAATTATAGAAACCTCATGTCTGAAAACAAAATATTTACAAATTAAACTCCAGGTGCGTGTTGTGATGCACCTAATTAATAATTTTACCTTGATACATAACTTATAAAAATTTGACATTAATTTAATATAAATTTTAACATAGATAAAAAGGGGAAATCATATTTTAGTCTCACAACTTTGGCCCGTTAAATCTCACATTTTCAGCGTCCATAACTTTCAAAATGTTTCACATTTAACTCAAACCAAAATTTCCGTTCAAACACTCCATAAAAATAAGACATAAGTGATAGAATATCAAGTTACAATGTAAAAGTTGTCACTAAATACAAATTTTAGGTGACAAAATTTTTTTGTTTGCCACAACAATAGGTTTTACATGTTTAGTAGTCACAAAGTTTGAGTAAAAGTTGTCACTTTTGTTAATTACTGACAAGGAAATTGCTGTCACTATTAACAATTAGTGACACACCTTTAATGACAACTTAATGCTAAGAATTATTGTTGTCACTCTATATCTGCTGTCACTAAGTTGTCACTATACACGTGTCACTAATTGTCAAGAGGGACAAATTTAAAGAAAATTTTGTCTTTAAAAATGTTATTGTGACAGCATGAATTATTGTCACTTATTATGTAAATCTAGTGACAATTCTAACATCGTCACTTCAAATTTTATCATTAATATTATTTTTCGTTTTAGAGAAAATTTAACACTCAAAGTTATATGCTCCGTTAGTCAACATTTTTTACAGATCTTTTGCAAAATTTCATGCGTGATCCCACAAGTTTGGGCGAAAAGCCTTCAGAGGCGGATTAGTGATCTCTTCTCGACCATCAACAACACTGGAAGAAGCCATGGCCATTAGAGGTTTAAAAGATAAGGCCCTGATTGGATGACCACATGTTTCCCATTTTTTGATTTTTCATGGACTTTTTTCATAAGACGTGTCTAGATTTTTTTATAGAATAAATACTCATTCATACCATTTCTCATAAAACAAGCAATTCTTCTTACAAAAAATAACATATCACAACACATATAATTATTATATTTTTTTTAATAAAAAATAAAATGCTCATCCAAACACACGTTAACCACTATATCTCTACTCCCTTAAAATAAATTCTCTTACCTTTTTTGAAAAAAATAAAAACTAAAAAATAGCATTTCATCCAATTGGGCTAAGCCTCTGACACACTCGTGTTGCTTATGCTTTATGCCATTCACTACTGGGATATATATTTTGGTGTTTATGCTTGTAATATAATTAACGTTCTTCACAACTGCAAATTAAATAGGAGCTCATTTAATATCTGTTCCATTCAACAAAGTCGATTAGGTGAACGCAAATCTTGAATTTTATATTGGTGATATATGTTTTATATACTAATTTTGAAAAGGCAATTTGATGAGCGCAACAATTCTGACTGCGAAGTGCTCAGGAATACTTTTTTTAGTTATTTTCATAATTATACATTGATACGTATCATACTACACCAAAACTACTATTTATATTTATTGTGATATCTTATATGGTGGTAAGCAAGGATCAAACGCAAAGGAGTGTAGATCAATATTGCAATTGCTAGAAACTTGTGACAACAAATTAAGGGGGGAGTTGTAATTGTATGAAAACTAAGCAAGCGAAATATAAAATAAGCAACTAAATGATAGAGATAAACAATAACGTAGAAACACGGTCAATCATAATCGACATTCATCTCTTAATTTAATCATAGATATATGAGATTAATTCTAATCAAGTATAAAAGAAACAATGATAGCATATGAACCTCTTACTCTTTTTTTCAATGTAATAATACCAACGAATAGTCACTTGATAAATCCTAACTTCTAAAATGCATCTAGAGACTCGGCTTTCAATTAATTAAAGGAGAAACATTAATCACGAAAAGAGAATTGACATCAAGAATTAATCCACTAGCTAGCATGAATTAATATAATGACATTGATTTCCCTTAAGGATCTAATATTAAACATTCATCAATATTAATCCGTAGTTGCTACTAAGTAAGGCCCTGATTTATGGCAATTTAACCTATCTGGAAATTGATCAATGACACATCAACAAAGTGTACATCTAAATCAAGCGTTTCATAAACATTAGCATGTAATCAAGACAATCAAATACAATTAGAAAAGTAGATTAAGAACAAACTCACAAATCAAGATGATGATTTTGTACTACAATTGCCAGGATGATGTTTTTAGCCTCTAAAATTCATCTTCGAGGCTAAAATCATCCAAAACTATGCAAGATACAGAGATGAACAATACTTGGAGAAAAAGATTGACTCAAAATAGGTTAAAAGCCTATTTATAGGGTCAAAACTGGACAACTTACGCTGGGGCATGCCAATGTGGCTACGCACATCTCGCGCTGCGGCAAGCGTTTTTGCTAACAGCGACCTCGTGGCAGATCTCAGTAAATTGGCCATATCTCTCTCTATATATATATCAAATTGAGACGATTCAAGTTGCTATGGAAAGTTAAGAGATAGATCTACAATTCTTTAGAATCATCCAATTAGAACTAATTCAGTCGTTAAAGATACATAAAATTTATCACAACATGAGACTTTATTTTGATCTTTTGCTTTGATCACTTCCATTTTCTTTTTCGCCTTCTTTTGGACAGAATTAATCTAAGTTTCAACATATGAAATGAAGCAAATTTCTTAGCTTTACAATGGTACAAGAGTAGAGTAATTGGATATATGTGAGGAGAGTCACAGTTGAAATGCTATTGCTACACTTGGAGAATCGTTTACACAGTTAAAACAGAAAAAGTGATACAAATGTTTTACAATGTTTCTCACTTTCTTGGAGGGCAAACTTCAAAAACAGTAAAAAAAAAAGATCAAGTGCACAAAACATAATCTTTACCATTTTACCTTTGAAAAAACAATAGTTCCGACCAAAACACCATCGGAAAGGACTAAGGAGAGCAAGATGTAATATTAAGGACTGTTGTGTATTAAATTTTACTTTAAGGACCAAAAGTGATACAAATCTGATATTAAGAGCTGTTAATGACATTAACTTTACATTTATACACTTATTTTCTTTTTCAAATGTCTAAATTAAAATGTAGCCCATCCTAGATTTTCCATTTCATGAAGATCCGTGATTTTTTAAATTATAATTACTTTTTCAAGAAATATAAATCTATCATCAAAAGAAATGTGACATCACTAAGTCTCACTATTAATTTTTTGGGGGAAATTGCATATCTAGTGTAAAGGTTAATAAGTGGTTATATGCATAGCTATCTCGTCTAAATCTAATGCTTTATTAGATGAATGATAATGGATCCAACCCCTCGAAACATAAATTCTAGCTTTGTGCCTGCCGGAAGTAAAAATTTGTTGTCATAAAAATATGGTTTTGTATTTGCCATCAATGTTATAAACTTTTTAACTTTGGTTCTGAATTTGTCTATGCACATTTGATTTTGATTTGAATATTTAAGGAGTAGTTGAAGTGGGCCTCAACAATGAGTTATAAGGACCATTGGTCAAAGATTTTGTTAAAACTTATGGTACTCATTTTCTTGAAGAATCTTAAAGATGATTACAGAAAGTAAAGGACGATTGCAACGTATAACTATACAAATATAAGCAATCTGTAACTATACAATATAAGCAATGACTTGTGTGTCTCGGACAAACTACACAATGCCGAAGAGAGCTTTTTTATACCTTGAAACCTATCTTTGAGAAAGACACACGGCCCTTAATAAACTTGCATTACTTGCATCTGGGGCCAGCAGCTTGCATATGTTGGGCCGTCTATTACAGATTCGCCTATGTCTTTTAAATGATAGGAAGATTAATCATCAAGTAAAGAACAAAAAGCGAGGAACTCACTCAATCGCGCTTATTGATACAGATAAACAAAAAATTAAAGACCATTGAAGACAACCATTACACATGAAATAGGGTGTTTTCACATAAATATGAAGGATGCCTCTTCTTAATATTGTTGAGAGGAGGTGGTGAGTTTAATAGAAAGGCGGGGTGGGATGATGACGGAGGTGGTGGAATGTGTAGTAATATGGCGAAGGAGTAGAGGGGAAAGGAAGGGGTGGTGATTTGAAAAGCCGGTGCTTGTTTTGAGTATTTTGGTAGTAGTGGTGATTTGTATTGATATGGTGGTTTGCTCGACTTGTTTCAGAGGTGGTGGTGGTGGTGAGCTATTGTAGTGCTTCTTTGGTGGTGGAGGTGGTGGCTTGTAGGAATATTTCAGATGGTGGTCAACGTACTTGGGAGGTGGTGGTGAGCTATAGTTGTACTTTTTTAGTGGTGGAGGGGTGCGAACTTAATTGTAGGAGTATTGGGATGCTCAACATGTTTTAGAGGTGGCGGTGGCTTATAGTTGTATGTTGGTAATGGCGGTGAGCTATAAGAGTATTTCTTTGGCGGTGGTGTGGTGGTATATGCGGATGCGATATGCTACGAGTTTCATAAAGCATGTTTAGCCAATGGATTTCCCAAGTGTCGTACATCGAGTTTTCTTATTCATAAGGATCTCCTTTGTGTTTTGTCTTCCCGTGGCATTAAGACAGGGAGATCATCTCTCCCTATTTCCTGTACTTGATCTTTCCTCGATATCTCGATAGGGCTGAAGCAAATGCATGATCATGGTGTTAAAACTGTAGGTAGTGCTCCACAATTCCAAATCATGTAGGCGATGATTGAGTTCCCTTTGCCATGCTACACTGATGAAGAGTCCAGTTAATTATTACTATAATCAAGGATATTTCTATACATCTAGAAAATATGCAACTCAAAACGAAACCCAAGAAGGCCAATCTTTCTCCCATAGTGAGACAAGGCAAATATGGGTTCCGAAAAATCTAATTCACGTCACTAACAAGAAGGACCCAAAACAAAATGGGTACCTAAGGAAATTAGATCTGCCCTTTTGAATGCAGGTACCTAGAGCCAACACCGACGCTTCAGTATGTACATAGATAGTGGATCATCGAGACACATGACTGGATCAAAGGATCTCTTGATCAACTATCGTGCAACCAATGGTCCTCAAGTTATATTCGGTGATAATTCTAAAGGTAAAACTAAAGGTATAGGTATCATGCATAGGGAAACATCATGATCAATGATGTATACTATGTCGAGGGTCTTAAACATAATCTCCTAAGCATAAGTCAATTCTGTGATAAAGGCTTTGAAATTAAATTTTTCTAGTGACTTGTGCGAGATAATCGATGTTAAGACAGGATCTACTAAATAAAAGGAAGAAGAACAAACAATGTATACTTATAGATTGGGATTCAACATTAGATAACAACTCTACATGTTTCGTAGCTAAGAATCAAAGAATTAGGTTGGTTATGGCACAGAAAAATGAATCACCTCAATTTCAAAACAATCTCTCAATTAATATCTCTAAATCTCGTAGAGGGATTACCTAAAGGTTCCTTTAATAAAGATCGCTTATGTGATGCCTGTCAAATGGGTAAACAAGTTAAATCATCCTTTAAGAAGAAGCTTCATCTATCGACCTCTCGAATACTTGATTACTACATTTAGATTTGTTTGGTCCTATTCAAATCATGAGCGTTAGTGGTAAAAAGTATTCACTAGTAATAGTTGATGATTTTTCACGCTATACATGGGTAGAATTTCTAGCATCTAAAGATGAAACTAGTGCCAAGCTCACCTCTCTAATTCGTCAACTACAGAACTCAAAAGATCTAAAAGTAACAAGAATTAGAAGTGATAGAGGAACTGAATTTACTAACCATATTGTTGAGAAATTTTGTAAAGACTTTGGAATACTCATGAGTATTCAGCACCTAGAACACCTCAACAAATGGAGTTGCTGAACGACGGAACAGAACGCTTAAAGAAGCCGCTAGGACTATGTTAGCCGAGTCTAAGCTGCCTCAAAGGTTGTGGCCGAAGCTATTAACACTGCTTGCTACACTCAGAACCGGTGTATGATCAACAAGCAACTGAAAAGACTCCATTGAGTTATGGAAGGGACGTAAGCCGAATGTTTCATACTTTCATGTATTTGGTTCAAAATGTTTCATTCATAACAATGGTTCCCAAAGCCTAAAGACATTTGATCCTAAGGCAGATGAAGGAATCTTTCTAGGTTACGCCAAAAATGGAAAGAGCTTTCGCATCTTAAATAAGGTCAAATCGAAGGTGAAGAATCCATTCATGTTGTGTTTGATGATGCTAACCAAGAACCGAGTAAGTTAATATTAATGATGCAGGAATTGAAGATTTATCTCAACAACGTCACAAATCAATCTATGTGATGATAGTGATATTGATGAAGATAATGAAATCATTGTACCTAATCCTAAGACTACTCGTAAAGACATCAACGATGAGATTGCAAGAAACGCTGATGATCATGAAGAATGTTCATCAAGAGCAAATTCAAACTATAAACACTGAAGCGCCTACGCAAGGAATTGGTCAAGCGCCTACACATTTAATCAAACGTTAGATCAATCTCTTAACTCATCCAACCAGACAAAAAATGGCTCAGAGACCATCCCTAGAACTATTATTGGAGATATGGAGCACCCGTTAGAACAAGAGCCGCTACAATAAATGAGGCCATGTTTGCAAGCTTCCTATCTCAAAGGGAACCAAAGAAAGTGGATGAAGCGCTTAACGATCCAAGTTGGATAGAAGCCATGCAAGAAGAGCTAAACAATTTGAAAGAAATGAGGTATGGACGCTAGTACCAGACCAACCCACCAAGGGGTCATTGGAACTAGATGGGTCTATAGAAACAAAATGGATGAGAATGGGATTGTGATTAGAAACAAAGCCAGACTCGTAGCTCAGGGATACTGTCAAGAAGAGGGCATCGACTTTGATGAAACATACGCTCCAGTTGCCCGACTTGAAGCAATCCGCATGTTTCTAGCGTTTGCAGCATTTAACAATTTACAGTGTATCAAATGACGTAAAGAGTGCATTTCTGAATGGTAAACTCCAAGAAGAAGTATATGTGGAGCAACCACCAGGATTCATCAACAACCATGGGAAAAGCATGGTTTTACAAATTGGACAAGGCACTCTATGGTCTTAACAAGCACCACGAGCATGGTATGACACTCTTTCTATCTTCCTTATAGGTAAAGGCTTTTCAAAAGCAGCGTTGACACAACGTTATTCAAAATTACCCATAATGAAGATATTCTCCTAGTTCAAATTTATGTTGATGATATTATATTGGATCTACCAATAAGCGTCTATGTGAGAAATTTTCGAAAATGATGCAAGATCAATTTGAAATGAGCATGATGGGTGAATTAACTTTCTTCCTAGGATTACAAGTTAAACAACTCCCTAATGGCAATATTCATCAACCAAACTAAATACTAGAGATATGATCAAGAAATTTGGTATGGAAAATGCATCACCTGCAAAAATTCCAATGAGCCAAACGCTTAAGCTAGATAGAGACGATAATGGAAAGAAAATGATATCACTAACTATAGAGGTATTATTGGATCACTTCTTTATCTTACAGCTAGTAGACTGATATTATGTTCTCAGTATGCATGTGTGCACGATTTCAAGCTGATCCTAGAGAATCACACTTAATTGCTGCTAAAAGAATCCTTAAGTACCTAAAAGGCACACAAAATGTGGGCTTATGGTACCTAGGGATTCTCCTTTTGAACTAATTGGTTTATCAGATGCATTTTGCAGGATGCAAAATAGATAGAAAGTACTAGTGGAACATGTCAATTTCTAGGTGATAGACTAATTTCATGGCATAGTAAAGCAACAGTCCATCGCTACTTCCACCGCTGAGGCTGAGTATGTAGCCGCTGGAAGCTGTTGTGCACAGATCCTTTGGATGAGGCAACAACTTAGAGATTATGGAATAATCCTAGATCCAACTCCTATCCATTGTGACAATCAAAGCGCCTTAGCAATGACTCAAATCCAGTTCTTCACTCTAGAACCAAACACATTGACATTCGCTATCACTTTCTACGTGACCACGTTCAAAAGAAAGATATCTCCATGCACTTCATTACAGAAAAGCAACTGGCAGATATCTTCACCAAAGCGCTTAACGAACAACGTTTTTCTCACTTTAAGAGTGAACTAGGTATGATTGATCTAAATGCTTAATCATTCGAAACATCATACTTTTGTTAGGCATGAAATTTAGGGGGAATTCACTGTATGTTATGAAATTTATGGGAACCTACATAGGGGGAACCTTAAAAGAGCTAACTATACCTAAGTGAATATGACCAAAAATGTTTTCCCTTGCATCGGTCATACGCACTTAGCACCATACACTTAAACCTTTTTGACGCTTATTACACAAATCTGTCTTAGCGTCTGCACTTCTTTCAAAATAAACTAAACGCTTAGCTTTATTCCCGCTAAAGCAGTTAGTAAAAGACCCTTTTGAAAAGCAAGCGTACATTACCCTACGCTAAACGAGAAAGTGATTAGTCAATCAATGCAATTAATGCTGACTTGACATTCCTCACCCTTCGCTCAAGAAAACCCATGGGTACTCATCACGTTTTTCAAAGATGGTTCAGCACATGTACACGCGTCAGTACAATTACCATGTATCTTAGACGAATACAACCAGCGCTGAATATTTTAAACCAAAAGTAAAACACTACTACCAAGACATAATGATAAGTACTGGGAAACTGTGTCCTATATACACCCTGAAAGGAATAATTCTATATGTTACAATGACCGCTAAAGCACAAAATGTTACTTGAAAGAGACTCTCAAGATTCTCAAGCGTCCACATAACACTAATTGTTTCAAGCGTCATTCTGAATAGGTCCGGACGCTTTAACAAATTTTTGGCGGGCATTTGAATAGTGTTCAAAATTATGGTTCCCGAACAGTTTTCATAAAGAACGTATCCGCTTTTCATGGGCACACGTATCACTCTCAGTCTCTGTTTCAAACTTTTAATCGGACTTCAAAATAGTATATGTGCAGTTACTAAAGAAACCGTGCCTATTTAATCTAAATTCACGTCCACAGTTATATTTTAATGGCTGAGATTTATATCCTCCACGTGTCAAATCTCAAACTTCAAACACACCGAACATTCAAATTGAAGTTTCTGCAGAACACAAACACTCTTATATACCTTACATTCGTGCAAGAACAATCTCTCTCTTTTTGAAAACAAAAATTTTCATTCGTATCTCTGTCTACTGCTCACTAATGGCACCCAAGAAAGCTACTGGAACCCGCTGAAGTTGTTGTCAAGATCACTGAAGGCCTTATAGTTGATTGGAAGTTTCTCTATAAAACCCCCAAATTGATTTAACGGAAATATGGATTCTGTAGCAGAGGCTGGGCTTCAGAAATTTCTCACGAAATACTCGTATATGTTTCCTGAAGAACTAGAATTTTTCTGAGAAATGCTCGACTGTCTGACGATGAGACTTCCATCACTTGTTTGTTTCCTGTCTCCAAGAAGGAATCAAAGACGTTCACTCTCTCTGCGGCCTCTATTGCCCAGAATTTCTCTCTACCTAATGCTGGAGCCACTTTAGACACTATCACTGAAGAACAAATTCAAGAAGTCTGGACTCAGATTAGCGCTTACGATGATGTTCCATACAAACCGTACTTTGAGAAGAAAGATATAGTGAACAGGTATCGAGTCTTGGCTGATTTCTGCAGTAAAAACATAGAATGCAGAGTGGGAACCTTCGACAAAATCAACCCAACCCAGTTCCAGATGATGACTGCCATCCTACTCAAGATAAAAATCAACTGGAGCGCCTATATATTCAGCAGGTTCAGAGACAGTCTACGCACTTCAAACAGACCTTATGGTCTAGTTTTAAGTGATCTAATTTTCCGAGCAGAGTGCACCTCTTCAGCAGAGTCACCGTGGCCAAGCATAAGTTCTATGGGCCAAGAATCATCAATAATCTTTTCAATCCACCCAAAGTTGGAGGTGCTGCTAAGCCTCTCTCTGAGCGCCAAGTTGTCCGAGCAGCGTCAGATGAGGAGGCTGAGCGTCCAGATCAGGAGAAAGCCAAACGTAATGTGAAGCGTCCCACTGTCACAAAGAAACGGCTCCTCGAAAGCCCAAGGCTCAACCTATCAAAAGCGATGAAGATGACGATTCTATACCCTCATTAGTCGAAAGATCTGGAAAAGGTTCTCAAAAATATTGACTTTGAAGAACCTACAGTTCCACAGACTCAAGCGTTCCCCGCCGAAGGTATAAATGTGAAGCGTATCTTCAAGAGACGTAAGCGTCCAACTGCTGCCATTTCTTCTGAGGCTACACAAAGTGATCAAGCCATAGCTGCTGTCCCGATATCATCCTTTGAAACACCAGTTGATGTCCATCTGGATGTTGATATGGCCAAATTGTGGCCATCGCACATGAAGCTGCCATCGAATCTACAAATCTCGAGCCTGATGAACCTGAAATCCAAGGGCTCAACCATTGCTTGCATTACCTAGTACAACAGAGGCACGCTCAGAAGGTCAGAGCGATGCTAACGACGTTGTGATTCATCGACATTTCTTCAAGCTGGATCCCTCAAAGACTATCGATCACTCAGTCGATTATTTGCCTCCAGCGCCCGCAGAGACCTTCATACCTGCAGGATACAATGAAGAAAGTCTTATCAATGCCGAAAATGATATCGCCAAGCTCATAAAGTTTGATCTGGCTGTACGCAACACTCTCTTTAATACAGCCTCCACCCCAGCTGATGAAGCTTACTACACAGCTCTTGAACTCGGGAAGACTCCCAAACACATCCCGGCTTCCGTAACTCTCCAAGCACAGCGGCAAGGAGGCAAGACTCCTAGAGCTGATGTTGATTTAGCTTATTATCTGGACTGTGGGACAAGCAAACCTGGCTTCGCTCTCAGAGACTACAACATCAGAGTCTATGAGCGTCAGATAAGCTTCTGAACCCAACGGAAGAGCTACTAAACAGAGAAGGCTACTCTCACTCTCTAACACTGGTCAAAAGCAAGGAAAACAAGCGCTCAGCTAATCCTCTCCTCCTGTGGAAGAATAAAGGAGTACATGCCGGTGAGCGTCCAGCATCCCTGACCGAGATGATTCAACTTGAAACCGATGCATATTTGACTGCGTCTGGAACGCTAACTACCAACCCGACAGGTATCGTTTTGAATCCATCTGTGATATTCATCACCAAGGGTTTCGTGCTATACTTAATGCAGGAACTGAGTATTGTATGACTGAGATAAGATGGGCTGAAGCTTACATGGGTGACACGTATAAATTTGAAGATTTGGTTAGTGCTCCCCATCTGTTCGGAATAGGGATTCATGATAAAAAGACCAAATTTGCACGCTACATGCTGACGCAGCGCCAACATAGACTTGGACCCGTTCTGAAGCTGCCTCTGATCCGCCATCAACCTGAACACCGCTTAAGACAAGCGTTGCACAAACTGGCCAACTCTTCTCTACGCTTTGATGATCAAGCGTCCACCAGCGGTTCTTCTCCCCTGTCCTGTCTGAACTGCACCCCTAGCCACTGTGAAGACAACTTTTCTCTCATGATGGCAATTATGCCTCCAGTCTCTCTATTCGACAAAATCTTCACAGACAATCTGCGACAATGGGATGGCTCTCGGATCAATCCTTTCAGAGGATATCCACTTCTTCCGTCTATTCGACAAGAAGTCTTCAGTCACTATGATTTTGTTTTATCGCTGCTAGAAAGATCTCAAGCGCTTGCTTCAGCCATCTACCCATACTTGGAAGAGTATTACCGGCTCCGCGTTCCCGACTCTCGGAAACCGAAGACTCTCCCAACAGATCGGCTAATTGGCTTCTCACAACACTATTGCCCAGATGCCTTATTCTCCATCTGCAAAGCGCCCTCCAAATCTTTCCCACTCATGTGCTGGATATCCTCGGGCCACTGTATATCAGGGCACTGGATAGTCCTATCAGAACGTTCATTCAAGGTACTTATCTCCCCACTCTACATTTGAATGAACTTCTGCAGACTGCTACGTATCCATATGCAGATGAACCGTTTGCCAGCTTGGACTTTCGGTTTACGGACTTTAGCCATAGAATCAGAATTTACTGCAGCACCAGCTGACATGTTACCTGCTCCTGAGCGCTTATTAGAATTACCTCAAGCGCCTCATTCCCCCAGTCCAACTGAATCCGACTCTACTGCATCCACCGAGTCCAACACTGCTCCAGAGCTTCGAGGAACAGTATTTGATCCTACTAATCAAGTACCTATTGAATCTCTCAAACACACATCTCGTTTTAAGCCTCAGTCCGCACTGCACTTCCCAACGCTCAACCGTCCATGACCGAATGCCTCACTCAAATCCAGCAACTATCTACAGCTACTCAGGCAAGTCATGTGGCTTTAACCAATGATCTACAAGACCGGTTCACGACTCTCGAGACCTCTCTCACAGACGCTAATCAAGCTCAACTCCTGGTCATGAAAGAACATTTCGACCAGCGTCTAACCACTCTTGAGGCCTCTGTCGCTCAGATTGCTGCTCAAGTCAGTCTTCTAACTCAGCATTTCATATAGACTGATGATGGCAATAAGGGGGAAAAGAGGAAATCGTCAACATCTAAAGATCAAGTTCCTCCTCCACCATCCAAGCGTCAACACATTGATACTTCTCTCACACTGAGTGCAGAACCAAGGTATCCCTATCCCTCTTGGGTAACCACATCGGTTGAAGCGTCCAATAAGAAAGAAACTCCCAGAGTGCTCTATCCAACTCTTCCATTGCCTTCATGAGCACTGCTTGAACAGTTTGACATTCCTCTTCTCAGAGCATCAATTCCAGAACCATCTGATCCAGCAGTATTAGCCTTAGAAAGAAAAATGTCTGACTTCGACCAAACCTTCAGAATTTGCCTACGATACATAGGCATCAGTCCAGAGGAATGGGATAAACACTTCATTGCCTTTAAGGCACGACAAGTTCAAGAAAACAAGCACATAATCAGTAAAGATCATGCTGCAATGATGACGTTAGAAGATCAGATAACTGAAGCAATCCGTGCTGAAATGACTAAGAGATACAAGATCAAGCCACGATCTTGATTTTACTTGTGCCTCTCCCTTTTTTTAGTTGTAAATGCCTGTACTGTGAAATATATATAAAAATGCATTTTACAGCTGAAACATCTCGTTAAAGCTCAAACTAACTTACTAACTTACGCTAACCTTCAGGTATCTAACGCTTGAACTAAATAAGTATTGCCATCATCAAAAAGGGGAAATTGTTAGGAATTCATATTTATGTTTTGATGATGACAAATAGGACTTTCTGTTAGACTCCGAAAAGTGTAAAAGCTTTCATAGAATGTTATGTATAAGTACCTGAAAGCTTATTTATCTTAGGCTTATAGTATTTATCTTTGTAGAATTCCTTAGACTAAGTATGTGACACTAAAACACTTAGGAAAATTCTGGGTGAGTCTACCAAGTGATGAAGGTGAAGATCAAGCGTCTAAAGCTACAATGGATAAAGATATCTTGAAGCGTCCGTCAAACGCTTTAGGGATTATCCCAGTGCTCAAACTACGATGGATAACTCAGGCCGAATACTCAACATCAAGTGAAATGACGGAATTCTCAGTGAGACCATCAAGACAAGATTGAAGAGTAAGCGTCTGAAATAAAGAAAAGAAAGTCAGGATCAGTCCAAGCGTCTGTCCAATACACGAGAATAACTATTCTCTTCAGCAAGCGTCCAAAAGGTTAAACCAACACAACCTACAAAGAACGTAACCTGAAAAGAATTCAAACCCAAAACCATCCAAAGACTTAAAAAGCATGAATCAAACGGACGAATTATTTCCAACGGAAATAAGACAAGATGCATTAAAAGTCGGATAAGTGCTATTAAAATATAAGCACTATAACTTATGGGCAACCATATCTTTGACCTAGACTGTCAGATTTATGAAACCAAGACCATGCCTAACCAATTAAATATACCCAAAGTTAGAAATGTCTGAACTCAAGGAATGTTTGGGGAAACGAGACTCCAACCGAGTCAAACGGACAAAAACCACCAATACCTTATAAATAGCTCTTTCAACAAACAAGTAAACAATGCACACAAACAAAAAAAAATTACCTACTTGTTGAAAGAAAAGCTTACTAAAAATCATAGCCAAATATCCATATAAGCTTTTCACAAATATTCCAGAGACAGTCACCCATATCTCAAATTCTTTTTTAGAAGAACCTATACTACCATTGAGATATCCCCAAGTTGTTTGAACTTTCCAAAAACAAACAAACCCGTGACCAAAACCATCAACACCTTTCATCTGAGTGAGAAAGCTGGTTGACTTGCAAGCAATATTTTTGTGTAAAAGAAGCTTGTTGAAGTTGATCTCTATTGGAGCTGAAATCTATGTGACCAAGGAGTTCCGAGATCAAGAGTAACTTGCACCATTTCTGAGTGAAAGAAGCAAGGGGATAGAAGATCTTTAGTGGAGCTGAAATCTGTGTGACCAAGGAGTTCCAAGATCATATCCAATCTCCCTCTATCTTGTAGAAGTCTCTGTGTGACTCTTCGATAATCATCATAGTGGAAAAAACCTCCCTGATAAAAGGAGAAGAAGGACGTAGCTGGGATTACATCACCCAGTGAACCTTACAAATATCTTGTGTCATTTACCTCTTTAAGCATTCATTGTCTTACTGCTTTACTATTCATACTGCATACATTCTGATAAAGTCTTAAAACAACTAAGCGACTACTTTCGATTAATTAACCGAACGCTAAGCTATAAAATACTTCCGCTGTGCTAACTCTGATTTAGTGACTAAACTCTGCCCTACTTTGGTAAGCGTTGAAATCACCGAGTCTAAGTTAACGTTTCTCAAGCGTCACATCCAGCGCTTAAACTTGTCAAGCGTTCAAATACTTCAAAGTGATACGAATTTTTAAGAAGTCGAAAAAGACTTCAGGGTCTATTCAACCCCCCCCCCCCCTTCTAGACCCTTTCGTATACCACTTGGGACCAACAAATGCCTATAAGAAAACAACAATCAACTGCCTTATATTAATAGAAAAACCATGGTTTAATTACAATGTTTATGCCCTATAAATCTATCCTCTTTATGGCATTCAAGGGCATATACTCTAACAGGTGTTAGAGATAAGTTGATATAAAAATCGATAATAACAAAAGTTTGTTTGAGATAACACTTCTTTCATCCCAATTTAGAGGCCCATTTTCACCAATTATAAGTTCTAAATGAGATTTGAAAATGTAAAATTTTTAGCATTTAATATATTGTGGTTAATCATTATGACGGTAAAACTTTAACTAAGTAATTTTGAAAGAAAAAAGAGGTTCCTTTTTTGTTGAGTAAGGAAGAAAAAAGCTCATCTTAGAAAAATAGAACCTTATTTTGGCATGTGCCAAGATGAAAGAAGAAACAATAGTTATGTGAAACATTCAATATTGTACTTGATGCTATAGACACATGCCTATATCATAAAAATATAAATGAATTATTTTTCTTACATATAGTTATTTTATGTGGATGTATATATAAGGTTACATATATAAGTTCAAACTATAACATGATTGCACAAATGGATTATCATGCAATATTTAGAAGTTCACATGTTCTTGAAGTTATTAGAATGAATAACAAATGTAGAATATTGTGCTTGAAAATAAAGTCCTACAACTAATTCTATGATAAAATGACATATTTTATGTTTAATTTTTAAAAAAATAATAAACATGAGTATGTTGTTTCGACATATGATGCTTACAGTTATTTTGTCTTTAAAATCTCATAATAAAGAATGTAATATATATGTTATTGCATATAAAAATATGAAAAAAAAATTATATTTCCATCACTATTAGAAAAAGTGACAGTACAAAATAAATAAATCTACTGCGTAGATCACAATAAAGAAAATATAGTGTCAATTATAAATTTAGTATATAAAGACTAATAATTATATATATGAACATGCTAGAAAATAAATATATATTTTTATGAGACATTTAATTGATATTCAAATAGACCAGAATATTCTTTTTGCTAAGTAAATAGATCAATATATTATATGTGTCTAGATATAATATAATAAGCGTTGATTATTAAGAAGAAAAAAACTTAAAAGTAGGAAATTATTTATTTGAAGGAAAATAGACATTTAGCTTCCTACATTGCTTAAAACAATTTAGACATTGTGCCGAAAAAATTTAATTAAACATGAGAAACTATAATGAAAAAATATGATGAAGTTCTAAAATTTGTAACTCTTTAAATATGAGGTGTTAGAGATAAATCGAGAGAAAAATAAAAACAACAAAAGCTAGCTGATCTATTTCGACCAAATTACTAATTTTAAATTAGATGTAAAAATAGAATGAAAAAATTGCATTTCATGGTGTTACATAATTACTTTGAGTATATAAAAAAATTATTTATAATATGAAACTTTATTATGGCACTCCTAAAAGAAAGAAACAATGGCTATTAGGTGCATACAATTTTACATTTTATAAATACAGACATATTATATATAAAAAGAATTGATTTCTTGTACAATTTTTTTGTTAAACTCTTTAGTGTATGTGTATAAGAATACTTAACACTAGAATATACTTGCTCAAATTAACTTTCATCCTATATCTAAAAGTTTATGTATACTTGAAGTTATTTGAATAAATAATAAGTAATAGGGTGAAATTAGAATGTATTATGTATTTAATTTTGAAGAGACTTGTAAACATGAGTCTGCTTATGTACATATTTTTCTAATAATATCATAATTAAAGAAATATACTATATATGTTACTGCATATAGAAGTATGAATATTGGTAATATATTGTTTAAATTATTAGAAAGAGTGATAGAATGAAAGAGAATGATCTACTTACATGCAGTAGAAAGAAGAAATGCAATTAATGATCACATGCACGAATATGTTAGAAAATAATATTATTATATTTGTCAAAAGAAATCGAGATGATATTTAAACAAATAAACAAAATGTTATCATGAATATATAAAATCAATTAACTATTTTCTTGAACAACTATTAATAAATAAAAATTAAATTTATTTGTCGATAAACTAAATACATTTACAAAGGTCCTAACATACATAACCATATCAATTTCATACTTCTTTGCTTCAATTTCGGTGTTCATTATACGACCATGACCACGTGCAACGCACGTGATATTTCCTAGTATATATATATATATATATATATATTACCTTGGGGCGCTTCTAGTTCTCAGTTGAGAAGGCGTACACTGTGAGAACTTTTATTCCAAATTTACAACACTGTGAAACCAATTGTTTCAAGTTCTCCATGCCTGCACTATGGCCATGTTGAATTGGCAGCCCTCTATTCTTTGCCCACCTTTGGAAAAATTACATTTTTGGTACAGTAATGTGGCCTGTATGTTTTTTTGGTACATTAATATGGGGGGGGGTAGCAATTTGGATACACTATTGGGCAAAAAATTGACAATTTGAATATAATTTAGCCGGGAAATTTGAATTTCGCCGGAAATTCCCATGTGAGGCGCACGTGATGTATAAATTTGGGGATTTTTGATTTTTGGCGGCAAAATTGATTAGGTGGATGACTTTTTGCAGGGAAATCAACTATTTATAGATGAAAATATCTCCAATTTCATTCTATATCCAAATTTCACACTTTATAATCTAAATTGAAGAGAAAAACCCAAATACCAAAATTTTAATTATTAAATTACAAAAAACTCCCTAACTTTTGGGCTGAATTGCAGCCACTTTTACCGAATTTGAGTAATTACTTCCGCCTCCCTAAATTTAATGTATGACTAACAATTGAGGTCCTTTTTGTACGGATTTTGATGACATCATCATTAAAAAATTTCAAAAATCCGATTGTGCCCCTGGTTTTGACCTTTGTGAATGTTGATTATTTTTTTTGAACCAACTTACCCTTTTCATGTGGAGGGAGCTACATATAATCTCTTTAAAAATTCAGGGAGGTAGTTGAAAATTGAGATAAAATAAAGATAATTGGTTTTATAAAATATTTTTTTATGATATATATATATATAGGGAAAACACATAATATATGTACATATATAAATATAGTAATATAGTTTTTATGAAAAACACATAAATACATATATACCACATATATATATATATATATATATATATAAATAAAAATAAAATAATTACCTATTTTTGGGGCTGGGGGGTGGTGCTATAAATATAGTAATATATATATATAATTACTGTTCATCGTCTTCCCAGAAAGACGGTGAACAGTAAATATATACCTGTTTTTGGGGGTGGGGGTGGTGGTGTAAATATAGTAATATAATCTGACAGTATATATATATTATATATACATATATATATATATGTATAGAAAAATAGGTACTGTTCATCATCTTCCCCAGGAAGACGATGAACAGTAATTATATATACATATATATATAGATATAAACAGTAATTATATACATATACCAACTTATATCATATATAAGGGGTTGGGTGGGGGGGGGGGGGGTCGGCAGCCCTGGCAGCTGCCATTCTTTTTTTCTTTTTTTTAATGATTTGTTTTTTTAGTTATTATTTGAATAAAAAATTCTGGCCCTTGGATTATTCAAATCTGGACCCTTGAATTATTTTTTTTTATTTTTTTTAAGTTTATTTATGATGTCAGCAAAAAAATCCCAAATTGAAAATTTTTCCGGCGAAATTACAGGTCACGTGCGCCTCACATGAGAATTTCCGGCGAAATTCAAATTTTCCTGCTATATTGTACTCAAATTGCCAATTTTTTGCCCAATAATGTATCCAAATTGCTACCCCCCATATTAATGTACCAAAAAAACGTGCAAGCCACATTAATGTACCAAAAGTGCAATTTTTCCGCCCACCTTCCATGCCCATCCATGATCATAGCGACATGTTTGGGCATCAGCTCGAGATCTCCGGGCAATTGGATTGAACTTTTCTTATCAATTTCAATATTTTCACTTGAATTAGAGGCTGCTGCCAAACGAGACTTTGAAATAGGAGAACATGCAGGAGAAAATATTCAAAAATATTTGGTCTATTTCCATTTATTTTCTTTTGTAAGCTGCAAAGTTTGAGTGAAGAAGAGGGAAGAGTCTTGATTGGTAATAATGGAGAAGTCATTGGCGATTGTAAACAATTCTCTGCATTTTTGTCAACTTTTTAAAACTTCTTCTCACTATAAGATCCTCGGAGTGATATAAATTATTCCGTACAAATTTACGTTGAATGAATGGATCATGGACTATTTATAGCCAAATGTGCCAGACATTTAGTACACATTAAAATGTTCTAGTGTTAAATTGGTACGCTTAAAGGTTTAGGGTCCAAATTGGTACAAAGTACTTAGTTTAAGGGTTAATTTTTTTTACCCCATAGATTAGCTCGGATCAACACTACAGCCATTATAAAAGTGAAAAAAGAGTCACTCGAATTATTTTCGAAAATAAAACCAAACATCTAGTAGCTTAATTTGGGATCTCAACATCATATCATTTGAGCTATACTTGATTCATTGGAGTACAATCACTAATTTTAATTCTCAATTCTCGAACCAAATGATACAGTACGTAGTATAATTGGAATAGTTGGAGGTGGAATCCCCTTTTCGATCTCCTCTAAATTGTATACTTCTATAACGTTAAACCCTCGATTTGGACTTTTTATAACATTAAAGCTGAGGGTTTAACATTGTAATCCTGAATTATATGAATAATATATAGTATAGTTGTGGAGATTTTAGGATGAAAAGCCCGATTCATTCGAGTTCTATAATGTTTAATATGGGGACTTAACTTTGCAATTTTTTAAATGAAACACTATAATTTGTTTTGCACCTTGTGACGAGCAATTTGATGATGTATATGTGCAACTTTGTTCCGCATGTCAAAGAGGTGATTCTCATCATACATCTACCATTTTGCTTCACATGACACTTAAGCCTTGTTTGTTTATGTTTCGAAAAATGGTTGGGATTTATAAAATGTGTGAAATAAAAAATGAGTAATTGATGTATGATAGGTAAAATATAAATAAAAATTTGTAAAGTATGAAAGAAAAAGAGAAAATTATTAGTTGAAATAATTTATTATTGATTGATGCCACCTATATACTTTCATGATACCGGAGCAGATATTTTGCTAGGGAACAATTTTATCCAAACCTTTGCAAAATATGTGCAGGATAACAACAAAAATTTGTTGATTTTCACTACTAACTGTGGTAGTGAGATACAAGTTTTGTGGCGAGCAAAAGCCTTTAATAGGATTATGCCTATTAATTTTCGCAGCAAACGTGATGATTTTAATCCCGATTCCAACTTATCCCATCCTAAAAAGCAGGATAAACGGAAATTTGGAAGAGCTCTGCTGTCTTTCAGACAACAGGGATATGAGGAATATTGTGAAATTTCTCATTTGGTTCAAAAAAGACTTAACCTTCTTGAAAGAACTAAAACTAAAGATCTGGATGAAGAAAGAATTTGCCTTCTTAAGAACGCTTTACAAACCAGGTCTTTTGATAACATTGACGAAGAAAGTTTGCTTTCTCTTGAAAATGTTAAACAGTTAATTCAAAGGAACTTTAATGAGATTCCTTTGGCTTGGTGGGACAAAAACAAGATCAAAGCCACTATGAAAGTAAAGGAACAATGCAAGTACGAGTATGTTCAATACAAGTCAATCCAGATGAATATGGAGGATAAGAAGGATATGCAGACAATTATAAAAGAGCATATCGATCTTAAACTCATAGAACCTGGAGTCTCTGCTTATAGTAGCCCTGGTTTTCTGGTAAGAAACCGTGGTGAAATGAAACGGGGGAAAGCTAGATTAGTAATCAACTACTAAGATATCAATAAGATACTGGAATTTGATGGTTACTATATTCCTAGTAGAGAACACTTAATTGATTGCATTAAAGGTGCAAAAGTGTTTTCTAAATTTGATTGTAAATCTGGTTTTTATCAGATCAAAATGGAAAAGGAGTCTAGAAAATGTACGACATTTTCTACTCCACAAGGTCAATATATCTGGAATGTGCTTTTAATGGGTTTGGTAAATGCACCCCAGATATATCAAAGAAAGATGGATAATCTCTTTAACGATTATTTTGAATTTATATTCGTCTATATTGATGACATCCTGATTGCATCCAAAAATATGAAAGAGCATATTAAACATCTTGAAATATTTTCTGATGCATGTTACAAAGAAAAATTAGTGCTTTTTGAAAAGAAGGCAATAATTGGAGTCGATAAGATTGAATTTCAAGGTATTCTTATTGACGAAACAGGTATTGAACTCCAGGAACATATTGTGGAAAAAATACACAATTTTCCTGATGTTTAGAAAGATAAAAAACAGCTTCAAAGCTTTTTGGGAGTTGTTAACTTTGCAAGTATCTTCATCAAAGATCTAGCAAGACACAAAAAGGATTTTCGACCTCTCTTAAAAGAGATGGAAAACATAAAATGGAAGTGGAAAGAAATTCACACTGAGAGAGTTCGTGAGTTAAAACAAGTTTGCAATAACTTGCCTAGACTCGCAATACCCCAAGACAAGGATGATTTGGTAGTCTATACAGATGCCAATGATTATAGATGGGCAGCAGTGCTCATGACGAAGATAACTACAGGGGAAGAAACTTGTAGATATACAGGAGGATTGTTAAATGGACAACAAGCCAGCGTTTGGCATATAAACGAGAAAGAATTCTTTGTTGTTTGGAAGGCATTTAAAAAAATGGCCTCTGTTTCTTTTAGCTAAAGAATTTACATTAAAAGTTGATAATACGAATGTCAAAAAAAATTTGAAAAATAAACTGGAATCAAAAATTGAAAAAGCATGTACTATCAGATGGCAAGCTGAATGTTAATTTTATTGTTTTGACATTATTATTGTGAAATCTCATGAAAATGTTCTTGCAGATTTCCTGACAAGAGATGAAAGTGTCTGAAGCCAATTCCATCATCAAAAGATACAGGCATCTCAGGGAAAACCTTGAGGAGCTTGACAAAAAGTTTGAACAGTTATCAGCTAACGCTGAAGTAGCTGGCCATGTACAACGAGCTGATCTGGGCACAGTCCAGGACACAATCAATGGAACAATGTATGCCATACCTCAGTTATGGACTACGTTACAAGAGCCAATTCGAAAGGCATCATCTTCAATGATGACTCACGAATTACGAGAGCAGGACTCTACACCTGCGTTTAGAGAACGGGGCTCTGTACCCGGAGCGGTGGATTCAAATACGACTTGCACAAGTCCATTTTCAGATTCTAAAAAAATTGAAAAAATTGAACAATCGGAAGTGCAAACTCCTATTGCTTCAAGTCAACCTGGCACCTCTGGGGTAAAAGAGGGAGAGATTAACCTTAGGCCACAGATATGCACCTCTAAGGTTAATTCTGACAAGATTAATTTGCATTCGCAGGTTTATCAGCGTTCTTGGGAAAAATTAATCTCAAGAAAAGGAATAAATCCTAATAAGTCCTTGGTAGAAATATCAGGGAAATATCCTAGGATTTAGATGGAGGAAGGATCAAATCCCGACGAAGTCCAAGAATGGTATGATTTTGGGGCATTAGCTTCAATACATACTAGGTCACTAGGTTTTCCAAAAATATCCAAACTTCCGGATTGGATTTCCAGTGCCGTGTATGATTCATGGCAAAACAACGAACACCTCAAAAGGTAATATTCTGGAGTTGAAGTTTATTTTGGCAGCACCAGAAATTGCAGGAAAAGGGTCTCATCCAGTGTTTCATTTCATTAAGTTACAGAGACCAGATATGGTAGCCTACAACAAAGTTATGGTTCAACAGGAGAAGCTCCTTTGGTTAGTTTCATCAATGAAGATGATATATCCACCAGAAGAGCATAGGGGATGTGGGTCTGTCTCACAGAGATGGACAAGGTCAAATATCCATTCAAAACATTTTCAAACTCAGTGAATGGATCATTCCTGTTAAACTTCATGACAGGAAAAAGTACTGAATTCCCAGAAAAGCTCTTTGAACAAAAGAGGACGCTGATCTGGAAAAACAAGTTACCATTAACTGATGCTTCCAGAAAAGAAGGCTTGCAACATGATGCATGTTGATCAATGGCACAATTGGGAGTGTTCAAGTTGTGAGTTCCAAGAAAAAGCCTTATTTGGTACAAAAATACCGGTTACCAAGATGAAACCCGAATCCGACAAGGATAAGGGATAAAAGAAGTTTTACCCCCGGAGTTTTCACAAACCAGGGTAAAATCATGTATAAGAAAAAGGCTTGAATAGTCAGGTGCAATAAGTGAAAAATCAATCATGTGATTGATTAAAGAAGACATCTGGAAAAAAAACAGTTGTAAAAGGATAGGCGTGGCAGACAAAGTGGCAAACACAAGGACCCACACGCGTTAAAGATTGATGTATGCAATGACGTCAAAAAATTAAAATAAGCTTGGAGTCCACATTCGGAATCCGAAATTGATGGCTATAAGAAAGGAGAGCAGAAGCAGATGGAGGACATCAGCAAACTTCTCCAACTCTTTTTTATACAAATATTCATAGAAAATTTGTAAATGCTTTCTTCTTTAGTTTTCTTAAACGAGTGTATGGGGATATCCCCAATAGTAGTCCACAAAATTGTTTCAAGCACCGACAGAACCGGAATCGCCTCATGAGAGGCTAAAGGTTTTCTTCTCCAATAGCGGAGTAGAATTATATTATATAATTTTAATTTGTATTTCATCAATAAAAGCAAAGGCTTTGTCCAACTAGTTGTCCAAAATTTCAATTATATTTGTATATACTTATACCTTCCACGCCCAGAGGTAGAAAACGAAATTGGGTTGTGCTGTGTATCGCTGAAGAAGCCAAGGACTGCAAACCATCAGCTGCGGTTTTGTGGTTGGAATAAGTTCGTAAAATCGAGGACTTGGAATACCTGGCGATAAGGCGGTCAAAAGAAGGTATAGATTTATGTAAAGTTAATTTTATTTCGGAAAGCATGTTGGGCCTAATCAATCCGAAAAATCTTTTGCAAAATTTTTAGAGTATAAGGATTATTTTGAGCAATAAATTGTTTAATAAACTAAATTTGGAAAGATTAAAAATAAGGGGCCAATTTTTGAAATAAAGAAAAGAGAAAGAAGGACCATAGTGACACACATTTAATAAAAGAAGGACTAATGTGACATTTTTATTACATAAAGGACCAAAGTGAGACAAACCCCTAGACAAGAGGGACTATAAGAGTCATTCTCCCTATAATTATAAAAACATGGGATAAGATATAATTAAAATATATTTATAATAAAATAATGAAATTACTAAACAAATTATTCCTGGTCACTTTCCACTCACGAAACTCTTGATGAATTTATGCTCTGTTTGGATGTGTTTCCAATTCATTTTTAACAGTCATTTTAAAAAATGTACGGGAGAATGAGTCTTTTTATTTTCGTGTGAAAAAAGTGAGAAAAGTAGGTATGTTTGGTTGTACTTTTGAAAATTATTGAAATTGGTGATTGGTGATATGTGAAATGATTGATAAGTAATGATTAGATGATAAATAAGGATAGAGAAGGGGTAAAGAAAGAAGATATAAGAGGGGGGGAAAAGTGATAAAAAGAAAGTGAGAGAAAAGTGATGTGAAATGTAATTTTGAAAGAATGATTGAAATTTATTGGGAACGTAAATTTAAAAATGAGAATTAGAATATTTTCAATTAAAAACAGCGTAAAGTGTGTTTTAATTTTCATATGAAAATGAAAAAAGTGGATTGGAAACACAGGTAAACATAGCCTAAGATGAATGCAAAATTGTGAATAAAGAAGCATGTTCTCAACTATGCACCCACTGAACAAGTGCAGTGAAGATATCCTTACGAATCCGGATTCTCTATTTCAAAATGTTGCTATATCTCCTATTGTATTTGATTTATGCATGACAAGTGTATAAATTTTTTCCTTAAATATGTAAGTGGTTTAAATTTTGTACATGCTTGTCATGTATAGATGAGAATGCAATAGGAGATGCAACACCATTCGTTGCTCAATTAAGCAACATGTCATATTTGGGGGTTTTGGAACTAAAAAAATCCCAAAATAAATTTTCATAACTCTACTAAAATAATATATAAAACTTCATTTCGATATTTTTACCTTATTCAGTTATGCATTCATAATTTCTATTGGAATTTCTCTTGGGGAGAACTCATTTTATGTGTATTACTTTTATAATTAGTTAATAAAAAATAATCTTAGTTTGAAAATATTTTTAAAAATTACTGGATATATTTAGCAATAGAATTAGGAGTACAAATATTTTTGGTGACTAATTACATGTGAATTTTACAAACAAGAGAAATTGTTGTTGACTAATATATTTTTTAATATTTCGAATAAATTAGCATAATTTTTTCAACAAATTATTTGCTTGCTAATTGCAATATTTACTATATTGAGTAGCAACAACATAAAGGTAATCATTGTTGCTGATTACAACCCAACTCTTTGTAGGTAATTTTTGTTGTAGAATCAAATATTATAATCAACTCTCTAAAATAACGCATTATTTCATTTTTATATATATGCACGCAGGGATGGAACCAAAAAAAATGGTCAACGGGGAATGCGAACAAAAAATATTAATAATCATCACATATAATTATTGCATAACATATTCTAATAAAAAGTTGTTCAAATCTTATTTAATGGAAAATGTAAAGGCAACACATTACAATTAGTTATCTTCGTAAATATTCTACGAACACAATTTTTTTAATTATATTTTTTATACTTCTCTAAAACTTAGGCCTAACAAATTCCAAAATCAGTAATCAAACTACTTATAATAAGAGCCATCCAACATATATTTGAATTTATTAGATTTTTTACATATACTTACGAAATATTCTTAAACTTATAATCTATTACACTATTTGTGAATTATATTCAAAATCAAATCAAACTATAAATTATATTTTAATAATCATTATGGGTATTAAATGGTCCCATGATGGGTGGAAGGGTGCTGACTATCTTTCTAGCTTGAAGTAAATAGAAATAGACTTTTATGAAATCAAACAAATGACAATTCCATGAGTATAATAAGATATAAAATTGTAGAAAAAGTTCAACATGAAATATTAAACTTTAGTGTACAATACATTCCCGAGTTTTGTTGTGGTGAAGCTAAAACTGTTCCACAATTATGAGATGAAAATTAATGGATCTCTGGATTGAAAAATTAGCTCCCGTGCACTGTTTTTGGGAAATGGGAATGACATATTTATTGGAACATAAAGAATAACGTGAACTTATAATATCCAAAAGAAATAAACATATATATTAAAGTCCAAAAAAAATGAGGAGGGCGGTCTAATTTACTTAATTCTCATCTAAAACCTCATCTAAAACGTGAACTTATAATATCCAAAAGAAATAAAAACATTAAAGTTTTAAAAAATTGAGAGGGACGGGTGCATTCACCCAACCGATCGTTTTTACTTGGCTTTGGTGATGCATCGATTGTTATGTTATAAGCCTCTTTAGCACAAATAAAACAAATTTCATCAAAACATAAATTACATTGATATCTTAAATGCATATCAAGATATAATCTACAAATACTACAGGCTATACTCATAGTTTCTTTTTCATTTATATATTTATGATCACAAGAATTATTCATATAATTGTATTATATTATATTTGAAATTTTTGTCCCTTCTTCACTTACTATACTATATATACTTTCATTATCGTTTTCATTACCATCTATACTTACTACATATTCATCTATTTGTTCTTCTATACCTGCTCTTTCCATATTAAATTGTCTTTTTGGGCATCTGTTAGCTAAATATTTAGGATCTCCACAAATATAATAAGAGCATTTCCTAATTGATGGCTTTCTAACATGATTAAGGGGTTTTCTTCCATGTCTATATTGTCTAAAACTAGATTTTGGTTTATTGGATTTTCTCAGTATTTTTCGTTTTGGTTTAAAGTAATTTCTTTGTCCATATTGTTGTGGAGTGTATATAGCATTTCTACAAAACTCATAAGATTGTTTTCTAATTTGTTCTCTAATGAATTCTTCTTTACACCATTCTCGAAGTTTAAAGAAAGTATATTGTACTCTAGGTCCTAAACCTAATCTGTTAAGATTACCATTGCTGATTATCCATTCTTCATGTATTCTTTTTCCTAAATCTTGTGGTAATTTTGTAAAATATCTATTACATAATTCTTCGTTAAATGCTTTAGTAGCTTCTTCTATTAAACTTGTGAAATCCTGACTAAAAGGTATAATATATTTCATATCGGTCATAGCACTACTACCGAAATGACCTATTATAGCGGTTATACAAATAACCGCTATTAAAAAAAAAAATTATTTTTCCGGGCCTATTACAGCGGTTTTTTCCAAAACCGCTGTAATAGGCCCCGAAAAAATTAAAATTTTTTTTTTGACTGTGTTGGAATGATACGAAATTCGCACGGTCATAGAGAAACGGCATTCCGAACAAAACGCAAGGCAAAGCCTTGCGCTCTCGTGATTTTAGCCATTTGAGATCGTTTAAGGCCTCAAATTTGCGTTTTATTACAAAAATACCCTATTTTCGTCATAAAACGCAAATTTGAGGCCTTAAACGATCTCAAATGGCTAAAATTCTGAGATCGCATGACAATGTCATGCGTTTTGTTTAGAATATCGTTTCGCTATGACTATACGAATTTCGAGTCATTTCAATATCGCAAAATTTCAACCGAGAAATATTTTCGTAAATACACAAATATACATACACCCATCCACACATACACAAATATACATACACCCATCCACACATACACAAATATACATACACCCATGAACATATACCCAAATATACATACACCCATTCACATATACACAAATATACATACACCCATCCACATATACGCAATATACACAAACCCATCCACATATACACAAATATACATACACCCGCACATACACAAATATACACATATACACAAATAAATACACCCACACATATACACATATACAAATATACATATATATATATATATATAGAGGAAAGAAGAGAGAAAGAGAAGAAGCTTACTATCGTCATGGTGGTGGCGGCGGCGGCGGTAAGTGGTGGTGGCGGTGGCGCCGATAAGTGGTGGTGATGTCGAGCTTTTTTCTGGGGGGGGGGGGGGGGGATCGAGAGAGAGAGAGAGAGAGACCGAGAATAGAGAGAGAGAAGTTGAAATGGGTTTTAAATTTTGAGAGTGGGAGAGAGAAGCGGGAGGATAAAAATATTTCAAATTTTTTCGTACATGGCCTATTACAGCGGTTTTTTTAAAAACTCCTGTAATAGGTTTAAATTTTTTTTTTTTTAGCTGCCTTTTACAGCAGTTCAGTAGTGAACCGCTGTAATAGGCCTGGCACCTATTACAGCGGTTCATGAAAGAACCGCTGTAATAGGCCTGGCACCTATTACAGCGGTTCATGAAAGAACCGCTGTAATAGGTGCCGCGTATTACCTATTACAGCGGTTCTTTCACGAATCGCTGTAATAGCCCCCTCCGTTCAGCGGTTTTTTGAAAAACCGCTGTAATAGGCTCTTTTTGTAGTAGTGTAGTAAGCTGCTCTAGGTTTCTAAGTGCAGTACTTTCTCTTCCTGGATCTATTACTATTATTAAAGTTCTAATAAAACTAGTAAAATTATAAGGATTATTTCCTAGGGCTTTTATCTCAATCATTTTAGCAGGATCATTTTTCTTTTTACTTTGCCAAATAGATAATGTTGTAGGTCCTAACCATGTTTCTAAAAAGTTAAACATATCCATATCTACTTTTTTATTTATTTCTCAATGTCTTACTACACATTGTTACCATATATTTACTTTCTCTGGCCACATTTGTGGGCTTTCCAATTCAATTACTAACATGATTTCACTCATGGTTTTTTCTATGCGCCGCCTCATTCATACATATTTTCCTGGTTGAGTTGATCCATATTCATATACTGGATTTTTCCATTCTGGTCTTCCACTTAGTTCTACATTTCTAGCTGGAATTTCACTATAATCTGGTTCTACTCTAGTTCTTTTTCCTGAGTTACTACTTATACTTGATTGACTATCGGCCATAAGAGTTATTTCGTTACTATTTTTTTCCTTATTTTTAAAGAAGTTTTCAAATTCTACCTTTCTTGAGCATATTTCATCTACTAAATTAATATTATTATATTGTTTGAATTCTTTTTCAGCTGATTCTAAATTTATATCTAAATTCATCGCTTCGGAATACATTTCATCTACTAATTCTCTTAAATTATTTATCTCAAAATTTTTTGTTAATATTTCTTTTATATTCTTAGGTCTGTAATCATTTTTAAACTGACTTTCTAATTGTCTTATCTCTTCATCTATTTCTTCTATTTTTTCTTCTTCTTCATCTTCTCTTTCTATGTCAGATTCTATTTCCCAATTTGCAAATCTACTAGTTATTCTTACTTCTTATTCTTTTATTCTATTCATATAGCTTGTTTCAGTTTCAATACCAGTTTCTTCTTCTAGATCTTCTAAATTTTTCTTGGGATCTTGTTTTTGATAATTAAGAGAAATTTGACATTTACTATTTGTATACATTACGCTTTCTTATGAAATTTTAACCGTATCATGTTCTTCTAAGTGTTTGGTTAATTCTCATTCTTCTCCATTTAAATCGTTATTATCTATATTTAAGGGTTTAATCATTTTTACTCCTACTGAGGCTAATTCATCCATTATTACATCTATATTAATTTTATATTGAAGGAAACTATTATTAGTTATTCTTCCTAAAAAGGCTATAGAAACAACTAAATTATTACTATCATATGTTTCATATCCTCTAGTTTGTAATCCTATAGTGATTTTACTAATATCTTTAATGATTTTCATCATATTTGGAGCTACATAAAATATTCCTACATTATTATTCATATCTATTTCCATACTAGCAAATACTGTTCTTTTAGCATTGGTCCAATTTTTATCTAATAATAAAACTAAAACCTTTCCACCAGTTCCTTTTCTAATTAATCCTTTTATTCCTACAATAATTAATCCTAAGTGTATATATTTTTGTTTTAATTGCTTTACACATTATTGACTAACTAAGCTTATATTTTCAACATTTGTCGTAATTTTTGCTTCTTTTTCTCTAAATCTTTTAATTATATGTGTGTTAAAATCCATTTTTCCTACTTTGTATAACATTTTAGGTTTTAACTTGTTTATTCCTTTGTTGTTATACAAATTAAGATTTTCTTCTACATCTATGATCTCTTCTAATTCTACTTCTCTAGCTGAGCTTTGGCTTTCTGATCCTTTAAATATTCTTTTTGTGAAAGTATTACTTGTTTTTCCTTCTTCTTTTTCTTTATCTCTTGATTCACTTATAGTTCTATTAGTGCCACTAAATGATCTCAACATTTTTACCAATATATATATATTTTTTGGGTTCCCTTTTAGGTTTTTCAGATTCGTCTAGTGCTAGATTTGCTAATTTTTCTTCTATACTATCTTGTAAATCTCCTTTAATTACTTGAGATATTGTGTCAATTTTAGTACTTAAATTTTCGATTTTATTTTCTAACTTATTTAGCTTTTCAAATATTTGTAAAATTAAAGCGAATTGAATATTCCAAAGTTTAGGATATAATTTATCTGAATTACTATTTCCTTGGTAAGTAGTAAATCCTGCTTCTGTATCTAAATATTTATTTCTTAGTTCAATGGCTCTTTTATATTCTAGTCTATTTTCTAGATTGTTCATCCACTAATTATTCTCTCTATATTCTTCAAAGTTTTATTAGTCTCTAAAATTTGGGCTTCAAATTTATTTATTTTCTCTATTACTTGACTTAAGGCTTTCTTAGTTTCGATTTCTGTTTATTTTAGTTTATTATGTTCCAAGCTGCTCTTCTTTAGCAGCTGGGTTTGCGTGGAGTTTCTGAAAAAAAGCAGGAGTGGCCAAGCTTCTTGCAGGTCCCTCGTCTTTAGTAGGGAAAATCTTATTATGTTTCTTAACTATTTTTAAAGTTGTCTCAGACTGTTGTTTAATATAATCTAAGTTATTATTTTCACCTCTTTTTATTATTTCTCTATTTATTAAAATGGCTTCTTTTAATGATTCTAAGATTTTATAAAATTTTGTGTTTTCTAATTCTAAGTTTGACGCTAGAGATATAAGTAAATCCGATAAACTATTTAAGTGTTTATGTTCCGAATGTAAATTATGCCTAAAACTTGAAACAAATTTACAAATAAATTTATGTTTATCTAAGGAGATTATGGATCTATTGGCTAAACTATATTCAAAATCTAAATATTCTAATCTTTTAAAATTAGAAGGATTTATTTTAATAAAAGGCTGTTATTAATATATTCAAAACTAAAAGGTATTTAATATTGTTTTGGTGATCTCGTAATCTAGGTGGTGTGTTAAGACAGGTATTAACCCAATTATCTCTTCTAATTATTAATTGATTTCGTAATTTTAATATTAATTCCTGATTGTTATAGTCTAAGCTTTTTAAAGTATTAAAACAATCAATAAAAGAGTTCAAAATATGAGCGGATACATGCATGTAAATAAATTATGAGTGCAACAAATTTTTTATACAAATTTATAAAAGTGGGTTGAGATTCTCTTTTCTCTAAAATATGTATAATTACTCTCATGGGTTTATAATAATTTTTAAAAAAAATAAAGAGACCAAACTGAAAATAATTTAAAATTTTTGGACCTTTTGACCAAGTCAACAATAGTGGCTGGGGCTAGTTCCTTAAATGTTATGCAAAATGGGGCTATACACTTAATTCTCTATGCAAAATGGTGCTATTTGCTTCAATTTCCCGAAATGAAACTACTTGGGGACCATGCCTATTGACTAGCATTGATAAAAAAACAGAAGAAAAAGTTAACTTTGTTTGAAATTTTGCTATAATTATAAAAACATTAATAAGATATAATTAAAATATATTATAATAAGTAATGAAATTACTAAAAAATGTTTTCCTTGTCACTTTCCACACACCAAACTCTAAATACTACAAAAAATCAAGATATTGGTGACAAAATATCAGGTGACAATATCAAAGTTGTCACTAATTATCAATTTTTAGTGACAAAAACTTTTGTCTTATCACTAAAATCTCCCATACATGTTTAATAATGACAAGATTTATATATAAATTATAAGGAAATTGTTGTCACTATTGATATTTAGTGACATACCTTTTTTGACAACTTAGTAACAACAATTATAGTTGTCACTTTATTTTTGTTGTCACTATATATGTGTCACTAATTGTCAATAGTAAAAACTTTATAGAAACTCTTGTCACAAAAAATTCTTATTGTGACAAAGCAAAAATTGTTATCACTTATTATAAACGTCTAGTGACAATTTTAACATTGTCACTTCAAATTTTGTCACAAATATTACGTTTTGTTGTAGTGAGATGAATATCTTAAATTTGCTGATTTGCTATAAAAATTTCTGAAACTTCTTGTAATAATGAAATTTCTCAAATTTCCTGTAAAAATAGTTCACAATTTCACCTCCTAATTTTTGTGTTGTCAAAATTTAACAATGGTTGTCTAGCTGATTTGCAAAACCTTATAAAACTCGTGATAATTACTGGTGGTGCACATGTAATTACTTTAAGCTAATATATTATCTTTTCAATTGAAGCGAAGCACGCACAAGGAATGCAAATTAATTCCAACAGCAGTTAATTGTTAAATTTGCTGAGGAATGACTTGAAATTGTGAATAAATTTGCTGTGATCGTAAGTTCTGTACAAGATATTGTTGCTCTATTTCTTACGCCCAACGTTATTTAATGTTGTATCTCAAGGAACGTGTCATATTTGGGGTTTTTGGAACTAAAGAACTCCCAAAATAAATTTTCATAACTCTATTAAATTATAAATAAAACTTCATTTCGATATTTTTAACTTATTCAGTTATGCATTCATAATTTCTATTGGAATTTATCTTGGTGAGAACTCATTTTATGTGTATTACTTTTATTATTAGTTAACAAAAAATAATCATAGTTTGAAAATATTTTTAAAAATTACCGGATGTATTTAGGAATAGAATTAGGAGTACAAGTATTTTTGGTGATGAATTACATGTGAATTTGAGAAATTGTTGTTGAATAATATAATTTTTAATAGTTCGAATACATTAGCATCAATTTTTGCAACAAATTATTTGCTGCTAATTGCAACAAAATTATTCCTTATTGATCGATCAGCAACAAAATCATACGTAAGTAATCATTGTTGCTGATTACAATCCAACTCTTTATAGGTAATTTTGTTGTAGAATCAAATATTATAATGACACGGAGCAAAAAAAATAGTCAACGGGGGATGAGAACACAAAATAGTAATAATCATCGAATTTAATTGCATAACACATTCGAATAAAATGTTGCTTGTAAGGGAAAGATGGAAAGTTGTTCCAATCTTATTTAACGGAAGATGTAAGGGCTACATTTACTTGCTTTCTGGTGGAGCAATTTCTTGGAGGAGTGCTAGGCAGACACTCACTGCTTCCTCCACCATGGAAGCAGAATTTGTAGCAACTTATGAGGCATCATCAAATCAAGGGATTTGGTTGCGGAATTTTGTCACTAGGCTACGTATAGTAGATGGTATTGAAAGACTGCTAATATTATTTTATGACAATAAATCCACAGTCCTTTATTCAAATAACAACAGGAGTTCTTCTAAGTCTAAACATATCGACATTAAGTTTTTGTTGTTAAAGAAAGAGTTCAAAGTGATCAAATCAGTATTGAGCATATTGGGACAAACTCCATGATTGTGGATCCGCTTACTAAGGGCTTGACACCGAACGTCTTTCACGAGCACAGTGCTCGTATGGGTGTTGTACAGCTAGACAATGTCTAGATTCAGTGGGAGTTTGTAATATGTATTTGCTCAATGTTTGGGATTTGATGTCATGAAATATGTGTACACTTTGGTTATTGCTAAAGCATAAAATTATTTAGTTTTGCACTCTGAATGTTAAAGTTTTGATCTCAATAAGGTTTAAGGTTGGACCAGTTGGAAATAGGCATGTGCAGATCACATTACATGTAATTTTCATGCTACACATCCATACTTGATCCAGGTCATTAGTTACTTTGACATATGTGACCATTGATGGGTTTAGTTGCGATGACAGGCTTTTTGATCCTTATGTTAAATTGACTATGGACAAGATTGGCTAAGATGACTAAATACAGAATGCTTGCTCGAGCTACTAAAGTTATAATGTGTGATATACAGTTATAAGGGCTTGTGTATATGCACATATATAGTCCAAGTGGGAGATTGTTGAAATTTTTTGGTGGACTTATATTATGAGCATATTACAATCATATGCATTCGGGCACGTAGATGTGTGTGCATTGCAGTTTGAATTGTATATCATATATTAAATAAATTTTGGGCCTTAAATTATGTGATCCAATTAAGTTTTTATAGGCCCAAGTCGTCTTATTTAGTATGAGGCTATATTTAATATGTATAGAAACCTTAAGGACTAAATTGCAATCTATGATGGGCTGATTTGCAAATAAGTCATATTTTAGCTCTATATAGGGGTTATGGTCCCGAGTTGACATACTACAGAAAATAGAACTTCTCAGTTCAAACGGTCCTTTCTCTCTGGAATTCCATCATCCGAAGAAAGGTTCTACGGTGTACAATCAACTGGAAGCCATAATCATTCGGTGAAATTATTTACTATGGATTTAGGTACGCTTCCAGTTTATAGCTTATTACGTGATTATCGTGAAGCTCGAAGATTTTGGGGCCATCAATTAATTTCCATCAAGTGGTATATATAAAAAAAAACAAATCAACAAATGATAATTCCTTGACTATAATAAAATAAAAAATTGTAGAAAAATTTCAAAATGAGATATTAAACTCTAGTATACAACAAATTCATCAGTTTTGTAGTGGTGAAGCTAAAAATGTCCATTATCCACAATTATGAGATGAAATTTAATCGAATTAATCTCTGGTTTGAAAAATTAGTTCCGTGCAATTTTTGTGGGAAATGGGAATGACATATTTAGTCTAAAATCTGTTCTAAAACGTGGACTTATAATATCCAAATGAAGTATAAAACGTGGACTTATAATATCCAAATGAAGTAAACACATTAAAGTCCAAAAAAGTTGAGGAGTGTGGGTGCCCCTACCCGTCTCGGGGGAGATTTTCTAATTTACTTAATTCTTATCTAAAATCTCATCTAAAAAGTAGGACTGTCAATGAGCTCAAGACAGCTCAAAACTCGTAAATTCGACTTGATAATTTTCAAGTTGAGCTTTATATGAGCCGAGTCTGAGCCCACGATTAAGGTTTGAATATAAATTCAAGCCGAGCATGAGCGAGAGTAAGCTTGGCTTCAATTGGGCTCGGGATCATAAAAAAATATGTGTATATATATATGCATTATATCATAAACAAAAATAAAATATAATATTGTTATGTAAATAATTTCGGATTGCGTCGAAAATATCAAGATTTTAAATTAGAGAAACAAATTATTAAAATCAATCATCATCTAATTCTAAATTTTTCATAATATAAAACACTATACTCAACAGACTAAAAGAATAAAAAAATATCGCTTTAATCCTAACAGGGTTGCATCTGAAACAAACATATGACACTTCACATAAATTGATATTGGAGGGCTAGCTTATGTCTTCATAGTGGTTCATTTATTTTTCCTCACAATTCACAGCACAAGTAAGTTTCTGTAAGTAAGTATATCATGTATTTAATTATAATATTTTTCAATCATTAATAATATGTGGAACATATATTTCAATTTATTTGTGTCAAGAGTGGTAAATTAAATGAGATTTTTCAAGATATATTTTTGTTATGATTTGTCACTTGAGTATGGATAATGTTAAATTTTTGGTGTTTTTGAGATTATTTTTTAAATATATATTAGATTTACTTTACTACTTTTAGTTTTTAAAAGGATAATAAATTCGGGCCAGCTCGAGTTTGGCTCGAAACTGATACTAATTTTCAAGCTGAGCCCGAGCTTTGAAAAAAAAAAGCTTGTACAAATTCAAACCTCAACGATTAAAGCTCGTAAAATATCAAGCCGAGCGTGAACTTGACCAGGCTCGGCTCGATTGACGGGCCTACTAAAAAATGAACTTATAATATCCAAAAGAAATAAACACATTAAAGTCCAAAAAAATTGAGAGGGACAGGTGCATTCACCCAACCGATCGTTTTGTTTAACGGAACAATAATACCTCACTATAAATTAGTAATGACTCCTCCTTTGAGATCACCAAGAACCTTAATTACAAGCATAAATAAAAGGCTTATCTTTCAGATATATACGTACGTACCCGATATATATATATCCATGGCTGCTCTCAGCATTGTCCCCGTTCAGATGTGAAGGTTTATCGCCCGAGCTTAAGCTCTGAAATTCCTGGAATTATTTCATTTTCTAGACATTACTAAGGTTAAAAATAAATCTCACTTTATATTCCCAAGCAAATTGAAGCATAAGCAACATGAGATCAGTAGTAGAAGTTTCAGACCCCTCATGCCTATGGCTTCTTCCAGTGTTAACGTTGATGGTCAAAAAGAGACTATCCCGCCTGTGAAGACTCATAATTATTTCTCGAGCTTGTGGGCTGATATGTCATTTTCTTTTGACAAACAGGTTATAGTGTGTTATATATATATCTATATCTATATATATATGTGCGTGTGCGTGTGCGTGTGCGTGTATACACATTTCATTTTTAATTGTATGATTTAATTGCGTTTTAATAATATGGAAAGCCCTTTGTAGTAGGTTTTTAATTATGTAAATCAGACTCCTAAACAAAATTGTTTTGAATGGAGGTACAAGAAGGGTATGCTGAGGCTATTGAAACAGTGAAGGAAGAGGTAAGGATCATGGTAATGGCTAAAGACAGTAAACCAAAAGATAAAATGATGTTGATCGACACCCTTGAACGTTTGGGACTGGCGTATCACTTTGAGCAAGAGATTGAACACCAAATTGAACGCATCTTCAAATTTCATGCACAAGATGATAATGATCTTTAATTTTTTTTTTTTTTTTTTTGTCCAATATCTAGTAAGGAAGTGACTTTTAGAAAGTCTTGACACTCCATATACCCAGACAATCACAATTCACAACCATTTATATATTATGATGAATTTTACGTGAACTTCACTTCATAGAAAGTTGTAATTGTTCTTCTGAAGTCCCAGAACCTCCTAAGAGTTTTCCAATGAAAGGTTCAAAAGTGAGAATGTTATGCTCGGGCCCACAAGCCCGTCGGACCAGAGAACTCCCAACATAACCTTGAGTGGGGCATTTAAATCACGGCTCAAAATGGATATCAATTGTTATATTTGAGTTCTTGGACTATTCTATATAAACCATTTCATTTTTCCTTTCTTTCCCGATGTGGGAATATTATAGTCACCCCTCCTTCGAGGAGCGGCATTCTCGTCGCGGCATGACACTATCCAGTATCTCAAGAGGTGGCTCCCACAAAGTGTAGGCAATGTTTGGTTATGTTTCCATAGCTATTTTGGTCCAACCATGTTTGGTAATGGCTAAAGATATTAAACCAAAAGAGATTGAACAGCAAATTGAACGCATCATCAAATTTCATGGACAAGATGATAATGATCTTTTCACTACTGCATTTTATTTTAACGTTTAGACAACATGGTCATGATGCGCCTTCTGGTATGTCTTTTATGTTAGTTTGTTATCCTTAATTTTTTTTTTCAAATATCTAGTAAGGAAGTGATTTTTAGAAAGTCTTGACACTCCAGATACCCAAACAATCACAATTCACAACCATTTATGTATTATGATGAATTTGACTGAACTTCACTTCATAGAAAGATGTAATTGTTCTTCTTCTGAAGTCCTTGAACCTCCTAAGAGTTTTCCTATAAAAGGTTCAACTGTGCATACAGAATGTTATGCTCCGGACCCACGAGCTTCTCAAACCAGATAACTCCCGGTATAATTTTGAGTGGGGCATTTAAATCACTGATTCAAAATGAATATCAATTGTTACAATTGATTTCTTGGACTATTCTATATAAACCACTTCATTTTTCCTTTCTTTTGTGGGAGTATTACAATCACCCCTCCTTCGAGGAGCGACATTCTCTTTGCGGCGTGACACTATCCAGGACCTCAAGAGGTGGCTCCCGCAATGTGTATTACTTGGCCCCATATAGCACTTAGGTCCCGATATTCTGATTGACGAATGTACAATTTGCCACGTTCCGGGCCACGAGCCCCTTGGACTATAGAAACTCTATCGAACTCACAGAGTGTAACCTTGAGTTAACCATTTAAACCCTGCACGACCGAAAATGTTTAACCTTTGTTGCACTTGAGTTCTTAGAATATTCTATATAAACCATTTCATTTCTTTCCTTCCCGATGTGGAAGTATCACACAGAATGTTCTTGAAATTATAAGTGGCCAAGTAATATGCTCAAATGGTTTTTGAAACAGGTGTTTTTGATAAATTTATGGACGAAGATAATAAGTTCGCGAAAACCCTTATTAGTGACATTAATGGTTTGCTGAGTTTGTATGAAGCAAGTTTGATAAGGTATCATGGTGAAAATATCTTAGAAGAAGCAATGGTGTTCACAACTCATTACTTAAATCAAGCCAAACAGCAAGTAGACTCTTATCTTCAAGAAAAAGTGACGCAAGCACTGAAACAGCCAATTCATAGGGCTGTTGAGAAACTTGAAGCTCGTTCTTAAAGAATGATTTGCTTCTCAGACTAGCCAAATTAGATTTCAACTTCTTGCAAAATTTGTACAGAAAAGAAATCAGTGATCTTTTCAAGTAAGTTACTATATTCTTCATTTAACTAACCGATTTTTTTATAAACATATTGGGAGGGAATTAAAGTAGAAACTACTCGAAGATTATTTCTTCTTTTTAGGGTAAATGTTAGTAATAGTCCCTGAAGTCTCACTTTTGTATTGCTTTGGTCCTTAAAGTACCAAATGTTACGATATTGCTGCTAAAGTTTAGTTTTTGTTTGACTTTCGTCATTTGAGCCATTTTTTGCTTGGTTTCAGAAAGATTGGGGAGCATATGCACTTCATAATCCACCTTTTAGGGGCAACTGTTAGGTGTACATATTGGCCGATCCGTCCAAAATGCTTCGAAAAATGGCCAAGAAGACGAAACTAAAACAGAAACTAAATTTTAGGGAATGTAGTGTTACATTTGGTACTTTAAAAACCAAAACGATACAAATGTGAAACTTGAGGGACTATGAATGATATTTACCATTCTTTTTAACTTTGGTTTGTTTCAATGTTATAGGTGGTGGAAGGAAAGCAATATTATGTCAAAACTTCCATACATGAGAGATAGAGTGATGGAGTTCTATTTTTGGACGGTGGGAATCCAATTTGAACCTGAGTACTCTTTTTCTCGGATAGCTTGTGCTAAGGCCCTAGTAATGATTGTAGTTCTGAATGATACATATGGTAATTATGCCACACTCGACGAACTAGAAATTTCACGGAGATTATGCAAAGGTATGCACACTGCTTTCTGGTAATTTATTTATAAAATAGAAGGACATTATTTATATTTATTTGTTTTATCACACATTAGGAATTATGTAGAGCAAATCTCATTTTTCGTGCTGTAAGTGGTCAAAAATGCACATTTAGTCAAACGCTTTATGAAAATCTCATATTGAGTCCCAAAAAATGGGTCAAACTGTTGACTTGACCGTTAAATTTTGGACGAAATATTCGATTGAGATCAAAAGTGAGACGTTTTAGAACTTATGGAAGTAAATGTGAGACTTTCCTAAAGTGTGGGACTAAATGTGTACTTTTGACCACTTATGATACCAAAAATGAGATTAACCCGAATTTTGTACGTAGATATGGATAGGATGAAAATCGAATATCAATACAAATATACTTGAAGTGGGTTTCCATTTTTCAGCTTGTGATACATGAACAAATTTAATGAAATAAGATGGAATTTACTGACCATGTTGTTTCTCCAGGTGGGATATTAAAGAAATTGATCAACTCCCAGATTACATGAAGGCTGCTTATCAATTTATTTTTGGTGTACGCGAAGAGTATTATCGTGAAGTCCCAAAACATGAAACATCTTATGGAGTATCTTGTGTCATAGAAACAGTAAGACAAAATTCAACTTGCAAGTACTCAATTAAAATTTTGAAAATCCTTAGATGGTGTATGAACATATATATAGACGCACAAACATTTATGTTATATCTATATATAGACAATAAACAACTAACCATTTACACAAAATGTCTTGGTTCTTTTATAGCTGGAACAACTTGCAACTTCTTACTACAAGAAGGCCAAGTGGTACATGGGACAAAAAACGCCTACATTTCAAGACCATATTTCCGATGGACCAATTGGAAGTGCCGCCGTGGTGGTTCTGATGGCATTCTTCGTGGACATGGAATCCGCCTCGAAAGAGGCTTTCGATTGGGTCACGAGTGTGCCTAAAATTGTGGAGGCTGCCGGTCTCTTGACAAGACGTAGGAATGATACAAGCACCTATGAAGTATGTTCTTCTCAACCTAATGAAATATTTTTTGCATCATAAATTTCAAGACTACACACAAATTAACATCGACACACACAAATTAACATTGATACACTCACTAACATAAACACACATCATTACACAACTTATTTTATTTTATTTTGATGAAAAAACACTTTTCTTAATTTGTTACATGATAGAAAATGGTGTGTCGACACAAGAAGCTCTAGATAAGTTTCTTGAATTTGCTGAGGATGATTGGAAAGATATAAATAAAGAATAGGTTCAATGCATTGGATGAAGCCTGTTCCAAGAAAATAATTTTTTAGTAAAATTAAATTAGATAATCTTATTTTATTTTTAAATTGAAATGACATTTTAAATTGTACAATTCAAAATAGTGGTACCACAAAATAATTTAGCACGCGCCACACCACACATGCATGGAATTATTAATCAAGTTTATGTATATTCCAATTGCCTACAGCCTTAATTAATTCTTGCGTCCACCATAACGTCTTTGTCTCCGCTCAAAAGTACTCAATGCCTGTATAAGGTCAACCTCTTTAAAATCAGGAAATAATTTGTTGGGGAAGTGGAATTCTGCATAGGCCAACTGCCACAACAAGAAATTGCTCGTTCTCAATTCACCGCTTGTTCTTATGAGCATATCAGGGTTTGGAAACTCGGCAATAATATTCGTCAGCAATTGTTGCTCAAATATACTTTCGTTGATATCTTTCGCTCGTAAAATCCCGTGTTCTACTTTGCTAGCAATTTTCTTGCTTGCTTCTATTATGTCGTATCGTCCACCGTAGCTCAATGCCATTACAAAGTGCATTCCTCTGTTGGTCTTGGCCGATTCCTCGGCTGAAGATGTTGTAATTTGAAGAGATTGAGGAAGTCTTGATTTATCACCAATAACAGAAAAGCGCAAATCTTGTCTATAACAAAAAAAATTGTGCTTTATCAGTATCTCGATATATAGTTATTTATTATTTTCTCGTCTATAAGTATTGGACTATTTTGAGATTAATTAGGCTTATTAACCCATTTTAATAGATTTTGTACTTTTTGGTGCTTGTTTCAAATATAGTGGCATCTCCATTTGAAACAATTACTTTCATTGATTTAGTTCTGTTCCATTTTATGTTAATTTTCTGTGGAGAACTTTTACAACTAATATGTTGGATAATAACTAAGTGCTTGTTTCTCCAGGAAAATCGAAGAATGAAATTCCCCCGGACTCTTGGTAACTATATTATGTTCGCAATTTAACGATTATTATTATTTTTTATTCCTTGGATGGGTTCAAGAAAATGCAAGAAGTCCTTAATTTGACAATTAACACCTTATTAAAATTCATATGAAGCAACATTTTTATTGGAAATTAAAGTGTCATTAGAATTTAGAACGAATTTTGTTTTCAAATAAGTACAAGAACCCTTGTTTGCAATCGTTCATTCTTTTAAAACTTGAAGTCTATGGAATATCGATATGAAAAATGTGTAATTCACTTGTTCGGATTATTCCATGATACGCTTGAATTCTGCCTATATCTAAATTTTTTTGGTAAGGTGTATATAGTTATAGGAACTCAACAATATAAAAATTATTACTCTGCCTAAATGTGAAAATGGGTATGCCGAATTAGTTCTTATCAATAATTTCCCTTCTCCATTTGATCTAATTAAAATATCCAAAGTAAACTTACCCCATTATTTGTTCTTTGACAAATGATTTTATGAAATCTTCGTAAGTGCTCATCAAGAAATCAACTTCCCCCTGTACGTACCAACTTGAAACATTAATAATTGTTCGTAAGCGATTTTTTGACTATGCGACCTAGAGAGTACACCTAACACACAAAGCGAGTGATCAATGGCAAGTATAATCATTAACCATTACATCAATCAAGTTGCAGCGAAGCATGCTCTAATTGCGTACTCACGCATAAACTCAAATCGATCGGTACCAAAAAATATTGATGAAATAACTTGCACAAAAAAAAAAAAAATTGCATAAAAATCGTATGTTAAAAAAAATATATGGTCATACTCTATAATGATAATAAATATATATAATAATAATAATAATAATAATAATAATTATTATTATTATTATTATTATTCATTCGAACTATATAAGCATTTTCACTTTGCCATCTAAAGTCTAATCCACAAAGTTAATTATTCATCACATGACAAGTGTAATTGATCATTCATGTCATGTATTAATTCAAATAATATTGTAATTAATTAATTAATGAATGATAATGCTACATACCACCATTTTCATACCACCAATTTTTCACGCCTCCTTAATTTAGAAAATATGGATGTATTAAAGCCATTAAAATAAATTACTTGCAAATGATTTCTTACCAAAAGTAGAGGAAGTGAAAAATCGGTGGTGTATAAAAGGGGGTATTCAGCATTACTCTTAATTAATTACCTTGCGGCGCTTCCAGTTCTCAGTTGAGAAGGCGTACACTGTGAGAACTTTTATTCCAACTTTACGACAGTTCGAAACAAGTTGTTTCAAGTTCTCCACACCTGCACTGTGGCCATATTCTATTGGCAGCCCTCTATTCTTTGCCCACCTTCCATGCCCATCCAGGATCACAGCGACGTGTTTGGGCATGAGCACTGGCCGGAGATCTCCAGGCATTTGGATTGAACTTTTCTGATCAGTTTCAATATTTTCAATTGAATTAGAGGCGGCTGCCAAACGAGACTTTGAAATAGGAGAACATGCAGGAGAAAAATATTCAAAAATATTTGGTCTATTTCCATTTGTTTTCTTTTGTGGGCTGCAAGGTTTGAGTGAAGAAGAGGGAAGAGTCTTGATTGGTAATAATGGAGAAGTCATTGGCAATTGTAAACAAATTATCTGCATTTTTGTCAACTTTTTAAAACTTCTTTTGCACTATAAGATCCTCGGAGTGATATAAATTATTCGGTACAAATTTATGTTGAGTGAATGGATCATGGACTATTTATAGCCAAATGTGCCAGATATTTATTGCTGACGACATCTTATTACTACTACTAGATTAAATTCATCATTAAATTAATATCTAAACTACTATTACTACTACTAGATCAAATTACTACAACTCGTTATGTACCATATATAATTGAGAAACATTTTCGTATCCCGGATGCATGTATTCTAGAAATAATGAATATATGTACTTTTGAATTGAACCATTTAATACGCATAATTTACATATTCAGTATTATACTTGACAAATAATACTCTATATTTAGCAAAAAATAAATAATATTTTTAATATAAATTGAAAATTATTATTAAAATTATTATAGTCCTTAATTGAATATCACACAATTAAAAATCAAATGTTAGTAATTTATTAAAATATTGTCAATCAGTGACATACAAAATATTTTTGTTCATAATATAAAAGTGGGTGCAATATTCTTTATTTAAGTGTGGGGGTAGTTTTGTAGTTTTGGACATATTATATGCTTTGATTGTTTTGATGCACCCTTGAGATGTTTTAATTCTCATGAGATAAAGGCAATCTTTTTGAAATTTGATTTTCTTGGAATAAATTGATTTATATGCCATGAGTTTGAACCCATTGACTATGATTGAAATAGACATATTATAGTTAAAACAACTTGTTTCTTGAGTTGTATTGATACAATGATGAAACTATAAAATGGAATTCCGGGTTTTAGTAGACTATGACAACCATGTGAGCTTTTGAGCATTTCTTTTGATTGAATTTCCATGGAAATTTTCTCTCTTTCCTTGTGTGTATATATCTTCTATGTTTTTGTACTACTAGAACTTGCTTTGAACCATGTCAAAATTGTATTGATGTGTGCACTCCAGCAAATGATAAAGGCACTTAGGATTTTAACTCAGTTAGCCTAAAAAACCTACCTTGTGCATCTTTACCTCTAGTAAACCCCCTTCGAGCTTTTAGCCTTTTTGTTGATTATACCTGAATTATGAGCTTTTACCAAAAAAAATTCTTTCCCTCTTGCATTACCCGTCCAAAAACGAGTAGAGCAATAAAAATATATTCCATGGATTTCAATAGAATGGCATGTTTGGAGTTAGAGTGGGGCCGCTTTTGATGAATGCAAAGGGTGTTATTCGATTTGTGGGATAAAAAAAATTGTGAGCTTGTGGTTCTTTCTCATTTTACCTTCACTTTTTTATAATCGTAAAAAAAAGAAGAGAAAAACAAAAAAAATTGAAAAAGAGAAGTTTTTTTTTTTTAAAAAAAGCATAGTTGAGTTGTTAAAGATGGAAAATAAATGTTTGATGGAAACATGAGTAAAAGATGTGTTATTGATAGGTTTTTGATCCTCCTTACACTATTTACCCAAGTATATCTTGATGCTCTGCTAGTTTTTCGGACTTAACTTTCTTTAACCTTTGTTTTTCTACTCGAGCCCTCAACCCCTTTAGAACCATGTTAAGACCTTTTTTTATTCTTGTGTGCACATTTCTAAAATAGTGAACATTTTGCTGCATACGCAAGCTTATGGGAATGCATTTACATGGTAATTAAGATTTGAGCAAAACACGTTATCCCTATACACTTAATTGTTTGGAGAGGATTGTGAGAAAGTCTACTAAATTCTAAACATATCCACTTTTATATGTGATCGTCCTGTGGATATTTGATCAAAAGTTTGCAAGAGAATACTAGCTATAATGTGTGACAATGTTTCTAGTGTTCAACCATGTTTTTGTCCCATATCATCTTTATCAATTATCTTCCATTCTAATGAATTGAGAGAAGTATGCTTGTCTTAATCATTGCCCGAGGACGTGCATTTGGCTAAGTGTGGAGGTGTTTGATAAGTGTTTTATTTGTTTAGCAATATCTCCAAATCTAATGTTTTTATGCGATATTTTATGATAATTGCTCGTCTAAAGTCTTGATTTTATCATCTAGAATGTTTGGAGCCTTTGATGAGAAAAGATGTGGAATTGGTCGAGCTTGAGAGCCCCAAATGAAGTCGAATTGGTCGAGATTGAGCAAAATTGTACGCGCATGCTACACAAGCTCACGCTGGAGTGAGAACAAAGACTCACTCTAGTGCGAGCGTTAAGTAGAGTCAAGGCTTGCACTGGGGCAAGCCACTCTGCTCACTCCAACACGATTTTTTCAATTTTTGGACCCGGTTTCTAGAGCTATAAATAGGTTTTTGACCTATTTTGATGTATTCCCCCCCCCCCCCCCCCAAGTATTGTTCCTCATTGTATTCTTTCACACTTTTGGATGATTGTAGCTTTGAGGATGGATTTTAGATGCTAAAAACTTTATTCGGGCAATTATAATACGAATTCATCATCTCGATTGGTGAGATTTGTTCTTAATCTACTTTTTCTAATTGTGTATTTGATTTTCTTCTTTACATGCCAACTGTTTGATGAAATGCTTAACTTAGATGTACAATTTGTTATTGTGTTTCATTGACCCATTGTTAGTTAAAGTTAGATTGCTATCAGGTAGGGCCTTATTTAGTGGCCTAGAGGCTATTAGACCTCAATTCATGCTAAGTGAATTAGCTCTTGATGCTAACTCTCTTCTAGTAATTAATGCTTCTCCTCTAATTAATCGAAAACCTAGTCTCTAGATGTGCTTTAGGAGAAATTAATTTATGGATTGGCTATCAGTTAGTAAGTTACACTTAAGGAAATAGTAAGAGGTTCACATGCTATCATTGATTCTCTTAAGTTGGCTACTTAGCTACTTAATTAGAATTAATCTCATGTATCTATGATCAAATCGAGAAGATGACGGGTGATTACAATTGACCAAGTTTCTCCATTATTGTTTATTTTTGTCATTTAATTGCTTACTTTACATTTTCTTTTGCTTAGCTTTCTTACAATTGCAACCAATCCCTCCTTTTTACTTTCATAAGTAGTTAACAAGCATGATTGATCTACACTTCCTTCAGTTCGACCCTTGCTTACCGCTCTCGCATTAGGCATTAAGTTAATATAAATAGTATTTTTGGTGTGCTACGACACGCATCTGTGCAAGCAATATATCTTACGAAATAATATCAAAATATCTTGTATTTTTACTCCAAAAAAATTTATTGTTATTCGATCATATTGTACCCATACAATTACTGATCATTTTATTTCTCATTCCCGTATTTTTAGTCTATTATTTCACCATAATTTTCAACAAAAATTCAGAAAATATTCATACTTATTAAATGCCAAAGTTTTGTTGTCTTGTATTTCACTACTACTACTAGTTCCCCTTACTAATACTAATAGATCCCCTTACTAGTAGTTCCTACTACTACCACTAATAGATCCCCTTACTACTACTTATAGATCCCCTTACTAGTAGCTACTACTACTACCACTAGTAGATCCCCTTACTACTACTAATAGATCCACTTACTAGTAGTTACTACTACTACCACTAGTAGATCCCCTTACTACCACTAATAGATCCCCTTACTAGTAGCTACTACTACTACCACTAGTAGATCCCCTTACTACTACTAATAGATCCACTTACTAGTAGCTACTACTACTACCACTAGTAGATCCCCTTACTACTACTAATAGATCCACTTACCAGTAGTTACTACTACTACCAGTAGTAGATCCACTTACTAGTAGTTACTACTACTACTAGATCCCCTTACTACTACTACTAGATCCCTTTACTACTACGATTACTACTAATAGATCCCCACACTATCACTATTTCTACTAACAGATCCCCTTACTACAACTATTATTAGATCCCCTTACTACTATTGTTACTAATAATAGATACTACAACAAAAAGTAATATTAATTACAAAATTGGAAGTGACAATGTTAAAACTGTCACTCTAGATATATAATGAGTAACAATAATTTTTTCTTTGACACAAAAAGAATTTTTAGTGACAAAACTTTCTTTAAAGTTGTCACAATTGATAATTAGTTGCACATGTATAGTGACAACACAAATGGAGTGACAACTATAATTATTGTCACTAAGTTATTACTAAAGGTGTGTCATTAATTGTTAATAGTGACAACAAATTCCTTGTCACTAATTAAGTATCAAGAGTGACAACTTCTATACAAATCATGTCACTATTAAACATGAAAAACCTATTCTTGACACTAAAAATTTACAATTAGTAACAACTTTTAATTTACATTGTCACTTACATTTTGTCATTAATGTATTTATTTTTTGTAGTGAGATCCCCTTATTAGTACTACTACTGCTAGATCCCCTTACTCTAATCTTTCCAAGAACTCCTTAATCCCAAATGTCCAAAATTAATCATTTGAGGTACTGGCGTAATTGCGGGATCTCTTCTCAGAAAGTTATTTACATCCACAAAGATTTGATTACAAGACCTCTTGCTTAGAAACTAGCATCCCCTTCGATCACTTATGCAACTTCTTTCAATACATAGACTCTGGTCGCAAAAATAATTAGTTTATGACAACTTTGAAATTATTACATGATATCTTGTTATTAATATATATTTTCTTTTGTGGTGACGCAATACCATTATTCATCTTGTTATTAATATATTTTCTTTGTGGTGACGTAATACCATTTGAATAAGTAAAAATGAAAGATGATTTTTTTTATTTTTTTTTGGTACATAAGAGCAAAAAGAAAGAATTTATGAATGAACTGTCAAATGGAAAATGGAGACTGAATTATGAATTAAAATTTATCCAAAATCAACAAGCTGCTTTTGATGAAAAAACATTCATTATACCCTGCCCAATTCCGGAGATAAGCATGTCAAATATTTGTAACTTCTTTTAATTTTTAAACTGGAAAACCAAACTGAGGTTACTAAAATGAGAATTAAGAACTAAATGTAGAGTTAATCTTGTAAATCGTGATTGCAATTTTATAAAGGAGGGCTGGTAGGTAAAGTTAATCTTGTAAATCGTGATTGAGGAATTAAGGACTAAATGTAGAGCTTTTACAATTTAACAATAAATTCCATCGAAAATAAAAAAAAATCAATTTTAAAAGTAAAAGTGCATGTTGGGTTTATGTAAAATTGTAATTTTCTCTTATTTACATGTCCAAAATAACAATTTATTCTAGTAAAAAAAAATTCAATTTTTTTGGCATTTTCGACATGTTGTCTTACAAGATAGTGCTTCTTCTACTTTCTTAGTACACCTATATATATTATCAAACTCCCATTGAAAGATGAAATAGCGAAAGAAAAGCTCTAATAACTGATCACACACACACACACACATATATATATATATCATCAATGACTGCAATCATGACCAGTATGCTAATTATTCCCAGGAAGACAACTAATAATCTTTCTACCTGTTATAGGAGATTAGTTTCAAAATGGTGTCGCATCTCTTCCAATCCAGCTGCCACTAGTTTTAAACCTTGCTCCTCCCAACGCATTGCTGTCCGTTGTGACAAATATAGTTGTCGTCAATAAATTATCACTAATTATTATTAGCTACAACAATTTTTATGTCACCAATTGATATGCTGAGAACTAATATACAGTTCTTAGTTTATAATTTATGCATAAGTTCCATTGAGAATAAAAAATTAATAAAATGTGGCATGTGTTAGTCACGTGATTATCTAATTTGAGAATATTTCCATTGTGAAAGGTGAATTAGTACATATTGTATTCGTACAAACAAGAGAAAAATTTCATTTATGGTCCCACAGGACTTTGCTCATTTCAAATTTAGTCTCATTGGAATTTCAGTTGCACTTTTAGTCCCATAAGACTCAAAAAGTTACATTTTTGGTCCCACCTGTAAAAAAAAATGATGAAAAAAGGAGAGTGGCATACACTGATTGTTACCTCAGAAAAAACAAGAAATGGTGTGGGTATGACACTCACTATTTTCCATTCATTTTTTTTACGGCTGCGACCAAAAGTGTAACTAAATTTTCAACGGGACTAAATTTGAAATGCGCGAAGTTTTATGAGATCAAAAGTGAAATTTTTCCTCCAAACTAAACTTTCGAGATTTTGACTCAGATATTTCATCTACTTTGTCGATACACCTATATATATAGGATTATCCAACTCCCACCCAAAATGAAACAAGGAAAGAAAAGCTCCAACTGATCATATATGCAAATGGCAGCAATCATAACCAGTATGCTAGTTATTCCCAGGAAGCCAACTAATAATCTTTCTACATTTCACAGGACATTAGCATCAAAAAGGTGCCGTATCTCTTCGAAAGCAGCTGCCAATAGTTTTAAACCTTACTCCTCCCATCGCATTAATGTGCCTTGTGAAGTTACACGACGCTCTGGAGACTACAAGCCTCCTTTTTGGGATTTCGATTATATTCAATCCTTGAACAGTGAATACAAGGTATATCATCATCATCATGATGTCATACATTTATATATATATATATATATATATATATATATAGTGTTATATTAATAATTCTATATGTGTAGGAAGAGAGATACTTGAGAAGGGCTTCTGAGCTGGAAGTGAAAGTAAAGATGCTGATGGAGGAAGCAATAAGATCATTGGAGACTGTTGAACAACTTGAGTTGATCGATAACTTGCAGAGGCTCGGAATATCTCGTCACTTTGAGGACCAAATCAAGAATATCTTAAATGCCATATATTATAACAAATATTATGGGAAGAATTATGGAACATTAAAGGAAAGGAATTTGTACTCAACAGCCCTTGAATTCAGACTACTCAGGCAACATGGTTTCAGGGTCTCTCAAGGTGCTACTAAAAATTGGAAATCGCTTTTCCCGTCCATAATTTAGCCACGTTTCAATTTTGGTCACGTTCGTTATTCGACTCTCACAATGGTCATGTAATTTTAAAATGTCTCGCATTTAGTTTTAGTCAAAACCAACATTTTTGTCCAAATTTTAATGGTCAAAGTTTTGTTCTCCTTTAGGCAACGGTTTGGCCTGGTTATTTAATTTTTGGGGGAATTCGTGCGTGAGTAACAAGTGATATTGAATATAATTCGTGTAGGAGCGCCACTCATGCATGAATTCTCCAAAAAAAAAAAAAAAAAATGTCCCAAGGCCGTTAACTAATGAAACACATGATGTGGACCTTTAAAATTCAGGCGAAAATTTCGATTGAGACTAAATGCAAGTATTTTGAAAGTTACAGGATTACATGTGAGAAAATCATAACGTATAAGACCAAAAATGAAATGAGACAAAGTTAGATGTTAAAAATGCTATTTACGCTATATATATATATATATATATATATATATATATACGCAATTACGCACACACACTTCACATGGTTGAATCAATTTCTAGTGTTAAATCTAAATCAGAGCTTAATTTTACGTCGTTTTGCAGAAGTATTTGATTGTTTCAAGAATGAAGATGATGAATTTAAGGCAAGCCTTGGTGAAGACACCAAAGGGTTATTACAACTATATGAATCTTCATTTCTATTGACGGAAGAGGAAAATACTTTGGATCAAGCCAGAGAATTTACCACCATTTTTCTTCAGAAAAATCTTGATCAAAACTTTATTATTGATGAGAATCTTTCATTATTGGTCCGCCATGCTTTGGAGCTCCCACTTCATTGGAGTGTTCCAATAACAAATGCAAGATGGTTCATTGAGGCATATGAGAGGAGATCAGATATGAATCCTATTATGCTTGAGCTTGCAAAACTTGATTTCAATATTGTTCAAGCTATGCACCAAGAGGAACTAAAAAAAGTTTCAAGGTGATTATTCAACTAAGTAATGTCGGCACTACAAATTTCTTGCGATTCTCTATTGCAAGGTATATATTGACTGAATGACACGTTTATTTTAATTTATATTAGACATGTATCATTCACCCAATATATTACAATAGGAGGTGCAATAGATTTTTGCAATAGAATATCCCATTTGGGTACCTATAATAATTAGGGATAATTACACTCACACCCCCTCAATGATGGGGTAATTACACAAATCACCTCTCACTAATTGATAATTATAAACACACTCTCTCATGTTAAAGATTTGTTACAATTGCACCCCCTCTGTGTAATAATTTTTAAAATTGCACCCCCCTGTAAACCTTACAAATAGACCCTTTGAGCGGGTGTATTTGTAATTATCAATTAGTGGGGGAAGATTTGTGTAATTCACCCATCATTGAGGGGGTGTGAGTGTATTTATCCCTAAATAATTATTATAAAGTTGATGCATGGTGTGTTCTTCATGTAATTAATTGTACGTAGGTGGTGGAAGAGTACAGGGTTAGCTGTAAAGCTCCCATTTGTGAAGGATAGAGTTGTGGAAACGTACGTATGGCCCCTTGGATCTATCGCGCCTCGTGAATATGGATATCAACGGATTATGACCGCCAAAATAACTTGTCTAATGTCAACATTAGATGATATTTTCGACATCTATGGTACTTTGGAAGAGCTGCAACTCTTTGTTGATGCGCTTCAAAGGTTATTAAATACACAATCTTTTATATATATACATACATATATATATATATACACTATGTACAATTAACAAGGGAATTAACTTCATTTTGAAAAAATTATAATTTCAGATGGGATATTGAATTGATAGACCAACTTCCAGAATATATGCAAATTTGTTATTTTGCAGTATACAACTTTATCAACGAGGTGGCCTACGATGTTCTCAAAGAAAAAGGGTGTATCATCATTCCTTATTTGCGGAAATCGGTAATTTATATTTCTACATCAATTTCTATATATAGGTTTTGTGGGATAAATACTTATAACTCCCCTGTGAAATGTGAAATTGGGCATTTACCCCCTTACGAAAAAAATAATACAAAAAAGCCGCTCTGCCATTTCAAAAAAGATGCACACTACCTCCCTAGACAACTTTTGCCTATGAATTGTTTTGTGATGAAAAAAATACCCTTACATTTCAATGATATTTACACTAGACTTTCGTTATTTTTATTTTATTTAATTTATAATTTTTTAAATTTATATTTCTTTTACCCTTTTTTTTCCACCTTCTTCTCCAACCCACCTTCTTCCCCCACCCATCCTCTTCCCCAAAAACCCTAATCCTAACCCCATCAATGGCAAGTGCAAATCTGAAAATCTGAAAACCAACCACCAACACCATCACCAGTACACACAAAACCAACTACCGCCGCCGCTGCTGCAACCACCAGCTCCACCACCAACAGTACACCCAAAATTCGCCCCCAAAATTAGCTCCCCCTCCAGATTACACCATCATCCTAATCATCATCCCCAATTCCAATTTAAATTTTATAATCACAAAAAGATATTTAGAAATATATATTAATAATATTATATATATATGCGAATTATTCAAATTTGCAGATTTGAAGATTCTTCAAATCTGCAAATTTGCAGATTTGATGAAAACAAGAAACAGGTAAGTCAAGCTGCTTTCGGGTTTTTCACTTGACCGGCGATTTGCAGAAATGTGTTGCTTTGATCGGCGATTTGCAAAAGTGGTGGCAGTGGTGCTTGAGGCGGCGACTGGAGGGGCTGATTGTCGGCGACGGAAGTGTGTTGGTTTGACCGTTTGCAGAAATGTGTTGCAGAAGCGTGTTGCTTTGACAGTTTGTCAGTGGCGGCGCCGACGACCCCTCGTCGGCAGTGGTGACGGGATATATATATATATATGTATATAAATATTATTAATATATATTTCTTAAATATCTTTTACAATTTTAAAATTTAAAATATATATATATATATATATATATTTATTATAAAAATAAGACATTTAATAGTATATAAATAGTATGTTTAATATGGTCCCTTGATCTTTATGAAGATCTATGTATATGATAAATTGGATTAAATAAATAAATAATTATTTAATGTGGACCATTGATTTCAACATACTTGATCCAATGGTTATCCAATTCAGGGTTAAAAAGGTCATTTAATGTCAAAAAATTTATACCCAGTTGCAAAATGCGCAAGTGGCGCGCGTAGGGGAGTAAAATGCTTCATTATTTTTTTCTCAAGGGTTTTTTTTTGTATTATTTTTTTCATAGGGGGGTAAAGTGCCCAATTCCATATATCACAGGGGGGGTTATATGTATTTATCCCTAGGTTTTGTAGGTATTTGAGGCTTAATTAATTAATCACTTATGTAAACATTTGCAGTGGATAGATTATACCCGTTCAATATTGCAAGAGGCGAAATGGTACCACAATGGACATACACCAAGCCTGGACGAATATCTGAATAATGCCTCGATTTCAAGTTCAGGTCCTGCAGTGTCAACTCACTTATTTTTTGTGTTGAGAAATTCAACACAAAAGAAGGCAGCTGACGACTTGTACAAATACCACAATATAGTATTGTGGCCTTCAATGCTTTCAAGGCTTGTAGATGATATAAAAACTTGTTCGGTATGAATTGCTTATAATTTTGTCGGTTAATCGCAATCTTCGTTCTGTAAGTATATCCAAGTACATTTTTGATCTCGTGCTTTACAAAAATTTCACATTACATCCCATAAATCGCAAAAAATCTCACATTTGGTCCCACAACCAATTCCTGTCAAAAAACTAACGGTTAAGTTACTTATAGGCCAAATATATATATATATATATATATATATATATATACCACATTTATAAGAGTTTTTAGATTTAAAAATTTCACATTTATTAAACACTTAATAAAAAATTTCCAAAAAATATCACATTTATTTTCTAAGTTTTATAATTTTTTAATTTTCTTTTTCGCCTATGACTAAGGAAATTATTGATATTTTGACGGAAATTGAATGCGGCACTGAGGGAGTGTTTGCAAATTCTAAATAAAAACACTTTTGAGCTGTTAGCTAAAAATAACCAGTTTTACAATATTTTTAAATACCGCTTTTACTTCTGATTCTCTAAGATTAAGCTCCCAGAAGTCAAAGGCTCCAAGCTAGTTGGGGGTACTTCTAGGTGCTTTCAATATTTATGAAAAATTACCATGAAAATATTTTTAAGTTCCCAAATTAACCCCATCAAAACTAAAAAGAAACAATTTTTCTTAATCATCTATAATATTTATAAAAAGATACAATATAAATAATAAAGTATTTATAAATAAAATTTTAATATTAATTGTATATAAATAGTTGTTTTTATAGTTTTTTCATAATTATAAATAAATATATTCATACCGGTGACTTTTTCAAATCCTAGTACTAATAGAAAGCTTGTTAAAATGGAATATTATCCTTGTTTGCATCCATTTTTAGTTTTGAAAAAGTCACCCATATGCCTATCATTTAATCTATAACTATGAAAAAAAATATAAAAAGAACTATCCAAAAATAATTAATATTTTCATAAATCATTAAGTCTTATATTATATCATATACAATTATTAAGATATCATATACAGTTACTAATAAATAATTTATTTTTATGTTTAATTATTTTTTTTGTGTTCAAAATATTTGTTCAAATGCTTAGTGCAATACAAAGAGGTCTAGGAAACCTTAAAAACAAAGACAAAAGATAAAAAAAAATAAAGGCGCACATGTTACATACACCTTTAGGCTACATTTATTATCCTTTAGAAATTTATATTATTTCATAAATATATGCGTTTTGGGGTAGATTGTTAAAAAAGAATCGTAGGAAGATAAATGTGAAGAAAATATGATTGTAATTTTATTTTAGGGGCAATATTGTCTTTTTCTTTAAAAAGCTAAATGATAACCACTTCTATTTGCAAACAACCATTCTGCATCTTTTAGCAACTTTATGCTTGTGTTTGCAAATACTATCAACTTTTGCTTTTTAACTAATTATGCTTATCTTTCACTTAAAAGCACTTTTACATAAGTAATTGTGTTAACAAATACACCCTAAATATGAGATGTTTTACGACTTATAGGATATAGTGTGAGATTTTTGTAAAGTATGGGACCAAAAATGTACTTGAATACACTAATGAGACAAAAAAATGTGATTAACCCTCTTAGATGAATCGCACTTCTGGTATTCAGTCCATTTTCATCATTAAATTATGATAAACTAAAGTTAAATCACCTAACTCTTACCATTTCCATAATTATTATTGGACCAGTTTATTGCATATAGAACTATCATGAGTTAATTAATTGGATAGTTTTAATTGATAATTTGAAATTCATTACACCTTTCTTGGGTTTATCCGCATTTAAGGTCCCATGAGGATGCACCTGCATATTTGGTCTGCATGTTTTGCTTTGTCTCACATTGCATCCCATATCTTTTTAAAAATCTCAAATATAGTTTTAGAAGTGATTTCTGTCAGAAAATTTGCGAATCCTCACATGTGACCCTTAATTTCCATTCCATGTTACTAACGGCCTTGCACATTGTACGTGTGTGCGTCGCTCCGTTAAGTTTTTTTTAATTGAAAACCACGTTTAAGATCAAATGTTTAAAAAGATACGGGATGCAATATAAGACAAACCAAAACATTGAGACTAAATTTGTCCAGGTACATTACATACTTGTGAGACCAAAAGTACGATTTTTCCTACCTTTCCGGTTAACATGTATATGTTGTCTTAATTTCACTGATTCTTAACTTAGGAGGAGATGCAAAGAGGTGACGTACCAAAAACAATTCAATGTTACAAGAATGAAACTGGTGCTAACGACAAAGAGGCGCAAGAGTATTCAATGTTTTTGATACGTGAGACTTGGAAAAAGTTGAATGGAGAACCAACTGTAGATTCTCCATTTTCACAAGATTTTATTAGATGTTCAATTAATATGGGTCGGATGTCACATTATGTGTATTTACACGGCGATGGGCTAGGTGTACTGCACCCTGGGATCAAGGACCGTACTATAGATCTGCTCTTCAAGCCTATAGAATGAAATTATCACAAATGGAAAGTTGCAATCAGTCCATATGATAGACTGATGCGTGTCGTAGCACACCAAATAATGTTTAATTTTACCTTGATTCCATATATTTTCTTTGGAGGTGACATATACCATTATTCATCTGTTATTTAATATATATTTTCTTTTGTGGTGACGTAATACCATTTGAATAAGTAAAATGAAAGATAATTTTATTTTTGGTACATAAGAGCAAAAAGAAAGAGTTTATGAATGAACTGTCAAATGGAAATGGAGACTGAACTATGAATAAAATTCATCCCAATCAACAAGCTGCGGTCATGAAAAAACATTTATTATACCTTGCTCAATTCCGGAGATTAGCATGTCAATATTTGTAACTTCTTTAATTTTCAAACTGGAAAACCAAACAGAGGTATTAAAATAAGAATAAGGGATATATAACAAGTAAAATTGCAATTTTATAAAGGAGGGCTGGTAAGGTTAATCTTGTAAATCGTGATTGACGAATTAAGGACTAACTGTAGGGCTTTTGCAATCTAACAATAAATTCATCGAAAATAAAAATTAAAAAATGAACAAATGTCGCAGGTGTCAATCACATGACTATTAAATTTGAAAAAAAAAAATCAATTTTAAAAGTAAAAGTACATGTTGGGTTCATGAAGACTAAAATTGTAATTTTCTCTTATTTACATGTCCAAAATAACAATTTATATAGTAAAAAGTCGTTGAATTTTTGGCATTTTCGACAGGGAAAATTTACTTTGGTCCCATAACTTAGCGTTTTTTTTCAATTTTGGTCTCATTGTTACGGGTTTATCACATTGTATCCAATAACTTCCATTTTTTCTCAATTTTGGTCCCACCATCTAAAAAGCTAATGGGGAGATGACACGTGTCCGTTAGTCAAACTAATTTACTATTTTTTATTATGTTCTATTTTTATTTTTGATTTTTTATATGCATATACATATAAAATACATATACATATGAATACATATATATATATATATATATATCTTGTATGCATATACATATAGAAAATTAGGGTTGGCGGCGGGGTGGAGGTGGGGGGAAGATGGTGTTCATGGTGTTGGGTATGGATTTGGTGTAGAGATCAAAAATAGGGCTTTGTTTGTTTCTATTTTGGGCTGGGTTTTGACCAAAAACCCAGCCCAAAACTTGTTGGATCACAACAGTTGGTCAAACATGGAAACCCATGTTTGGCCAAACACCCCAAATTAAAACAACTGATGCACATATCATAATATACAAATACATATTAATTTGTATGACTATGTATTGTATATGTATACGTAAATATAGATTATATACGTAATATGCACTTAATATTATAAATTACGTATATTCTATATATTATGTATATTGATGCATATATATTATACATATTATATATATTATAAATAATACATATATATAGATATATATATATATATATATGATTTCATTATACTAATACCTATGTTGATGTTTTATGTATACTGATGCACAATTATAATATACAAATACATATTAATTTGTATGCCTATGTATATGTATATTTATGTGTATACGTAAATATAGCTATTATATACGTAATATGCACTTACATTATAAATTACGTATATTGATGCATATATATTATACATATTATAATATTATAAAATATACACAACACATATATAATATGATAATAATATACATCGATGTATTATAATGCATAGATATGTACTATTCATTCATATATAATTATAGACTAATGTATATTTTAATACACACAAATGTAATATATATGTAATATACATGTGATATTATATTTACTTATACGTATATATATATATATGTATTACATAGTAAAATACACTCTTATATGTAATTACATCGATTACAATATACCTCTATTAATATTATTATGTATATATATAAATATATATAATACATTATATGTATATTTTATACTATATAATAAGTATGTTTTATAAATATGTATGCATAATACATACATATATTATATATTATGTATTGTATAAAACATGCATATACATGTGTATAATGTATATTTACATATGTGTGTGTGTGTATATACATATATTGTATGATGTATGCATTATGAATAATATATATTATTAAATATTTATATCTAATATATATTAGTATATACTTATATACAGATGTATAATATTATTTGTACACATTAAATACATATATATGATGCAAATTTATATGTATATATACATATATAATAATACATAATATACTTGTAATATTGTAAATTATGTATGTGTACATATACATAATACTTATTTTAATATGAGATAATCTTATCAAAACAATATCCAAAGATAATTGATTGAACAATTTATCATAACATGTGAGATATATGACAAGATGAGCTTTAAAATATTTATATTAAATACCCGTCTAAGGCGCTCCCACTCCCAAATTTTTTCACATTTTATCGCTCTATGCTCCCGCTCCTGCTCTATGTGACTTAGGTTCAATTAATTAGTTTAGTTAATAATTTTGTAAATATTCGATTAGTTCATGTGATGCCCGGGTTTTCTTAATCTTAGTATATTTACTAATTCGACGACTAGTATTATAATCTCAAGAATTACTTGAGTAAATGTATTATCCCTTCTCTTGGTAATTATATTGGATGTATACTAATCTGCTCCATGTAGGGGCTGAATATTAACTCTATGTGTGAAGGGACCATTAGATGATATACAATATGGTAAGGACTTAGACTCAAATAGAAAAATTGCCCTCAAGCCCTCCTTACACCCTATATATACCACTACCTATTCATTCCCTTTTCTCATTTTTTACCCAACTATTCCCTAGTCCAACATCATTATTCTCTCCATTTTAACTCCTTTAAGCTCACAAACGTTCAAGAGAACTACAACAAGACAAAGCTCAACCCACAACAACATAACAAATCTTACAAGCAAATCCCGCATGAAAATCCAGCTCTGGCAGTGGCTGTAAACTTGATATTTGAGAGATCAAATGATGTCCATTTTTGGTTTTCCTTATATCAATTTCATCCTAAGAGGATAAGGAACAACACTATGGAATCGTATTTGTTGAATCGGCTACCGAAAATTTCAGAATCGCTTCAACCCTTGCACAAAACTGTCCAGATTTTTAATTTCAGAACTGTGTTCTGTTTTGCTTGGCAATAAATAACTCTTCCGGTTGATTGATCATGCATGCAAGACCATTTTTGGAAACCACTATAAGTGTAGATATCATTACAGGTAATTTTCTTTGAAAATCGTTGAGGAATCATTACAGAATTACATTTAAAACATCACTGCCAGTAGGATCTTTTCATTCCAGAATCTGTGTTCCATATTCCATTGCCCAAAAACCCCTTTTTCTATTCTTTGATTATACATGCAAAACAATATTTAGAATCCTTATTTAGTTTATATAAGTTTAATTGGTTAAAGTTTATTGAAATTGATGAGAATAGTCAAAGAATCAGTAAATAAATTATAAGTGCAACGAAAAGTTTTATGCAAATTTAGAAAAGCGGGTTGGGATTTTCTTTTTTTAAAATATGTATGATTACTCTCATGGGTTTGTTTTTTTTTTTTTGTTTTGTTTTTTTTTTTTTTTTTTTTTTTTTTTTTTTTTTTTTTTTTTTTTTGTTATTAATGTTATTTCTGGAACATCATTTTAAACCTAAATTAAATAAAGGGACCAAACTGAAAATAACTTAAAAATTTTGGACCTTTTAACCAAGTCAACAGTGGCTGGGGCTACTTCCTTAAATGTTATGAAAAATGGGGCCGTACACTTAATTCGCCGCGCAAAATGGTGCTATTTGCTTAAATTTCCCTTAATGAAACCACATGGGGACCATGCCTATTGACTAGCATTGATGAAAAGACAGAAGAAAAAGTTGCCTTTTTCAGAAATTTTGTTATAATTATAAAAATATGAATTATGTTATGAATAATTATATGGATGTCCATGTATCCTCCATTACATGATATGATAGATAATCATTTCTCTTCCTCTTTATGTTATAGTGGATGATCATTGCTCTTTCACTATTTGTAAATCCATCTTTTCCATTATGTATTCAACTTTTGAAATAATTGTACCTACTATTTTGTGCCTATAAATAGAACATGAAGTTGTATTGTTAAGACACACACAAGAATATCAATAAAAGAGTTCTCTACTTAATTCTCTCATTTTATTATCTCAATTTCATAATATTTGAGTTTATTTCATAACAAATTAGATATAATTAAAATATATTATAATAAATAATGAAATTACTAAAAAAGGTTTTTCTGGTCACTTTCCACACATGAAACTCTAGACACTACAAAAAATCAAGATATTGGTGACTAAATATCAGGTGATAATATCAAAGTTATCACTAATTATCAATTTTTAGTGACAAAAACTTTTGTTTTATCCCATACATGTTTAATAGTGACAAGATTTGTATAGAAATTATCACTCTTGATAATTAGTGACAAGGAAATTGTTGTCACTATTGACAATTAGTGGCATACCTTTTGTGACAACTTAATGACAACAATTATAGTTGTTACTTTATTTTTGTTGTCACTCTATATGTGTCACTAATTGTCAATAGTGACAACTTTATAAAAACTCTTGTCACAAAAAATTCTTACTGTGACAAAACAAAAATTGTTGTCACTTATTATAAACATTTAGTGACAATTTTAACATTGTCACTTCAAATTTTGTCACAAATATTACTTTTCGTTGTAGTGAGATGAATTTCTTAAATTTGCTGATTTGCTATAAAAATTTCTTAAATTTCTTGTAATAATGAATTTTCTTAAATTTCCTGTAAAAATAGATCACAATTTTACCTCCTAATTTTTGTGTTGTCAAAATTTAACAAGGGTTTGTCTAGCTGATTTGCAAAACCTTATAAAACTCGTGATAATTACTGGAGGTGCACATGTAATTACTTTAAGTTAATATATGATCTTTTCAATTGAAGCCAAGCACGCACAAGGAATGCAAATTAATTCCAACAGCAGTTAATTGTTAAATTTGCTGAGGAATGACTTGAAATTGTGAATAAAGAATGGACTGTAAGTTCTCTATTTCTTATGCCCAACGTTATTTAATGTTGTATCTCAAGGAACGTGTCATATTTGGGGTTTTTGGAACTAATGAAATCCCAAAATAAATTTTCATAACTCTACTAAATTATAAATAAAACTTCATTTCGATATTTTTAACCTATTCAGTTATGCATTCATAATTTCTATTGGAATTTATCTTGGTGAGAACTCATTTTATGTGTATTACTTTTATTATTAGTTAATAAAAAATAATCATAGTTTGAAAATATTTTTAAAAATTACCGGATATATTTAGCAATAGAATTAGGAGTACAAATATTTTTGGTGATGAATTACATGTGAATTTTACAAACAAGAGAAATTGTTGTTGAATAATATAATTTTTAATATTTCAAATACATTAGCATCAATTTTTGCAACAAATTATTTACTTCTAATTGCAACAAAATTATTCCTTATTGATCGATCAGCAACCAAATCATACGTAAGTAATCATTGTTGCTGATTACAATCGAACTCTTTGTAGGTAATTTTGTTGTAGAATCAAATATTATAATGACGCGGAGCAAAAAAAAAATAGTCAACGGGGGATGAGAACACAAAATAGTAATAATCATCGAATTTAATTGCATAACATATTCGAATAAAATGTCGCTTGTAAGGGAAAGATGGAAAGTTGTTCCAATCTTATTTAACGGAAGATGTAAAGGCAACACATTATACAATTAGTTATCATCGTAAATATTCTACAAACACAATTTTTTTTATATTTTTTATACTTCTCTAAAACTTAGGCCAAGCAAATTCCAAAATCAGTAATCAAACTACTTACTATAAGAGTGATCGAAATTCCAATATATATTTGAATTTATTATATTTTCCCCCTATACTTGTGAAATATTCTTAAATTTATATTCTATTAAATTATTTGTGAATTATATTTAAAATCAAATCAAAATATAAATTATATTTTTAAACAATCATTCTGGATAATAAAAAATATTCTGATTCCAACTTTGCGGGGTGCCAGGATAGTCGCAAATCCAATTCGAGCTACACTTACTTGCTTTCTGGTGGAGCAATTTCTTGGAGGAGTGCGAAGCAGACACTCATTGCTTCCTCTACCATAGAAGCAGAATTTGTAGCAACTTATGAGGCATCAAATCAAGGGATTTGGCTGTGGAATTTTGTCACTAGGCTGCGTATAGTAGATGATATTGAAAGACCGCTAAAGTTATTTTGTGACAATAAATTCGCAGTCCTTTATTCAAATAACCACAGGAGTTCTTCTAAGTCTAAACATATCGAAATTAAGTTTCTTGTTGTTAAAGAAAGAGTTCAGAGTGGTCAAATCACTATTGAGCATATTGGGACAAGCTCCATGATTGCGGATCCGCTCACTAAGGGCTTGACACCGAAGGTCTTTCACGAGCACAGTGCTTGTATACGTGTTGTACAGCTAGACAATGTCTAGATTCAGTGGGAGTTTGTAATATGTGTTTGTTCAATGTTTGGGATTTGATGTCATGAAATAAGTGCACACTTTGGTTATTGCTAAAGCATAAAATTATCTAGTTTGCACTCTGAATGTTAACGTTTTGATCTCAATAAGGTTTAAGGTTAGACCAATTGGAAATAGGCATATGCAGATCACATTACATGTAATTTTCATGCTACACATCCATACTTGATCCAGGTCGTTAGTTACTTTGACGTATGTGACCATTGATGGGTTTAGTTGCGATTAATGCGATGACAACCTCTTTGATCCTTATGTTATGGACAAGATTGAATAAGATGACTAAATACAGAATGCTTGCTCGAGCTACTAAAGTTATAATGTGTGATATACAGTTATAAGGGCTTGTGTATATGCACATATATAGTCCAAGTGGGAGATTGTTGGAATTTTTTTGTGAACTTATATTATGTGCATATCACAATCATATGCATTCGGGCATGCAGACGTTTGTGCACTGCAGTTTGAATTGTATATCATATATTAAATAAATTTTGGGCGTTAAATTAAGTGATCTAATTAAGTTTTTATAGGCCCAAATCGTCTTATTTAGTATGGGGTTATATTTAATATGTATAGAAACCTTAAGAACTAAATTGCAATCTATGATGGTTTGATTTGCAAATAAGTCCTATTTTAGCTATATATAGGGGTTATGGTCCCCAGTTGACATACTACAAAAAATAGAACTTCTCAGTTCATACGGTCCTTTTTCTCTGGAATTCCATTATTCGAAGAAAGGTTCTACGGTACTATACGATCAATTGGAAGCCATAATCATTCGGTGAACTTATTTACTATGGATTCAGATACGCTTCCAGTTTATAGCTTATTACGTGATTATCATGAAGTTCGAAGATTCGAGACCCTCAATTAATTTCCATCAAGTGGTATAAAAATAAATAAATCAACAAATGGTAATTCCTGGACTATAATAAAATAAAAAAATTGTAGAACAAGTTTAAAATGAGATATTTAACTCTAGTATACAAAAAATTCATCAGTTTTGTAGTGGTGAAGCTAAAAATGTCCATTATCCACAATTATGTGATGAAATTTAGTGGAATTAATCTCTGGCTTGAAAATTTAGTTCCGTACAATTTTTGTGGGAAATGGGAAATGACATATTTAATCTAAAATCTCTTCTAAAACGTGGAATTATAATATCCAAATGAAGTAAACACATTAAACTCCAAAAAATTTGAGGAGTGCGGGTGCCCCTACCTGTCTCGGGGGAGATTTTCTAATTTACTTTGTTTTTATCAAAAATCTCATTTAAAAGTAGGACTATCAATGAGTTTAAGGCAGTTCGAAGCTCGTAAATTCGACTTGATAATTTTCAAGCTGAGCTTTATATGAGCCAAGCCTGAGCCCACAATTAAGGTTTGGATATAAATTCAAGCCGAGCGTGAGCGAGAGTGGGCTTGGCTTCAATTGGGCTCTCATAAAAAAATATGTATATATATATATGTATTATATCATAAATAAAAATAAAATATAATATTGTTATGTAAATAATTTCAGATTGCGTCGAAAATATCAAGATTTTAAATTAGAGAAATGAATTATTAAAATCAATCATCATCTAATTCTAAATTTTCATAATATAAGACACTATACTCAACAAAATAAAAGAATAAAAAAATATCACTTTAATCCTAACAGACTGCATCTGATATAAACATATGACACTTCACATAAATTGATATTCGAGAGCTAGCTTATGTCTTCATAGTGGTTCATTTATTTTTCCTCACAATTCACGACACAAGTAAGTTTCTGTAAGTAAGTATATCATGTATTTAATTATAATATTTTTCAATCTTTAATAATATGTGGAACATATATTTCAAGATATATTTCAATTTATTTGTGTCAAGAGTGGAAAATTAAATGAGATTTTTCAAGATATATTTTTGTTATGATTTATCACTTGAGTATGGATAAGGTTAAATTTTTGGTGTTTTTGAGATTATTTTTTAAATATATATATATATTAGATTTACTTAACTATTAGTTTTTAAAAAGATAATTAATTCGGGCGGCTCGAGCTTGGCTCGAAATTGATACTAATTTTCAAGTCGAACCCGAGTTTTGAAAAAAAAAAGGTTTGTACAAATTCAAATCTCAACGATTAAAGCTCGTAAAATATCAAGTTGAGCAAGAACTTGACCAGGCTCAGTACGATTGATGGGCCTACTAAAAAATGAACTTATAAAAGAATTGACAGGGACAGGTGCATTCACCCAACCGATCGTTTTGTTTAACGGAACAATAATCCCATGAGTTCCATGCCTAATTGAATTGGGATACCTCACTATAAATTAGTAATGACTCCTCCTTTGAGATTACCAAGAACCTTAATTACAAGCATAAACAAAAGGCTTATCTTTCAGATATATACATACGTACCCGATAAATATATCCATGGCTGCTCTCAGCATTTTCCACGGTTCAAATGTGAAGGTTTATGGCCGGAGCTTAAGCTCTGAAATCCCTGGAATTTCATTTTCTTTAGACAGTACTAAGGTTAAAAATAAATCTAACTTTATATTCCCAAGCAAATTCAAGCATAAGCAACATGAGATCAGTAGTAGAAGTTTCAGACCCCTCATGCCTATGGCTTCTTCCAGTGTTAACGTTGATGGTCAAAAAGAGACTATCCCGCCTGTGAAGACTCATAATTATTCCTCGAGCTTGTGGGCTGATATGTCATTTTCTTTTGACAAACAGGTTATATATAGTGTGTTATATATATCTATATATATGTGTGTGTGTGTGTACACATTTCATTTTTAATTGTATGATCTATTGTAAAATTAATTGCGTTTTAATAATATGGAAAGCCCTTTGTAGTAGGTTTTTAATTATGTAAATCAGACTCCTAAACAAAATTGTTTTGAATGAAGGTACAAGAAGGGTATGCCGAGGCTATTGAAACACTGAAGGAAGAAGTGCGGAGGATGGTGGTGGCTAAAGACAGTAAACCAAAAGATAAAATGATGTTGATCGACACCCTTGAACGTTTGGGAGTGGCGTATCACTTTGAGCAAGAGATTGAAGACCAAATTGAACGCATCTTCAAATTTCATGGACAAGATGATAATGATCTTTTCACTACTGCACTTTATTTTCGTTTGTTTAGACAACATGGTCATGATGCTCCTTCTGGTATGTCTTTTATATTAGTTTGTTATCCTTAATAATTTATTTTTTTGTTCAATATCTAGTAAGGAAGTGATTTTTAGAAAGTCATACCCAGACAATCACAATTCACAACCATTTATATATTATGATGAATTTTACGTGAACTTCATTTCATAGAAAGTTGTAATTGTTCTTCTTATGAAGTCCTAGAACCTCCTAAGAGTTTTCCAATGAAAGGTTCAAAAGTGAGAATGTTATGCTCGGGCCCATGGGCCCGAGAACTCCCGGCATAACCTTGAGAGGGGCATTTCAATCACAGCTCAAAATGAATATCAATTGTTATACTTGAGTTCTTGGACTATTCTATATAAACCATTTCATTTTTCCTTTCTTTCCCGATGTGGAGAATATTACAGTCACCCCCCCCCCTTCGAGGAGCGACTTTCTCGTTGAGGCGTGACACTATCTAGGACCTCAAGAGGTGGCTCCTGCAAAGTGTAGGCAATGTTTAGTTATGTTTTCATAGCCATTTTGGCCCAACCATGTTTGGTTCACAAAATTTGGGCCAAAACTATACACTACTTTTTTTGTCCAAAAACATAATAATTATTTTTCATTTTTCCACATCCTACTTTGTCCCTACACTCTTCTCTCTCCTCTCTATCTGCTCTGTCTCTTCTCTCTCCTCTATCTCGCTCTTTCTCTCTTCTCTCTATCCCTCTCTCCTCTTTCTCTGTCTCTCTCCTTTCTCTCTCTCTCTCTTCTCTCTATCTCTCTCCTCTCTCCTCTTTCTCTCTCTATAAAATTAGTTTTATATATTTACAAAAATTATAAAATATATATATATATCAACTACTAAAATATAATTTATTTTTACATATTCATAAACATTATAATATATATATACATATATATATATATATCAACTACTATTACATACATATATATATATATATATTCATCTATATAACCACTATTACAACCTTAATATTATATTATAATTTTCAATCATTAACAAACAAAAGGTTCATAATTTAACTGCTACAGTAACTTTTGTTCCCTCTGGAAACAAAACCAAATATTATCTCAAAAAAAAAAACCTTGAGTTGCACTTGTCCCCATAAATTATCTCAAAATAAAAACCAAACACAATCTCATCAAATATACACTTGTCCTCATAAATTTCTCACCAATAATTATTACCAAAATACCATCCCAAAACATAACCAAACATAGCCGTAGTACTTGGCTGCATATAACACTTAGTTCCCGTTATTCTTGTTTAACGTACAATTAGTCACGTTCCGGGCTCACGAGCCCCTTGGACTACAGAAACTCTATTGAACTTACAGAGTGTAACCTTGAGTTGACAATTTAAACAACGACCCAAAATGGTTAACCTTGTTGCATTTGAGTTCTTAGACTATTCTATATAAACCATTTATTTTTTCTTTCCTTCCTGATGTGGAAGTATTACACAGACTGTTCAAATTAAAGTGGCTAATATGATCAAATGGTTCTTGAAACAGGTGTTTTTGATAAATTTATGGACCAGGACAAGAAGTTCAAGAAAACCCTTATTAGTGACACTAACGGTTTGCTGAGTTTGTATGAAGCGAGTTTTATAAGGTATCATGGAGAAAATATCTTAGAAGAAGCAATGGTGTTCACAACCCATTACTTAAATCAAGCCAAATTGCAAGTAGACTCTTATCTTCAAGAAAAAGTGACGCGAGCACTGAAACAGCCAGTTCATAGGGCTGTTGAAAAACTTGAAGCTCGTTATTACATATCAATATACGAGAAAAAGGAGTTAAAGAATGATTTGCTTCTCAGACTAGCCAAATTAGATTTCAACTTCTTGCAAAATTTGTATAGAAACGAAATCAGTGATCTTTTCAAGTAAGCGGCTATATTCTTCATTTAACTAGCTAACCAATTTTTTTTAAATTTTGGGAGGAAATTAAAGTAGAAACTACTCGAAGAATTTATCTTTCTAGGCTAAATGTTACTAATAGTTCCAAAAGTTTCAGTTTTGTATTACTTTGGTCATTAAAGAACCTAATGTTACGATATTATCCCTAAAGTTTAGTTTTTGTTTCAATTTCGTCCTTCGGACCATTTTTGCTTGGTTTTAGAAAGATTGGGGAGCATATGCACTTCATGATCCACCTTTTAGGGGCAAATGTGAGGTGTACATATTGCCCGATCCGTCTAAAATCCTTCGAAAAATGGCCAAAAAGACAAAACTTAATCATAACATAAATTGTAGGGATTGTAGTATTACATTTAATAATTTAAAGATCAAACTGATGTAAATGTGAAACTTCAGGGACTATTAATAACATTTACCCTTCTTTTTGTTTAATTACGCGACTACATTATTTAATTATTAGAATATTTTGTTGAGAATACTTGGGAAGAAATAAAACTAGAAATTATGGGAAATTTGCTTCGTTTTTTTTTTATTTTTTTATAACTTCTTTTTGTTTCAATGTTACAGGTGGTGGAAGGAGAGTAATCTTATGTCAAAACTTCCATACATGAGAGATAGAGTGATGGAGTTCTATTTTTGGACGGTGGGAATCCAATTTGAACCTGAGTACTCTTTTTCTCGGATAGCTTGTGCTAAGGCCCTAGTAATGATTGTAGTTCTGAATGATACATATGGTAATTATGCTACACTTGACGAACTAGAAATTTTCACGGAGATTATGCAAAGGTATGCGCACTGCTTTTTGGTAATTTATTTATAAAATGGAAGGACATATTATTTATATTTATTTGTATCACACATTAGGAATTATGTAGGGCAAATCTCATTTTTCGTCACGTAAATGATCAAAAGTGCACATTTAGTCCTACGCTTTATGAAAATCTCATATTGAGTCTCAAAAAAATGGGTCAAAATGTTGATTAACGGAGTTGACCATTGAGTTTCGGACGAAATATTCAATTGGGATCAAAAGTGAGATGTTTTAGAACTTATTTATTCTATTATAAAAGTACGAGTTGATTTTTTGACATTTTTTATTTACCTAAAATATTCCTATGAAATTCAATTTTTTAATGGCAAAAGAGTCCAAAACAAATAATAAAAACATGTTTTATAAACCTACAACAATAAAAAGTAAAATTAAATTAGGACTCTACAATGAAATTACACCTAGATAAGGTTATTCCTATATATTTATTCATTCAAGAAGAATATAGGAAATCAAATATCCCAACATGTACACATACGTTACCACAAAATCATAAACAAATTCATATTTAATATTAAATTCCATTAAATAGGAATGGATATTTCAATAATTTTTAAATTTATTTTTTTTGTAAGTTAAGATGGATATAAATGAAAAAGCCAAACACAAATTTAATTTTGGCAGCTCATTTCGCACAAATTCTGAAATCCTAACTATAATGATATAAAAAATTTGGAACTTTTGACGTACCTAAAATATGTAATTCAATTTTTAATGGTAAAAAATTCACAAATAACTAATAAAAATAATTTTTGAAGTAGGATTGTACATAAATTCCCCCGAACTGCTAAAATCGAGTCGATCCGCCCGAAAAATGCCGATTTAAGGGACCAAAAATGAAATTAACCCGAATTATGTACGTAGATATGGATAGGATGAAAATCGAATATCAATACAAATATACTTGAAGTGGGTTTCCATTTTTCAGCTTGTGACACATGAACAAATTTAATGAAATAAGATGGAATTTACTGACCATGTTGTTTCTCCAGGTGGGATATTAAAGAAATTGATCAACTCCCAGATTACATGAAGGCTGCTTATCAATTTATTTTTGGTGTACGCAAAGAGTATTATCGTGAAGTCCCAAAACATGAAAGATCTTATGGAGTATCTTGTGTCGTAGAAACAGTAAGACAAAATTCAACTTGCAAGTGATCATATAAACTCAAATAAAATTTTGAAAATCCTTAGATGATGTATCAACATATATATAGACGCACAAACATTTATGTTATATCTATATAGACAATAAACAACTAACCATTTACACAAAATGTCTTGGTTCTTTTATAGCTGAAACAACTTGCAACTTCTTACTACAAGAAGGCCAAGTGGTACATGGGACAAGAAACGCCTACATTTCAAGACCATATTTCCGATGGACCCATTGGAAGTGCCGCCGTGGTGGTTCTGATGGCATTCTTCGTGGACATGGAATCCGCCTCGAAAGAAGCTTTCGATTGGGTCATGAGTGTGCCTAAAATTGTGGAGGCTGCCGGTCTCTTGACAAGACGTAGGAATGATACAAGTACCTATGAAGTATGTTCTTCTCAACCTAATGAAATATTTTCTGCACCATAAATTTCAAGACTACATACAAATTAACATCGACACACACAAATTAACATTGATACACACTCACTAACATAAACACACATCATTACACAATTTATTTTATTTTATTTTTATGAAAAAACACTTTTCTTAATTTGCAATTCAAGCGGGAGCACGAGCTAGGACAATTTCCAACAGCAATTGATTGTTACATGATTGAAAATGGTGTATCGACACAAGAAGCTCTAGATAAGTTTCTTGAATTTGCTGAGGATGACTGGAAAGATATAAATAAAGAATGGGTTCTAAGCTGTGTTCCAAGGCATTGGATGAAGCCTGTTCTCAACTATTCACGTATTCAAGATGCTACCTACAAGGATGGGGAAGATTTACTAACAGATCCAGAGAAAGGTTCGGGGCAAGGTCACATTGTTACTTTATTTGTCGATCCCATTGTTATTTAAGTTTGCATCGCAAAGAACCGATCAAAATGTTGCCTTTGAGACATAGTTGGTGTTATTAAAACAATTCCACTTTATGTATTGTACTTTGAGACATTTCATCCCAAACTACACTTCGTTTGCATCACCTACTTTCTTCCCTTGTTTTTGTTTTTTCTTTCATAAGATACTTTCTTCCCTTGTGGTCATAATGAAATGCTCCAAATGTTATATGGACAAATTCTACTTAATGTTGGAAATCTTGATTGAGTAAATTGTGTTTAGCGCAATTTTATTGGAGATTTAAGTGAATTCCACATGTTGAGAGTGGAGTGTCTTTGACTTAAATTAATCTACGTTTTGAGTAGATAAATTTATAGTATTTAATTACTCAAATCCGATTTCGGGTGAATGAGAAATTAATTAGCAAAGTGTATCACTTAAAATGTTTCTCGTAATTGGAATCAATAATTGATGTGAACAAAGGCGAATAAATGATCTCAATTATACGATCGACGGCCGCGGTCGTATAAGAAATAGTTCATTTAGTTCGTGGTCTAAAATGTTCAAATTGAAAAATTGAGGGACCAATTTGAAAGGACTTAATAAATCAAGATTCAAAGTTTTGGGGTCAAAATTAAAGTCTGTGGAAAAATAGGGGCTGAATTGCACAGCCGGATGGTGCAACCGCCCGCACCTAATCATTTCCCGAAAATAGTGGCTTGTTATTGGTTGAGAGGCGGGTGTACGGTACACCAGCCACACCGGATCATAACCATGTCAGGCGGATTTTATCTTTTAGCTCAGGGGTTGTTTTGAACAATTGCAACTCTTGGGGCTAATTTGAAAAATCCGAAAAGGTGCAGTTAGGGGGCATTTTGTCCAAAAGACACAACCTTTGGGTCTTTCTGCAGAAATCCGAAAAGTCACACTTTTTGATCCAAAACCTTTCCTTCTCTATAAATAGCCCCCCATAGTTTGGATTTATTTACACCAATATCATATTCTCTTTTCTCTTTTATTCTTAGTACTAATTTGAGTACTTTGAATATTCTTTTGTTTCTTAAATATTAATTTTAATATTTTAAGAATAGTGTTGAATATTAAATGCTAAATTGAGCATTTAAAATATTCTTGAAGTTCTTAAATATTATTTTAAGAATTATTTAGTACTAATTTGAGTACTTTAAATATTCTTAAATATTATTTGAATATTGTAAGAATAAGTTTGCATATTAAATGTTTAGATGTGCATTTAATTCATCCATGTCCATCGAGAGAGTTTGGAACAAGTATTTTGTTCGCTAGGCTCGAAAATTTGTAGTGGTACTATTTTCGAGACGTTTGTCGTTGTATCTTGGGAGACAATTGCCGTATTTCGTGACCACCAAGTGTGGGGCAATATTGTCTTAAGGAAATAGGGTAACCCTTGCCTCGACATATCATTATCATTTTGCATCTTCATAAACACCGCCTGTTACGCGCTAGAATTTTTCCCAACAACTTAAGACAATATCCGGTGTGTTTTTGAAGATGATTTTATGTTCCGCTGAACAAACTTCATTTTGTGGAAAATATTATAAGTCAACAGGGAAGTTAATTTTCTTTCAAGTCTATATTTATAATTGAACTTTTGAAGAGTTACTGACTCTAATTCAATTCTTATGCATGAGGCCACCAAGTGAGTCACGTCCACTGATAGAATTTCAAGCAATTCGTACTACTCATTTGTCGGGGGAAATATCCGATGGAAAGGTAAAATTCAAATTGAACGAAGAAATATTCAAACTTCCATGGTGTCAAGGATATTAGTCAAATACGTGGAAGCAATTGGAGGTGAAATATTGGTCACGAAACTAATAATGAGATAAGTTCATTATATGAATTATCAATTTTATAATTGCTTCATTTAATTACATATTGTGTTGAATAATATTAAATGTGATTTAATATATAGTTATGCAACAATGATGTAATCATGTTAGATAAATTTGAGCATGCGGTATTACGTGATTAAATATTTAATTATATTTTAGCTTTGTGATTTATTCTTGATAAAGAATAAATAATTGTGCATGCATAAAATTACTTTATTTTTCTACGCATATATGAAGTAATTGTTTAGTAGTTTTCTTTCGGCTTATGAATAAATGCAATAAGTGTGATTCTTCACTATGTTTGACAATCTTTAGTATAAAACCTGATCACAATGAATGGAAAAAAAAATGCATTAATTAAATAGTTGATTTAAATTGATTGCATGTTCTTTTCATGTGATAGTGACGTTTATTTAAAGAAGTCAATTTTGTGTTAAGAATAATTATTGCATTATTTAGAGTTGTAGCCTACAATTTTCACCATAAAAGTGAAATAGTTGTTGAGGCTAAACTAGTCATTGTTTCGTTTAAGCGAAAGAAAATCGAGTCTATTTTTAAGAAATTAAAATAGGCAATGTGTAACGTCGTCACTATGAACCTGTAAGGTTCTAAGTGAGAATTTTTCCAAATGTTTCATATTATGAAACATACTCTCCGAAGAGAGAAATGTGGACGACATATTGTACAAAGTACACAACTTGGTCAAGAATAAAGGATGTTAATGGTCGGAGTAAGATCGAGAAAGTCGATCAAATGTCTAAAATTAAATCCGAGAAAATGACCTTAAGGCCTTGGACTATTTGGTAAAATAGTTGGTGCACTGACAATATTCGGAATAAAGATAAGTCAAAATTGTCTTTAATCGAGGACAAATTGAACCATATAAATGGTGGGTGTTCGTCTAAGACGATCCCAACCACACAAAATGTGTGTGATCATCAAGACAAACCAAGCTAGGCAAATGGTGGGTGATTAGATCACTAAAACCAAGTTAGGCAAATAGTGGGTGGTCGGACCTTACGCTCTCGACTGTAGTGAAAAATAACTAAGCGAATGGTGGGTCGACACCGGTGCTACACATACATCCAAGCTGGAAAGGTAGATGTATTGAGTATCACAAGTAATCGACATAATGACCTTTTGAAGGCATTGACTAGAGTTCTTAGATATCTGAAATATGATATGAACTATGATTACTTTATATGATATATCCAAGTGTACCGATATAATACACTGATGAAAAATGGATATTCCTTATTGGTTAGAGTTTGTGCCACCTGTTCCGATACATTGTACAAAATAGTCGATAGTCGGAAGGGCACAAAGTAGCATGTAAAATGGTAGTCTCGACACATACGCCGAAGATATAAAACCATTACCAGTGATCTTCAGTGGCATTGTCTCTATTGATTGATTAAAGTCAAATGAGAATGTATGGATCCAAATGTATGCCTAAAAGATCAAATAAACTGCATATCGATGGGAATGGGCCTAAAGCCTACATAATTAAGAATCGACATAGTGGAAACCCAACCTTGTTGACTGGAGATCCCAAGATCTTGGTTCAATGGGAGAACGAAATTATGAAGATTCAGTGATGCACTTGAGGAGTTTAAAACACCTACCCATTCCTAGGATAAACAAGTGCAACCTGCAGAGCGTAGCTGAGGTTAAGCAAGTAGCTTTTAATGATTCCTATACTGTCTAAATGTGTGACGCAACAAAGTGGGGTACGGCAGGGTACTCTTTATAGGAGATCACCTATGTAAGTGAGAAGTGAGGGCCGCTTCAATATAGTAAACACTTATGAATCCAAGATGGTGTTCCATGGCCAAAACGGACCCAATTGAGAACAAAATCTGTTAGAGAAGTTATTGTGTGAGTATCATTGTCTTGGTTTACACAAACGGTTGGCCAATTCAAGACATCACGTTCATTGGGGAGCCAAGTAAATCCGATGGTATTTCACTAAGGAAGGTTCAAAGCCACAAGCTACCTCTCCTGATGCAATAGCTTTTCGCCCGAACTCTCTCATTGTCTGCATAGTCTGCATTGCGTCTGCATAGTCTGCATTTGCATTAATTTCATTCATGGTGGGTATGTTGGAAATCTTGATTGAGTAAATTGTGTTTAGCGCAATTTTATTGGAGATTTAAGTGAATTCCACATGTTGAGAGTGGAGTGTCTTTGACTTAAATTAATCTACGTTTTGAGTAGATAAATTTATAGTATTTAATTACTCAAATCCGATTTCGGGTGAATGAGAAATTAATTAGCAAAGTGTATCACTTAAAATGTTTCTCGTAATTGGAATCAATAATTGATGTGAACAAAGGCGAATAAATGATCTCAATTATACGATCGACGGCCGCGGTCGTATAAGAAATAGTTCATTTAGTTCGTGGTCTAAAATGTTCAAATTGAAAAATTGAGGGACCAATTTGAAAGGACTTAATAAATCAAGATTCAAAGTTTTGGGGTCAAAATTAAAGTCTGTGGAAAAATAAGGGCTGAATTGCACAGCCGGATGGTGCAACCGCCCGCACCTAATCATTTCCCGAAAATAGTGGCTTGTTATTGGTTGAGAGGCGGGTGTACGGTACACCAGCCACACCGGATCATAACCATGTCAGGCGAATTTTATCTTTTAGCTCAGGGGTTGTTTTGAACAATTGCAACTCTTGGGGCTAATTTGAAAAGTCCGAAAAGGTGCAGTTAGGGGGCATTTTGTCCAAAAGACACAACCTTTGGGTCTTTCTGCAGAAATCCGAAAAGTCACACTTTTTGACCCAAAACCTTTCCTTCTCTATAAATAGCCCCCCATAGTTTGGATTTATTTACACCAATATCATATTCTCTTTTCTCTTTTATTCTTAGTACTAATTTGAGTACTTTGAATATTCTTTTGTTTCTTAAATATTAATTTTAATATTTTAAGAATAGTGTTGAATATTAAATGCTAAATTGAGCATTTAAAATATTCTTGAAGTTCTTAAATATTATTTTAAGAATTATTTAGTACTAATTTGAGTACTTTAAATATTCTTAAATATTATTTGAATATTGTAAGAATAAGTTTGCATATTAAATGTTTAGATGTGCATTTAATTCATCCATGTCCATCGAGAGAGTTTGGAACAAATATTTTGTTCGCTAGGCTCGAAAATTTGTAGTGGTACTATTTTCGAGACGTTTGTCGTTGTATCTTGGGAGACAATTGCCGTATTCCGTGACCACCAAGTGCGGGGCAATATTGTCTTAAGGAAATAGGGTAACCCTTGCCTCGACATATCATTATCATTTTGCATCTTCATAAACACCGCCTGTTACGCGCTAGAATTTTTCCCAACACTTAATCCCATGTATTTCGACCCCACCACACTTTCTCCCCATGTTTCTACTTTTAATTGCATCATTTTACTCACTTTTACTATTAAAATGCTCTAATACCGTTGTTGCTGTCTAATCTTCATCGAAATTGCACCTCTTTATTACAAGTGCTCTTAGAAGTACTGTGACAAATAGTTATAATTTAATAAAATATTTTTTTGGAAAAATTAAATTAGATAATCTTATTTTATTTTAATTTTTAGAAGTACTGTGACAAATAGTTATAATTTAATAAATTAATGTTTGGTAAAATTAAATTAAATACTCTTATTTTATTTTTGAGATGTCCGAGACTAAAGCATTAAAAAAAAGTCTATCATGTAGAAGAATATATGGCACTACAAGTTTCTAATTAATTATCATTTTCAACAAAAAAAGGTTATCCTTTTTTTCCGGAAAATATGAACTCATTTAGAAAATTACCATGTCCATATTTAAATAAATCGATCCTCTTAAGAAATTGTTTTAAAACAAAGGAAATCACTGTAATAAATAAACAAAATAGTAATAGCAAAATATGAAGCCAATATGTCAAAGTTGTCAAAAATTATAATTATTATATAAACAATATTCATCTTTTGCCAAAAAAAAAGAGTTTTTATTCAATATCACATGTCACTCACGCACAAAAGCTCCCTATAAAAACGATCAAAATGTTGACTAACGGAGATAACTGCTGAACTTGGATAGAAATTTCGATTGAGACTAAATGTGAGACATTTTGAAAGTTATCAGATTAAACCTGAACAAACAAAACCAAAATTCATATGGAGTCATATTACAGGACGGAAAATGTAATTTTTAATTCATTAACCCTAAATGTTGGGATTTTGGAATGAAAAGTTGATAGAACAGGTTTTGGGGATAATTATATTTTACCCCCCTGTGTTAGGCCGAAATTGCTAAACACCCCCTATGTTAAAAAAAATAGGCGAAAACACCCTCCCTGTTTTCGTAAATCAAGCATGGAACTCCTTTTTCGTTAGAAAATTGATGAAAATGAAGCCTTTAAAACATCTATACACCTTTTCCATGTTTGTAGGGTTAGAATTCACTACAAGGCAAAGGTATAGGGATGTTTTAAAGGCTTCATTTTCATCAATTTTCTAACGAAAAAGGGGTTCCACACTTGATTTACTAAAACAGGGGGGTGCTTTCGCCTATTTTTTTAACATAGGGGGATATTTAGCAATTTCGGCCTAACACAGAGGGGCAAAATATAACAAACCCTAGGTTTTGTGGAATGAAAATATATTATCATCAGTTTTTATATAAACATTTATTTCCGGAGTTTTGAATAATTTTCCGAAAAAAATTTAAGATACTCAAGTAAAATAAAAATGGATCCAAACAAGCTCGGCCTATGCAGCCATGGTTGACACGGTCCGAGTAGCCCGGATCAGGCCCGATAAAACATTGCCCAGGTTGGTCTTTCGGGTCAATACAGACCTAGCTTTGGACCGGCCCACTATATTTTCGTCCGGCCATGACGGTCTTGGGCCAAGGCTAATTAGGCCAACTTGAGGAGAATTAATACTTTCTAGAATATGTTTTCACTCTTCATTCCAAATAATGAGGGGATGCCTTTTTCATTTACACATTAATGACCTCTTAGGGGTCGTTTGGTTGGAGGGTTGACATGGGTTGGCTAATTCTGACACATGCAATTTGTTGTTTGGTTGCTTGGACAGAATTAGCCAACAAACCCAAGGCCCGGTTCAGAAACCATCCTACCTTGCTATCCCAACCCACCCTTTGAGGTGTGTCATAGAAGACCCAACATATGGGTTTACTTGCCCATGTCGAGTAATTACTAATTTAACCCCGTACTATATATATCCCACGCCACATTCTATTTTCATTTTTTAAATTAGATATCACTCTCTCTCTCCAACCAAACCCAGCTGCCATATCTCTGTTCTCTCTTTCTCTCTACCGTAGCAGCTCTCTTGCCCGTACATCTCTCTTTCTCTGTAACGCGATAGTGTATTGCAGCTCGATTTCAGTATTTCTTCATCCGTAATAACTTACCAAATGAGTATGTGGTTTAAATTCCGTTTATTTTAACTTAAACTTTGTTTAATTTTATATTTGCTTAAAATGAGGGTTTGTGTTCCATCCATGTTTTCAGCTCAGTTATGTTGAGGATTGTAGTCTTGTATGCTATTTTTGTGTTGTATATGTTGACGAATGTTGTATACAGTTTCATTTGGGCAATGTTCGTTCTTTTTATCCATTTTAAAATTGGGGGAAACATGTGTTCATAGGGGAAAGAAGTGTTAGTCGACGTTTTTTGGGGGAAAAATGAACTCAAAAAATGTGCATTCAACATACTTATTTGTTTAATTTTATCGTTGCTTTAAATTAGGGTTTGTGTTTCATCCATGGTTTTAGCTCATATATGTTTAATTTTGTATTTTGTATGCTATATATTTTGTGTTATATATGTTCAAGAATGTTGTATTTTGTTTCAGGTTAATGTCCTCGTTTTTCTTTTTAGCCTTTTAAAATTCTGGGAAAGATGTGTTCATGTGGGAAAGATCATGGCTCTTTTTTTTTAGGGAAAGTTGTGTTCGTTGCCTTTTTTTTCATTTTTAAAAAATTAACTCACGCTAAGGTTGGATTTATCGAGCAGTTTACATTTATATTCATTATTACAATTTGTTTCAGTTTGCTATATGGGTGCTATGTTGTAAACCACATTGTTATGCTTATTATAACATAAATTAACCTTATTACTCAAACAAATGCAGCTGTGCAATGGCCCAAATAACACCAAAACGCTTACCTGTGATGTTGATTGTAGAAGAGATAATATCAAATTGTAAATTTTTTTATGAATATAATAGTCGCCCTGTTGAGTGATGAACGATTATGTTGTGGAGCGCGTAGGGAACGTATTGTTAGATATGTATAGAATGGCACAATGTATACCTGATCAAGTTTCACGGATTTATCGACTTACTGGTAACAACGACACGGATTATCTAGACAATTTGAGAATGGATATGGGTACATTTGCTAGATTGTGCTACTTGTTACATAATGTAGGGGGGTTATGTGATTCAAAGCATGTTAGAGTGGAGGAGAAGGTATGTTTCTTTTTAACTGTTTTGGCACATCACTAGAAGAATCAGATAGTGAAGTTCGATCATGTTTGGTCGGGTCACACAGTTAGTATATATTTCAACGCCGTACTCATTTCTTTGTTAAAACTACATCCCATCCTCCTTGTTGCACCGAAGCCTGTGGATGACAAATGCACTGTTGCCAGATGGAAACATTTTATGGTATGAATGTTGAAATTGCATTATTACCAGCAATATGTACTTGTAAGGGACACAGATGGTGGTGCGGAACATGGTTGAGAAAGAGAGTAAAGCCCTTCATTGCTCAGTCCGGTAAGAAGAATCTGCTTGGTATTTCGATCCTTCACAAGAAAATAAGAAGGGTGAAACTCAATAAAGACATTATTATCAACACAAAAACGCTGGACAGATAATAAATGCTTAGATATATCCGAAACATGAAAAATTTCATTAAGGCGAAGAGAACCTGTGGTGGAAGAAATTGAAGAGATACCTGTTTGGTGAATTGGGAGACCTTGTCCATTACCAACATGCAATTGATCATTGCCATGATAGGGTGCAGTAGAGTGGAAGCCGGAGGTTTCAGGAGAGACATGGTGAGTTGCCCCGGTATCGGGGTACCAGTTCACGAAAGATGGGAGAGATGGATAGCTGATGTGAGCGGAAGGTGGTGTACGGGAGAAGGCCTGTGCAGTGTGAGAAGGACATGTGCAGTAGTTACTAGGACGAGGTGGATAATGGTTATAAGAAGGATTAGAGAATTGGAAATTGGAAGTACCGGAGTGGTTGTACTGGTACCGGCCTCCCCCGCTGTCACGCCCTACTTCACCTGTCTGGAAATCGAATCACCGAAACCATCCACTAATCCCATAATGTGGTTCAGAGCTCTAACAAAAACCAAAAATACAAAACTTATAGTAAAATAGGCCATGAAATTTTTATTATATCAATCTAACTGGATATGATCTAGAAATAAATTAAGACCTCCATTCATGATACTTGAGCGAATTCATGACCCTAATTAAGTTGAGTTTGTTGTTTAACATACTTCATCTGTAACCTGGGGAAGGGGAGACACGAGTGGTGAGCTACTAAGCCCAGTGAGCGCAGGGGTTATGCATGAACATTATAACATATAAATCTCATGATGCATGATCATGATAATATGATAATAATCAATCAGTGTAATAATCATCAATGAATAAGGATAGCTGGTAACACATAACACTCAATTGTTAGTAAGGGATTCTAGAGGTGGCTACCACCGGATTTGCCTCAGCAACGCACTAGAGTCACTCACAGTACCTGAGATTGTGTCACGGTGTAGCACTTAGGTCCGACACTTCCAATTGAGATTGATCACATAATGAAGGATACAGTTTTGTTGACAACCTCCTTATGACTCCCACTTCAGAATAACTACCTTATCCACCAACTGCAAGGAGCGACCTTGCTAACAAACTGACATGCCCGGGTACATGTCTAAATCTACGACCCCATCGCCATGATACGCTCCGTCCATGCGCGGGAGAGAAATCGGAAACCATGGAGTTGTGACCAAGCATTATGACAAGCCCGATGCTGCCCGCACGGATCACAAACCTCCATGCCGCAATTTGGGCCCAGATAACAATCAATAATCCACGAGGGATCCATGTAATCAATATAACATCACATTTCTTGCACAGGCGAGATAAAGTACTACGTCAGGCCAACATCAATCATGCCACAATGATTGTGATTCGTCTTTCCACTGTCCCAAACTAGCAGGAGACTTCACACATTCAATGTTGACAGATTTATTTCAGATATCAATTTAACATCACATATCCAGAGTGAGATAAAGTACTACACTCGGATTTCAAGTATAATGCGTAGTGACAATCACAAGTGCGAGAAAGTAAAACATACGGGTTAACATAAATAAGTGTGTGTACAGAAATAAAACTAACAAACAAAGCACTCACTTAATTGAAGGGATTACTAGTCGACACACAATATATCTCTATAATTGCCTCGTAGCCCGAGGCTCTTCAAAGATAATGGATATACCCGTACCTAGATGTGAATAACATGTGACAAATATATTCAGGTATACATCCAATTAAGGTCCATTCAATTAGGTACTTGCTTCTAACCACTATGTAATAGATAATGAACTACTTAATTTAACAAATACTCAATGATTATGTTTGAGATAGCTGGTTTTCCATAGAGATGTAGCCATTTGAGAAGAACTAAACAATTAATGTTAAATGATTAGCGAATTATAGTTTAATTAAAGACATTAATACCTAATCAAATAACATATGGTTAATCTCGTTTTATATCTAAGTATTATCTTATCAGCAAAAATGACCAATTAACCATGATTCAATTAACTAGGTCACAATGAATTAGATGCAATTAAATAAATTCCTACAAATAAGTACTTATTTTTGTAGTGTTTCTTTCCTTCCAGGCAGCTCACATCCTTTAGTCTACTACCATTATTCTAGCTCTTGCTTTTCTATATTTTATTCCATTTCTTATTTCTCCACTTTATTTTCTTTCTCTGTCAAACAGGGTGAATACACACACACATTCAGTAACATACGCAAAGATGAATTAATAAGTCCAAAGGCTAACCCAAATATGTTTATGTTTGTAGAAGGAAACCACCCAACTCATGTATTTGCCATTTTAAACTTTCCTATACTTGTCTCATGTATAATCATGCATATAAATCTATATACTCACAGGTTGAAAATGATAAGGTTGCGTCTCAAGTTCCTTTCCTTTTTATCTTTTCGTTTCAGCATCTTCCCCCTCTCTACAAGAATTTGTCTTCTTTACTACTCATCCTATCAGTGTAATATTACAACCACCGAACCTGTTGCGCCACGCCCATGTACACCCAGACACATGCACTCCATCGGCATACTTGCTGAATTTGCTGCCAGAAGCTCATCACCTATTAATTCCGATTCGGACCACAAATTTCTAGCTTTCAGTACTCATTAAATCAACACCGAATTCAAGGTCAAAAACTCCAACTCCTTGATTAATTAAAGTACAAAAGGATGAAGTTTGTAGAAATTCGTAGAAGTTTCTTCGATGAAATTTAGGATTTGAAAATCTAAGGTGGCAAAGGATTTTGTGGGTGAAATGGTTTCCTGCCCGTATGAGTCTATGTAGTATTCAACGTGTCATTTTCATATATGCTGATAGAGATATAGCAAGAGGTGTCTAAGTGGCAGAATGCAATAGTCTTTTTCAGTTTAACTAAAAATGCAACATCTAGTATACATTAAAATGTTCAAGTGTTAAATTGGTACACTTAAAAGGATTAGGGTCCAAATTAGTACAAAATACGTAGTATAAGGGTTTTTTTTTTACCCCATAGATTAGCTCGGATCAACACAATCATTATAAAAGTAAAAAAAAACTCGAATTATTTTCGAAAATAAAACCAAAAAAAGACTCACTCAAATTATTTTCGAAAATAAAACCAAACACTGGTTGCTTAATTTGGGACCTCAACATCATTACCACTTGAACTATACTTGATTCATTGGATTACAATCACTAATTTCAATTCTGAATTCATTTACGAATAATACAGTAGTATAATTGGAATAGTTGGAGGTGGAATCCCCTTTTCGATCTCCTCTAAATTGTATTTGGACTTCTATAACGTTAATCCCTCGATTTGGACTTTTTATAACATTAAAGCTGAGGGTTTAACATTGTAATCCTGAATTTTATGAATGATATATAGTATAGTTGTGGAGATTTTAGGATGAAAACCCCGATTCATTCGAGTTCTATAATGTTAGTATGGGGACTTAACTTTGCAATTTTTCAAATGAAACACTATAATTTGTTTTGCACCTTGTGACAGGCAATTTGATGATGTATACGAGTAACACTTTGTTCCGCGTGTCAAAGAGGTGATTCTCATCATACATGTACCATTTTGCTTCACATGACACTTCAGCCTTGTTTGCAGATGATATTGAGTCTTGAAAAAATTTCGGAAAATGCGCAGAGATTCGTGTGAAAATGATATAATGTATGTTGTGTTTGTTTATGTTTCTTAAAAATTAGAAAAAAGTTAAAAATGTAAAAAGAAAAAAGTTTATAAAAATGCCAGCAACATATATTTTAACTTAAATTTGAATAGAATTATTTTTTTATTGGTAAAGTATTATAGCTTAATATTCAATTCATTAAAATTAATTTAAACTAAAGTTAAAAAGTGTTGTATTGGAAGACAAAATACAAGAAAAAATGTGATGTAAAATTCCAGAAAATCTCCAAATTCTTATCTTCAAAACTATTATAGCTAATTATATTTTAATCAATATCAATATTTCTAACATAATAATATCCAATTTTTATATTTAATTAATATTAATATAATAACCCCAAATTAATTGATTTATTTTATTTTGTAGTTTAAATTTTTATTTTTAAACTTTTTTCCTAGCTGCCATTTTTTTAACACTTGTTATTTAGGCATTTAACAACTTGGCAAATTTGCCAAGTCGGCGGTCCACCTAGGCACTATGAGTTAAGAAAAATTGCATTTTTTGTCTCTCGGTATGAGGTCTGTTGCGACCTATAAATCACGGACACTCCAAAATTATCTCCGGGAGCGTGTCGGACTCGACACGCCTCCTGCACGTGTCGAACACGGCTAATATCTGCTCAATACAATACATATGATGGGAATTTATAGAATAAGAAGCTGGAACAACCCTTCAATCAAATTGAAATCCCAAGGTAATTTAATTAGACCCTAAAAACTTAAAAGTACTTAGGAAATGTGAACAGACTTAAAGACCTTGACTAAATACTACTAATTCAAAGAATACTGTTAATTAAACTATTTCATATAATAGAAAACATTAGGGAGAACTGAAAAGTTCCTCGAAATTTCAGCAACTTTTGGAGCTTCTCGGTTGTGCAGATCCAGCTGTGCGCGTCTTCACGAGAAAATTCATAACTCATTGTAGAGAGCTCGGATTCATGAACCGTTTCTTCCCATGACACTAGACACATAAAGTTATCGACATATATATATAACACATAATCAGGAGACTTCTAGAACGAAGCAGCTTCGTATTCAAATTAAAGTCAGCTAAAAATTTGTGATCAAGCTATTAGTATTCTGCTGAAAATTTGGAATATCATGGACTTCTCACTCAAAGATTATTACTTGGTATATTTAGCATGATAAGGGAGTCTTCGGTATCATGTGTGCTTAAAATAAAAGGGTTATGCTGTAAATATATTAAATAAGAAGGGTAACTAGTGTATTAACCCAAAATGAAAAGACTTATATGCTAAGAATAATTAAACTGCATCCCAGAAAGGCTCTTGTGCTTTCAATTCTTTTCGTTTTACGGTGACGAGGCAATTAATTGTTATCAAACTTAGTCATGAATTATCAATATCTAGGCTTAAAGCACCGGCCACGAGGCAATTAATTATTATCAAACTTAGTCAATAGATTGTTATCGAGAATTTTAAATATTCCCGTCGTGTTATTCGTTGTCGAATTGTCCAATAAATAAAAGGATATATATGATTGCCCTTTCAATAATGACTGGAGACAATGTTATGCCATTTCGAGGTGATTAAGTATTTGGATGTTTGGCTATAAATATTAAATGCTTTCAACACATTAAGTACGAACTACACATATAAGCAAAAAAGATTCTTAATTCGTATTAAAAAATAAAATAAAAAAATAAAAAATGCAGATGTGTTTACGTTTACCAACAACCTCTCCATTACCAATCAAGACTGTTATCTCTTCCTCAAATCATATTTCTTCACTTAAGCTTTGCAGCCCCCAAAACAAAATTTATAAGCACAAAAGAACTAAAATTACAAAAAGTTCGAAAATAACGGACTAATTTTGCAATGCATCAACTTAAGGGACTAAAACGCAAAGAAAGCCAAGTTAACGGACTAAAGAAATAATTTTCCCTTTTAGTTTTAGATATTTGAAAAAGTGTATATAATTAAAATTCTAAATAAAAGTATTTTGTTTAAGTATTGAAACGGCAACAAATCCTGGAAGATTGTTCTACTATTGCCTGGAACATGGGTTCTCTTGTTGGCTTATGTCAAACACAGATGGAGATGTGCCTACAATGAGCCATAATGACATTGAAGGTACTAAAACGAAGTACACAAGAACGATTCAAGTCACGCTATTAAAATTGGACTAGTGCAAAAATTATCGACACTAAATCTAAGATAAGAACAACATATATATATACACGCTTGTAATATTGTAAACAATATAATGGAATTAATACACTAATTAATGTCATGCAATAGTTGAACGGAAGTCTAGAGTCTAGATAAAATTTAGGAGTTAGATTGTATTAATTGGCTTTTCCTTTGATAAATCATACATAAGGAAAGATAAAAGATTCACATGCTATTATTGAGTTTTTTAGTTGGCTATTCATATAGGATCGATTATTTGCGTCATTGATCAAATCAAGAATATGATGAGTAATTATAATTGATTGGAATTGCCTATTATATAGATAAAGGGTGCATAGTATGATGGTCGGAAGTAAGGATGCATAGTACAACTACAAATAAGTTTTGAGGGTGGGAAGTATGTTGGAAAATGCTAATTTTGGCCATTTTGAGAATGTAACGTGCTTTTTACTCCGCACCATGCCACATGAAAGGAGAATGGAGATGCTTCTCTAGATATGTTTTTTCTTTTCATGGACATGTCACGTTCAAGCATGGTGAAGATTGGCTTAAAAATTCAGGGAAATAATTAGCCAGTAATGATGCTTTGTATTTGAATCCCATAATTGTCTAATATTGTATGTCAGAGATGAACCACGTTAACATGTGGTTATGCATGTGATAAAATATTGTAAAGAGTAGTGAAAAGATGCTATATAAGATTTTCCATTACAAAATGATATTGTATCTTCTATTGTATTTGCTTATATGCATGACTTATATATTGCAATAGGAGATGCAAAACTATCTGCAATAGAAGATCTAGTTTGACTGTCAATTGTACATGGAAAAAGCTAACAAATAATAAATAAATTGAGATCATGTTGCAACTCGTTTTGTCTTAATTAGTTGTCATCCAACTATATATTTCTATAAGAAATCATTTAATTTAAGTAGTAATTTTTAATTGTTAGGAGTATTTGTCTCTTTGTCTGAATGGAATCCCTTTTTTTATTGTAAGACAAATTAGAGGTGAAGAACGGCAATTGGTGGTAGCTGCGTTAGAGGTGTAGTTGGCAAACAAGAAAAATAAAGAAGATACGGAAGAAAAAGTAATGAACTTTAGAGATTAGGGCAGATTAATTAATTTATGCCTTGGCATGTCTAATTTCATTTAATGAATTAGTGGTTTCACACTGTGCTCATAAAATAGTTCTCCGTATATTGTTAATTCTATTCGCAGTATTCCTATCTTGATTATGTGTAAGATTAATCTTATATTATTGAAATAGACATCATCATGATTGATTACAACAAATGAAAAACAAAATATTAAGTACAAGATAATATTCAAGAGCGGAATATACGCTTGTACAGTTGTTATCAATAAATATCTGTTGAAATATAGTAATAAAGTTTGTTATTTTATCTTGGTAAAACAGTTGGTTAAAGTCCAGAAATGGTAAGCTTAGTAAACTGTCTAACTAACTGATTAGTTACGTTAGAGTGATGAACTGGATCATTTAGGCGTGGATTTGAAGCCATGAAAGGCGGTTATTGAGTTCTTAGTTTGTATCATATAAATATGTATCTGATAGGTGAATTGTAACTCAATTTTTCAAATTGTAACTTTGTACTCAATACATGAACGTAATAGAAGCTTGGGAATGTAGTGCGGACATAGATCATAAATTGTGATCGAACCCGATAAATCTCTTGTGTTTTACTTATTTGATAGAAAATATTTGACAAATCACGCCCCAATTCCATTAAATATTTGATAGAAAGTGCATGTGCCACTCACATATGTCCCGTCAATTGGGGTTTGGTCTGAAAATACCAAAATTTTACAAAGGAGGAGAAAAACCTCGGAAAAAACCACCCCTCTGTGTTTGCTATTTATACATGATATAAAAGTGAGGAAGCGAATGCAAATCTCAAACTAATGATAATTGATGATCTAATTCTTGTATCCAACTGAATTTTTTGTGATTGTTGTTGATTATTGCTCTCCTTGCTCCACAACAGTAGGGAAGAAAATTTGCGGGAGTGAGGGGCTAGGGTTTGTAGAGAATGAAAATTCGGGTTTCTTGTTAGACCCTTCATATAAATTGTTAATTTTCCCACCAAAATCCAATTTAACAAAGCACGTGTGGAGCACATGCATTTTCCGTCAAATATTTAATGGAAATGGGACGTGGGACTAAAATTGCACATTTTTTTGAGATAAAAGATGTAAATTGGTAAGATCCATAATATTGGGACAAAATTGCACATGGGCTATGTTACTGGACCAAAATTGCAATTTTCTCTCGAGTGATTCATGCACGAAGAATTCCAAAACTAGGAAAATTATAATAAAGAGAATTGCAAATTTAGTCCCTTAAGTATAAGGGGTAGCATTTTTAATACCCTTTTTTTTTTTTCTGACACTAGCAATTTAAGGACAGTAACTACGTAAACTCACGGATTTAATCCTTTCATCATCGAAAAATTTCAATTTTTCCGGAAAAACTGACGTGTTTCGCGTGTGGACCCCCAATTTGGGAATATTTTTTTTCTATTTTCCAGCAATTGTTGCGTATGTGGCCCTAAGGAATATGCCACATATGATAATTGTTACACTATGTTGGAGGAATAATATACCTAGGTGTCTTTCTTTTTAAATAATATGAAATTATAAAATGCCACATTAGAAAAATATCTTAATTTTTTTTCAAAAATATGAAAAATTATCTAAATAATTTTAGAAAAATCATGAAAAATGTCAAAAAAATTAAAACATTAACTGTATCTAAAAATTAGAAAAAAGTTAAAAATGTAAAAAGAAAAAAGCTTGTAAAAATGCCAGCAACATATATTTTAACTTAAATTTGAATAGAATTATTTTTTTATTGGTAAAGTATTATAGCTTAATATTCAATTCATTAAAATTAATTTAAACTAATGTTAAAAAGTGTTGTATTTGAAGACAAAATACAAGAAAAAATGTGATGTAAAATTCCAGAAAATCTCCAAATTCTTATCTTCAAAACTATTATAGCTAATTATATTTTAATCAATATCAATATTTCTAACATAATAATATCCAATTTTTATATTTTAATAAAATTATATTTTACTGCTAAACGATGAATAATTTTAACATTTACATTACTTGCAATAAATTTAATAAATAAAGACCAAAATTAAAAATTAGAATGTCGATTTAAAATGAATAATTTTTTTTTCCTAATAACAAAATTCCTGAAAAAAGAAAAAGAAAAAAGAAAGTTGGTCATCTTCATCATACACAACCATCCCCCGTCTCATCTCTGCCAAATCAGTCACCCCCGCTGATCTCCGCCAAATCAGTCCCCGCTGCGCCGACCTCCATCACAAGAAAACCCCTAGAAGACAACACACCAAGCAAACACACACTAGAAAATGCACACGCAGACAAAGCAGGAGAGGTGTGGTGCTATCGGGAGGGGCGATACAAGGGTTAGGGAGAGGCTGGAGTGGGGGTGGGACTACGGCCTGAGATTTTTATTTTTATTTTTATTGGGGGGGAGGGGAACGAACTGGAAGAAGATGGGGTGTTTTCAATTTTTTTTAGTTATTAAATTTGTTGGATATATTAATATAATAACCCCAAATTAATTGATTTATTTTATTTTGTAGTTTAAATTTTTATTTTTAAACTTTTTTCCTAGCTGCCATTTTTTTAACACTTGTTATTTAGGCATTTAACAACTTGGCAAATTTGCCAAGTCGGCGGTCGCAAATTTGCCAAGTCGGCGGTCCACCTAGGCACTATGAGTTAAGAAAAATTGCATTTTTTGTCTCTCGGTATGAGGTCTGTTGCGACCTATAAATCACGGACACTCCAAAATTATCTCCGGGAGCGTGTCGACTCCTGCACGTGTTGAACACGGCTATTATCTGCTCAATACAATACATATGATGGGAATTTATAGAATAAGAAGCTAGAACAACCCTTCAATCAAATTGAAATCCCAATGTAATTTAATTAGACCCTAAAAACTTAAAAGTACTTAGGAAATGTGAACCGACTTAAAGACCTTGACTAAATGCTACTAATTCAAAAAATACTGTTAATTATTTAGATAAACTATTTCATAGAATAGAAAACATTAGGGAGACCTGAAAAGTTACTCGAAATTTCAGCAACTTTTGGAGCTTCTCGGTTGTGCAGACAGCTGTGCGCGTTTTCACGAGAAAATTCATAACTCATTGTAGAGAGCTCGGATTCATGAACCGTTTCTTCCCATGACACTAGACACATAGAGTTATCGACATATATATATATGCCACATAATCAGGAGACTTCTAGAACGAAGCAGTTTCGTATTCAAATTAAAGTCAGCTAAAAATCTGTGATCAAGCTATTAGTATTCTATTGAAAATTTGGAATATCATGGACTTCTCACTCAAAGATTTTTACTTAGTATATTTAGCATGATAAGGGAGTCTTCGGTGTCATGTGTGCTTAAAATAAAAGGGTTATGCTGTAATTATATTAAATAAGAAGGGTAACTAGTGTATTAACCCAAAATGAAAAGACTTATATGCTAAGAATAATTAAACTGCATCCCAGAATGGCTCTTGTGCCTTCAATTCTTTTCGTTTTACGGTGACATCATCTAGTCTTAAAGCACCGGCCACGAGGCAATTAATTATTATCAAACTTAGTCAATAGATTGTTATCGAGAATTTTAAATATTCCTGTCGTGTTATTCGTTGTCGAATTGTCTAATAAATAAAAAGATATATATGATTGCCCTTTCATTAATGACTGGAGACAATGTTATGCCATTTCGAGGTGATTAAGTATTTGGATGTTTGGCTATAAATATTAAATGCTTTCAACACATTAAGTACGAACTACACATATAAGCAAAAAAGATTCTTAATTCGTATTAAAAAATAAAATAAAAAAATCAAAAATGCAGATGTGTTTACGTTTACCAACAACTTCTCCATTACCAATCAAGACTGTTATCTCTTCCTCAAATCATATTTCTTCACTTAAGCTTTGCAGCCCCCAAAACAAAATTTATAAGCACAAAAGGACTAAAATTACAAAAAATTCGAAAATAACGGACTAATTTTGCAATGCATCAACTTAAAGGACTAAAACGCAAGGGAAGCCAAGTTAACGGACTAAAGAAATAATTTTCCCTTTTAGTTTTAGATATTTGAAAAAGTGTATATAATTAAAATTCTAAATAAGAGTATTTTGTTTAAGTATTGAAACGGCAACAAATCCGGGAAGATTGTTCTACTAATGCCTCGAACATGGTTATCTCTTGTTGGCTTATGTCAAACACAAATGGAGATGTGCATTACAATGAGCCATAATGACATAAGGTACTAAAACGAAGTACACAAGAACGATTTAGGTCACGCTATTAAAATTGGACTAATACACAAATTGTTGACACTAAATCTAAGATAAGAACAGCATATATACACGCTTGTAATAATGTAAACAAAATAATGGAATTAATACACTAATTAATGTAATGCAATAGTTGATCGGAAGTCTAGGGTCTAGATAAAATTTAGGAGTTAGATTTTATTAATTGGTTTTTCCTTTGATAAATCATACATAAGGAAAGATTAAAGATTCACATGCTATTATTGAGTTTTCTAGTTGGCTATTCATATAGGATCGATTATTTGCGTCAATGATCGAATCAAGAATATGATGAGTAATTATAATTGATTGGAATCGCCTAATATAGATAAAGGGTGCATAGTATGATGGTCGGAAGTAAGGATGCATAGTACAACTACAAATAAGTTTTGAGGGTGGGAAGTATGTTGCTAATTTTGGCCATTTTGAGAATGTAACGTGCTTTTTACTCCGCACCATGCCACATGAAAGGAGAATGGAGATGCTTCTCTAGATATGTTTTTTCTTTTCATGGACATGTCACCTTCAAGCATGGTGAAGATTGGCTTAAAAACTCAGGGAAATAATTAGCCAGTAATAATGCTTTGTATTTTAATCCCATAATTGTCTAATATTGTATGTCAGAGATGAACCACCTTAACATGTAGTTATGCAAAATATTATAAAGAGTCAGTGAAAAGATGCTATACAAGATTCTCCATTGTAAAAATGGTATTGTATCTTTTATTGTATTTGCTTATATGCATGACTTATTGCAATAGGAGATGCAAAACTGTTTGCAATAGAAGATCTAGTTTGACTGACAATTGTACGTGGAAAAAGCTAACAAATAATAAATAAATTGAGATCATGTTGCAACTCGTTTTGTTTTAATTAGTTGTCATCCAACTATATATTTGCATAAGTAATCATTTAATTTGAGTAGTAATTTTTAATTGTTAGGAGTATTTGTCTCTTTGTCTGAATGGAATCCCTTTTTTTATTGTAAGACAAATTAGAGGTGAAGAACGGCAATTGGTGGTAGCTGCGTTAGAGGTGTAGTTGGCAAACAATGGCTAAGAAAAAGAAAGAAGATGCGGAAGAAATAGTAATGAACTTTAGAGATTAGGGCAGATTAATTAATTTATGCCTTGGCTGTCTAATTTGATTTAATAAATTAGTGGGTTCACACTGTGCTCATAAAATAGTTTTCCGTATATTGTTAATTCTATTCGCAGTATTCCTATCTTGATTATGTGTAAGATTAATCTTATATTATTGAAATAGACATCATCATGATTATTACTGTTAGATATTATTATTGATCTTCTAATTAGATTAGTATTATTATCGCTTTCCTAGTTAGACTAGTATTCTTATTACCTTATTTATCTTTTATCTTCTTTATAGTTTAGGGTTGTCTTGTATTCTCTCTCTCTCTTATAACTCTATAAATATATTACTCAATAATACAAGTTCCCTACGGGGTTTTCTCTAATCTAAAATGGTATCAGAGCCATGGCTTCGAGCCATGGTATCTCGATCTCTCGCTTCCACCATCCTCAAGTTGTCGACCCCGTCCGGCGCACCTTATCTAGTTTAATTTAGTTTAGGATAATTTTTTTTTTCTTTATCTTTGTTTATGTTGTCGCCGCTCATCCTTGGAAAAACAAGAACTTGGAGTCGTCGCTTTATTTAATGGTTTTCAGACGAAACTGCTCCACATTGAGAAGCGTCTTCGTCGAACCGCCTCCTTATTTAATAATTTCCAGACGAAACTGCTCCACCTTGGGAAACGTATTCGTCAAAATCTTTTTACTAAGCATTCTTTATGCCCGGACTGTTGTAACATCTTTTCTCGGTTTTTAGTTCAGTCTCAATGTTCAAGACTTTCACGTTTCGACTGCGGGAGAGTGTTAGATATTATTATTGCTCTCTTAATTAGATTAGTATTATTATTGCTTTCATAGTTAGACTAGTATTCTTATTACCTTATTTATCTTTTACATTCTTTATAGTTTAGGGTTTTCTTGTATTCTCTCTCTCTTGTAACTCTATAAATATGTTACTCAATAATACAATTTCCTTACGGGATTTTCTCTAATCTAACAATTACAACAAATGAAAAACAAAATATTAAGTCCAAGATAATATTCAAGAGCGGAGTACACGCTTGTATAGTTGTTATCGATATATATCTGTTGAAATATAGCAATAAAGTTGGTTATTTTATCTTTATAAAACAGTTGGTTAAAGTCCAGAAATGGTAAGCTTAGTAAACTGTCTAACTAACTGATTAGTTACGTTAGAGTGATGAACTGTATCATTTAGGCGTGGATTCGAAGCCATGAAAGACGGTTATTGAGTGCTTAGTTTGTATAATTGTATTGTATAAATATGTATCTGATAGGTGAATTGTAACTCAGTTTTTCAGATTGTAACTTTGTACTCAAAACTCAGTACATGAATAAAATAGAAGCCTGGAAATGAAGTGTGGACATAGATCATAAATTGTGATTGAACCCAATAAATCTCTTGTGTTCTTACTTATTTTCATTTTTGCTCTTGATAATCTGTAGTTCTAGATTCAGTCTCTGTGAATTTCATCTCAAGTTTCACAACAATATCATAATTTTAAACAACAATATAATTGATGAAACATGTGGCTATTTATTATTGTAGTAGGAGATAAATAAATAAAAGGTTAACAATAATTTGGAGTGCAATGCATGTGGCGTATATTTAATTTGGAGGACCCCTTCTGAAGTGATTTATGCACGAAGAATTCCAAAACTAGGAAAATTGTAATAGAGAAAATTGCAAATTTAATCCCTTAACTTTAAGGGGTAGCATTGTTAATCCCCTTTTTTTTGGCATTAGCAATTTAAGGACAGTAACTAAGTAAAACTCACGAATTTAGTCCTTCTATCATTGGAAAATTTCAATTTTTCCTGAAAAATGACGTGTGTCGCACGTGGCCCCCAATTTGGGGATTTTTTTTTTATTTTCCAACAATTGTTGCTTATGTGGCCCTAAGGAATATGCCACATATGATAATTGTTCCACATAGACACTATGTTGGAGGAATAATATACCTAGGTGTATTTCTTTTAAAAATTATGAAATTATAAAATGCCACATTTGAAAAGTATTATTTTAATTTTTTTTCAAAAATATTAAAAATTATCTAAATAATTTTAGAAAAATCATGAAAAATGTCAAAAAAATTAAAACATTAACTGTATCTAAAAATTAGAAAAATGTTAAAAATGTAAAAAGAAAAAATCTTATAAAAATGCCAACAGTTCTTTGAAGTCAATCTAGATGAGATCAAAGGCAGACCCAAGTATTTCATAGGCAATTCGCCTCCAACATCTCTTGTACACAACAGCAAATGTCTTTTTCTTTCCTCACTAACACCACCAAAGATAATTTGACTTTTGTTCAGATTAGCTTTGAGTTCTGTCACCTCTAAAAAATGATCAAAACACTTCTTAACTTGACAAATAGAGTTTTCTTCACCCTTGCAAAACATGATCAAATCGTTAGCGAAACACAGATGTACAAACCCAACTCTCTTACAAATAATGATAATTTTAAAGCAACTTTAGTTACTAAAAATCATTATTGTGACAAAACAAAAAATATTGTTACTCATTAAGTATATTTAGTAATAATTTTGACATTGACACTTCAAATTTAGTCATTAGTATTATTTTTTGTTACAGTAAATGTAGAACAAAACAATGACATGAACTATTAATAAGCTGAAAAGTAAAATTTGTATGCATTTTAATTATACTAAAAACTAATAATTAGAAGTTAGTGATGTGACAATTGTTTTTGAATGATAGTTTATTTCTTGAAAAAAGTTATAATTTTAAAAATCATACATTTTAGTTTTAGATATTTGAAAAAGTGTATATAATTAAAATTCTAAATAAGAGTATTTTGTTTAAGTATTGAAACGGCAACAAATCCTGGAAGGTTGTTCTACTATTGCCTTGAACATGGTTTCTCTTGTTGGCTTATGTCAAACACAGATGGAGATGTGCATACAATGAGCCGTAATGTGTGACGCCCCGGCCTCATGAGCCCGTTGGACCAGAGGAATACCATCGAACCCACTGAGCGTAACCTGTAGTTGGGCATTTGAACCACGGCCCAAAATGGATATCCATCGTTACACTTGAATCCTAGGGTTCTCTTTATAAATTAATTTATCTTTCTTCCTTTTTCCCATGTGGGATGGGCATTACATAATGACATTGAAGGTACTAAAACGAAGTACACAAGAATGATCACTACAAAAAAATAAGGCATCAGCTACGGTGATTTACGTAGCTGATGCTCATAAATTTGAAGCTATGGCAACGTAAGGGTCGTAGCCCCTTTCCAAAGCTGATAAAAGCGTAGCAAATTGTGGCTACGGAGTTAAAAAAGTTTGTAGCTAGCACATGGCTACGGAAGTTGGTTGCTATTCTTGTAGCTATAATAATCATGATATTTTCGTAGCAACTTTTGTTGTAATAGCAACGAAAAACTCGTTGACAACTTCTAGCAAATTCCGTAACCATCTCAACAAAATATCCATTGCTATTTTTGTCGTTATGGTGCAACAAAAAGAAGTCTGTGCAATTCTTGTTGCCATAGCGGCAAAATGTCTATTGTAAATTTCATAGCCAAAAAATGAAAGACTCCGTCGCTATTTTTGGTGTCGTGGCTACAGTAGTTCTGTAGCACTTTCGTCACAATTACAATGGACTCATTCGTTGCAATATTCATCACCATGGTGATAGCATTTCCATATGGCATTGCGATAGCGACAAAAGTTCTATAGTAATTTCATTGTTATAGCAACTAAAAGTTTGCAAGAATTTGGTTGCTATTTTTGGAGTCATGATAATGAATTGTCCGTAGCTATATTTATATCAAGTTTAATATTAGCTACAAAACTAACATTAGCAATCTCAATAACAATTTTCGCAGCAACACCAACAAACATGCATTTTTTATCCATTAAAGCACAAATTTAAAAATACCCGATCAATACACAAAATCAACCATAAAAACTAAAAAAAAAAATTAGACAAATTCAATATCCAACACTAAATAAATTAAAGCAGTTTAAAGATCAAGTAAAGCTACTCATAATAGGTACCTAAATATCAAAATGATCTAAACATTTATCTCCAATTGTCACTCTTACTCACTCTAATCCTCATAATCATGATCATCCTCACTCGCATCACACATCACCATTACCCTTTGTATTTTCAGTATCGTTTCTATTACTATCACCATGACTACAATATCTTCTACCTTTGGGGAGACTATCAACAAACTCGATCTTGCTCTAGCAACCCTGATCCACCAACATGATTAAGGGTCGTCCATTGGATTTCATTTAATGTTCGACGTAGTGTATCTCGGATATATTGTTCCATAGCCTTAATAATCTTGCGATTGAAACCTTTTAGTTGCTCCATCTCTTCCTGCAAATTGCCAAGAATGTAAAAATGAATATATTATAAATTGATTATCAACTATCTCCGATGGGTACTATTCTTCCTACCGGCGAGACGACGATCGATGCTCGTTCCTTTTTGGTATCTACTGAGGAATGGTTGAAACATCATGGAAAAAGCAAAAGTGCGAACATTGCTTATACTGCTCTAGTTAAACATTTTAGTGGATGTAGGGATCCTGTCACCTCTTTCGAAGAGTTGTTATTTCTTAATTTTGTCTTTTTTCGGTTATTTATGAATGTCGGGTGTGTTGTTAACAAAACATTTCTCAATCTATCTGCTAACATTGCTGCAACTATGGGGCCTGTCGAATTGGCCCCTTTGGTATTAGCCCACTTTTACCGGATGATGTTCCATTTACACCGTGATCCTTCGAATGCTATTTGTCTGGCCCACTTTGGTTATTGTCGTGTTGGGTCTTTTTGTATTACCCTGAGTTGTTAAATATTAGGTCAAACAAAGCTCTCGAAAAAGCCATTCGAGATGAAAACCAGCGTCCCCCAAAGAAAGCTACTGGGCTTCAATTTAAGTCTATTTCGAGTTGGACTTGCTATGGGGAGGCTGCTATTAATCTACTGATCCCCCTCGAGAAGGCATCCTACCTTGTGATTTTAAGCGCCATTTACAATCCCCTTCATGTTTCTACTTGGTGCCCTTTTTTCGAAACAAGGCATGACCAAGAGCGGACCCATTGGGCTCATGTCGTTTTTCCTGAGTGGTTGAGGACAATCGACTCCCTCCACCTTTCGACTGATGATCAATCCTATTGGAGGTCCATCTCTTCTCTCGAGAGCTCTTTATGCCGATAACGATCCCGGAGTCGAGGTGTGTAATCCTCAGGTGATACTTATATTTTCATTTTATTTTTTATTTTCGAGCGCATAGATTTGTTTGCTTGCTTATTTATTTCGATTATACTCTGCCTCTCTTTTTTAGCTTTGCTCGAGGCAATTTGGCATCAATCAATGTTTCAATCTACCTTTTCTAGGCACTATGAACCGCCCCTGGTCAGACAGGCAATTTCACATCTCTAATACCCCAAGGGCCAAAGTTGAAGCCACTATTCGAAATCAAGCCTCTTGCCAGATTCTCCCTTCTTTTGTTCCTACTTTTTGTAGAGTTATTCGAGTGGAAAGATGCTTCATTGACTTCTGGAATGCTGTCTTAAGACGTTATTACTGGAGACAAATTATTTAAAAACAAATCCTTGACATTACGAGACTTCTTGCCGGTTCAGGGGACACGGTCCAATTATCAAGTTTTCTTTCGAATGAGGTATGTATATATATTTTAAACTTCGAAAAATATTCAATTTTGAGTTTATCTAGCTAATCTATGTATTTAAGTTATCCCTTTTCTTTTATAGGACGGAGATTATATCATCCCGTACGCTTTAACTTCGGGTTGGAGATTCAAACGGGATGTTCCCCAAATCCAGGAGGCTGCTGAGCTTTTCCAAGTTCATCGAGCACGGGACCCGGCGCCTGGGCCTTCTACCGTCTCTGCCCCCGTTTCCCGAAAACATGGTACAATCACCATCAACGAGCCTCAAATTCCCAAATCCCTAAGTTGACGAGGATGAAGATGATGTGGACCTGTATGCCCTTTCTTCGAGGAGTAGGAAACTCTTGCGTTCACAGGGTAAATACTTGCCCTTTTGTCATTTCGTATCATTTTTCGTCAATTTCCTTAGACGCCTGTATTTACAAACCTGTTTTATTGTTTTCAATAGGCTCTTCGAGTGAGGCCACAGTTCCGAAATGCCTCCCATTGAAGAGGACACTTCCGTGGTCGAAGCGATAGACACTCTTGAACTCCCTCCTGAGGCTAGTCTTGTGTCAGTGGAGCCTTCATTCGAGCTTCCTTCTGAGATTCAAAATGTCCATACTGAGGAGGAGGTTATCGAGTTCATAGATGAAGACTCAGCAAGTATTTTTTACATTTTTCATTCTTTTGAAAGTATTTTTAATATTCCTTAGTTTCTTTATAAAACTATAATCTTTTCGAGAAAACGTTACAGCTGCTATCGTTAATGTTTTACCTCCTTCTCCCACTTGAGAAAGTCCTCTTCGAATGGAGGTTCAACATGCTATCGGGCCTCTGAGGACTCCATCGTCAGGTAATTTTCATATTATTCGTATATTTACCTTCTTTTATTTTGAATCTTTCACAATTTACTAATATCTATAAAATTTCTTTCAAGGCCAACTCTCATCGAGAATTTAGCCATTCCTAACTTGCCATCTTCAATAAAGTTCTCTTTTGGCTCTGCGATAGGAACGTCCACTATATTTATTGATTCGTCCATTTTCAGAGGTCTTGGAGTGAACCCCGTAGGTGACGTCCACTTTCAATCCCTTCCCAGACCTTCTCAAGTTGCTCCTGCTTCAGTCCACATAGAAGAAATAGAGGGTGACCAGGCTTCGATACCTCTTTCTGAGCCAGTTTAAGATCCATCTACTTTGAGTTCGATGGTCCTTGCGGTGGCTACTCCACTCGAAGGTAAGCATTTAATTGTGCGCCGCAACCATATACATATCACTTGATTCCCTACTTAAACTATCATTCCATTTTTTAGGAGATGAAGTGCCTTCAGTATTCTCCCCGATTAGTTTGAACGAAGCACTTCATGACATCAGGCGTTATCCTAATGACCCTACTTTGTTGGAAAAACTTCGTCTCCTTCTTGATGAGGCATCTTTGAGGATGGCCGAGACATGGTTGCCCATGTTTCAAACGGCACGTGAAGTATTCGAAAACAACCTTACCAATCTTCGTGCTTCAATTAATCAAGGTATCAATCCTTTCGAAGAGGAGATGTCTTTTGAACATACTCAGCAGATGAACCAACTCTGAAGTCAGGTCCCTGTCCTTGAGAATACTCAAGCGGACTATCTAGCCCAAATTGCTACAATAGACGTTCAGATTGCCAATCTTCAAATCGAAAGGGAACGGCTCGCCAATCTGACCGATCGAGTCGAAGAAGATCTAGCAGCCCTGGATGACCGGATTGTTGAATTAACCTACGAGCTCGAAGAGGTGGTTAAACCCACCTTGATCGAAAGAGACACCTTCGATTCTGCTCTGGATGTCCTAGTTAACTCTTCATATTTTATCAGGTCTTAGGATACTTTCGAGCAATATATTTGTCATTACTTAATGTAAGAAATTTTTACCCGTTTCGGGTAATCTTTTAAATATAATTCTCATTTACTTTCCACATACTCGGTGTGTATTTCTTTAAATATTTCGCATTTAAAGCTCTCCCATATTCAGCCCCATCTAAATGTTGAAGTTTATATGAATTACCTGACAATTTATTTGTAACCAATAATCGTCCTTCCCATTTTCGTGACCATTTTCCATAAAAAATGGTCCTTTGAACCCTCCGGCAAGATCATTTTCCATACTAAGTCTCCGATTTCGAAAGATCTTTCTTTTATTCTTTTGTTATAGCTTCTTTCGACCTTCTTTTTCTGAAGTTCGATTTGTTGTAAAGCCATTAGTTGCAACATATCATGATCCAATTTGTCAATATTAATGTTTTCAACGTACTCCTCGGCTGTGAGGTGTGTTTGTTCGAGAATCCTTCTCGACTTTACATTAATCTCCACAGGGATAACAGCTTCGTGACCATAGACTAGCTGAAAAGGAGATACCCCGAGACTATCTTTTTGTAACTATTCTAAGAGCCCATAATGTGTCGATTAGCAATTTGTGCCAATCTCTTGGGTTGTTCTTTATCATCTTTGAGATACATCCTTTGATTAACTTGTTGGATGATTCTACTTGCCCATTTGCTTGCGCATAATGTGGCGTAGAATTTAGCAGCTTTATTCCATATTGAGTTAGAAACTCTAGCATTTTCGTACTGTTGAATACTCTAGCCTGATCAAATGTTATAGATTCGGGGATCCCAAATCTAGTTATGATGTTTTCTTTGATGAAGTCTATTACTTATCTTGAGTTGATGCTTTCGAAAGCTTTGGCTTCGATCCATTTCGTGAAATAATTTGTGGCTACTAGGATATAACTGTGCTTTTTAGATGAGGCTGGTTTGATTTCGCCAATGGTATCCATGGCCCATCCTCGAAATGGCCAAGGTTTGATTATCGAATTTAGCTCGGTTATAGGCTGCCTTAAGACTTTGCCAAACCTTTGACATTGCTTACAACCTTTAGCATAATTTAGGCAATCTCGCAAGACTGTAGGCCAATAATACCCTTATCTGTGTATTAGCCATCTCATTTTCGGACCTGCTTGATGAGCCCCACAAATGCCTTCATACGTTTCTGCCATCAATTAAGGCATCTTCTAAGTCGAGACATCTCGATAATATTCCTTGGGAATCTTTCCTATATAGTTCTAGTCCATCATAAAAATAGCGATGAGCCATTAATTTTAACCTGTTTGAGAACCCCCCTTCAGATGGATTCTTGAGGTGATTGATAATCTCGATTCGCCAGTCATCCTGTTCCTTCATAATATCTATTTTATTTACCCATAATCATCTCTTATCAAAGGGAACTAAAACTCTTGGTTCGAGTTGGATCGCGGATTCGAGTAAACAGGGGTCAACCCTATATCCTGATGCCAGTTGGGCTAAATTATTGGATATTTGATTACCTTCTCTTAGGACATAAGTAATCTTAACAGTTTCGAATTGCTTGAATAATTCGTAGACTCGAGCAAACGAGGCTATTGCCACTGGGCTTATGCATTTGAATATTCCCTTTACTTGATTTATGATTAACTGGGAATCGTTTTTCACTTCAATGTTTTTAGCATTCATTTCGAGCAATATTTCCAAACCTAAGAGCTTCATATTCCGCTCTGTTATTTGTGCAATCCCCTTCGATTTTTGGTACATCTATCTTCGAAGGATGATCAACTAAGAAATCAGCCAATGCTTGCCCTTTTATGGCCTTTTGGGGCACATATACTAAATCAAATTGGAGCAGACTAAGACTTTATTTACTTAGACAACCTTTTACTAGAGGTTGGTTCATCATGAATTTAATCACATCTGTTGGTGATACAATCTCTATGAGATCTGCAGAGAAATAATGCCTTAACTTTACGGATGCGAAATAAAGACTGAGGCACCACTTCTCGATTGAAGTGTATTATTTCTCGGCATCATTTAATAACCTGCTCAAGTAAAAGACTGCTTGCTCGAATCCTCTATCATTTTCTTGTACCAAAAAAGACATCCAATCGAACATTCTGCTGCCAATATATACAACCTTAGTTTTTTCCCTTTATGAGGAGGAATTAAAACTGGAGGTTGTGCTAAATATCGTTTTATCGCATCGAAAGCTTCTTGTTGTTCTTTTCCCCAAACAAAGGTATCTCCATCTCTTAGACGTAAGAGTGGAGAAAATGCTTCGATTTTCCCTGCTAAATTCGTTATGAATCTTCTTAGAAAGTTTACTTGTCGCAAAAATCGTTGTAATTCCTTTTTATTTCGGGAGGTTTCGCATCCAGGATTGCTTTGGATTTATTTCGATCCACTTCGATGCCTCTGTTATGGATTAAGAATCCCAAGAAATTTCCAGCTCTTACCCCAAAAGCACATTTTAAAGGATTCATTTTTAAATTAAAACTTCGCATTCGTTGAAAGGCTTCGATCAGATATTCCTGATGAGTTTGGGCTTTGATCACAATATCATCAATGTATACCTCTTTAATCGCACCCATTAGATCAGATGATAACCTTTTCGGGGCTTGAATAATTGGTTTCAATCCAGTTCTTATGGGCAATTCGTGCCTGGCTATAGACATATCTATCCCTGGTATTTTGTGATGAGCCCAGGCAAAACAATCTTTGTAATCATGCAATACTCTAATTAATTCCTCCTTCTCGCTTTGCTCTATCTTCGAACTAATATAAGTTAGTCTTGGTTCTTCAAGTGTACCAAGATTAACTTCTGACAAGGGATCTTGGATATCTTGTCTGATATCTTTATCAGACTCCAAGACTCCTTCCTCAATTACATCTTCCATCTTTTGATTTAACTGTTCGGTACCATTGTATACATAAGAGTTCGTGTCAATCTTTTCAATTAAATTAGATGAATAAAGATGCAAATTCGAATCAAGCTTTTCGATTACCAATTTTTTTAAAATACTGTCAATAACATACGAATATTTGAAACTATCCATAAATACAATTCAGAATCTAATTCGAAATACTAAGATTGCCCCATTTCGATTTGGGCGAATTTCTCCATTACTCTTTCAGATGAGTCTTTAGTTTCTTCTCTTCCTTCTTCGTTATACTCTCCTTTTGCCTTTTTGATGACTTGGATAGATGGAAACTCTTTGTCTTTCAATTCGAGGCCTTCGGTGTAGTACCTAGCATTCACAATTTGTGTATCAACAAAATAAGAATTACTTTCAGCTTTGACTACTTTGAATTTAACACCATTCCAACATATTAAAAACTGATGCAAAGTCGAAGGCAGGCGGTAATTTTGATGAATCCAGTCTCTACCAAGTAAAGCAATAAATGATGAACTCGTTTTCACCATAAAAAATGCAGAATAAGAACTCATAGATCCTACTTTGATCTTACAAGGCAAAACCCCCAACACTTTCATTGCTTGTCCCGAAAAATCGTAAACCGCCACATCGGCAGCCGCTAAATCCTTCGAAGACTTGCCTATTAGAGCTAAAGTGCTTTCGGGTAACACATTGACAGTCGCCCCATTATCTACTAACACCAAGCTAATTTTAATACCATTGATTTCTGTTTGAACATACAATGGCTTCATATGATTATTATTTATTGTTTCTTTCGAAAACAATAATTCTAAAAAATACTCATTGTCATCTTTCTTTTTATTAGATTCGTAACTGATGAATTCGAAACAAGATGGGTTACCTCCCTTTGGAGTAGTTAACACCTCCAAAGCTTTTTCTTCTTCATTTGATTCTCCTAATTTCGAGGCGAACTCCGTCGGTAGAACAGTTACCATGTTGCAATCCTTATCCTCTTCGAAATTGATGGCCCTTCGAACTGAGGCCTCCTTTGCTTCCGTTTCCATCTTATCTGCTGATTCGTCGTCTAGCCTATCGTCCAAAAGGATTCCAAATCATCCCGCGATTCGAAATCTCCTAAATCATGTTCTCCTGCCATAGCATTCTTTCCTTGAAGGTTCGTATCCTTCATCTGGTCACTTAAACGATTCAACTCTATTTCGAAGTCGTCTTGATTCGACTTCCCCACTATCTTCGATTTCAAAATTCCTTTAGCTAGAGCTTCTTCCTCAATTCTCAAATTGGCAATAACCGCTTCTTGCAGCATTTCGATTGCCACTGTGGCCTTCGAATAGGCTACTTGCTGGGCTACCGACTTTGCCCTATCGTTTCCTTTTTGCTCGAAATTGTTGCGGTAATCATTCTTCGGGTGGTTATGTGGCAAACCTCTTCCTCCACGTCCTCGAAAATGCCTCTGTGAAGGCATCGGTCCTGGGATTGTGTTGCCAACTTCTTGCCTTGGCCTCTTGTTCCAATTTTCCACCTTTTGATAGGCAAGAACCCAGTTCGGATAGTTCGGGATTACTTGCAATCTCACCAACTCGAAATGGAGAGCATCGGCGCACTGATTGCATAATGCTCTCTAAAGTTTAGTCAAATTGTTCACTACTCTCGTCGGAGTTTCGTATACTATTTCGCATGGGGGCATTTTGAGCTCCTGTTTATATGTTCTTTCCTCATTCTTTTGTTTTTCTTTGGGCGGTTCAATTTCTGCCTATTTTTCTTTCAACTTTCCATTTTGATCTAAATCCGAAATCCTCTTTTCGGTTGAGGATAAGCTAATCAGATTTCTCTCGAGCTGTTTTGCCACAAAACGCCTGAAAATCTGGCATTGATCAGTGGTGTGCAGGGTATTCATATGCTACCTACACATCCCTTCGAGCCCTTCGTCCTTGACTTTGGGAAGGTCAGGATTCCTTCATCAATCAGACGGTTGAAAGTCCTTATTGCTACCTGGATTTCGATAGTGACCTGAAAAGTAGAACATTTGAGCATGTTAATTTCAAGATTCATAACAGGAAATGGATCTTCATCTAGGTTAGTTTTTTGAATATCAGGAAAAATGAGGTCTTTCAAGTCTATCTTTTCTTGAATCAGATTTGGAAATAAAATGCAATCATTCATGTCATGTGAAAATGCATTATGCCATTCGAAGGGATTCTGTGTTTTCCTTTATAATTTCTTATTCGCGAGTAACTAATCAAAAATTTGTTCAGTTTTCGTTACAACGAAGGTGTAATTCTTTTCCTTTTTAGTCTGTAACGAGCCCATGTCCACACACTCTTTCTTTTCGAGAGCTCCACATTGGTAAGGGGGCCCTTTCACAAATTCTGCTAAGTTAACTTCATAGACTTCCTCGAATACCCATGGAGTTCCTATTTCGAAGGCATTAAAGCCTTGGTGTTTTCTATTGCTCTCTTCCTTAAGCATATTTTCATATATTATAGCACTTTCAGCGAAACTCTTAAAATCAACGAAAGGCATACCATCGAATCTTAGCCTATATTCAAAAGACATATTTTGCTGTGCTAATTAGACAAATTCAGATTCAGGTATATTAAGGTGACATTTAACTCTAGCCTTTTTAAATCGTGAGAGGAATTCTTCGACTGATTCCCCCACATTTTGTCTAATTTTGGCAAGATCACTCATCGAAATCCCTGGATCTGTTCGAGCGAAATGATTTATAAAATGGAACTGCATCTCGTCCCAATTAAAAGCTGATCCCGTTAGTGAACTAGAAAAAAGCCTTAGTTTAAGAAAATCTTGATCTAAGGCTTCTCGACATTGGCAAGTAAACCTAGATGAATGTTCGAGGGCAGGGACATGATCATCTCCCGAAAATAAAGTGAAATCGGGAATCTTATAGTTTCGAGAAAAAGGAAAGTTTCTATCTACCCAATTAGGACAGGGTTTTCCCATAACTAACCTATGATTCATTCAAAAACCGGGTCCGTACATCCTTTCGATGATCATTTCGATCTGATCTTGGAAAGAATCAAGGAACTGTCCCCCAATATTTCCTCCCATATGGGCATTGGGCACAACTTGCCCTCCTGCATATGGTACCTGGATATTATTTGGGAAAGTAGGAATTCCTTGATTTAACGGTACGTTTGGGAAACTATTATTTCCCATAGGAAAAGGAGCATTCGAGACTCCTGCATAGGCTGGTATTTGACCTTGTCCCCCGATATATTGCCCTTGGCTTTGAAATTATTAAAATTATTATTAGTGCGGTACCTTGTAGGCACTTGTCCATAACTCACTAGTGGTGTAGGAAAGCACGGCCTCGAAGGCTGTGACTGAAACTGATTCGTATTCAAATTTTGGGAAGTGTTCGAAGGAGGACGTATGTTTTGAGTAAAATTTTGTTGTCCCATGCATGTTTGCCCCCCGGGCATGGATAGACTCAAAAATTATGTTCATTCACAGGGGAGGCATTTGACGTTTGACCGATTTCAAAACGGCTATTTCTATTCCTAGTTTCCCTAGGGTAACCGGGTGGTGATTCCTGAGTTTAAGTGTCTAGCTTGAGTCCTAGGTTTAAAGACACTAACTGAGATACTTTTTCCACTAGAACATTATGCCGGTTAATTAAAGGCTCGAGTGCTGACACTACCTGAGCATTTATCACCCGAGAATGCGTCACAGGTTTGATTAAAAATCTCCCCTAATTCTGTTATCACTCGAGTAACCTCTTGAGCGAGGACTTCTCGAGCATTTAAAGCAATATCCTGCACTATTGTTTTAAATACGCCAGCAGACTCTTGAGCCAATGCTCGATATTGATCGTTGAATTTTCTTCGCTGATTTTCTCGAGCACTTACCAGAGTTCGCTTCATAACTCGAACAAACTGTTCGTACATTTTATCATCCCGAACCTTGTGCTTTGAGATAGATTGGGTGTCCAAATCATCACCAAGTTCATCTCTGGCAGAATCTTCAGACATTTTATATCTTTAAATCGGAAGTCAGTTACGCAAAAATGACTCCCATTGTGGTCGCCAAACAATTGTTTCGAGACACAAATTGACTAAGGAAGGATTTCAAGCGATCGATCCAAGCCCCTTGATAATTCACAATTTCGAATTATCTTTTAACCCCGGCTTATGTTTGCTAATGGTGGTTTAAGACTTTAAATTAATTTCGCTATGCAATTCACAATAATTAAAGAAGATATACTAAAATTCAAGAAGTCAATTAACACTTAAAAGCTTAAATAGAAATATACCTCCATAAGTTCTTCGATAAATTCTTCTGGATACAAGAACGGAGTGGTCAAATACAAAGCGATCACACTAATTCACACTACTAACTACATAATTTAGAATTAAAACTAAACCTAATTATGCCTAAGATTGCTAAACCTACTGAAAAAGATTACAGAGTTTGTCTGATTGTTTTCTGATGCCTTTCTCCTTGATCTTCTCTTCTTTATATATGACCTTTTTCTTTTCAAGTTCGTAACTTCCACGTCCCCTTTTCTTCTGAAAACCGCTGCAACGCCTTTTTCAAATTTATCTCGATTTGGCGCCCGAATTTTAAACCGGCTATCACTTCCGGGTTTGTTCTGATTTTTATTTGTGATCTTTAGCCTTCAATTCGATCTGGCCCGTTATTTCGAAAGAATCCAGACAAAAATATATTGGGCTTTTATTTTGTAGATGCTCGAATCTGATGGGCTTGCTTCTTTACTTACAACTCCAGTTTTTCTTTCTTTTGAAATTACCACATTTTGGGCCGTTTGGGCTTTATAAAAAACCCAATTAATTTTTAAGTGTCAACAGTGGGGATTTTTCAAAATGGTATTTGTGCAATTGTTCAGATTTGAAAGCTGCTGAAATTTTGGGCGCTAAGAAATTAAAAAATTTGGAGACCGCCAAAAACTGACTTCAACAAAGTACCTTTTATTACTGTGAATAAATTACAAATTTTTAGTACCTTTTTTTCTATATAAACTGACTTAAATTTTTTTTTTATGTAATGAGTACCTAATATTGGAAAGATCTTATCAGTTATATATATCCAAGGTCTTAAATTTTGGTTTCGGTATAAATAGAGGGATGGTAAATTTCCAAAAATTTCGATGGATATTTCGAGGATATTCGAAATTTTGATTTTCATTTTAAAGATGAAAATTTATAGAGACATTTGAAAATTTACAATCAAATTTTTGGTAACTTTAATTATCTTACTTATGCATCTTTTATATTAATAATACTCTATATATAATATATGTAGAATGAATCATGTTCAATTGCATGATCAAAACCTGTTACAAAAAATATGATTTGAAAGTAAAATAATAATCAAATCTCATAAGAATTTCATTAAAATAAAATATACCGCAAGTTTAGTAAAATCATGTGTGTGGTTGGGGTGAATGGTTGGGGGGTGTAAGCCAACTTGAAATATTATTTTTAAATAATTTTTTGAGAAAATAGCAGATATCCCCCAAAACTATTAGGTGATGTGCACTTTGCCCCCCAAATTATTAAAAGTTGCACTCAACACCCTAAACTATCATAAATGTGCACTTTGCCCCCTCGGTCCGCTTCGAGCAGCACACAGGGGCCAAAGTGCTACAAACCGCATAGATAAGGGGGGCAAAGCGCACATCACCTCATAGGTGAGGGGGCAAAGTGCACATCACCAATTTTTTTTTATTTTTTTTGATATTTTTTTATTTTTTTTATTTATTTTCGTGTTTTCGGATTTTTGAATTGTCTTTTTTGTTTTTAGAAAATTATGAATATTTGAATTTATACTTCTTTTCATTGTTTTCTTATTTATTTTCATGTTTTATTTTTATTTTTCTTATTTTCATATTTGAAAATTAGTTATTTCAAACCTAAAAATAATATTTCAAAAAAAAATCCAAATAAATCTCAATATGCATGATTTAAATTGAACGATGAATGGATAAATATTTTCCCGAAGCTAACCGAGGAGGGTTAAGTTATTATTAAGAATATTTGAATTTTTTTTAAAAAAAATAGCAGATACCCCCCAACTATGAGGTGATGTGCGCTTTGCCCCCTCAACTATGCGGCTTATAGCACTTTGCCCCCTCTGTGTTGCCCGAAGCTGACCGAGGGGGCAAAATGCACATATATGATAGTTTAGCGTGTTGAGTGCAACTTTTAATAGTTGGGGGGCAAAGCTCACATCACTTCATAGTTTGGGGGGGGGGGTATCTGCTATTTTCTCTAATTTTTTAAAATGTATAAAAAAAATATTATTCAAAATTTAGGGAAATTTCGTGTTTCGGAGTAAATTTCAATGGATATTTAACAAAAGTGTTTTAATATTATTGTTAAGTTTCGGGAAATTTCAGGTTTCGGCAAAAATTTTGGGTTTCGGAAGATATTTTGCAAAATTGGATCGAAAGTGAGATTTCGCTTTGGGACACCCGAAAACCCGAAATTTCGCTTTGGGACCCCCAGAAACCCGAAATTTCAAGGTTTCAAGGGAAATTTGACACCATGTATATATCTATATATTTTTCAGGTTACTAGAAGGTTTATAAGTAGGGCTGAAACACGAATCAAACTATTCAATATTCGGCCTGAGATCATTTGATAAAAGCTAGTAGGGGTGTACATAAACCCGCTCAACCCGCCCGACCCGCTCAAACCGACCCGATCCGCCCGAAAACCGTCGGTTTGAAACTATTAAATAATTGTGGTGGGTTGAAAAAATTGCAACCCGCCACTTTCGGGTCGGGTGGTGGGTTTAATAATTATAACCCGCTTAACCCGCCACCCGACCGCTAATTGTATATGTCATAAGTATATATAAGTGTGTATATATATATATATAGAGAGAGAGAGAGTTAAAGATTACCCTAAACTCTTAAAACTATATAGCATATATATAAACTTTAATAAGAGTGGTTTTATTCATAATAATGTAAAACACTTTATTTTTAATTTGAGTAAATAAATTATTTCATCTGAACATATGTTTTCTTGATTTGAACGAAGATGTAGATGTATATTTTGATGATAAACTTATAAGATAATTTAATTTTATTAATATTTTAGAGTTTACAATTCATGATAAATATGATTTTTATTTAATAACATCATTTATTTTTGTATTTCTCATCAACTTAATTTTTTTTAGTTAAATGTACAACAAATATGTTATTTAGATTCTTACTTACCAGTTGAAACTAAAAGTAAGTTGTAAGAACTATAATTATAATTTGATAACCCGCCAACCTGCCCGCTAAATACATTAATCCCGACCGACCCAAACCGCTCGGTTTGAAAGGATAATTATGCGGTTTCGGTTTGAGATTTTGTCAACCCGCATATATTGGGTCGGGTTATTTTTTTCTTTAAAACCGCCCGAACCCGACCGCGTACACCCCTAAAAGCTAGTTTGATTAATTAGTTTGGTTCGTTAACATATCAAACCAAGTTTAGCAACCTTTTGTGTGTTCGATAAGTTTGAAACTCGACTCGAACTTGACTCAATAGTAAAAAATGATAAAATATATGCAAAAAAAGTCAAGCTACTTGAGCTTGGTTCATGTTTGACTCGATAAAAGCTCATTTGAGCGCAGTTCAATTAACAATCAAACAAAACTCAAACACAAATTTTGAAGTTCGTTAATAAATCAAACAAGTTTGAACACATCTTGTTTTCGACTCCACTCGACTTGTTTACAACCCTATTTAGAAGTATATATTAAAACACCAACATCATTATAACTTCACATACTATATAATATATACTAGGATAATGTATTTTTTTTAATTCAAAATGAAGGCGGATACCCCAAATATCTAGCCGGACAAACCCGGGTTGATAGTCATAAAGACTCTATCTAGCTCCATAAAGGAAGGGAGAACCACATCGAATGATTCTAACACCAATCAATCTTATTGTCAGTTACATACATTATGTAGTTTAGATAGATAGGACAAGACCAAATCATTCAATGTTTTTATTATATTGAAACAACTATGATATAATTCAAAATTTATTCTAACCCTAAACCCCTAACCCCTAAATCTAAACCTAAACCCTAAATATTATTAAAAAATCATTAGTAAAACTTACTTTCAAACTTTTAGTTATAAAGATACATAAAAACTTTATAAAGTTGAATTTAATAACATGGCGAAAAATAAGACTAATTTCATATCAAATTCAATATTTTATCGCTATTCGGTTGCACCAGCAAGGTCAATTGCAACGAATGTATATGATGTTGCATTAGCAACAAGAATTGCTACCGGTATACTTTGTTGCACCAGCATTGAAATTTGCATCTGTTGCAAGATTTTTGCTTTCTACACATCATTTGTAGCTTCCCGTGGTGGCAATAGCAATGGAAATGCAACGGATGTGCATATATCCAGCAACAATCTAACTACAGACTTAAAATCCATAGCAAGCTTTGTAACTATTCCGTAATTAAGAAATTTTATTATTTTGTGAATTTATTTTTCCTATGATATTTGTAGCTAATCGGCTGCACCAGCAATGCAACTTGCAACAAATATATAGAATATTGTACGAGCAACACAAATTGCATCAAATGTATACTCCATTGCACTAACAACGATTATTGCAACGAAAGTATGTTGTGTTGCATCAGCAATAATAATTGCAATGAATGTATACTTCATTGCAATGTCTTTTATTTCTACGCATCATCTGTAGCTCTTCGCGGTTGCACCAACAATGAATATTGGAACAGATGTGCATTTTGTTGCAACGGCTACAGAAAAAATAACGATCAATTTAAAATTCATAGCAAGCTCCACAATTATTCCGTAATTAAGAAATTTAGGTTTTTTTAATTTTTTAATTTATTCTTAGCTATCTTAAATTTGTAGCTAAACTGTTGCATTAACAATACACCTAGCGAATCCATAGTTATTTCGTTGCTAGTTCGTGGACAAAATTTTTCTAACTATCCAATTACTTTTAAAATGTATTTATCTATGAAATATCCATAGTTAATCTATCTCTGTAGCTACGAATTTGAGTCTGTTGCAATTTTTTCCATAGCTGATGCCTTGTTTTCTTGTAGTGCTCATGCTATTAAAATTGGACTAGTACCAACGGGGGTTGGTCTAAGTGGTAAGCAACTTGGTTCCGCTTAAGCAAAGTCTAGGGTTCGATTCCTTGTGTACGCAGTTACTCCCATTGGGAGACTCACCCACCAAGCCAGGTGTGCGACCCGAGTCGACCAACAGATTAGTCTGGCATTGTCCAGGATACTGTGGTAGGCAACCAAAAACAAATGGACTAGTACACAAATTATTGATACTAAATCTAAGATAAGAACAGCATATATACACGCTAGTAATATTGTAAAAAAAAAAAATAGAATTAATACACTAATTAATGTAATGCAAATAGTTGATCGGAAGTCTAGGGTCTAGATAGAATTTAGGAGTTAGATTTTATTGATTGGCTTTTCCTTTGATAAATCATACATAAGGAAAGATTAAAGATTCACATGCTATTATTGAATTTTTTTAGTTGGCTATTCATATAGGATCGATTATTTGTGTCAATGATAGAATCAAGAATATGATGAGTAATTATAATTGATTGGAATTGCCTATTATAGATAAAGGGTGCATAGTATGATGGTCGGAAGTAAGGATGCATAGAACAACTACAAATAAGTTTTGAGAGTGGGAAGTACGTTGGAAAATGCCAATTTTGGCCATTTTGAGTATGTAACGTTAACGGCACACAGCGCTCTCATGAACCATGCACAGGAAAGTAGATGGAGATGCGGCTCTAGATATGTTTTTTCTTTTTATGGGCCTTGGTCACTTTCAAGCATTTGAGATGGCTAAAAATTAAGGGAATATTAGCAGTAATGATGTTGGTATTGAAATCCCATAATTGGATGATATTGTAGTCAGAGATGAACCACGTTAACATGTGGTATGATGTGATAAACTATTATAAAAAAAGTAATGAAAACGAGAAACTTCTTAGATCGATGACATTGGTCGGTCTTGGACCATTTTACAATTTCTTAGATCTTTTTAGGGTCTATCGCTATTCTATCCTGAGCTAAATTCATACTTGCTAATTTTGAGTACAGTTCTTTCCTCTTAATGTTCTCAATATGATCCTAGGTGCTCTTATGGTGTTTTTCACTTGTTGAGTATCATCTATGAGTACCACAACAAACTTATCAATTTGGGCGTTGTTATATTGCGATCCTAATCCGTAAATGTGACTAGAGCATTCATCAATCCAAAAGGCATTTTCAAACTTCATAATGCCTATACTCATCCAAAAATAGTCTGAGGTATTTTCTCGACATCAGTCTTAGCTAACTGGTATCCGATCTTAAGTTTATCTCAAAAAAATACTTTGGTATCCTTTACCTAGTCGCGAACAACTCATCGATTCTTGAAAGGTATATCTATTCTTTATAGTGATCTTGTTCAGATATCTATAATCAATGCATAACCACGATCTCTCATTTTTTTTTCCATCACATATAGCATTAGGGCTCCCCATGGAGATACACTAGGATGGATATGTTTTTTTTTTTTTATCTATAATTCTTAATTCAAATCTTTAACTCTCTTAGGTCAGCGAGAGATATCTCCTATGAGATGACTTGGAAATATGAATTAATCATGAAACTAAGCTGATTTCAAATTATATCCTAAAGTAGAGGTTTAGTACTTCATTCTTTGCTAGAACTTGATCAGGGCGGTTTTGGAGTTTAACTAAGTGTTTGGTAAGTTCCTTTCAATGATCAAATGCTTCTAATAGTTGAGTTGTGGATCGACGGGGGCTGAAGGAAGTCTTTATGGGTGGATACTCATGGGTCTATGGTTTGGACCCATATTCTATAAGAACATTTTTTTTTTAAGGAAAAAGTTCAACCTTGGTGGAGAAGATGTTTTTTTTTTTTTTTTTTGCTTAACATAAAGGAGTTGGACTACTAAACGTTATGAGTTACAGACTTCATGTATATTTTTGAAACTTACTAACAGAAACCTTCTAAAATAAGAAATATTTATTTATTGTGAAATGTTAGTTTCTCATTCTTTGACTTTTTAGAACTAAAGAGAAGTTGAAAAGAAAATACAAATTAAGTGCATGGATAAGAAAATAGTGCTACTGGTTTAAAAGCAAAGTGCATTAAATGAAAGTCATTGAATTATCATTGGAAAATGTGATAGTAATGATCAATCTAGTTAAGATTGAAAATATATTTGTGAACTTTCAAAAGTAATTTTTTTTTTATATAAACTGAGAAATATGTCAGAATGATCATTTAAAAAAAATTGCAGGACTTGGTCAAAAGTACTGAAATTCATGAGTAATAGTGGATAAATAATAGAATTACTTAAAAGTGGAGAGAGGTCACCGAAAAGTTTTTTTTTTTTTTTGGGATAAAAGGTCGAGAAAAGAAAACAATGGCAATGAGTTGTGGTCCTAATTGCTGAAGATATACAACTAACTTCTCTTTTAAAAAATGAGCGGAATTCAGAGGTCCTAAGTTCATGTTGCCATCATAAGATTCAAATCGAAAACTGATCCGTACACGTAATGTATCCTAGATTCCCTTAATTCTCTTCAAGTAATAACTAATAACAAAGCATATGATTTATTTATTCTCTTAAGTTCGTGCAAAGAGCCACTTTAATCCAATAAAAATTCCTAAAATCTTTGCTCTGCTACTTTTCTTTTCTCCGTCTCACACAAACTATTAACTTGGAAAAGAAAAAAAAACATGGCCCCTCCCAATTAATTTACAATGGTGTTCTAAACAGTTCTTTATTCATGGGCGAGAATTACTAATTGTACTAAAGACTAAAATGGGACTAGCTATTGGGTATCCTATCCTATTTCGTAATCTATGGTTCCAAATTCTTTTCTTTTTTTTCAACTTTCTAGCACTAAACCTAATTCATATAAACCACTATTTATACCTATGGTTATAGGGCACGTTTACCTTATCTTGAACCTATTAATTCAAATCGGATCCTATGCTCTGATACCACTCTGTCACGCCCCCAAAATTGGGGCCGCGTGATGGCCATGTCCCCAGGCCCAAAAGGACTTAAAGACACGAAACCCAGAGGTTCAAAGCAAAACTAAAATAAGACTTAAAATTCTCTTTTATCACAAATGCTCAAATAAACAAAAGTTCCGCAATAAAATAAGGTTTTTCGTAAAAACGACAAAAATCCCAAAAAACATTTATTGAATTCAGAAAATTCTAAAGGTTGCATCCTAGCAAAAACACCATCTTCACCACCCCAAATATTGTTCCTCATCCTCCTCTGACTCGACTAAACTTTTCTGCAAAAAGTTAGAATCGTGGTATGAGCGACAAAGGTCGCCCAGTAAATAGTTCTAACGCCTTCTACCGGTCTAGAGCATGTTAAGTATATATATAGTAAAAATCATGTGAAAGCATAAATTGAACTATTTTACTAAAGAATCAAAGAACTTTATAAAAGGGTTTGCAACAAAACTTACATATATAGCATGTGATCGACTTTGTAGGCAAATAAAAATTTAGAAACACTTTATCAAATAATTTCAAATATATCAATCTATCAAAGAATTATTCTAATGCTCGTGAACTTCTTAGGACCTAGTAGTAAACTTGATCAAGTCCTAGCTGTTTATCCCGCTAGGTAGGCCAAAACTGCTATTAATTCGCCGCAGTAGGCTCAAAGGTTCAAACACTGTATATTTAAAGCCCTACAGGAGGCCCGGAATTAATTCCTTACCAATAGATACTAATAATTCAGAGCATACGAATCATTCACAATTTCAAAAGCAATCGTTTAACACAAGCAATTTACAAAACATAGATCACATGGTAGCAGTTTTATATAAGAAAACTAAATCTAGCATGCTCAAGACCTATTTTAATATCAAAATAGTTTTACAAAATATAACATGGAGTTTTGCAATAAATTTCACAAACAATAGAAGGGTAAAAACCACTTACTACTTGAAGCCAGACTTTAGCTAAATGCCCTCGGGTTTTCTTCTACGGAAGTCTCTACGCCTAGATGAACGATTAAGAGGAATTAGGAGGTGAAAGAGAGAGAGAGAGAGGTGCAAAATTCGTAGGTGGAGGTTAGGGGGTATTTATAGGAGATTCTAAGGCTCCAAAGGAAGAGTTTTAGTGGTTTTCTAAGTCCTAAATGGTTAGGTATGTTTAGATATATCTAAATCTAGTAGATAGAGTTGATTTGAAGTGTTTTACTCATCTAAATCATGTGTCAATTAATACATCCGAAAATTCACTCTTTAATTGAGAAAATAATTAGAAAGATACATATATATATATATATATATATAAATATTATTGATAATGCACTAAAAGAGTTTGGATAAGTTTCAAGTTATTAGAGATAAATTGTTGTTAGGATTAGATAACAACAACTTAGATGTAGAGTAGTAGCCAAGTTATATCCCTAGATTCTAGTTGATTCTAATATATCTTATCCCTAGATTTTAGTTGATTCTAATATATCATTTTAAATAAGTTGGTAATATCTATCTATCTATATATATATATATGTATATATATATGTATATATATATTCTATTTAATAATAGCTTAATTAATTAATTATATAAAACAAAAAGGGGCGGGTGTTACAGCGAGGATGGAGCAGGCAGGTTTTTAGGTGGTGATGGGGGTCGGGGGAAGGCCGGGCGCTTGGGGGTGTGGTGTTGAAGACAATAATTGATTATTTTCAATTTTTTGCTAAAATCTTTTAATAGGTTAATTTAAGATATTAATTGATTCGTAATAATTTTAAATATAAAACATTATGAAATATGCCACTTGGCATCCAAGGTAGGGGTGTATGCGGTGCGGGTTGGGCTTTTTTTTTCTATTTTATAGACAAGACTCGATGTTTTGCGGTCTTGAAATCTTTAACCCAAATCCAACCTAACAAACACCGAAGTCGCACTTTGCAGCCCGTGTGGGTTGGGACGGTTTGGGTGATTTTTGCAGTTTGGTACTATTTTTTTTTACTTAAGTTGTTTATTAAGTGTTAAGTTTGTTTTGTATTACCTAAAACTTGATAGTATATTTATTATATTTCCATCAATGATAATATTTTATAGATTTTACATAGTAAAATATAATTGAAGTATGTAAAATATGACTTGATAAAAACAATTCCGACGTGTTTAAGTTTAAAATATTGTTAATAAAAAGACATGATTCAAAATATTTTGTATCATAAATTTATTAATCTTTCGAGCAAAACTTACATTACTGCAAATTTGTAATCTTTAATTATTAGTTATACGACATCAAAAAAAAATAAAAAAATCTAACAATATAAATAAGTCCTTATGTTAAAAGCTATAAATTGCATATTGTTCATTTCCATGGAAATATCATATTCTTTGCCTAAGAACTATGAAAAATTAATTTGTTTTCAAATTTTTGTTTTAGCAAAATCAGCACCAAACTTCACTGGAAAATAAATCTGTTTAAAAAAGAGCAATTTGTTTTATTAACAACACGATTAATTTTATAAGAAATACAATATTAATAAAAACTTTCGTTGAATAATTAAAAGGATAACATAAACTTTGTAGTGGGATTTAACATATGCTTAGAGGTCAATTTTCATCTATTGGATTCTATCGACAAATAAAAATTGTTTCTATGTGTAATATGATCGTGTTTTATCAAAAATAATTTAGTTCTAACTTTCAGATTGGTAATTCATGACATATCCGATTAGTGCATACTTATTATAATATTGTACAAATATGTTTGAGCAAATAAAATGTCATATATCATTTTGAAATGAGGGGTATTACATAATGGTGATTAATAAATGAACACTACATATATATATATATATATATCTATATTGCGGTTGGGCACGGTTTTTGCGATTCATAAAAACTTAGAACCGAACTCTATTCCAAAAATGCAGTTCTTTTTTAAACATAACGTGCGACCGACACATCAAATCGTCAACCCACCATTTGCGGTGTGATTTGGGTTGGGTGGTCTAATGGTTGTTGAACACCCCTAATCCAAGGTGGCCTTTTTAGTACTTTCAAGTTTCAACACAATCCTAAGTCCTCATATGCTAATTTGATCGAAAATTCTAAAGTCCCCAAGTTGGGAGGGTCATTTCCATGGGATATGACTAATGCTAGCCAAATTGAAAACTTCCAAATTAATTGGGAGGGTCATTTCTATGGGATATGACTAATGCTAGCCAAATTGAAAACTTGATCAGGTGAAATTTATCCTCAATTCATGAGTATTCATAATTATGGTACTAAGTTTGTTAGTTCAATAAAACACAAGATCAATTTTGCCAACCCCTATAGCTACATGACTAATTTTGTAATTTTCTCCAATAGTTATTTATTGCTTTTTCTTCCATGGAAGACTACAAATATTGGTGATTATGTCTTGTATGTATTAATGTTCTACAAATATTGCATTATTATTTGGATTAGGACAAACACGTTTTCAACAGTTTTTGTTTCATCGTACGTTTTCCAAATTTAATAGCATTATCTCCGTTTGCTCGTATTAACAGACTGATTTAATTATATACGTACTATTCACATAATGAATGTAATAATTTATTTGTTATTAATTAGCTTGATTTCCGCCTAAGTCTATCCAAATTAACTATTTTGCTACGGTGACTCAACATTGTAAAAACTATTTATACTCATGTGAAAAGAAAAAATGGGTCTGCAATATTAGTCTTTATCAATAATGGCTTACCCCATTATTTGTTCCATGACAAATGATTGTATCAAACCTTCGTAAGCGCTAAATAAGAAATCAACTTCCCCCTGTACCAAGTATATATCAGTCAACTTACAGTGAGCGCAATGATACGTAAACTCTCAAGTTAATTGATAAAAAAATTATTAGTGTTGAAATAACTTGGACCAAAACAAACCAAAAGGCATAAAAAATCACATGTAAAAAACATAAATATGTGACCATACTTTATAATATTACAAGCAACAACAAATAATAATAATAATAATAGTGTGCCTGTTACTGTGCACGAAATAGTGGATTTTAAGGAGTGTGTGGATGTGTATGAATTGGAGGAAATTAGATGGAATGGTTGTTATTACACTTGGAATAACAATCATGAGGAGGGCAACCGGATATTTTCTAGAATTGACAGAGCTTTTATAAATCATGAATGGTGCATGATGTTCCCTGAAGCTGAAGCCCAATTCTTGCTTGCAGGTATGTTTGATCACAGCCCCCTAGTGATCAGGATGTAGAACCAGAGAGTTATGAGGAGTAAGCCTTTCAAAATTTTAATATGTGGTGTGATGCAGTTGGCTTTAAGTCTATTGTGGAAGAGAATTGAAGATGTAGAGTGGAAGGAAATCCTATGTTTAGAAAAGTGCAAAAATTGAAAATCCTTAAACCTGCTTTGAAAGAGTTCAATAAGGCCAGCTTTTCGGATATTGAAAGGAGAGCAGAAAAGAGCCATGTCATCTTACTTGGGAGGCAAACGAAACTCAATCAAGATCCTTTGAATGACGAACTGCAACAAAAAGTAAATGACCAGCAAAAGGTGTGTAGAGAAGTTAACTGGGCTTAGGAGAAATTTTTGCAGCAAAAATCCAAGATCAATTGGTTAAAGATGGGTGATCAGAATACCAGGTACTTTCACATGATGCTGAAAAAGTATCAGTATAGAGCTAGAGTGAGCAGTATTAATGATGGGGAGAAAGTGCTTACTGATTATGATGATGTAGCAGACCATTTTGTTAAGTTTTACAAACACTTGCTAGGAGAAAACAAGCCAGTCAGAGATACTAGAGACCAGGTGTTTGCTCAAGGACCACACTTGAGTTGGGAAATGCAAATGGAACTCATCCAACCATTTACAGCTGAGGAGGTTAAGAAGGCCATGTTTAGTATTTGTGCTTCAAAAAGCCCAGGCCCAGATGGGTTTGGGAGTGGTTTCTTCAAAGCAACATGGAAGATTGTAGGGGCTGAAATAACTGAAGCAGTATTGGATTTTTTCACAAAAGGGAAACTGTTGAAACAGGTAAATTGCACCTTGCTAAGCTTGATCCCTAAGATTGATAACCCTAACTTGGCAAGTGATTTTAGACCTATTGCTTGCTGCAATAGCATCTACAAATGTATATCCAAGATGATAATTCAGAGATTGGGTGTGGTGCTGCCTAAGTTAGTCAATGAAAATCAAGGGACTTTTACTCAAGGCAGGTCAATTGTGGATAATATTCTGATGAGTCAGGAGTTAATCCAGCTTAACAACAGAAAAAATGTATCTCTGAGATGTCTAATGAAGATTGATGTTAGAAAATCCTATGACTCGGTAGAATGGCAATTTATAAAAGAAATGTTGGACGGATTCAAATTTCCTCAAAGATTTAAAGACTGGATACTTGAATGTGTGACTTCTCCTGCATATTCTATTGTATTGAACAGGGAAGCACGTGGATTTTTTCGAGGCCAGAGGGGCTTGAGGCGAGGGGATCCTATGTCCCCGCTCCTATTTGTTCTTGTCATGGAGTATCTTACTAGAAGCTTGAAGGAGGCTACGCAGCAGAATCTGTTTCGATATCATCCTGGGTTCAAAGGGTTAAAATTAACGAATATTTGCTTTGCAGATGATCTCATGATCTTCTGTAAAGCAAATATTGCATCTGTTAAAGTCCTATGGAATACTTTTCATACATTTTTTGAGACATCTGGCCTTCTGGCTAATCAGGAAAAGTCTAATATCTTTATTAGAGGGGTCTCACAGGAAACCAAGCAGGAAATAATGCAAATTACAGGATGTAGGGAGGGTGAGTTCCCTATGAAGTACCTTGGAGTCCCTTTAATTTGTCACCTACAAAGTGGAACAAAACGGATTGCTATGCTCTTGTGGATAAAATCACAAAGAAATTGACAGTGTGGGCTTCTAGAAATTTATCTTACGCAGGGAGGGTTTAACTGATTAATTCAGTGCTTATGACATTGCATAGTTACTGGGCATCAGTTTTCATCATTCCCCAATCTATTATGAAACAAATTGAGTAGAAGGCTAAGGATTTTCTGTGGGGTAGGACCGAGGAGAAGAAAAGATTGATTCCTATAAACTGGGGTCAAATTTGCATGAAGAAGAAATTTGGTGGATTAAATGTACAATATTGCAGGGTTTGGAATGTGGCAGCCATTGGTAATCAAGTATGGGCTATTGCTGAAAAGAAGGACTCTTATGGGTAAAATGGATAAGCAGTATCTACCTCAAAGGGCAAAACTTTTGGCTATATGACCCTCCACAAGATAGTAGTTGGGGATGGAAAAAAATAAATAGTGTAAAGAAGAAGATCCAGGCTGGATAAGAACAACATAAAGGATTTATAAAACCATCAGGTAATTACTCTGTCCAAAAATGTTATATTTGGCTTAGAGGAGAACACCCTGTTTTTAGGAGTGCCAAGATTGCTTGGAATCCATTGAGAATATGCCTAGGCATTCTTTCACTGTTTACATGATGTTACACAAGAAATTAATGACCCGTGATGGGTAAGCAGATTTGTACATGATATTGATAGTCACTGTGTTTTGTGTGGGGATGAGATGGAAACTATACACCATTTGTTTTTTGAGTGTACCTAGAGTAGACAGCTCCTACAGAAAGTTATGCAATGGATGTGTGTGAGGGGATGGCCTACCCAGTTCAATAGATGGTTAGCATGGCTTAATTATGCCTTTAAGAGTTGGTGAAATAGGCAAATTATTATTATCGCAGGATTTGCAGGGGTTATTAATAAAATTTGGGAGGAGAGAAATGCTAGAATTTTTAAGCAAAAGGAGAGGCAATGTGCAGATGTGTTCTTGCAATTGAACGGCGACTTGAGTTTGAAAATCCGGGAAATTGGAATTACTATGAGGAAAAAGAGGGACATTTCTTATATTGCTGAAATTCTAGAGAGTATGTAAATTTTCCTGTGCTCTTGATTTGTAAGATTAAGTGAAAAGAGAGACTTGGCAGATGACACCAAGGCTTGACATAAGATGGTCTCCCTTGGTAGTTCATGTATGAATGTTATTGGTTGTGTGGATTAATGAATATAAGGTATGTTACCTAAAAAAAAGATAATAATAAACAAATTAAAGAGCAGGCTATAGTAATTGTTTTGCAATGTCAAGTGGTTTTAATGAAGCCATAACAATTTTATTTTATGAATTGATGTGATGCACAGTTTACACTCAATAATTCTAGTGAAGTGACTTAAAGACAATCACATGTATGATCTATAACATCAGATGTAAAAGTAAAATAAAAAAATTATATCTCTCATATTCTTTATCCTATATGTCTTTTATTTTCTTGCATTTTATTTAAACTCAATTGATTTTACATAAAAATCTTCTTGTCAAATTTAATTATTTTGAACGCGCATCGAGTGTGCATTAACAATTAATAATTCATCCAGACAATGCATATTACACATTTTCTTGTGCAATCTTTATTCCCATTTTGCCACCTAAAATGTATTATAAAAGGCCAATGATTAATGAAATGAGAAGTGTAATATATATATATTACCTTGGGGCGCTTCCAGTTCTCAGAGGAGAAGGCGTACACGGTAAGGACTTTTATTCCAAATTTACAACACTGTGAAACCAATTGTTTCAAGTTCTCCACGCCTGCTCTATGGCCATGTTGTATTGGCAGCCCTCTATCCTTTGCCCACCTTCCATGCCCATCCATGATCACAGCGACGTGTTTGGGCATGAGCTCTAGCCGGAGATCTCCAGGCAATTGGATTGAACTTTTCTGATCAGTTTCAATATTTTCAATTGAATTAGAGGCGGCTACCAAACGAGACTTTGAAATAGGAGAACCTGCAGGAGAAAAATATTCAAATATATTTGGTCTATTTCCATTTATTTTCTTTTGTGGGCTGCAAAGTTTGAGTGAAGAAGGGGGAAGAGTCTTGATTGGTAATAATGGAGAAGTCATTGGCAACTGTAAACAAATTATCTGCATTGTTGTCAACTTTTTAAAACTATTTTTCACTATAAGATCCTCGGAGTGATATAAATTATTCAATACAATTTTATGTTGAATGAATGGATCATGGACTATTTATAGCCAAATGTGCCAGATATTTATTGCTGACGACATCTTACTCCTACTACTAGATTAAATTCATCATTAAATTAATATCTAAACTACTATTACTACGACTAGATCAAATTATTACAACTCGTTATGTACCATATATAATTGAGAAACACTTTCGTATCCCGGATGGATGTATTCTAGAAATAATGAATATTTGTACTTTTGAATTGAACCATTTAATACGCATAATTTACGTATCCAGTATTATACTTGACAAATAATACTCTATATTTGGTAAAAAATAAATATTATTTTTAATATTAATTGAAACTTATTATTAAAATTATTATAGTCCTTAATTGAATATCACACAATCAAAAATCAAATGTTAGTAGTTTATTAAAATATTGTCAATCAGTGACATACAAAATATTTTTTTTCATAACATAAAAGTGGGTGCAATGTGCTTTATTTTGTGTGGGGGTAGTTTTGTAGTTTTGGACATATATATGCTTTGTAGCTTTGATGCACCCTTCGGGTGTTTTAATTCTCATTAGATAAAGGCAATCTTTTTGAAATTTGATTTTCTTGGAATAAACTGATTTATATGTCATGAGTTTGAACCGGTTGACTATGACTGAAATAGACATATTATAGTTGAAACAACTTGTTTCTTGAGTTTTATTGATACAATGATGAAACTATAAAATGAAATTCCGGGTTTTAGTAGATTATGCCAACCATGCATGTGAGCTTTTGAGCATTTCTTTTGAATGAATTTCCATGGAAATTTTCTTTCTTTCATTGTATGTATTTTTTATGTTTTTGTACTACTAGAACTTGCTTTGAACCATATCAAAATTGCATTGATCTGTGCACTCTTGCAAATGATAAAGGCACTTAGGATTTTAACTCAGTTAGGCTAAAAAGCCTACCTTGTGCATCTTTATCTCTAGTGAACTTCCTTTGAGCTTGTGGCCTTTATGTTAATTATACCTGAATTATGAACTTTTACCAAAAAAAAATTATTTCCCTCTTGCATTACCAGGCCAAATACGAGTAGAGCAATAAGGATATATTTCATGGGTTTCAATAGAATGGCATGTTTGGAGTTAGAGTGGAGGCGCTTTTGATGAATGCAAAGGGTGTTATTCGATTTGTGGGATAAAAGAAATTGTGAGCTTGTACTTCTTTCTAATTTTAGCTTCACTTTTTTATAATTGGGTTTCGTGCTTGAATTAGTAAAAAAAAGAAGAGAAAAATAAAAAAATTGAAAAAGAAAAGTTTTTTTTAAAAAAAAAACGCATAGTGGAGTTGTTAAAGATGGAAAACAAATGTTTGATGGAAACATGAGTCAAAAATGTGTTGTTGATTGGTTTTGGGTCCTCCTTACACTATTTACCCAAGTATATCTTGATGCTTTGCTAGTTTCTCGGACTTCATTTTCTTTAACCTTTATTTTTCTACCCGAACCCTCAACCCCGTTAGAACCATGTTAAGACCTTTTTTATTCTTGTGTGCACATTTCTAAAATGGTGAAGATTTTGGTGTATAAGCAAGCTTATGGGAATGCATTTACATGGTAAGAATTGAGCGAAACACGTTATCCCTATACACTTAACTGTTTGGAGAGGATTGTGAGAAAGTCTACTAAATTCTAAACATATCCACTTTTATATGTGATCGTCCTGTGGATATTTGATCAAAAGTTTGCAAGAGAATACTAGCTATAATGTGTGACAATGTTTCTCGTGTTTGACCATGTTTTTGTCCCATATCATCTTTATCAATTATCTTCCATTCTAATGAATTTGAGAGAAGTATGCTTATCTTAATCATTGCCCGAGGACGTGCATTTGGCTAAGTGTGGGGGTGTTTGATAAGTGTTTTATTTGTTTAGCAATATCTCTAATTCTAATGTTTTTATGTGATATTTTATGATAATTGCTCGTCTAAAGTCTTGATTTTATCATGCAGGATGTTTGGAGACTTTAACGAGAAAAGATGTGGAATTTTAATCTCATGTATCTATGATCAAATCGAGAAGATGACGGGTGATTACAATTGACCAAGTTTCTCCATTATTGTTTATTTTTATCATTTAATTGCTTACTTTACATTTTATTTTGCTTAGCTTTTTTACAATTGCAACCAATCTCTCATTTTTATTTAACTTTCATAAGTAGTTAAGAATCATGATTGATCTACACTCCCTTAAGTTCGACGCTTGCTTACCCCTCTCGCATTAGGCATTAAGTTAATATAAATAGTATTTTTGGTGTGCTACGACACACATCTGTGCAAGCAATATATCTTACAAAATAATATCAAAATATCTTGTATTTTTACTCCAGAAAAATTTATTTTTATTCGATCATATTGTACCCCTACAATTACTAATCATTTTATTTCTCCTTCCCATATTTTTAGTCGATTATTTCACCATAATTTTCAACAAAAATTCAGAAAATATTCATACTTATTAAATGCAAATATTTTATCGTCTTGTATTTCACTACTACTACTACTAGTTCCCCTTACTAATACTAATAGATCCCACTAGTAGTTAATACTACTACCACTAGTAGATCCCCTTACTACTACTAATAGATCCCCTTACTAGTAGCTACTACTACTACCACTAGTAGATCCCCTTGCTACTACTAATAGATCCCCTTCCTAGTAGTTACTACTACTACTAGATCCCCTTACTACTACAAGATCCCTTTACTACTACGATCGCAACTAATAGATCCCCACACTATTACTATTACTACTAATAGATCCCCTTACTACTATTCTTTCTAATAATAGACACTACAACAAAAAATAATGTTAGTGACAAACTTGGAAGTAACAATGTTAAAGCTGCCGCTCTAGATACATAATAAGTAACAATAATTTCTTCTTTGACACAAAACGAAATTTTAGTGACAAAAGTTTCTTTAAAGTTGTCAAAATTGACAATTAGTTGCATATGTATAGTGACAACACAAATGGATTAACAACTATAATTATTGTCACTAAGTTATCACTAAAGGTGTGTCATTAATTGTCAACAGTGACAACAAAGTCCTTGTCGCTAAGTATCAAGAGTGACAACTTCTATACAAATCATGTCACTATTAAACATGAAGAACCTATTTTTGTCACTAAAATTTACAATTGGTGACAACTTTTAAATTGTTATTTGACATTTTGCCATTAATTTATTATTTTTTTGTAGTGAGATCCCCTTATTACTACTACTCCTCCTGCTAGATCCCCTTACTCTAATCTTTCCAAGAACTTAATCCGGAATGTCCAAAATTTATCATTTGAGGTACTGGCGTAATTGTGGGATCTCTCCTCAGAAAGTTATTTACATCTACAAAGATTTGATCACAAGACCTCTTTCTTAAGGAACTAGCGCCCCCTTCGATCACTTATGCAACTTGTTTCAATACATAGATCTACTCTGGTCACTAAAATAATTAGTTTATGACAACTTCGAAATTATTACATGATATCTTGTTATTAATATTTTTTTTTTGTGGTGACGTAATACCATTATTCATCTTGTTATTAATATTTATTTTCTTTTGTGGTGACGTAATACCATTTGAATAAGTAAAAATGAAAGATAATTTATTATTATTATTATTATTATTATTTTTTTGGTACATAAGAGCAAAACGAAAGTGTTCATGAATGAACTGTTAAATGGAAAATGGAGACTGAACTATGAATAAAAATTCATCCCAAATCAACAAGCTGCTTTCATGAAAAAACACTTATTATACCTTGCTCAATTCCGGAGATAAGCATGTCAAATATTTGTAACTTCTTCAATTTTTTAAACTGGAAAACCAAAGTGAGGTTACTAAAATAAGAATAAAGGGATATATAACAAGTAAAATTGCAATTTTATAAAGGAGGGCTGGTAAAGTTAATCTTGTAAATCGTGATTGACGAATTAAGGACTAATTAATGTAGAGCTCTTGCAATTTAACAATAAATTCCATCGAAAATAAAAATTAAAAAAATGAACAAAATGTGGCATGTGTCATTCACATGACTATTAAATTTGAAAAACAAAATCAATTTTAAAAGTAAAAGTACATGTTGGATTCATGAAGACTAAACTTGTAATTTTCTCTTATTTACATGTCCAAAATAACAATTTATTCTAGTAAAAAATTGTTGAATTGTTTTGGCATTTTCGACATGTTGTCTTACAAGATAGTGCTTCTTCTACTTTCTTAGTACACCTATATATATATAGTATTATCAAACTCCCACTGAAAGATGAAATAGCGAAAGAAAAGCTCTAACTGATCACACACACACACACACACACACATATATATATATATACTGATCACATATATATATCATGAATGACTGCAATCATGGCCTGTATGCTAATTATTCCCAGGAAGGCAACTAATAATCTTTCTACCTTTCATAGGAGATCAGTTTCAAAACGGTGCCGCATCTCTTCCAATGCAGCTGCCACTAATTTTAAACCTTGCTCCTCCCAACGCACTGCTGTCCGTTGTGACAAATATATTTATGTCACCAATTGATATGCTGAGAACTAATACACAGTTCTTAGTTTGTAATTTATGGATAAGTTCCATTGAGAATAAAAAATTAACAAAATGTGGCATGTGTTAGTCATGTGATTATATAATTTGAGAATACTTTCATTCTGAAATGTGATTATCTAATTTGAGAATATTTTTATTCTGAAAGGTGAATAAGTACATATTGTATTAGTACAAACAAGAGAAAAATTTCATTTATGGTCCTGCAGGACTTTGCTCATATTAAATTTAGTTTCATTGGAATTTCAGTTGCACATTTAGTCTCACCTGTAAAAAAAATGATGAAAAAAGGCGAGTAGCATACACAAATCGTTACCTCAGAAAATACAACATATGGTGTGGGTATGACACTCACTATTTTCCATCCATTTTTTTACATCTACTACCAAAAATGCAACTAAAATTTTAAAGGGACTAAATTTGAAATGTGCGAAATCTTATGAGATCAAAAGCGAAATTTTTCCTTCAAAATAAACTTGTGCTTTTCTTTCATTTTCATGTCTAAATTAAGAAGTGACTCTAAAAAAAAGTTGTTGAATACTACTGGCATTTTTCGAGATTTTGACTCACAGATATTTGATCTACTTTGTTGATACACCTATATATATATAGTATTATCCAACTCCCACCCAAAAATGAAACAACGAGAGAAAAGCTCCAACTGATCATATATACAAATGGCAGCAATCATAACCAGTATGCTAGTTATTCCCAGGAAGCCAACTAATAATCTTTCTACATTTCACAGGACATTAGCATCAAAACGGTGCCGTATCTCTTCAAAAGCAGCTGCCACTAGTTTTAAACCTTGCTTCTCCCATCGCATTGATGTGCCTTGTGAAGTTACACGACGCTCTGGAGACTACAAGCCTCCTTTTTGGGATTTCGATTATATTCAATCCTTGAACAGTGAATACAAGGTATTATTATTATTATTATCATCATCATGTCATACATATCTTGTTTATATATGTGTGTATATATATAATATATGGGAAATTGCATTTTTGGTCCCATATGTTTGGCTTTTTTCGATTTTGGTCCTATTCATTACGAGATTCTCACATTATATCCCATAACTTTTAATTTTGGTCTCATTGAAGGATTCCGTCCAATACTTAACGGTCAACTCCGTTAGCCAACATTTTGACTGATTTTTTAAGAAGATTTTATGTGTGATTGACACGTGATATTGAATAGAAACATCGTGATATTGAACATAACACATGTGTGAGTGCATTCATGCACGAACTCTGCCCAAAATGTTGACTAACGGAGTTGACCGTTAAGTATTGGACGGAATCCTTTAATGAGACCAAATGAGAAAAATTGAAAGTTATAGGATATAATGTGAGAATCTCGTAATGAATGGGACCAAAATCGAAAAAGGCTAAAGTTATGGGACCAAAAATGCAATTTTCCATATATATATTGTTATATTAATAATTCTATATGTGTAGGAAGAGAGATACTTGAGAAGGGCTTCTGAGCTGAAAGTGCAAGTGAAGATGCTGATGGAGGAAGCAATAAGATCATTGGAGACTGTTGAACCGCTTGAGTTGATCGATAACTTGCAGAGGCTCGGAATATCTCATCACTTTGAGGACCAAATCAAGAATATCTTAAATGCTATATATAACAACAAATATTATGGGAAGAATTATGGAACATTAAAGGAAAGGAATTTGTACTCAACAGCCCTTGAATTCAGACTACTCAGGCAACATGGTTTCAGGGTCTCTCAAGGTGCTACTAGAAATTTGAAATTTTTGTCTAAATTTTAATGGTCAAAGTTTTGTTCTCCTTTAGGCAACGGTTTGGCCTGGTTGTTTAATTTTTTGGCGGAATTCGTGCGTGAGTAACAACTGATATTAATACAATTCGTGTAGAAGCGTCACGCATGAATTCTCCCAAGAAAAAAAAAAACACCTCAAGGCCGTTAACTACTGGAACACGTGATGTGGATCGTTAAAATTCAGGCGAAAATTTCGATTGAGACTAAATGCGAGTATTTTGAAAATTACAGGATTACATGAGAGAAAACCATAACGTATAAGACAAAAATTGAAATGAGACAAAGTTAGATGTTAAAAATGCTATTTACGCCATAAATATATATATATATATATATATATATATATATATATATGTATATATATATACACACACACACTTCACATGGTTGAACCAATTTCTAGTGTTAAATCTAAATCAGAGCTTTTACGTTGTATTTGCAGAAGTATTTGATTGTTTCAAGAATGAAGATGATGAATTTAAGGCAAGCCTTGGTGAAGACACCAAAGGGTTATTACAACTATATGAATCTTCATTTCTATTAACGGAAGAGGAAAATACTTTGGATCAAGCCAGACAATTTGCCACCATTTTTCTTAAGAAAAATCTTGATCAAAACTTTATTATTGATGAGAATCTTTCATTATTGGTCCGCCATGCTTTGGAGCTCCCACTTCATTGGAGTGTTCCAATAACAAATGCAAGATGGTTCATTGAGGCATATGAGAGGAGATCAGATATGAATCCTATTATGCTTGAGCTTGCAAAACTTGATTTCAATATTGTTCAAGCTATGCACCAAGAGGAACTAAAAAAAGTCTCGAGGTGATTATTCAATTAAGTAATGTCGGCACTACAAATTTCTTGCCTATTGCGGTTTACACTGCGATTCTCTATTGCAAGATATATATTGACTGAATGACACGTTTAATAACTTAATTTTTATTAGACATGTATCATTCACCCAATATATTACAATAGGAGGTGCAATAGATTTTTGCAATAGAAAATCCCATTTGGGTACCTATAACAATTAGGGATAATTACACTCACACCCCCTCAATGATGGAGTAATTATACAAACCACCCCTCACTAATTGATAATTATAAACACACCCCCTCATGTTAAAGATTTGTTACAATTGCACCCCCTCTATGTGTAATAAATCTTAAAATTGCACCCATTGTAAACCTTATATACAAATAGACCCCTTGAGGGGGGGTGTTTGTAATTATCATATAGTGAGGGAAATTTGTGTAATTATCCCATCATTGAGGGGATGTGAGTGTATTTATCCCCAAACAATTATTATAAAGTTGATGCATGGTGTGTTCTTCATGTAATTAATTGTACGTAGGTGGTGGAAGAGAACAGGGTTAAGTGTAAAGCTCCCATTTGTGAAGGATAGAGTTGTGGAAACCTACGTATGGTCTCTTGGATTTATCCAGCCTCGTGAATATGGATATCAACGGATTATGACCGCCAAAATAATTGGTCTAATGTCAACATTAGATGATATTTTCGACATCTATGGTACTTTGGAAGAGCTGCAACTCTTTGTTGATGCGCTTCAAAGGTTATTAAATACACTATCTTTGTTTTATATATATACACTATGTACAATTAACAAGAGAATTAACTAATTAACTTAATTTTCAAAAAAATTATAATTTCAGATGGGATATTGAATTGATAGACCAACTTCCAGAATATATGCAAATTTGTTATTTAGCAGTATACAACTTTATCAACGAGGTGGCCTATGATGTTCTCAAAGAAAAAGGGTGTATCATCATTCCTTATTTGCGGAAATCGGTAATTTATATTTCTACATCAATTTCTATATATAGGTTTTGTAGGTATTTGATGAGGTTTAATTAATTAATCAATTATGTAAACATTTGCAGTGGATAGATTATACCCGTTCAATAATGCAAGAGGCGAAATGGTACCACAATGGACATACACCAAGCATGGACGAATATCTGAATAATGCCTCGATTTCGAGTGCAGGTCCTGCAGTGTTAACTCAATTATTTTTTGTGTTGAGAAATCCAACACAAAAGGAGGCAGCTGACGACTTGTACAAATACCACAATATAGTATTGTGGCCGTCAATGCTTACAAGGCTTGTAGATGATATAAAAACTTGTTCGGTATGAATTGCTTATAATTTTGTCGGTTAATCGCAATCTTCGTTCCGTAAGTATATCCAAGTACATTTTTGATAACGTGCTTTACAAAAATTTCACATTACATCCCATAAATCGTAAAAAATCTCACATTTGGTCCCACAACCAATTCCCGTCAAAAAATTAACAGTTAAGTTACTTATATGCAAAAAAATATATATACCACATTTATAAGAGTTTTTAGATTTAAAAATTTCACATTTATTAAACACTTTATAAAAAATTTCTAAAAAACATCACATTTATTTTCTAAATTTTATAATTTTCTTTTTCGCCTCTGACTAACGAAATTATTGATATTTTGACGGAAATTGGTCGTGGGACTGAGGGAGTGTTTGCAAACTCTAAGTAAAAACACTTTTGAGCTTTTAGCCAAAAATAACCAATTTTACAGTATTTTCAAATACCACTTTTACTTCTGATTCTCTAAAATTAAGCTCCCAGAAGTCAAAAGCTGCAAGTTGGTTGGGGGTGCGTCTAGGTGCTTTCAATATTTTTGCAATTAAAATAAAAATATTTATGAAAAATTACCATGAAAATATTTTTAAGTTCCCAAATTAACCCCATCAAAACTAAAAAGAAACAATTTTTCTTTATCATGTATAATATTTGTAATAAGGTACAATATATATAATAGAGTATTTATAAATAAAATTTTAATATTAATTGTATATAAATAGTTGTTTTTATAGTTTTTTCATAATTATAGGTTAAATGATATTCATACCGGTGATGTTTTCAAGTTGTGGTAGTAATAGAAAGCTTTTTAAGATGGAATATCATCCTTGTTTGCATCCAGTTTTAGTTTTGAAAAAAGTGACCCATATGCCTATCATTTAATCTATAATTTTGAAAAAAAAATATAAAAAGAACTATCCAAAAATAATTAATGTTGTCATAAATCATTAAGATTTATATTATATCATATACAATTATTAAGATATCATATACAGTTACTAAAATAATTTATTTTTATGTTTAATTTTTTTTTGTGTTCAAAATATTTGCTCAAATGCTTAGTGCAATACAAAGAGGTCTAGGAAACCTTAAAAAGAAAGATAAAAGATAACAAAATAAAGGCGCACATGTCACATACACCTTTAGGCTACATTAATTATCCTATAGAAATTTATATTATTTCATATATATATATGCTTTTTGGGATAAATTGTTAAAAGGAATCGTAGGAAGATAAATGTGAAGAAAATATGATTTTTTTATTATTTTAGGGGCAATATTGTCATTTTTAAAAAAAACTAATTGATAATCACTTCTATTTGCAAACAACCACCCTGCAACTTTATACTTATGTTTGCAAATACTACCCACTTCTACTTTTTAACTAATTATGCTTATCTTTCACTTAAAAACACTTTTACATAAGCAGTTGTGTTAACAAATACACCCTAAATGTGAGACGTTTTACGACTTTTAGGATATAGTGTGAGATTTTTGTAAAGTGCGGGACCAAAAATGTACTTGAATACACTTACGAGACGAAAAAGGGGATTAACCCTCTTAGATGAATCGCACTTTTGGTATTCAGTCCATTTTCATCATTAAATTATGATAAATTAAAGTTAAATGACCTAACTCTTACCATTTCCATAATTATTATTGGACCGGTTTATTGCATATAGAATTATCATGAGTTAATTAATTGGATAGTTTTAATTGATAGTTTGAAATTCATTACACCTTTCTTGGGTTTATCCGCATATAAGGTCCCATGAGGATGCACCTGCATATTTGGTCTCAATGTTTTGCTATGTCTCACATTGCATCCCATATCTTTTTAAAAATCTTAAATATGGTTTTAGAAGTGATTTCTGTCAGAAAATTTGCGAATCCTCACATGTGACCCTTAATTTCCATTCCATGTTACTACGGCCTTGCACGTATTTTTTTTTAGCGGAAACCACGTTTAAAAAGATACAGGATACAATATGAGACAAACCAAAACATTCAGATTAAATTTGTCCAGGTACATTACATACCTGTGAGACCAAAAGTACTATTTTTCCTACCTTTCCTGTTAACATGTATATGTTGTCTTAATTTCACTGATTCTTAACTTAGGAGGAGATGCAAAGAGGTGACGTACCAAAAACAATTCAATGTTACAAGAATGAAACTGGTGCTAACGACAAAGAGGCGCAAGAGTATTCAATGTTTTTGATACGTGAGACTTGGAAAAAGTTGAATGGAGAACCAACTGTAGATTCTCCATTTTCACAAGATTTTATTAGATGTTCAATTAATATGGGTCGGATGTCACATTATGTGTATTTACACGGCGATGGGCTAGGTGTACTGCACCCTGGGATCAAGGACCGTACTATAGATCTGCTCTTCAAGCCTATAGAATGAAATTATCACAAATGGAAAGTTGCAATCAGTCCATATGATAGACTGATGCGTGTCGTAGCACACCAAGAATAATGTTTAATTTTACCTTGATTCCATATATTTTCTTTGGAGGTGACATAATACCATTATTCATCTTGTTATTAATATATATTTTCTTTTGTGGTGACGTAATACCATTTGAATAAGTAAAAATGAAAGATAATTTTTTATTTTTTGGTACATAAGAGCAAAAAGAAAGAGTTTATGAATGAACTGTCAAATGGAAAATGGAGACTGAACTATGAATAAAAATTCATCCCAAATCAACAAGCTGCGGTCATGAAAAAACATTTATTATACCTTGCTCAATTCCGGAGATTAGCATGTCAAATATTTGTAACTTCTTTAATTTTTCAAACTGGAAAACCAAACAGAGGTTATTAAAATAAGAATAAGGGATATATAACAAGTAAAATTGCAATTTTATAAAGGAGGGCTGGTAAGGTTAATCTTGTAAATCGTGATTGACGAATTAAGGACTAACTGTAGGGCTTTTGCAATCTAACAATAAATTCCATCGAAAATAAAAATTAAAAAAATGAACAAAATGTCGCAGGTGTCAATCACATGACTATTAAATTTGAAAAAAAAAATCAATTTTAAAAGTAAAAGTACATGTTGGGTTCATGAAGACTAAAATTGTAATTTTCTCTTATTTACATGTCCAAAATAACAATTTATTATAGTAAAAAGTCGTTGAATTTTTGGCATTTTCGACAGGGAAAATTTTACTTTTGGTCCCATAACTTAGCGTTTTTTCAATTTTGGTCTCATTGTTTACGGGTTTATCACATTGTATCCAATAACTTCCATTTTTTCTCAATTTTGGTCCCACCATCTAAAAAGCTAATGGGGAGATGACACGTGTCCGTTAGTCAAACTAATTTACTATTTTTTTTATTATGTTCTATTTTTATTTTTGATTTTTTATATGCATATACATATAAAATACATATACATATGAATACATATATATATATATATATATATACTTGTATGCATATACATATAGAAAATTAGGGTTGGCGGCGGCGGTGGAGGTGGGGGGAAGATGGTGTTCATGGTGTTGGGTATGGATTTGGTGTAGAGATCAAAAATTAGGGCTTTGTTTGTTTCTATTTTGGGCTGGGTTTTGACCAAAAACCCAGCCCAAAACTTGTTTGGATCACAACAGTTTGGTCAAACATGGAAACCCATGTTTGGCCAAACACCCCAAATTAAAACAACTGATGCACATATCATAATATACAAATACATATTAATTTGTATGACTATGTATATGTATATGTATACGTAAATATAGATATTATATACGTAATATGCACTTAATATTATAAATTACGTATATTATATATATTATGTATATTGATGCATATATATTATACATATTATATATATTATAAATAATACATATATATAGATATATATATATATATATATGATTTCATTATACTAATACCTATGTTGATGTTTTATGTATACTGATGCACATATTATAATATACAAATACATATTAATTTGTATGCCTATGTATATGTATATTTATGTGTATACGTAAATATAGCTATTATATACGTAATATGCACTTAACATTATAAATTACGTATATTGATGCATATATATTATACATATTATATATATTATAAATAATACACACACACATATATATATATGAATAATAATATACATCGATGTATTATAATGCATAGATATGTACTATTCATTCATATATAATTATAGACTAATGTATATATTTTAATACACACAAATGTAATATATATGTAATATACATGTGATATTATATTTACTTATACGTATATATTATATATGTATTACATAGTAAAATACACTCTTATATGTAATTACATCGATTACAATATACCTCTATTAATATTATTATGTATATATTATAAATATATATAATACATTATATGTATATATTTTATACTATATAATAAGTATGTTTTATAAATATGTATGCATAATACATACATATATTATATATTATGTATTGTATAAACATATGCATATACATGTGTATAATGTATATTTACATATGTGTGTGTGTGTATATACATATATTGTATGATGTATGCATTATGAATAATATATATTATTAAATATTTATATCTAATATATATTAGTATATACTTATATACAGATGTATAATATTATTTTGTACACATTAAATACATATATATATGATGCAAATTTATATGTATATATACATATATAATAAATACATAATATACTTGTAATATTGTAAAATTATGTATGTGTACATATACATAATACTTATTTTAATATGAGATAATCTTATCAAAACAATATCCAAAGATAATTTGATTGAACAATTTATCATAACATGTGAGATATATGACAAGATGAGCTTTAAAACATATTTATATTAAATACAGTCTAAGGCGCTCCCACTCCCAAATTTTTTCACATTTTATCGCTCTATGCTCCCGCTCCTGCTCTATGTGACTTAGGTTCAATTAATTAGTTTAGTTAATAAATTTTGTAAATATTCGATTATGTTCATGTGATGCCCGGGTTTTCTTAATCTTAGTATATTTACTAATTCGACGACTAGTATTATAATCTCAAGAATTACTTGAGTAAAATGTATTATCCCTTCTCTTGGTAATTATATTGGATGTATACTAATCTTGCTCCATGTAGGGGCTGAATATTAACTCTTATGTGTGAAGGGACCATTAGATGATATACAATATGGTAAGGACTTAGACTCAAATAGAAAAATTGCCCTCAAGCCCTCCTTACACCCTATATATACCACTACCTATTCATTCCCTTTTCTCTCATTTTTACCCAACTATTCCCTAGTCCAAACATCATTATTTCTCTCCATTTTAACTCCTTTAAGCTCACAAACGTTCAAGAGAACTACAACAAGACAAAGCTCAACCCACAACAACATAACAAATCTTACAAGCAAATCCCGCATGAAAATCCAGCTCTGGCAGTGGCGGTAAACTTGATAATTGAGAGATCAAATGATGTCCATTTTTGGTTTTCCTTATATCAATTTCATCCGAAGAGGATAAGGAACAACACTATGGAATCGTATTTGTTGAATCGGCTACCGAAAATTTCAGAATCGCTTCAACCCTTGCACAAAACTGTCCAGATTTTTAATTTCAGAACTGTGTTCTGTTTTTGCTTGGCAATAAATAACTCTTCCGGTTGATTGATCATGCATGCAAGACCATTTTTGGAAACCACTATAAGTGTAGATATCATTACAGGTAATTTTCTTTGAAAATCGTTGAGGAATCATTACAGAATTACATTTAAAACATCACTGCCAGTAGGATCTTTTCAATTCCAGAATCTGTGTTCCATATTCAATTGCCCAAAAACCCCTTTTTCTATTCTTTGATTATACATGCAAAACAATATTTAGAATCCTTATTTAGTTTATATAAGTTTAATGGTAAAGTTTATTGAAAATTGATGAGAAATAGTCAAAAGAATAGCCATCAAAGGACCTATGCGAGTCTGTTGTTTTGATTTCCAGAAATTATCATTCATGTTCCTTTGTTTTAAAATACCCCTTATTTTGGTTCTATTGTAAATTCAAGATAACCACTAGATAGAACTGGGAATGTAGATGTTGTTAGTGGTAAGATTTTCGAAAATCCATGGTGTAATGTGATCGGAAAGTTGATTTGTCTACAAGGTGACATGACGTGTCTAAATCTGGCAGTTTGGGGATGTTGATTTTGAAGGCCCAATTTACACTATTTCGGTTAGGTTCTTGGGATTGAATTGAATATTAAGAAAGCTTAGTTATTTGCGAATCTATATATATATTAAGTTAGATGTTTATTGAATTGTTAAAGGGATGAACAAAGGATAATGACGGAGACGCGCGCCAATTGAAGGAGGCACACGGTGAAGCGATTTGGTGCAATCTTGTTCACGTATGAACAATGGAGGTTTTTAGCTTCTTTGATCAGAATTATTCATATTCCTAAAGATGGGTGCATGTTGGGTAATTGCACTTACGAGATAGATTGAGCATCACTCAAATTCTCGACTTGAGCTTGGTATTTGATTGGACGAGGTGAGTTGCCTCTTAAAATTATAGTTATATGTCTTTCAAAACTGGAAGGAAATTTATCACGTCGTATATATATCTATATACTTTCATCATGCTTTCAATACTTCACATGAAAATGAGTTTCAACACTTTCATAAGCAAATCATGAACTCATTTGCATTCACCATTTCATGGTGCTAAATGTTAACTACATGAATAATATCAAAGGCATGTTTTCTGAAAACGATTTCAATGAAAATATTTCTTTGCCAAATATCTTGAAACCTACGTGATTCAAGCAATGTTCTATCATGAGCTGAAAGGCTACTATTGCATCAATCATGATCATACATTTTCAATGAAAATATTTCTTTGCCAAATATCTTGAAACCTACGTGATTCAAGGAATGTTCTATCGTGAGCTGAAAGGCTACTATTGCATCAATCATGATCATACATCGTGGAATCATGGGATTTCAAAAATCATTTCACTTGGTCTTGTATTGTGATCTTTGGCAAAGAAATATTTTCAATGAAAATATTTCTTTGCCAAATATCTTGAAACCTACGTGATTCAAGGAATGTTCTATCGTGAGCTGAAAGGCTACTATTGCATCAATCATGATCATACATCGTGGAATCATGGGATTTCAAAAATCATTTCACTTGGTCTTGTATTGTGATCATTTGTCGTGATGGTGTTCTTGTGACGTGTTGCATCTTACGTGGTTGTGTTGGGCCCAAGGTCGGGCGATGGATAGGGCAGGGTTCGGCCGGTCAGGCATGGGCTTGCGGTCTTAAATAGTTCCCGCTATCCACGTCCAGATCCACGCACCTAGGACGGAGTGCTCTGAGGGTGCATGGGTCATAGCCTGCGTGGGGAGGTATAAGGTGATGGCTTGTAAGCCGCGTGTTCAGGGGTGATAAGGAAGAAGCTACGGGACCTAAAGTGTCATGGGCGAGTCATTGGACGCAGTGATATCGCTACACTACCCCTTCGGCTTAAACGTGACGTGTGTAAATCTTATCGTGATTCACCTATACATGACTTGCGTGTTTCATTGTGTAGTAGTTACTCATTTTATAGTGTGAAAAGCGTATTTTGAAAGGGCATACACAAGTACTCGTTTTACGCATATTGTATACTTGCATTGAACTACCTGTTATTTAAATGCATGTTTTCAAATGTGAGTATCATATCACTCGTTGCTTAACCTGTTCTTCTGAACGAAAATCCAATTTTCACTCAGGCTTTCAATGATCCTTGAACAAATCTTTATCATGCATACACGAAAGTTTTGGAGTTTTACCATTTATTTCTTAAATGGTTTTATGCATGCAAATATCATTTTAACTCATCTTTCCGATGATCCTTTGCAAAAAAAAAAAAAAAAAACTATTATTGTTTTCACCTTATTAATTTATCAATTTTGGGTCTAAAAACTATTTTAAGCACCTTTCACACGTACACTAGTGCTCACTAAGCCTTTGCTTACGTATTCACTCCTTCCTTCCAGTTAGAGGTGACTTGAGCAGTGGGTCTGGCTTGGAGGATCATGAGTGTAGACATGGACAATCCTAGACGTGACAAGTGCAAACTAAGACATGGATAGTAAGTTTACGCTATCTGGTTGATGGTGTTAGGGTTGGAAACCTACTAGAAGTTTTGAATTTTTGTTTTGATAGACTCACGCTTTCAGATTTTGGCCCTTTAGGGACTAAATTTGGTGCGTGACAGTTCACCTGTGGTTTTTCATTCATGGTATACATGTATAAATAAACATATATGTATACAACTATATATAGACTTATATTATATATGTAGCTATATATATATTGTATATTATATTATTAGATATTATATTTTAAATGAGCTTAAAATATTAACATACATATATCTATATATATATATATTTCCTAGATATGCACATTTTTATATATTGTCAAAAGGATTCTATCCATTGAAGAATGGGGAATATCTCCATTCAAAGAAAAATAATTTTATGTCAATAATGTTCCCATTAAATATAATTATTGGGATTATGTGGAAGCTTTCGAAAAAGTTTTCTTATATGAAAACCCAAGCCATAGTCATACTTGGTTCATTAAAATATGTGGAGAGGTTTATAACCACTCTATACCAAATTGGGTTTTAAAATGGTGGTAATTTTGTGGACCCAAAAAGGAAATTTTGCCAGAAATCCTTATAGGATTATTTGAAGAATGGAAAACATATTCTCCAAAAATTTTGGAACTATTACAGTCTAAACACTCAGAAAAAATCGAGACATTCCACTTTTTTATTGAATTTTCAATTCCTTGGATCTGGAAATGGCTTCCCCAAGTGGATCATGATGAGGATAATATCCCCTCTATTATGAGATTATCCTATACAAAGTTCTGGGATACCATGATGCGAGAGGATCCTGAAACCAAAGAATTAAAATGTATAGATACTATCAATAAAATTGAAAAGAAAATAGAGGAATACAAAAGGCTGTTTCATAAAAAGCATCAAAAGATGCAAGTTCCCCTGATAAACATTGCAGAAATATCTCAACAGCTAAAAAAGCGAGAAGGCACCAGTTCAAGAGAACAACTCATTGAGAAATATCTCGAAGAAATGAAGACAAAATTAATAGAAGGCTGGATAGAAGATGAAAGAAGTGATACTTCTATGGCATCGTCCAAAGGCAATAATTTTGAAGATATTAATTTCCAGGACGCACAGGACCCAAATGATGTGTCAATAGAAGACAATTTTGATGCAATATTGGAGAATCTCAAAGAAGATTTGCACAGAGGAAAATCCAAGCAGAAAAAGTGACCAGATAATTATCAGTATCACTATTTCAACAGTAAATCACTGTGTCACTATTTCAACAAAAGATTCATAGCCGATTACTGTTCATAACAGTATCACTGTGTAAATAGTATAAACTATATTTAATTTAGTTTTGGAATCCACCGCCCTAACCTTCTATAAAAGGGGCTTAGAGGTAGTCATTTTGTAAGCTTTTCCATATATAGAAGTTAGAAATATTGTAAAAAAATCTCTCTCTAAAATCCCTCTCCCTCACTTGCTTCAGCCTCCATCTCCAGTGTAACACACCAAGTTCCTGTAAATTACTGAAGTTGCTATAATAAAAAGAAGCGTTTATCTTGTAAGTTTTCTTATTTATCTTAAAGTTTTATTTTAATTTTACTTTGTGATAAGGATGAGCCTTATATATAGGCTAAATCCTTTTGTGTTAAATTATATCTGAACTCTCATGATTCTTCTAAAAAATATGGATTGATAATTCTAAAAAGAGATTTTCGTTATGGTATAGACTCTAATGGGTTAATTTAGTAAACTGGCTGAAATTGGATCATTGAGAATGATGTTCATACTGTTGCCGTTTTAGCCGTGGTGTTTGGCGTTTTTGGGCGTTTGTATGAAAATTCTTGATGGTTTAATTTCATTGACGGATTACTAAATTGTGAAAATAGTTTGTGAATCTGTGGTGACCCTTGCAAAAGTATCCTTGTGAGAAACTGGGGGTTCCTCGATTTACTATTCCCTGCATTAGGTCCAGTAAATCTTCCATAATCGCTATCTAGTAAATCTTCCATAATCGCTATCTCTCTTTGGAATCATTTGTGTCCTTGGGCATAGATGGTATCAGAGCCATGTTTTAGGGGGAAATCATGTTGGGTAAGGATATAATTTAACACAAAAAACTTGATTATTGCAATGATTAGAAATCAGGATACTGTAAAAAATAGTCTCAATCTTGAATTTGAATTACCACAGGATTTAGATCTACTGAATAAGTGGACTATCCCTAGAATTGAACCAAAAACAATTTATAAATTAGGAACTTTTGAAAAATTAGGATTAAAACAGTTGGTAAAAACCACTGAACAATCTATTTCCCTGTATAATGAAGAAATGATTATTAAATTATTGAATGAAAAGGATATACTTCCTTATAAAACTGCTCATAAATTCCTTCATATAGGATTAGTGGAAATTGCATTTAAACCACTTACATTAGAAGGTTTGCCTGAAAGTTTTATAGCAGCCTTAAGAGATGGTAGAAATTTAAATTGGAAACAATCTTTAATGGGAATTATACAATCTAGTTTGGCCCATGGTCCAGTTTATTTTGATGTTTATCCAAATTTACAATTATCTTTATCTGATGTTAATATTTTTGATGCTTTGACTTTAAATGTTAAAACTCATGGTTATAATTATGTTTCTGGATCAGAAGTTATATGTGTTTGTTATAGAGTTTATTATAAACGTTTGTATACTTTAAATCCTCATTGTAAAAAGGTTGATAAACCCTTAAATGAAACTATATTAATTGAAACAAATTTTAGTAAGTCTAATATTATTACAAGAAGATCTATAAAATGGGAAGAAATTGTTTTTCCTGAAAACTGGATAATTGAAAAAGCTGTACCTACACAACCACAAATACAGTCAAATCTGGTAGATGTAATACAGTCTTCAGAAGGGACCATAAATTTACAATTTGAACATTCAAATAGATTTTTAGGACCATCTTTAAAATTATCTAGGTCTCGATCCCAATCTTTACATTCTTATATTTCACCTATTGATTATATTGTTGAAACTCCTTCTAGGGCATCTACTTCTCAAATAAGAGATGAAAAAGAGGAAACACAAGAATCGTTAAGAGATTCTAGAATTGATGAATTATATAGTAATCGAGACAATATTGTAAAAGGATATAATAATAAACATGCTAATAATAATTATTATGCAGACAGAGACAATGTCTGAGATGAGTATGCCACCTTTTTAATGGATTTTTGGCCTAAAATTGATTTTAGTCCTGGCTCTCAGGCTAGGCAAAATATTAAAAAAGAATTCAATTTGCCTAGATGGGAATTATTTAGAAATTGGTTTTTTGATAATTTTAATTTTCGTGAACAAAATTATATACAAGAACAATTTTATAAAACTTGTTCTGAGAAAAATACTCTCATTCCTTTTGTTCCATGGTTTATGTCTACATATATTGAACAATATATTGCTGTAATAGAAAGAAATTATAAACTTTTAAATGGACAAATAAATAAAGATATTTATCCTCCTTCACAAGCATTTCAAATGGAAAAAGAAGGAAAAATCTGTAATTTTCTTGCCTTTTCAAAAATATTTGAGAATAATACTTTACAAGTTACATGTCAACATATTAATATTCTTATTGAACAACAAAACTATGCTAATATGTTTTTGAATGTATTAGGAGAACAAATAGCTTCTTTACATGATAGAATAAATAAATTAAGTACATTAATAGATAAATCTAAACTTCCTGAAAAGGATCTTGAAATCATTGGTACTAGTCATAATGGTTATAATGGAAAGGGTCATACTGCAAGTCCCAGTATTCAACCTCCTCCGGAAATTCGAGATTTTAAAATAAAATCTACTACAGAATTAGAAAAATTCTTAAAAGACAAATTTGATAAATTAACAATAAATACTTTAGAAGAAGACTTTGAGAATACTCTAAGAGAAGGATCTCGTATTGATAATAATATTCAAAGACTTGCATCCAAAGTTGAAAAAGTACTAAAGGAGAAATTAACTATAAATACACTAGATGAAAATGTTGATACAATTAATAAAATTGATAAGGAAAAATGGGCAAATAAACCCAGTCTAAGGTTATATTATTACAGGAGACCTTCTCCTATGGATGTTTTACATGAAGAACAAGAATTGATTCTTAGTAATAGTTATAGTGGTAAAATTATTTATGAATGGAATGTAGATGGTTATACTGAAAAATAGATTTATAATGATGTTCATAGAATGCTTATGTATTCTACCATTTGTAAAAGCAATAATAATACAGATAGGATTGTTGCAAAAATGATAATTGCAGGATTTACAGGTCAATTAAAAGGATGGTGGGATCATTATTTAACCCAAGCTAATAAAGATGAAATTTTAAATACTGTTAAACAGGAAGATAATAAATTAGTTGAAAATTCCGTATATACTTTAATTATTAATATTGTTGAGCATTTCACTGGAAGATATTTTGATAATAGTGAAACAATTAGAACATTATTACAAAATCTTAAGTGTAAAACACTAACAGATTTTAGATGGTATAAAGATACTTTCCTAAGTAGAGTTATGGAATTACCTGAAAGTAATAGTTCTCATTGGAAATCTAAATTTATTGATGGGTTACCTCATTTATTTGCTGAAAGAGTTAGAAGAAATTTACGAGGTAATTTAATATCTATTCCTTATGATAATTATACCTATGGTAAATTAATCGGGGTATGTATCCAAGAAGGATTACATCTTTGTAATGAAATAAAATTAAATCAACAATTAAAGAGACAAAATCTCATAGAAAGAAAACAATTAGGCCAATTTTGTAGTCAATTTGGCATGGATATCCCTTCTCCTCATAAACCTAAACTTTTAAAAGAAAAGAACAAGGATAAAAAATTTAAGTATCCTAAAAGAAAGAGAAAATATTCTCAAAATAAATGGGAGAAAAAATTACAGAGAAAAGAAGAAAGAGAAGAAAATAACAAATATAAAAGAAAATTTATTGTTTGTAGAAAATGTGCAAGAACTGGTCATTATGCAAGAAATTGTTGGACCAAAAAGAAAATTAATAATCTTCAAATAGATGACGATATAAAAGAAAAAATATCCAAAATCTTATTAAACTCTGATACCGCTGATAATTCAGAAGCAGAATCATATTCTGGATATAGTAGTAATTCTGAGAAGCTTAAAGTTCTAGATAATGAGTCATTAATATCATAATCAGAATCTACTTCAAATTCTGAATGTGAACCATGTAGTAAAGGTCAACCTTGTATTAATAATCTAGAAGATCAAGAATATTATAAAATTCTATCTCAATTTCAAGATATGGAAATAAATGTTTTAGATAGCCAAAATATTTTTGAATTACTAAAACATATAAAGGATTCGGATTTAAGATCAAAAATATTTGATCAAATTGACAATATTCCTAGTACTCCTAGTACTTCTACTAACACACGAAATGTCACTGAAGAGTTATAACTTCTCCAGAACCATATTCTATGACAGAAGTTTATAAATTATTAAAAGATAGATAGGTAGTAAACACTCCTACATCAGTAAATGACCTTATGATAGAAATAAATAATTTAAAGAAAGAAATTAATTCTTTAAGACAAGAAAATAAAGTCCTTGATAATATAATATCAAAATTAGAACATAATTCTGAAACTAATTCTCTTCAAGAAGAACAAATAGTTAATATGCAAACTCTTCAATTTTCAAATGATAATTTCTTAAATACTCTGGAACAAATTATGACCCAAAAATGGACTGTACAAATAACTTTATTAATAGACAATTATTTTTCCCAAAATTTATTGCTTTAATTGATAGTGGTGCTGATTTAAATGTCATACAAGAAGGATTAATTCCTACAAGATATTTTGAGAAAACTACTCATAGTTTATCTCATGCTGGAGGACAAAAATTGGATATTAGTTTTAAGCTTCCTAAAGCTTTTGTTTGTATTGATAAAACCTGCATACCAACAAATTTTTTACTTGTTAGAAATATTTCAAACCAAGTTATACTTGGATCACCTTTCATCACAAAAATTTATCCTTTTATAAATGTAAATATAGAAGGAATTATAGGTACTTATGAGAATAAACCTATACATTTGAAATTTATAACAAAACCTTTTACCAAAGTATTACATGGAATGTATGAACAAATTAAAGCAAAAGAAAATCAATTAAATTTTCTTAAAAATGAAGTTTGTCTTTTAACTATAGAAGAAAAACTACAAAATAAATTACAAGATAAAATAAAACTTTTACATAATAAATTCTGTTTAGAAATTTGTAATGATCATCCTAATGCTTTCTGGGATTGGAAAAAACATATTGTTGATTTACCATATGAAAATGATTTTGATGAGAAAAATATTCCTACTAAAGCAAGACCTTGTCAAATGAATTCCGAATATTTAGAATTATGTAAAAAAGAAATTGAATCATTGCTTAATAAAAAATTAATTTGTCCGTCTCAATCTCCATGGTCATGCACTGCATTTTATGTTAATAAACATAGTGAACAAGAAAGAGGAGTTCCTAGATTGTAATTAATATAAGCCTCTTAATAAGGTTCTAAAATGGATAAGACACCCAATTCCTAATAAAAAAGATTTGTTGGATAGATTATATAATGCTATTATATTTTCTAAATTTGATTTAAAATCAGGATATTGGCAAATTCAAATTAATAAATCTGATAGATATAAAACTGCATTCAATGTTCCTATAGGACATTATGAATGAAATGTTATGCCTTTTGGATTAAAGAATGCTCCTTTAGAATTTCAGAAAATAATGAATGATATTTTTACCCCTTATAGTGAATTTATTATCGTATATATAGATGATATCCTTGTATTTTCCAAGGATATAGAATCTTATTTTAAACATTTAAATATGTTTAGAAAAGTTATTATTCAAAATGGTTTGGTAATATCTAAACCAAAAATGTCTTTATTCCAAACAAATGTTAGATTTCTTGGTCATAATATTGAGAAAGGTAATATTATTCCTATCAATAGAAGTATTGATTTTGCTTCTAAATTTCCTGATGAAATTACAGATAAAACTCAGTTACAAAGATTTTTAGGAAGCCTGAATTATATTTCAGCCTATTATAAAATCTTGTTGAAGACACAACTATTTTATATGATAGATTAATAAAAAAACCAAAACCTTGGTCAGAACAGCATACTAATGCTGTAAGAAAAATAAAAGAAAAGGTGAAAGTTTTACCCTGTTTAATGTTAGCTAACCCAAATTGGGGAAAAATTGTGGAAACTGATGCTTCTGAAATTGGTTATGGTGGTATTTTAAAACAAATTAATCCCATTACAAAACAAGAAAATCTTATTAGATTTCATTCTGGAAAATGGAATGATAGTCAAAAAATTATGCTACAATAGCCAAAGAAATTCTTGCCATCGTAAAATGTGTATTAAAATTTCAAGATGATTTATAATCAACATTTTGTGATAAAAACAGACTGTAAAGCAGCCAATAATATTAATAGAAATACTTTGATTAATTATTATATTATAATATATATGTGTTACATACATACAATATTTTATATATTATGTTTATATAATTTATATTTATATTATAATATATAATATATTATATAAATATATATTGTAATGAGTATAATATATATTTCACATATATAATATTACTTTGCATATATTAAATACATATGTCATATTATATATATGTAATATATACGTATATTATAAAAGATATATAACATATTATAGAAATATATATACACACACACACACACATATATATATATATATGTTAGAATGAATTTTATATTATGTGTTCTAGTACACGTGTGTGTCTGTGTATGTATATATATGTACACCAAATACAATACATAAATATATACATATAATATTATTATTATATATATTATAATCATTTAAAATTTATAATGTAATATATTTTTTAATCATTAGCCAATTATTAACATTACTTTTTCAAATAAAAACTTACATGATTTGACTACTACAGTAATTTTTGTTCCCTCTGAAAATAAAACCAAACACATTTTCACCAAAAAAGAATCCAAATATTACTTCAAAATAGCTAATACAAACACATTTTCACCAAAATACACAACTCCCAATAAAATGTTTCACCAAAATTTTCAACAAAAGCACCCTCCAAAATAGAAACAAACATAGCCTAGCGTTTTGGGTAGAAAATTTGGGGAAGAAGATGAAGAAGAAAAGGGAAAAATTAAAATCAAAAAATAGAAAAAAAAAAAAAATCTTTAGGATTTTTTTTTTAAGGTTTGACTAACGGAGCACATGTCAACTCCATTAATTTTTGGATGGAAATCATTAATGAGACCAAAATTGATAAAAAATGCAAATTATGGGATACAATGTGATAAACCCGTAAACAATGGGACCAAAATCGACATGTTGTTTTACAAGATAGAGCTTCATCTACTTTCTTAGTACACCTATATATATAGTAGTATCAAACTACCACTGAAAGATGAAATAGAGAAAGAAAAGCTCTAACTAATCACACACACGATCATCAATGACTGCAATCATGACCAGTATGTTAATTATTCCCAGGAAGACAACTAATAATCTTTCTACCTTTCTCCCAACGCACTGCTGTCCGTTGTGACAAATATATTTGTTGTCAAAAAGTTATCACTAAATGTATATCACTAATTATTATTAGTTACAACAACTTTTATGTCACCAATTGATATGCTGAGAACTAATATACAATTCTTGGTTTGTACACTACAACAAAAATCCTTTATGGGGACACAGAAAAGCGCCCCATATGGTGCCTATTGGGGCGCTTTTAGTTTTCGGGGCACTTACCATAAGTGCCACGTAGTTTGGCGTCGCATAAACCATTGAGACGTTTAAAGTGCCCCATTATGATGATCTATCGGGACACATATATGTGTCTCGATAAGGCCTTTTTGGGACACTTATTTGTATCCCCTCTACTAAATTTGAATTTGCATAATAAATAGGCACATATATGTATCTTAAAAAGTAAGGAGACACTTATTTGTGTCATATCAAAAAAGTCTTCAACCGACTATATTAGGACACATAAATGTGTCATTGTAGTTTGGGATGATGTAAGTACCCCATAACAGACTAAAAATAAACAAGTCTATTACTTTTGGAGACACTTATTTATGCTTATACAGGGCCTATGTGTCCCTAAAATTTGATTTGAGGGCACATAAAACTATAGTTATCAAACATTCTGTAAATGATAGTTACCAACCATTCAATTTACTCATATATTTAAATATCAATATCTCCAAAGTTAATATAGACATTGAATTCATTGATTTTGCAATATTTCATTCATCAAATTCATATTCCATTTACAAACGATAAGAACCCCTATCAACAAAAGGACGACAAATATTCTTCGTAACAACAAAAATATCAAAAGTATCCAACAAATGGAAGTTCTTTGTAAAAACAAGTACTAGAGTTGATGTTTCCAACAAAAACATCCAAATTGCATCAATCACCATTTTGTCCCAAACAATTATTGTAACGCCCTCAAATTTAATCCTAAAGAATCCAACACGAAAGCGTCAACACGCCCTCAATTTAATCCTAAAGAATCCAACACGAAAGCATTATCCTATCCTTACAGAAGTACAAACCAAATTCTGGACACAATTAAACAATTCATCTTATCGGGTCACAACCCCAATACATCAACTAAATAGCTATGCGAACTTAATATACATGAGTCAATCTACATCATTCATCTCTAGGATAGTCCGAGTTTATACTCCGATCCTTCAAGCTAGTTTCACTTCTCGACTTGCCTATAACTGGAAGGAAGAAAGTGAAGTACATAAGCAAAGGCTTAGTGAGCGCCAGTGTACGTGTGAAAGGTGTTTAAAATAGTTTTTAGACCCCAAAGTGATAAATTAATAAGGTGAAAACAATAATAGTTTCTATTTTTCAAATGCTCTTTAAAAAGGCGAGTAAGAATGACATTTGCGTTCAAGCAGTAGCTGGTATGACACCAGGATCTTAGTATACATACGAAAAGTTTTAAAACATGCATTTTTAAAAGTGTGCAGTCAATGTAAGTACCATGTACAAGACTCAATGCAAGTATCATGTACAAGACTCAGTGCAAGTATCATGTACAAGACTCAATGCAAGTATCAAGTACCAGACTCAATGCAAGTATCATGTTCAAGACATGTTTAAGTAACACGTACACGTCACGCTTAAGCAGTAGGGGGCCATGTTAGCAATACTATCGCGTCCGATGATTTACCCATAGCACTTTGGGTCCCTCTGCTTCTTCCTTATCACCCCTGAACACGCGGCTTAAAAGCCATCACCTTATACCTCCCCACGCAGGCTCGCGATGCCCGATTTGGTCATATCTGAAATATGCCACACGATAATGACCCATGCACCCTCAGAGCACTCTGTCCTAGGTGCATGGATCTGGACGTGGATAGCAGGAACTGTTTAAGACCGCAAGCCCATGCTTGACCGGCCGAACCCTGCCCTATCCATCGCCCGACCTTGGGCCCAACACAACCACGCAAGATGAGACATGTCACAAGAACACCATCACGACAAATGATCATGATACAAGAACCAAATGATGGAGTACTTCCACGAAATCCATAAAAACCGATGTTTATTTTGAAATCATGCTTGCAAAATATGCATTTGAAACAAGTATGCAATCATGTATGTCACGAATTATTAAATGAAGCGTTTTTGGCTCACGAAAGAATATTGAATCGAGCAAATTTTTTTTTTTCAGAATTTCATTAAAAGAATGTTTTCTTGAAATCATTTTCACAAAACCTGCCTGGAAAATTATTCTCGCAAGATATGTCTTTGAAACGTGCCAAGAAATGGTTAATGCAAAATGAGTCCATGATTTGATTTGAAAGTGTTGAAATTCATTTTCATGTGAAGTATTGAAAGCATGATGAAAGTATATAGATATATATACGACGTGCTCCTTCCAGTTTTGAAAGAGATATAACTATAATTTTGAGAGGCACTCACACTACGTCCAAGCTTATACGGCGTTGTCCTCGTTCGTCTCACCGACAACACCTGCTAAGCGAAATTATATCAGAAACTCATTTTCTAACTCGTCTAAAGTCTACCCAGGGTAGTCTATGAGGTCCTAATAACTATACAATCATGCACAACAAGTTACCTTAATGAAAACTAGGCTTAATTTCAATCTTCCCCAAAAGGTCGATAAGAGGCATAAAAACAGATTTGTGCAGTTTTAGTGTATGAATTGTTAAAAATCATAAACTCAATAATTGTGGGTAAAAAAATTTCCATAAATGTTCTAAATTTGTTAAAAGACCTTAGATAAATTTTCCAAAGGTAAATGGTCACTTGAAATGTGGCTATTTTACTCAAAACCGAAGTAAAATTGGGTTCAATTTTTACTGGGGCAGTATTACTTTAAAATTCATATAAAATCACCATTTAATCGAATAAGCCCCAATTTCACACACAACAACCCCAATACGTATGATTATCCCTTGTAAAATTTTTAAATCAAAATGAAGTTTGTAAGAACCCCAAATGATGTCTCAAACAAACATTTTGAAATCCCGTGAGGCTTCTGGCAGCCTATACTTAACAATTTCCATAATTCACATTACAACTCCAAAAATCTCACAAAATTCCAGAGATATTTTAGACATGCAGTAACATACACAGTAAAAGGTTTGAACTTAAATAACATTTCCTCATTTCGATACAATTCTTCAAACTCAGTAGCAGATTTAAAGACCCAACTTAAAATTGTCATGCATGTGTGATTTCTTCATTTAAGCCTTTGGGTTAGTTACTATAAATTGTAAATTTAAGCTTAAAACTCATAGATCTACTCTTCTAATACACATGCAATAACATTTTCAAAGCAAATTTAGCCCCTACCATTACCTACTAATGTAAGCTCAAAGAATTACAAGTTACCTTTAATGCTACCAACAAGTGTGAAGATGGTTGAGGTTGAAGCTAATATACTAATTTATATCTATATATATCTATCTTGAATGGAAGGATGAAGAGAGGTTGAAGATGCTGAAAATGGGGAAGAAGAGTTGAAGAGATGTATGCTTGTAAAAGAATGATGAAGTTAAGGCATATATATATATATATATATATATATATATATATATATATATGGTGTGATGGTGGTGGTGGTGGTGGTCGGTCAAGCCCCACTTTCCAAGTGTGAAGATGGGTTGGAGGTTGAAGGTTGTATGTTATATAAATAGGTGTGTGTGACCGTGTAGTGCTCCACTTTTCTTCTCTCTTTTTTTTAATTATTATTTAATGTGAAATGAAAGTGGAATTTACTAATTATTGGTGTATTTGGGCAATTTACTAATTCAACTTCTCTCCTAGTGTCTAGTTAAATTTTGGTTCTATTCCTTTAATCTACATAAAATGTATAATATAATATCCCTCTTGAACATATGTTTAAGATCCTAGGTCATGTCCTAATGCTTTAGATAGTAACTAGTCGACTAAAAAAAAAAAAAACTCGGGCATCACAATTATATTCACAATGAAGTCTAAGTGACAAGGGCAATGAAATATATGATGACAATTGGTAATTGAAAGAAGGTTACCTCTTGGTGACATATTTCTAATTGCATGTGAGTTGATAAAAATAAGAATCATACATATATGACAGTGAAAAAGCCTACAATTCTTTATGTTTTATGGTTGAGCAAAAGAAAGAAACATTACCAATTTTTGGTTATTTTTCTAGATCAGTATGAGAAATGTCCAACATTACATCAATCTTCATTTTCATCCACAGCAACCTATACATAAGAATACATCACATTCAGAAATGAAATTGAAAGTGGCCAAATAGTCCAGAAGCAACGATTTATATAAATAGCAAACATTTGTTACACATTAAGAAAATATAACTAACATTTATTCTTGAATGCTATATTCATGTGCATTGGAAAATGATCATCACATACTCCTAATCAACAAAGCTTCTCCTTTAGAAACAAAAAATAAGTTGTCAAGATCTATAACTCTTCTTTTCTTCAATATATTCCAAAATGCTAAAAATTTAATGAATTAGATAAGAAAACATCCAAGTATAATCAGACCATTAACTCTAGATAGAAAGATCCAAAAGTATGCTCAAATTATGTTGATTCAAACTTCCTTTACGCATAAATTCATTTTATATTGAGTTTTTTTATGTTATTGTCCTTAAATGGTGATAAATGACTATCAGTCAAGAAAATACTTAATTTAGAGGACATATAACATCTCAAAATAATTAAAATCAAGAGGTAAAAAGAGGACCCGCTTGTTTTTCAGCTTCAACATATCTAGTAATGCAACCTCTTGATAGTTGGGGAGGTTTCTCAAGCACCTCGAATCTATTATGCTTGCTACGAGGTTTAATTATAGGAGGCGTATGTAGCAATAATCAATTTAAGATTAAATTTGAATATCAATTATAAGATAACAGATATCATCGAGAACAGAAGTACTATGTGGAGTTATGTACCAGATTGCATCATATACCAAGCTAACACACAATAAGAAAGATGTGAATACAAAACATATAGATCAACTTAAAGATTTTAACATAACACATTTTTAAGAAGCATAAAATTTAATTCCAGTAAACAAGTCGGATGCATAGACAAATAAATAAAAGAATGTAATTACCTTGAGCTAATAAGAGGCTGCACTTTAGAAAGTGTACTTGGTGTACTGTATCGCAGTAGTATCAATGTTCCCTAAATACACAAACAAAAGATCACATCAGAAATTTTATAATAAACTAGTAAACTATATATATAGCTCGCTTATTAAAAAATTTATGAAAAGTAGATTCCTTAAATATTCAGTTACAAATAAGAATACAGTCACTAAATTGAAAAATCTTTCTTAATTATTCATTATACTTTTGATTGGTAAAAAATTGTAAGAATAAAAGATGTTATTAGTTACCAACCCTCAATACTACTTGTTTTCTAAGAAAATCTGAAGACGCATTCCTAATAAAGTGTTACCCAAACATCAGTTTGAAGCAAAGATACCTGCACTCAAGGCCAATAATAAGGACCTCGTCCCCGGACGATCTTGAACCACTGTCTCTATACAAAATGTATTGAGATAATTTATTCATTTAAAATAAAAATGACCATGAAATTATTTATGAGTAAGAAACATGTCTACTAAAAGTATCATAAGTTCCATACACTGTCATAGAAAAACAGGAAGTGAAAGAAAGAGAAATTATAGTCTCTAAACTCTACTAGAGAAATAGGTAATAATATATAACAAAGTAAATATCATTTTTAAAGTTAGTAAATCGTATAAGTTAATGCAAAAAAAAAACGTAAAAAAGAGCAATTCATCAAAATCTATTATTTGTTATAATGAGTGATCTGCTTGTTAAATCTGTAAAATTCAAGTCGATTATTCACATTAAAAACTATATAAATGCATATGGAAGAAGTACATTGAGAGACAATAATAAATTATTTGAGGAGTAAAACATGATGCAATTGAAAATGGTGGAATTATGGACCCAACTAGAGACATGGAAATATATATGCTCTTGGGCGTTGAGAGAAATTATCATCAAGTTTGTATGACTTGGCTCCAACATCTCCAAGAATATTTAGAGTTCCTATCATTCTACACTTCAAACAAAAAGATAACTCAAAAATTCTTTGCCTCCACCCTTGATGATTCCCATCATCTAGCTAGCAAAAGGAAATCCACGTTTTCCCTTAAAAAATTCACTGATATCTTCTAATGGAATGCAACTTCCAACAACAAAAGATTTCTTGTAAATGTTAAAGAATCATAAATGCAGAAACTCTATTTAACCATAAAAATAAATAAAAGTTTTTATAGGAGAAAGCTTGAAAGCTACTTGACCACCAAGACTAAATCCTCTGTTTTTTTTCATTGACTACTGTGTCCCTCTCAAGCTTCTATGAAAATTGATTAAATGTCATCCACATTTTCGATCACCAAGCTGAATGGTGTCTTTAGTTACAAAAAAAAAAAAAAAAAAGGCAGGCACCACAAGTAAAGGGCTTGGGAACATAGCAAAATTTCCATAAACTTGTTTTTTGTAACTGCTAACTCTATTAAACCACAAATATTTCATTATAGAAAAGCAAAAAAGGCAGATAGAGATGGATTGTAGAAGGATTTTCATGTTCTTATTAAACCCTAGGTTTCAATTGAAAAACCAAATTTGGGGAAGAAGGAGAGAGATTCGACGAGAGAGATAGAGAGAGAGAGAGAGAGAATTACCTGAGTATGAGTATAATAGGAGATGAAGATTAGTTTGTCTTCCTTTTCCTTGATGGAGATGAATGTCGTCCTGCCGGAGAGAAAGAGAAAGGAGTATATCCGTTGAGTGAGTAAAGAAATGAGGGAGAAGCAAGGAGGAAAAAATAATTAAAAGCGCCAAGAGTAAATTTTCACAAATTTCGATTCTTTAACTCCGCGCCCAATTTTAATCTGATGTAAGTGCCTCAATAAGTCTAGTTATTGGGGCACAAATTAAAAAGTGTCTTAATAATCTGTTATTGAGGCATTTATTGAAAAACATCTCAAAAAAAGTGTCCTATATGTATATTTTGTTGTAGTGGTAATTTATGGATAAGTTCCATTGAGAATAAAAAATTAACAAAATGTGGCATATGTTAGTCATGTGATTATCTAATTTGAGAATTTTTTCCATTCTGAAAGGTGAATAAGTACATATTGTATTCGTACAAACAAGAGAAAAATTTCATTTATGGTCCTGCAGGACTTCGCTCATTTGAAATTTAGTCTCATTAGAGTTTTAGAGTTTTAGTTGCACTTTTAGTCCCATAGGAGTCAAAAAGTTGCACTTTTGGTCCCACCTATAAAAAAAAGATGAAAAAAGGCGAGTAGCATACACAGACCGTTACCTCAGAAAATACAACAAATGGTGTGGGTATGATGTAATGCCCTACTTCACCTGCCTGGTAAAAGAATCATTGGAACTATCCAATAATCCAACGTGACTCAGAGCTCTACAAAACAAAAGTACAACACCTTCAATGAAATTGGACATGATCAATCTAATTGAATATAATCTCTAACTAGTCAGTACCTTCCTTTATGAAACATAAGTGAATCTGTGACCCTTAATAGGTTGTTTCTGTTGTTCGACAATCTTCATCTTTATCCTGGGAGGGGAGACACGAGTGGTGAGCTACTAAGCCCAATCAGTGCCAGTGTGTGGGAGTGGGGGACTATGCATCAACATTATAACATGAGACTATGCATGATCATGATAATATGATAACAGTCAAACAATGCAACAATCATCAATGAATAAGGAAAGCTAATAACACATAACACTGGATTGTTAGTGAGAGATTCTAGAGGTGGCTACCACCGGATTTACCTCAGTGAAACACTAGAGTCACTCATAGTGGTCTCTGAGATTGTGTCACCGTGTAACACTTAGGTCCATCACTTCCAATTGAGGTTTATCAAATAATAAAGGATACAGTTCGGTTGCCAACCTCCTTTTGACTCCCGCTTCAGAATAACTACCTTATCCACCAAATGCAAGGAGCGACCTTGCTAACAAACTGACATGCCCGGGTACATATCTAAATCTACGACCCCATCGCCATGACACGCTCCGTGCATGCGCGGGAGGGGAATCGAAAACCATGGGGCTGTGACCAAGCATTACGACAAGCTCAATGTTTTCCGCACGGGTCACAAACCTCCATGCCGCAATTTGGGCCCAGATAATAATCAATAATCCACTAGGGACTCATATAATCAAGATAATATCACATTTCGTGCATAGGCAAGATAAAGTACCATGCCAGGCCAATATTAACCATTCCACAGTGCTTACAGTCCATCTTCCCACTGTTTCATACCAGCAGGAGACTTCACGTGTTTCAATGTTCAACACATATCACACAGTCCCAATGTGTGATAAGTATGACACCCAGGTTATATAAATAAGTTTGTTTGACAGTCATGCATATGTAATAAATGACACTACAAGAAATTTGACCTTTAGTAAAGACTATTATTCGTCACAATAGAGGGATTTTTCGCCGCAATAACTTTTGGTAACGACTACATCTCGTTACAACCTTCATCCTCTAAAGCTCGACTCTAAAAGTTCTTGTAACGATTTCTTTAGTCGTCACAAATGTTTTAGTAACGATTACAAGTTTCCTTACAGTATGATGCTTTATGGTGAGGAGAATTTCCTCACAGAAGTCGCATCCAGTCGTTACCAAAAAAGAGACATGCGTTACAACAAATATTTTCATAATATTCTTTATTTTTTTTTTGTAATTATAATTTCGTTATAAATAATAAAGATGACAAAGAATAATCGTTTCTAATAACCACATAAATAATATATTTAATATATGTTGTTATGATAATTTCGTTACAAAAACTAAAAGATGACAAAAATAAAGTCGTTACCATTAATCAAATAAATAATAAATTTATTATATACTATCATGATTATTTCGTCACAAATAGTAAAAATGATAAATATGCTTCGTCACCTAATTAGGCTTTGTTTCAACAACAATTTTCATTTCTAAAAAGCTTGTAACTCTATTTCCAACAATTTAGATGAAGATCGTAAATGCATAAACTACTAAATATGAAGAAATTTTATAATCATAAGCACAACCCACTTAGATACATCATTCCCAAGTTGGTTCCAAAAACATGCACATAAAATCAAATCTACAGTAGCTTCGCTAGGCAAAATATGTAACATGTTTAAAAAAAAAAAAAAGTGCCACATGGAGTTAGTCAAGTGAACAAAATATATGGACATTTCTGAGTTCCATGTTGCATCCCCATGATTTGATCATTTACTTCTGAACCTGCAAATATGATCAAAATTAAAAGTTTGGTTAAATTTAGAACATAAAGCACGTCAAAAAAAAAAAAAGTCAACATTTTTTTCTCGCAAATTCAACTTTTGTGATAGCTACAATACACGAGGTTTTCTTGGGGCAAAAATTAGCTTGAGTACAGGGAAGAATAAAATGGAAAAAATGAAAAAGTAAATGAGGAACTCCTCAGACAAAATTTCAATATAATTTGAGTTTGCCCCATACACTTGAGAAATCTGAATAACCACACGGGCTCACAATAATTAGCACATTTTTAAATGCAAACAAGCAACTATAGTCCAGAAACCAATCTAAATAAAGAGGAAGATAATAATTATTTGAAAAGTACATATACTTTCTTAGTTATATAAAGCTATTTGAGAATTTGGATAAAATATCCCGGGACAAGCCTTTTCTTAGGTTATGAAAGATAATTCAAGACATAATAGCATAACAAGTTTAACTTCTAAGCATTGATCAGAAGGCTCATCCCTAAAATTCAAAAGATGAAGAATGAATTCTTACGATAATATGATTATCGTCATGTATTAAATCTGGTTGAATTGCGTTTGTCACACTTAGGAAAAGGGTAAAAACACAAATTCTGATCTTTAACACATCTTTTTTTTCATCATAAGTTGGATAACCAAATTCAGAACTTGATCAACCATTCATGGCTTAATTCAAATTGCAACTTCTCCAGACTAGATGAACTATGAAATGAAAAACATGCAATTGTGAGAATTTAAGCCATGAACTCCAAAATGAAACTGTCATTAAACTCAACAGAAGTAGTATATATAGTATCTCCAACAAATCGGATACAAGAAATCAAGTAGTATGAGAACTAATCATGACATTAAATAATGCAAGTTATACCTTATAATTGACAAAAATAGCAAGTATATTAATAAAGGGAGATACACAAGTAGATCCAAGAAAAAGACAACAAAGCACATACCTCTTTACCAAATAACTTTAAGTGGACATCTTTCCTCACTTCTGCATTACCTTGCAATCTCCTGCTCAAACATTATGGTAATGAAAATATTTAATTCATATGAAAAGTGTAAAACTTACATTTCCTGAATACAACATGACTAATTAAGTGTCCATATACTCTTAATAAATCAAAACACCAGGCTAAAAGTTTATATACATATGTGCAATCTCTCAATAATATCAAGGAAGAATGACTAAAAGACATTATAACCCTTATTTTCTTAAAGAATCAGCTTTCATATGATGATTTTCATTATCCGTTCCAATAGAATCCTCTCCAAGATATGGAGATGAGGTGAAGCAAGCTGTAGAGAAGGTGGAGATGCTGGTAATGATGTGATATCAGACCTGATATGAGACATTGAAGTTGGTGCAGCCACATAAGATGTTTCTTCAAATCGAAGCTTTGCTCTTGCTAGTTATAGGGCAGTGTTGCCTCCTTTGATTGCAGTTTCCTACACATTTTAACAATTATTCAAAAAAGTTATATGATGCAGCGGTTTGATTCAATAATATTTTCTTTTAGTTTTCACCTTTTGCAGCTATTTTTTCAGATTATCTACAACTTCATAGTTACCATCTATCAGAAATACAATGATTAACAGATATGGAAACCAAGGGTGTTCACAGTTCGGTCCGAACCGAACCGAACTGAAAACCAAAAATTCAATCGAAACTTTGGTAATTTTTTTTTTAGAAAATTTTAGTTATTCGGTTTTGATTCAATTTTTAGGTTCGGTTAACCAAACCAAACCAAAATCCGAAATTTATAAATTATTTACTATTTGATATATCTAAATAACATAAAAAATAGATAACATAAAACATGTTAATAGAACAACTTTTAGACTTTTCAGTTAAAAATGCCCAAATCAATTCGACTTCTGCTACTTTTCAATCTTCACACTCGCAAATCCTACCCCCAACTTTTCTGCTACTCTTCAATTGTTTAAGAAATCAACTTGAAGAATTTGTGGTATCATTGATTGGAAGAGAAGTTAATCAAAGCAAAATGAAGAGGAACACAGAGATTTCTTTTAACCGCATCCAATGCATCAAAATATTACTTCAATAGAAATTTAGCAAATAGAGGACAAAAATTAAACAAATCACAAAAACAAAAAAAGAGTAAAGTACCTCGGAAATTCGACGGCAGATGAAGAACGAAACTATTGAGGAGAAATCAAAATATGATAGGAAATATCCCAAAAAATCATCATGAAGAACGGAAATTCTTGTTTGCTTAGTTGTATACCGATTCTCGAGTTGTGTGTGTGCGGTGAGAGATGTGCAGGGAGAAGGGTGAGGCGAGAGGGAGGTGTGGGTAGATTTTGGAACTTGGAGTTTGGGGCTAATTAGAATGAAGGGTTTTGAATAATCCTTCAGAGGATAATGGCTCTAATTTTTCAATTTTTTGGCAGGGATTGGCGCTTTAACTGAGCGCCAATATGTTTTAGTACTACTTCTGATTATAAAAAAATTTAAAAATGGAGAAAACATTGGGTACTTATCCTTACACAATTGCAAAAATGTAAAAGGAATGTGGTTAGGGGTGACCACAGAGCCGAGCCAGCTCGTGAGTTCAGCGCCGGCTCGAAAAAAGCTCGACTCGAGCTGAGCCTAATGAGCCGAGCTTTTCTCTCGAGCCGAGCTCGAGCCCATTTACGGCTCGCGAGCCTGAATAAAATAATAATTTTTTTTTATTTTTTTAAATATATATATATATATATATATATAATAATTTTTTTAAATATATACATACATATAATATAATATCTTATAATATTATATTTGTATTAGTTATTAAATATTAAATATTTATGATGATTATATTTAATTATATATATATTAATACAAAATTAATAATATAATATATATTAATTGAAGAAAAAAAATTTGAGCTCGTCTCGACCCAAGCTCGAGTTCAAACGAGCTCGAGCTTGAGCTCATATTTCTGAGACTCGTCGAGCTCGAGCCCAGAATTTCTTCCAGGCTCGGCTCGAGCTTGGCTCGTGGTACCTGTAAGTTAGCATGATGTGATCATAGGGTTTTTTTTTTTTTTTTTTTTTTTTTTTTGTAGTGGTGGTTTTTCATTTGAAAAAGTTAACTGTTAATTTTTCCACTAATATGTTAAACGTTTGATGATTCTTGAACTAAATTACACTTAACCTCTTAGATTACAATTTAAATTTTTATATAAAATAAATATTTGGGTCATTCTAATACAAGCATTGCACTAATTACAAAGTTATTTTAACTTTTGCATTTTTTAATATATTTTTTAAAAATATTTTATTTTTAAGTTAACTACCTTGTTATTATTACTTTAATATTACATTTTAGTATTTTAATATGCGTCATATTATTCAGTTTGTTTTAATTAACCGACATTCGGGGTGCATTCAGTATGGACTCAAATTCTCCTATTTTAAACCGAGTTTAAAAGAGTACACTAAATTCGATTTTATCATCAATCATTTCGGACTTGTACACTAATCTTTAAATAAAACTCGATAAAATAAAATAAAGCAGTCACAATAGAATAAAATAAACTAATAAATAAAGCACTCACAATAGAAATAGAACAAAGCATTCATCAATCCGTTAACTCGGAGAATTCCTGAGCCCAATACTCTCAAAGAAATGTGTATTCTAGTCTCGTGTACCTAAAATAAAGTACATAGAAAATCCATGTAAAAGTACCACTTAGCTAATTTATTTCAGAATAGTTGTATTGTTTTTTAATCATGTATTCCATCTTTCATATAGATCAATAGATTAATATTACAAATTGAATCCTTATAATTGTTGTCTCGGTATTTAGAAAGTGAGTATATATAGATTAGTTATTGTAGAAATTGAAGTCTTTGAACTAATTGACGAACCACTGATATACATGTGCATGCCATTTAATAATTTTAACTTGCCAATTAACCACTTAATTAATTAACTACTCAATCAATTAACACTAACTGAATGATTGGCCAATATAATGGCTTGTCTTTCAACCAGTTTACAAAGAGAAACTAATAACCTAAGACATCTAATATACTTAACCACCATCTCAGTTAACTACCTGTTTAATTAACAATTATTAGTTCTAAGTGTATCAGTCAATCCTATTGAAATAACAAACTAAGTGAATTCTCTAACCAAACTCTAATTAACGTGATATATAGTTCAATGATAATTTTCCTCATTAATTAGACAAATTGGTTAACCAAAGAATTCAATTCACAACTGAACATGAAACGATTACTTATGTTCAAATAAGAATTAGTTAAGAAAATCACAGAAAGAAGGAAAATTAAGAAAGAATGAAGACGTACCTGGTAGGTGAGGAAAAGAATGAATATGCTTGCTCATGTATATACATAGATAGCACTATGCATGTGTATGTATAGAACATTAGGTGTGTTGACACCTTAACAATGTAACAGGGAGGCACGTGTGCCCAACACCACCCAAAGTCTTCTTTATTTTTATTCTTTATTTTTTTCTATCATTTTTAGAAACTACAGTTTGATCCGTGGACATTTTGTGATTACAATTTAACCCCAAAGTTCTAAGACTGTGCTGTAAAACCCATGTCCACTTTTAAGAAGTTATCAATGCCGCCCCTCGTATAAAATATGAGATATTCTAGTCGAAGAATATGTTCTAATCAGTCTCTGTGGTTTAATAAATAATCCCTTGAATAAAATTGACAAAGATTATAGATGGCGAAACTTACCACTTGGAATTGAGGGGCGTCACACTCTCCTCCCTTCGAAGAATTCGGTCCCCGAATTCCCAATAGTTTCATGGAGAGTACTCTTACACGTCTCATAAGTTCACAACATCCTTCTGACAATTCTCTTAACTTACACCAGCAATGATATTCATTTATTTTTAAAACAAGCTCAAATCATGTGAATTGACTTTAGGAGTAAAGTAAGAGTTTTTTTGTTTTTGTTTTTGGAACTGTTGAGCTTGTATTAATAAAACTAACATCCTTTAAACATTCTCCCCAGGCATACCTGGTGTCACACGCCCTCAAATTTACAATTGGTAAAGTAAGAGTTTTCTTAATTCTTAAATATGAGGAAATTGAATGAGTTCTAATGAATAGGAGATTAATAGTGGGTCAAGCTCAAAAGTAATGATTCAAGAGAATTTTAACATTTCTTTGGTTTTGGGATATTAGTAAATATCAGAAAACAAGGAAACAAGAAAACTTCCCAAATATGTTAAGAAAAATGTATGGTCAAGAGAAAAAGAATGGCCTAATGCTCACTAACGAGTTCAGGTGTCAGGAGTCCCAACATCTGATATCAATATGTTCGATCGCACGAGGTAAGTTTCAGTAAAGTGATGAGGCAAAAAAAAAAAAATTCAAGTCATATTGCAAGAAGCTTTACAATGTAAGATATGTTAGAATTAATTTGTAATTTTCAAGAAATGTGTAGAACAATCTTGATAAATGTACTTAAGAAATATCTAGTAGTCTAAGAAAAATCTAGTATGTGGTGGACTAAGAAATATCTAAAATATACATTTCCCAACCACCTCATTTCTAGATGTATCTATTGATCACTATAAATAGAGGTGTGCCATGCAACTTGTATGCAAGCAAAAAAAACAAAAAAAACTATAAGCTATATTCTAATAATATAAAAGAGCAGCAGCTAGCTTATTCCTTATTCTAAAATCAGCCGTGCCTATCATACTTCTTCCACTAACATTACAAAACTTTCTAAGCATAAAGCTTTTCACCAATAGAAAGCTCATCACACTTCCGCTACTACTCCAACAAATTTGGTATCAGAGCCGTGTAGACGGCTTTGATCAGTCATCATATAAATCATGGCGACAAGTTCATCCACTACAATGTTCAAGTACTCTCCAAGTGAAGTACCAATATTTGAAGGAGAGCATTATGATTATTGGAGCAGCGAGATGAGGGATTTTTTCATCTCTCAAGACTTATGGGAAGTTATAGAAGAGGAGTATCCAGAGCCACCCGCTGAAGGAGATCCGACCAAATGGACAGCTACACAAGAAAAGCAATTCAAAGAAAATCAAAAGAAAGATGCGACGGCACTTCGATATATAAAACAGGGGGTAAGTAAATCTATCTATCCTCGAATTTTTAATAAAAGAAAAGCTAAAGAAGCATGGGAAGTTTTACAAAAAGAATTTCGGGAAAATGATAAAGTAATATCGATCAAGTTGCAATCTCTTTGGAGAGATTTCGACAACTTATCGATGAAAGAAAGTGAAAAAATTGGAGATTTTTTTTCTAGAGTCTCAACTATCGTAAATCAAATTCAATGTCTTGGAGATACTATTCAAGACAAGAAAGTGGTCGAGAAGATTTTGAGAAGCTTACCTCCAAAGTTTGACCATTGTGTTGCCGCGATCGAAGAATCAAAGAACCTATCAAAGTTGTCGACTTTCGAACTCATGAGTTCACTACAAGCTCATGAACAAAGAATCAATAGGTCGACAAATCAGTCCGTCGAGCAAGCATTCCAATCCAAACTCAAGTTTTCGGAGAATGACTCAAGCAAACTTGACTTCAAAAAAGGAGCATTTCAAAAGAAGAATCATTACAACGGAGGAAATCAAGAGAGGCGCAAACTCAACAACAAAGGTGAAGGAAATCAATGTTGCATTGTTTGCAAAAAGAATAATCATACTTCACAAGATTGCTACTTCAAGTGTAAGAGATGTCGAATCCCTAATCACTCACAAAGGGATTGTCGATATCAAAAGAATCAAGAAACGAAAAGGGCTAATTTTACAAAAGAGGAGGAGGAAGACCAAGTTTTCTATTCTTGCCTAAAAGTCGAAAAAGAGTCGCAAGATACATGGTATATTGACAGTGGATGCAGCAACCACATGACGAGCAACCGCGACATATTTGAGGAGCTTGACCAAAACTTCACATCGGAGGTAAAACTTGGAGACGGAAAAGTCCAGAAAGTTGAAGGAAAAGGTGTCATTGCTGTCCGCACTAGGCAAGGTAAAAAGAAATTTATTCATGATGTTCTTTACGTGCCGAATCTAGCTACAAATTTATTAAGTGTTGGTCAACTCTTAGAAAAAGGTTATTCGGTAAATTTTGATAATAATAAATGCAAAATCATTGATAAGAAAAATAACACAACAGTGGCAAATATCGATATGGCCCCAAATAAAAAATTTCGTCTAACTTTGCCACTAAATGACCATTGTGCCTTGAAAATGGAAAAATTTGAAAATTCTTATTTATGGCACTTGAGATATGGTCATTTAAATAATAAAGGGTTGCACTTATTAAACTCAAAAAATATGGTTATTGGTCTTCCTAAAATTGAAAAAGAAAATAGAATTTGTGAAGGATGCATTTACGGGAAAATGCATAGATTTCCATTCCCGAAAACATCTTGGAGGGCAAAAACACCTTTGGAGTTGGTTCATGCCGACATATTTGGTCCTACAAGGACGCCTTCACTAAACAATAAGAGATACTTTATTCTCTTTGTCGATGATTTCACTCGGATGATGTGGATTTATTTTCTGAGTGAAAAGTCCGAAGCATTTTCTGTATTTCTTCGGTTCAAAGCCCTAGTCGAGCGGCAAAGTGGGCATCTAATCAAGACTCTACGAACCGATCGTGGAGGTGAATTTATCTACAACGCATTTATGAATCACTGCAAGGATGAAGGAATTCAAAGACAACTTACGGTGAAATATAGTCCGCAACAAAACGGTGTGGCAGAGAGAAAGAATCGCACTATTGCTGAAATGGCTCGTAGCATGCTGGAAGAAAAAGGGATGCCAAAGAAATTATGGGCAGAAGCTGTTAATACAGCCGTATATATACTCAACCGGTCACCAACAAAAGCTGTTCGGAATAAGACACCATTTGAAGCCTGGAACAAGCGAAAGCCTCAAGTCGATTATATGAAAGTATTTGGGTGCATCGCTTACGCTCTAAATCAGTCACCAAATAAAGACTTGTATTCATTGGCTATAGCGAGGAGTCGAAGGGCTATCGACTATTGAACCCAAGTAACGACAAACTCATCATATCAAGGGATGTGATATTCAATGAAATGGCAACATGGAATTGGGAAGAAGACAGACATCAAGCAACATCTCAAAACAACATTCTTCACCCGATGAGTACTCAAATGAATACCTCGGGACCAAGAGACCTCCCACAGAGCCAAGACTTAAATTCGGCCCCAAGTACCAGCAACTCAAATGATGAAGATTCATCTTCGGATTCGGAGTTTCCAGTACGAAAGGTACGTCTTTTACGAGATATTTATGAATCTTCAAATGTTGCTTACTTTGCTTGCGAACCTCAATCTTTTGAAGATGCAAAAAATAAAGATGTGTGGATTGACGCAATGAAAGAGGAAATATCCGTAATTGAGAAAAATAAAACTTGGGAGCTCGTTGATTTACCTAAAAATAAAGAAGTGATTGGACTTAAATGGGTTTATAAAATAAAATATGCCGAAGATGGTTCAATCAAAAAGCATAAAGCTCGGCTAGTTGCAAAGGGATACTCGCAACAACCTGGTGTCGACTTCAATGAGACATTCGCTCCAGTAGTTCGAATGGAAACCATAAGAACGGCTCTCGCCGTAGCAGCACAATTGGAGCTCAACGTATATCAACTCGATGTTAAATCAACCTTTTTGAACGGCGAGCTACAAGAAGAAGTTTATGTCGAGCAACCACAAGGCTTTGCGGTGGAAGGAAAGGAGAACAAAGTTTATAGACTTAGAAAGGCGTTATATGGATTAAAGCAAGCGCCACGAGCATGGAACTGCAAGATTGACGGCTACTTTCTCAAAAATGGATTTGAAAGAAGCAAGAATGAACCTTCGCTATATGTGAAAAATGAAGGTACAAATTTTTTAATAGTTTGTTTATATGTCGATGATTTAATTTATTTTGGAACTGACCTAAAAGCAGTGAAAGAGTTCAAGTTAAAAATGATGAAAGATTTTGAGATGACTGATCTTGGCTTAATGAGATACTTTCTCCGCATCCAAGTTAAACAAGCCAAGGGAGAAATTTTTCTTTCACAGGAGAAATATATTGAAGACATACTCAAGAAATTTCACATGGCCAACTGCAAGCCCGTAAACACGCCCATGATGCCAAGTGAAAAATTGCAATTGAATGACGGCTCGGAAAAGGCAAATGGGAAAGTTTTTCGAAGCTTGGTGGGTTCACTCATTTATCTCACTCACACTAGACCCGACATATGTTATGCAGTGAGTGTGGTTTCAAGATTTATGCAAGATCCTAGCAAAAATCATCTTGTCGCTGCAAAAAGAATTTTGCGATATCTTCAAGGAACTAAACAACTTGGACTCCAATATGTCAAAGAAAAAGATAACAAGCTGGTTGGATTCACTGATAGTGATTGGGCGGGATCCATAGATGATCGAAAGAGCACGTCCGGCTATATCTTTTGCCTTGGTTCAAGTGTGATCTCATGGAGCTCGCGAAAGCAAAAGACAGTGGCATTATCATCTTCAGAAGCCGAATATATTGCAGCAACGGAGGCTTCATGTGAAGCAATCTGGTTGAGACGAATTCTCAGTGACATGCAACAAACACAAAAGGAGCCGACAAAAATATATTGCAACAATATGTCAACTGTAGCTATGACTAAAAATCCGGTGTTTCATGCCCGCTCAAAGCATATTGAACTACGACATCACTTCATTCGAGAATTAGTGGGCAAGGAGGAGATTGCGATGAATTTTATCAGCACAAATGATCAACCGGCTGATTTCCTTACCAAAGCAGTCACACTGGAGAAATTCGAGAAGTTCAAGCAGCAATTGAAAATTACAAATTAAGGAGGATTGTTAGAATTAATTTGTAATTTTCAAGAAATGTGTAGAACAATCTTGATAAATGTACCTAAGAAATATCTAGTAGTCTAAGAAAAATCTAGTATGTGGTGGAATAAGAAATATCTAGAATATACATTTCACAACCACCTCATTTCTAGATGTATCTATTGATCACTATAAATAGAGGTGTGCCATGCAACTTGTATGCAAGCAAAAAAAAAAAAAAACCATAAGCTATATTCTAATAATATAAAAGAACAGCAGCTCTTATCTTATTCCTTATTCTAAAATCAGTCGTGCCTATCATACTTCTTCCACTAACATTACAAAACTTTCTAAGCATAAAGCTTTTCACCAATAGAAAGCTCTTCACCAATAGAAAGCTCATCACACTTCCGCTACTACTCCAACAAGATATTGTTGAGTGATAAACGGGTCGAAAAAATAGACTTGAAAAATTTAACCAAAAATCATTTACCAATCACTCAGATAGTTAGATGATATGTACATCGAAAAATGAAATATAAGTCGAGGTAGAGAACAAAAATCATAGTGAATTCTATTTTTCAAATGAAAGATACAATGAAGTCCTTGAAAATGATTTCGAACCAAAACAAAGTATCTACAAGGTTGGGTACTTACACGAGTAGCTTAGAATAAAATAATACACATATGAGAACATGAATGATGTCCAAATGGACCGAAACGATAGATAATTTGACGGATTAGTGGTGCATTAAGAATTGCTTTAAGATGCTTTAGGGAACTTAAAGTAACAACGAAAAATGATATTATATGTAATGTCAAAACATTCTGAATAATCAAATGACAATTTCAAGGGATAGAAGGTAAACATACTTCCACTACAAAATCGAGTATTGACAATGAAAATATATGTCATGACTTAAAACAGTGGTCTATAGCGGCCTAACCTTACGGCCAATTTGGCCGTGGTAGATGTTTCATATAGCCACACTAAAGTTTGCCATGGTAAAAAAGAATGTTAACTATTTTAAGCTCTAACTAGGTGTGGTGGAAGAAATATTATCTATCACTTTTTTATAATTGTTAAAAGCCACGGTCTTTACAATTAACAAAATATTACCCATGGTTATAAGTCATGATAAATGTTTTGGTCATGCTTGCAAATACCACGGTCAAAGCCGTAGCAAAGCCATGATCAATTTATTTTAACCATGGCGAATGGACTTTTCATCATGACATATTGACATGACCAATAATCATTTTTTTTTATAGTGTTCCCAACCATAGTACACTAAATTTCAAATAGATGAAGATGGGTTATGCATGGTGAATTGCGATATAATAACTGTTAGCTCAAAATGGGAGACACGATTAGGTGTATAAATAAGGAGGATGAAATAAGATTTTGACTCAGAGATATTTCATCTATTTTGCCGATACACCTATATATATATATATAAGATTATCCAACTCCCACCCAAAAATGAAACAAGGAAAGAAAAGCTCCAACTGATCATATATACAAATGGCAGCAACCATAACCAGTATGCTAGTTTATTCCCAGGAAGCCAACTAATAATCTTTCTACATTCACTACAAGAAAATTAGGCATCAGCTACGGACAAAATTGCAATGGACTCAATTTCAAATCTACGGTGATAGATTAGCTATGAGTACACCGTAGCTAACACTACAAGAAAACAGAGCTTCAGCCATGGAAAATTAGAGACGGACAAAAATCTGTGGCAAATCAGAGACGGATTCAACCACCAAAATAGATTCCATCGCATATCAGCTACGGATTACCGACGGATTCTCGAATCCGTCTCAATTTCTTAAATGAATTCAAGATGGGGAAAATTAGTGCTATACAAAGACGGCTTCAGCGACGGATTTAGAGACGGCGAGAGGTGCGTCGCTAATTCGATTATGTAATTTATCTATTTTAGAGACAGACTTTTTCTGTCTCAGTTTTCACATTTAAGACGGATTCAAAGACGGAAATACAAATTTGATTTTCGTGGCAGATCAGAGACGGAATCAACTACAGAAATCTATACAACATTCCGTCTTATTTTCAGAGATGGAATTAGCTACGGATGGATATTGATCTTAATTCTGAGACAGAATTAAAGACGGAAAAAAATTGAATTAAAAAATAATGGTATGATAAAATATTTGTGTGTTTGAGAGCTTGAACCCACAACCACCCACATGAACATTGGTATTTAATACCATTAGACTACAAGGTAATTTGTTTATAAATGCTTGTGTGTAATAAATAAGTCTCTTTTGTTTAATTAAAAAAAATTTCTTAGTTAAAAAACTAAAAAGATTATTCAAACTCCAAGAATTGAACCTGTGACCTCCAATTACATATAAGGAATTGAATACCATTGGACCACATGATAATATATATACTAATGTTGGTGTAAAATTAAATACATCTTATTTTATTTCATTAAGAAACTAAAAAAAATCCATTACATCAACATGAATCGAATCTATGACCTCCATTTACCCATAAGGGACTACATACCATTAGACCACATGGTAATATATGTACTAAAAAAGGTTAAAATTACATACAACTTATTATGCTTCATTAAAAAGCTAAAAAGATCCATTACAACCTCATGAGTCGAAGTTGTGACCTCTGTTATCAATTGGGGTCTAGTAACCATTTCACTATAGGTGACTCTATTGCCTATACTTTGGTAATTAATATATATGTATACTTATTTGCTTAATTGAAAAACTGAAAATTTTGAATCAACTCTCCAAGATTCGAACCTTTAACCTCCAATTACATATAAGGAACTAAATATGATCGGACCGCGTAAAATTATATATATAATTTAATTTCATTAAAAAATTAAAATAAAATCCATAATAACAACATGAATCGAACCTATGACCTCCAATTACCTATAAGGGATTGCATACTATTGGACCACATGGTAACATATGTACTAAAGTTGGTGTAAGATTGCATCAAACTTATTTTGTTCCATTCAAAAACTAAAAAAATCCATTACAACTCCATGAGTCAAACCTGTGACCTCTGTTATCAATTGGGGTTGACCAAGACTTGTTATATTCGACTCGAACTCAAAATATATATCTATATATATATATATATATATATATATGTTAACCTCACGGTTTAACGTTCCCTTGGATTTTGACGATGACAACCAACTATCCTAATTATCTAACTTTCCTTTCTTTACTCTTGCAGGATCTTTAAAGGAGCTCTAAATCCGTCCAAATCAAAACCTTAAACAGGGAAGTCAACATTCATGATCTTATCTCTCCTTTTCCTTAATCATTCCCTTGAATCTTATATCTTTGCCATATTTAAATAATTCTGCATCAAAGGAAAAGATTGCTTTTCTTTTAATATGGTAAGAAGCCGTTTGTTATCCAATTTTAGAAAGAGCCATTTTCATCTTTACCCCTCCTTCTTTTCACCATAAATCTCACCTATATATTCTGGCTTAGTTTAATGACAACAAATCGAAATACATCCTCTCCGAATATTACATTTACTCATTACGTGCTTTTGCTTGATAGGTACATCTTTCTACTTGGTTCAGGAGTACCTATTGGAGTTTGGAATTCAGCCTTCATATCAAAGTGCTCCATTGTGGAGTTGTTAGTCGAGTCTCCCTATAATCTTTCTAGAGTTTTGTCTTTGCGATTTGACCTTCTCGTATCGCGTTTTTTTCTCTAGGGTTAAAAGTGGAGCTGACTATATTTCTTGTATTCTGATTTCTTTCTTGTCAGTCTTTATTTTGGATAAAGACAGACAATTGCATTTAATGAAATAAAATATTTATCATCCTCTATGGTGAAATTAAGTTCACTCACGCAACGGTTGCATCACCGACTAATTATTTTTACTTTTTTCTTTTATGCATTGATGTTATACTAATTATAAATTTTGACTATAGAACAAATGAATAAATTGTTAGGTATTTGTCCACAATAATAAATAAACAAAAAAAATGGTAGGTGGCCATCAAAGTTGAAATTCAAAAGTAAAATTGGTAGGTGACCATCAAAGTTGAATTTCTTCAACCAACTTTGATGGAACGGTGGGAATTTCAACCAATGGGAGGAGTTTTGGTAGGTGGAAATTGTGCTATAAATAGCAGCTTTCCATTGCTCATTTGAGGCATCCCAAACCGAGAGAAAAACATAGAGAGCAAAGTGTGTGTAGTGTAGTATATACTAGGAAAAGTGTAGTGTATACTAGGGAAAGCAATTTGTGGTAGATACAAAGTGTACTACACGGGAAACACTTGTGGGGTTTTTCTTTCGGGGCAATACAAAGGGGGTTGGGAGAGTAGTGTTCTATATAACTTTGAGAGTGGTTGTAAAATAGTGATTTTCTTGAGTTTGTCGATAAACTCAAGTGTGTATTTTTGTACCGGTAAATTTCTCTCATAGTGGAAGAACGGAAACTCTCGTGGACGTAGGCGGATTTTGCCGAACCACGTAAATCTTGTGTGCATTATTATTATATTCTTTCGGGTAATATTTTGTCATTAACTTGTTGGTGGGAATTGCCGAATCTTAATAAGTTAAATCTCGGGCCCAAAACTTCCGCTGCGCCCAACAAGTGGTATCAGAGCCATTTGGTTAAGGGTTGATAAATCGAGATTTATTTATTAAGATGGAGGGCACGTCGAGACCAAATACATTTTCGGTGCAACAATTTGATGGCAAAGGGAATTTCACTCTTTGGCAAAGAAGGGTGAAAGACCTCCTAATTCAACATGGCTTGGCATTGGTGTTGGAGGGAGAGGAGGCGAAACCGAAGGATATGGAAAGTGCACGGTGGAAAGATTTGGAATTGCACTGTGTTAGCACAATTCGACTTTGTATTGCAGACAACATTATTAATAATGTTGTGGATGATGATTCAGAAGATTCGGCACCAAAGTTGTGGGCAAAGTTGGAGAATTTGTATCTCGGGAAATCTTTGTCTACAAAATTGCATCTGAAGCGGCAACTCTATAGGCTGAAGATGCTGGAGGGTAATAGTCTGATGGATCACATGAACCAGTTTAACGGACTGGTGGACCAACTTCGAAAAGTTGGTGTTAAAGTCGAGGAAGAAGATAAAGCCCTTTTACTTTTTACCTCGCTCCCGGATTCATATGATAGTCTAGTGATGACGTTGCTATACAGGAAAGATACACTAGACTTGGAGTATGTGAGTGCGTCATTTTTGTCTCACGAAGAACAAAGGAAGGCAAACCAGGAGGTGGGCCATGAGTTGGTGCTGGTTACTCGGGGAATGAATCGGTACGGGAGGTCATCTGGTGGTGAATCTGCGAGCAGCAGGTCAGATTCAAAGACCAGGGTGAAGGGCAGGAGGTGCTACCATTGCCAGAAGGAAGGCCATTATAAAAAGGAATTGTCCTAATAGAGGGAGGGACAATGTTAATAATGGTGGTGGTGGTGATGCTGTAGTGGCATACGATGGAGATGTCTTCATAGTCTCTACTCGTATGGATACTTCATCTCGGGATGGATGGATTTTAGATTCTGGATGTGTAATGCATGTATGCTCCAGAAAGGATTATTTTGATTTGCTCCAAGAAAAGAGAGCAGGTACTTTGTCCTTGGGTGATGGTTCTACTTGTAGAATCATGGGTACGGGAGTGGTGAAAATCAAAATGTTTGATGGAGTAGATCGTACTTTGGGTGGTGTGGCATATATGTGCCAAAGATGCGAAGGAATCTAATTTCCATGAGCCAATTGGACTCCGAGGGCTGTGAGTATTCAGCTGGAGGTGGAGTCCTGAAAATCACACTTGGCGGAAAGGTCCTAATGAAAGGAGAGAAGTATGAAAACTTGTATCGTCTGGTGACCTCAAAGGATAACTGGGAGTGGAGCGCGCCGATAAACTTCCAGGGTACAGACGGGTGTGAAGGAAACCCTGTTGGGTGAGAGGATGGGTCGAGGTCGTCCCTCTTGGCAGTCGACTAGTGGTGTTGACTGGGCTGCATGTGTGCATTGGCCGGGTTTGAATCAGGTGGAGTTAGGACCTTACTGATTCGGCATGTGCAGCAGAATTGATTAATGGCCAATGGAATTCCGTAATTTGGTTTGCGGGGAATTATTATTGTGGAGGTGGAGATTGTTAGGTATTTGTCCACAATAATAAATAAACAAAAAAATGGTAGGTGGCCATCAAAGTTGAATTTTTTCAACCAACTTTGATAGAACGGTGGGAATTTCAACCAATGGGAGGAGTTTTGGTTGGTGGAAATTGTGCTATAAATAGCAGCCTTCCATTGCTCATTTGAGGCATCCCAAACCGAGAGAAAAACATAGAGAGCAAAGTGTGTGTAGTGTAGTATATACTAGGAAAAGTGTAGTGTATACTAGGGAAAGCAATTTGTGGTAGATACAAAGTGTACTACACGGGAAACACTTGTGGGGTTTTTCTTTCGGGGCAATACAAAGGGGGTTGGGAGAGTAGCGTTCTATATAACTTTGAGAGTGGTTGTACAAGAATGATTTTCTTGAGTTTGTCGATAAACTCAAGTGTGTATTTTTGTACCGGTAAATTTCTCTCATAGTGGAAGAACGGAAACTCTCGTGGACGTAGGCGGATTTTGCCGAACCACGTAAATCTTGTGTGCATTATTGTTATATTCTTTCGGGTAATATTTTGTCATTAACTTGTTGGTGGGATTTGCCGAATCTTAATAAGTTAAATCTCGGGCCCAAAACTTCCGCTGCGCCCAACATAAATCATATTATTTGAGTGAGTTCGGTAAAATTATCTGAGTTTGTTAATATGTAGCAAGATGATTATTCTTATTGCGTTTATATAAAAAGTAGGTGTTCTTAGGGTTCATAACTTTCATTATGTGTGCAAAATATTTAGCAGGAAGAAAATAAAGAGAAGTTGCCCAAGTAAAAATGAGAAATTTTGTTTGGTATTATTTTTGTAAAACTTTTGTACAAAAAACAATTCTGCAAAGCGAAATATTATTTATATAAACTTTTTGGTTTTACACTTTCTCATCTGAACTACACAGATTTTTACAAAATCTAATATTGGAATATTCGTCGAGATTCGGTCACACACCTCATATGTAGCCCTTTTTAGGTTAAAAATGACACTTAATAGCTCTTGTAATTCATTATTTTTACCCTTTTAAGTTGAAACGACACTTTCAATTGTACAAGTGAATCATAAGAAAATATTTTTTGAACTGATAAAATGTTATTTACCCTTAAAAAAGTTCACATGCCGACGAATATTCCGTCGAAAAAAGCTAAAATATAAAATTTTGAAAAAAGCCGTGTAGTTCAAATAAGAAAGTGTAAACAAATAAAATTTGTATTAAAAATGTAAAAAAAATTCAATAATTTGGATGGATCACTGCCCCTTTATATTCTTTTAGTTAACATGTACGCATTAATCACTTACATTTATTCACCTAGGAATTATTTAATGCTTTCACCCACTAAGTTTCAGAAATTTCATAGTTATGGGAAGCACTATAAGGTGAGAAGCATTTAACTAAATCCTCCCAATTACTTTATTATTTTGACAAACTACACATACAAGAAATTATTAATGAAGTTTATGTATATTCCGATTATATGCATCCTTATAGTTGTTATTTCACTCGTCCACCATAACGTCTTTGCCTTCGCTCGAAAGTACTCAAGGCCTCTATAAAATCAACTTCTTTAAAATCAGGAAATAATTTGTTGGAGAAGTAAAATTCTGTATAAGCTAACTGCCACAACATGAAATTGCTCATTCTCAGTTCACCACTCGTTTGTATAAGTAGATCCGGATTTGGAAGCTCGGTAATAATATTCGTCTGTAGTAACGTCTCGAATGTACTTTCACTGATATCTGTTGCTTGTAAAATTCCATGTTCTATTTTGCTTGCGATTTTCTTGCTTGCTTCTATTATGTCGTGTCTTCCACTATAGCTCAATAACATCACAAAGTGTGTTCCTCTGTTGGTCTTAGAAGACTCCTCAACTGAAGATATTGCAATTTGTAGAGGTTGAGGAAGTCTTGATTTATCACCAATAACAGAAAATCGCAGATTTTGTCTATTACAGAACATTTTTACCTCATTCGTATAAGAAATTTGTTTCTACTCAATAGTCAAAGAAAATTGCTAAAATTAGTCCCGGAGGGGTGGCCAAATTGGTCCTGTGTTTTATTGCACAGGAAAAATCAGTCCTGTAATTATGAAAAACTTGTAGATTGAGGACAAATTTCATTTATTGTTTTCAATTTTACCGGAATTGATCATGTGCCATGCATATGAACCTCCCAATTTGGGAATTTTTTATTTTCCTGCCAAATTAGCTTACGTGCACTAACGGCGTATGCCAAATGTGATCATGTGCCACATAAACAAGGTGTTGGAGGGCCTAGGTGGATGTTTTTAATTCTTTTAATATACCTAAATGAAATATTAAATAATTTTATGTTTTGAAAATTATGGAAATTATTATTATAAATTTTAAGCTGTCTAAATTTTTTTAATTTTTTTAAAATGACTAAAATATATAAATTATTTAAATGTATTAAAAATTTATTGCCTAAAAATAAAATAAACTATTATGTCCCATAATTTTTATGTTTCAATATTAAAAAAAAATGTAAAATCAAAATTTAAACATCTAAAACAGAATTTGTTTTTAGGTGAAAACACCCACAATTCGAAAAAAAAAAAATACACAGAGTGTGAAAAACACACACATACAATCTGATAGCGAGAGAGCTTGGTGGAGAGCGATCGACGGATAGAGGGCGAGGATGGAGCAAGCAAGTTTTTAGGTGGTGATGGGGGTCGGGGGAGGGCCGGGAGATTGGGGGTGGGGTTGGTTGCTGGAAGACATTAATTGATTTTTTTCAATTTTGTTGCTAAAATCTTTTAATAGGTTAATTTAAGATATTAATTGATTTGTAATAATTTTAAATATAAAACATTATGAAATTTGCCACTTGCCATCCAAGGTAGGGGTGTATGCAGTGCGGCTTGGGCGTATTTTTTCTATTTTTTAGGCAAGACTCGATGTTTTGCGGTCTTGAAATCTTTAACCCAATTTCAACCCAACAAACACCAAAATCGCACTTTGCAGTCCGTTTGGGTTGGGGCGGTTTGGGTGATTTTTGCAGTTTGGTACTATTTTTTATTTTTTTACTTAAGTTGTTTATTAAGTGTTAAATTTGTTTTGTATTATCTAAAACTTGATAATATTTATTATATTTCCATCAATGATAATATTTTATAGATTTTGCATAGTAAAATATAAATGAAGTATGTAAAATATGACTTGACAAAAATAATTCCAACGTGTTTAAGTTTAAAACATTGTTAATGAAAAGACACGATTCAAAATATTTTGTATCATAAGTTTATTAATCTTTCGAGCAAAACTTACATTACTGCAAATTTGTAATCTTTAATTATTAGTTATACAACATCAAAAAAAATAAAAAAATCTAACAATATAAATAAGTCCTCATGTTAAAAGCTATAAATAGCGTATTTTTCATTTCCACATAAATATCATATTCTTTGCCTAAGAACTGTGAAAAATCAATTTGTTTTAAGATTTTTGTTTTAGCAAAATCAGCACCAAACTTCACTGGAAAATAAATCTGTTTAAAAGAGAGCAATTTGTTTTTTTAACAATACGGTCAATTTCATAAGAAATACAATATTCATGAAAACCTCTGTTGAATAATTAAAAGGATAACATAAGCTATGTAGTGGGATTTAACATATGCTTAGAGGTCAATTTTCATCTATTGGTTTCTATCCACCAATAAAAATTGTTTCTATGTGTAATATGATTGTGCTTTATCAAAAATAATTTAGTTTTAACTTTCAGATTGGTAATTCATGACATATTCGATAAGTGCATACTTATTATAATATTGTACAAATATATTTGAGCAAATAAAATGTCATAGATCATTTTGGAATGAGGGGTATTACATAATGGTGATTAATAAATGAACACTATATATATATATATATATATATATATATATATATTTCGGTTGGGCGCGGTTTTTGCGGTTCATAAAAACTTCAAACCGAACTCGATTCCAAAAATACAGTTCTTTTTTAGACGTAACCTGCGACCGACACATCTAATCGTCAACCCACCATTTACGGTGTTGTTTGGGTTGGGTGGTCTAATAGTTTGGTTAAACACCCCTAATCCAAGGTGGCCTTTTTAGTACTTTCAACACAATCCTAAGTCCACATATGCTAATTTGATAGACAATTCGAAAGTCCCCAAATTGGGAGGGTCATTTCCATGGGATATGACTAATGCTAGCCACAATGAAAACTTCATGTGAAATTTATCCTCAATTCACGAGTATTCATAATTATGGTACTAAGTTTGTTAGTTCAATAAAACATAAGGTCAATTTTGCCAACCCCTATAACTACATGACTAATTTTGTAATTTCTCCAATAGTTATTTATTGCTTTTTCTTCCATGGAAGATTACAAATATTGGTGATTATGTCTTGTATGTATTAAAGTTCTATAAATATTGCATTATTATTTGGATTACGACAAACACGTTTTCAACAGTTTTTATTTCATTGTACCTTTTCCAAATTTAATAGCATGATCTCCGTTTGCTCGTATTAACAGCCAACGTTAAGTATATACGTACTATTCACTTAATGAATGTCATTTGGGAAAATTATTTTTTTAGTTTGTTAACTTGGTATTCTTAGCGTTTTAGTCCTGTAATTTGACGTGTGGCAAAATTGATCCTTTATTTTTTGACTTTTTGTAATTCTAGTCCTTTTGTGCTTAAAAATATTGGTAAATTTAGTCCCTCGATACCCATCAATACCACCATCACACATTATTATTAGATATCATTAATTAGAAGTTAAAAAGCACAAACCACAAAACTTTTATTGTATGAAGGAGATAATTTTACCCATTTCAAAACTTAAAATTGCAACGAAAATCTACCTAATTAGATTTCCCAACTTTTACCAATTGACTATGCCACTGATTAAATCGACAAACTAAATTTACCAATTTTTTAAGCACAAAAGGACTAAAATTATAAAAAGTCAGAAGATAATGGCCCAATTTTTGAATGCATCAACCTAAAGGACTAAAACGCAAGGAAGGTCAAGTTCATGGACTAAAAAATAATTTTTCCAATCTAATTTATTTGTTACTAATTAGCTTGATTTCAGCCTAAGTCTATCCAATTAACTATTTTGCTACGGTGATTCAACATTGTAAAAATTATTTATACTCATGCGAAAAGAAAAAATGAGTCTGCAATATTAGTCTTTATCAATAATGGCTTACCCCATTATTTGTTCCATGACAAATTATTGTATCAAACCTTCATAAGCGCTAAACAAGAAATCAACTTCCCCCTGTACCAAGTATATATCAGTCAAGTTACAGTGAGCGCAATGGTACGCAAACTCTCAAGTTAATGTTGGATATTGGGTGGATATTGTGTATGTATGAAAAGTGTGTGAACACCTTTTTTGGGTACGAAATTCGAACACCACAAGTATCGAGGATACTAAATATTATTGGATAATATTATTCTACTCCGGGAGTAGATGAGGTTAGCATTTCGAATTTCTCGATTCGGAATTGAAACGAATGAGAAATTAATTGCTATTGTTGGGTGTTTGAATGTGGATATCCCACTTTGGATATAAACCATAAGGTGGACCGGACCGAACCTCGGACCACGGACTCGAGCTCGGGTTTGGGTTCGGGTCGGGTCTGGGTCCAGGATCGGGCTGGTACGCGGGCCGTGGGCCGTGACTGGGCTTGGTGGTCGTTGGGCTAAATATATTCTTTTTGGGCAAAATTTCGAATTAAATTAACTTGGGCCCAGTTAATTATTTTCTTCTTTTGGGCCAATAAGAATTAATTTAGGCTCATTTCTTTTCCAAAGAAATCAGGCAGCCCAGCAGAAGGTTGAATTACATCTGAAACGTTTCATTTGTAAAGCAGTCAGAAATTGAAAGATTCTTGATGCTATATTTGAAACGTTTGAATTTATAAGTGAAAAACATTTCACTTTAAAAGTGGTAAGTGAAATGTTTTTCACTTTAAAAGTATAAGTGAAATGTTTTACTTTTAAAAGTGGTTAGTGAAAACGTTTCATTTCTCCAAATTTCTCCTATATAAAGAGTCTCCCATATGAATGAAAAGATAAGAAGACGAACACACAAAAATCAGAAATCATTTCTGCATTTTAAGCATTCTACATACATCACAACAGTGAGAGTTCTTGAGCAAAATAAGTTTGTGGAGTGTTGTTCTTGAAGTGGTTCAATTACAACACGTAATCGTTGTATCTTGGGAAGTTAGTTGCACGAACCCGTACCACCGTAGGCGGGGCAATATAGCTTTAAAGATAGAGAGTCCAACTCTCACCTCGATTCGTTTTTATTTGTTCATCGCATATATTTTCAGTATATTTCAGATTAGAAGTGCAGGAAATCCAACAAGCTTAAAGCTATATTTTTGTTGTTGATTTCTGTATTTTCGAAAATTCTGAAAAATGGCTGAATTCGGTGCTAATGAAAATGTTGCTGCTACTCTCGACTTTAGCCTTGGACCTGGAGCAAGTCTCGGTCTCGGTCTTGATTCAGGTTTCGCCTCGGGTTTAGGGGTTGGGTCCGGTTCAGGCTCTGGTCTGAATCCACCGGTTGTAACTAATGTTAATCCTGTAATTCAAACACGAGCTGAAAGGACAATTCCTATTGTACCATCGTTTAATCCGGTTATCCCGACACAAGCAGAAAGACCAACGAAGTTCAGCGGGGCTGACTTCAAACGTTGGCAACAAAAGATGTTTTTTTTTACTTAACTACTTTAAACCTGGCGAGGTTCTTACGGGAAGACGCCCCATCTGTCCCTAAAGCATCTGACGATGTTCAGCTGAGAGCGGCGTATGATGGCTGGATACACTGTGATTTCCTTTGTAGGAATTACGTGCTCAGTGGTTTGGACGATTCGCTTTACAGCGTTTATCTGTCCATGAAAACCTCGAAAGACCTCTGGGAGGCATTAGATAAGAAGTACAGAACCGAGGAAGCTGGACTGAAGAAGTTCATGGTCGCGAAGTTCTTAGACTTCAAAATGGTGGACTTTAAGTCCGTGACAAGCCAAGTCCAAGAGCTTCAAATTATCATACATGAAGTTCATGCCGAGGGAATGGCTTTAAGTGAGAATTTTCAAGTGGGATCTGTGATTGAAAAATTACCGCCCTCATGGAATGAATTCAAGAACTACCTAAGGCATAAACGAAAGGAGATGAGCTTAGAAGAGTTGGTTGTCAGACTCAGAATTGAGGGAGACAACCGGGCTTCTATCAAGAGGGCTCCAGTTCAAGCAATGGCAAACGTCATTGAAGTTCCAGAAAGTTCTAACTAGAAAAGGCCGATTTGAGCCATGGAAGTCACGTTGCTTGTCGACTGAAATTGTTTGCGAAGTTGGGTTTTTCTCGGTGTTCCGATGGCGTTGGTCGGACGGGTATCGGAAGGTGGCGGTGGCGCTGGGCGTCGCAGCCGTGACCGAAAACTCGCCGGCGAGACGTTAGCTGTTGACTGCGTCAATAGGGAAGAAGAAGTTGTTGCTTCCCGGAGAAGCCATGAAAATGGCAGGTGCGATTTTCGAATCTCACGAAAAAGAAATTGCTCGAAGCGAATTTCTTGTGGTCCTCGAATCATCGTTGATGATGGCAGTCAAAATTGAAATGGGTCGCTTAGAGCAATGCCACAATTGACGCCGGCGCTACGAGCGGCGCCAAAGACGTTGCCTGATATGGCCAAATGAAGCCATGAAAGATGCTGTCTTTATCTGGTAATTTTGGCCGAGTCCGGGATTTGAGGAAGAATAAATTGTTGAGACAACTTTAGCAAAGACAAAAGTAAAAGGCATCCCATAATGGCCGTTCCTTTAAGACTTTAATCATATTAATTAACTTTGCTTTTGCTTTCCACTAAAATAAAATATTAGTGGATGATGGTAAGAAAAAAAGTCACAAAGCAGCCGGCCATTATGGGAAAAAGTGAGGTTTTTGCTTTTTTGCCTTTTGCTTTTTGTTTCTTTTGGTGTGCGGCCACTTGGTAATAAATGCTAGAATTGGCCAACATAGTACAATGAGATGTGGGCTTTGTCCCAAAGCACTGAAATTATTCGATGGGTTCGGCCCATTGGGCTGTTGATCAAATATGTGGCATCGTATTGGGCTAAGGGATCCTAATTGAAATTAGTTTGGGTTGGACCCAACACCTATTTTAAAATTAAATCGGGTTGAACTCCAACATATTTAAGTTTAAAATGAGAGTGGGCATGGGCCACTGAATTTCAATTGAATTAAATTGGGTTGGACCCAATTGATTAAATTGGATTTAATCATCTTATCAAAATTAAATTGGCTTTAATTTTGTTGTAATCATTTTGGGTTTGATGAATAAATAAATTAGGTTTATTTTAATATGACCAAAATGATGGCGCTTGGAGCGCTGTTGCTCATCGAGGATGGCAACGTTAGATGTCACAAATCGCATCGCCAGAAGTTGTTGATATTATATATCCCAAAAATATTCTCAAGGAGATAAGGGGATTTAATCAATTTTGGTGTATCGCAGAATTGTGGAGGAGCGAAACGATCCTCTCAGCGAACTATGTTTTCAAAAGTAGCCATTGTTAGTTATAGTTGTAGTATTATATTGTGCTATTAAATTCGTCTAGTTAATTCTGTCGAGGAGATTGGGTTTTTAGTGCGAACGTTGTGACGCCTCCAATCTTTCCTGGGAATTAAATCTAGTGTGATTTCTAGTACAATATTAACTCTCTATTTCTATATTTGGTGGAATATGACTCTGAGAACCACAACAAGTGGTATTAGAGCTCGGGTATTCTGAGTATGCTCTGTGGTTGCAGTTTAATCTGATCTTGCACATCAGAAAAGTTTTCCCGGGATATGTGACTTTGAAAATGTGGAGGTTTTGGAATATCGAAAATCCAAACAAAGTAAGATATGGTCAAGGACCGTTGAATGCATATTGGATATGCACTTCATAGCGTATCTCGTGCAAAAAGTCAAGAAATTCTGATATTCATGACGACAAAATCATAGAATATAGAATCGTTGTCTTTTCTCGAGGATACTGGATATCTAACACAAATAACTCTAAGTCCACGAGTGGTTCTGGTTTACCATCGTTGGAGGAGCAGTGTCAATGAAATCATCTAAATGAACTTGTCTAGATCATGTCAGAATTCATAGCTTTAGATAAAGTTGATGGAAAAGCTGAGTGACTACACAATAGTTATAAGAGAACCAAGGTTGGAATTTTGGACGTATAAGAGTAAAACCAGGTTTTAACCAAGTTCCAAACCGAGTTCCAAACCAAGTGCACATCTTACACTCCGGCTGATGAGCTGATGATGTTTATGGAAAACTTGATCAATTCACTTGTGGTTTGGAATAGGTAAGGTGGTGTTGTGCATAAACTTGGACGTCGTCACAGTTGTTGAGTGAGATCGGTCCTACTGTTTGTGGCACATATTCTCTGAAGAGAGAAACGTCTAGACGACCTGGTGTACGAGGTACACAACTTGGTCAAAAATACGAAGGACTTGACCATTGGAGTAAAATCGAGAAAGTCGATGAAACATCCTATGGTGCATCGTTCAAAGAATTTGATGCAAGTGTGGTTTCCGAACGCCAAGATCATACACTAAAGAAGATAATGATGTGTTGGATCAATTCAGAATTGTGGGGGACGTGGTCCTAGATAACTACATTCTGAACGACGGTCCCACATAGTAGTAAAAAGTAAGAATCTGCCTGAAAGATGGCAAGATTTCCTACAGTTACATACAAATGTGGGGGTTGTGGGTTAAGGTAAAACCACCCAAACCTTAACAAGGTTACAAGGCGTACTTGGTAGCCGAAGGGAACCTTCAAATGGTAGACCTTGATCGTCTTTTCATGTTTTCGGGAATGGGAATTAAATCCAAATAATATTCCTTGTTATTGCTAATTTGCATAACCATGAGATATTTGAAATGGATATTAAGACTGCGTTCCTTAAACAAAGGATTAGATGAGGAAGTTCACATGGAACTAACCGAGGGGTATGTTGGGTTGGTATACGGACTCGAACAGAGCTCCAAAGTAGTGGCATGAAAGGTTTGACAAAATATTATGTTTTCAAACGACTTCATAATCAACGAGCGTGATACATGTGGTTTTAACAAAACACATAGCTCATAGTATGAAATTTCACTAAGGTTCAAAGCCAAAAGCTACCTTTTCTGGTGTGAAAGTTTGATATGTTGATTATGTAAGTAATCATGACTACTGAAAGGATGTTGAAAAAGAATTCGACATAAATGATATGGGTACGGTCCAAAGACTTGTCTTACTGAGACTTTACTTGGAAATAGTTTCCATAACAATGCTCTTGTAAGAAAGTGATTAAAGACTTGGTGGAGAACCATGGTGCACCCATATTGAAATATGCACATATGCCCAATTTGATATATTGAGACAATAAGTCGGCAATAGCATGTGCATACAATTGCGACTGTCCGTCTGCAATAACAAAGGCATATAGTAGCACAAATAATGGTAAGTCTAGACAGGCTTGTCGTAGGCACAATACCATTAAGCAGTTGATCTAAGATGGCATTATCTCCACTGATCATGGAGGATAAAGTAGATCCTTTGACGAAAGGACTTCCATAGAGATCTAATAGACTGCCTATCAAGAGGAATGATATTAAAGTCTACAAATTAAGAATTGACACAGCGGTAACCCAACCATGTTGACTGGAGATCCCAAGATCATAGTTCAATGGGACAACTAAGTTGTGAAAATTCAAGAGGGCACTTAAGAGTTTTAATAAACTCTAAACCCATTGCCTAGGATAAAGAAGTGCATCCTACAAGTGTAGCAAAGGTTAAGTCGGAACTTTTAATGATTCCTATACTGTCATGAAAATGAAGTGGAGTATGGTAGGATACTCTTAAATAGGAGATCACCTATGTAAGTGTGAGGTGTAGGCCGCCTCAACATTGAGTAAAATGTAAACACTTATGAAACCAAGAGGGGGCGCCACGGCCAAAACGGGCCCAACAGTGAGAACTAAAATTTTGCTTAGAAAATTTATTATGTGAATATCATTGTCTGGTTTTACACGAACGGCTGACCAATTCAAGACATCATGTTCATTGGGTAGCCTAGTAAATCCGATGATATCCCACTAAGAAAGGTTCAAAGCCAAAAGCTACCTCTTCTAATGTGATAAATATTCGTTTGAACTCTCAGTATCATGCATTGCATCAATTGCATTAATTTCATTTGTGTGGGGGATTGTTGGATATTGGGTGAATATTGTGATGTATGAAAAGTGTATGAACACCTCTTTTGGGTACGAAATTCGAACACCACAAGTATCAAGGATACTAAATATTATTGGATAATATTACTCTACTCCGGGAGTAGATGAGGTTAGCATTTCGAATTTTTCGATTCGGAATTGAAACGAATGAGAAATTAATTGTTATTGTTGGGTGTTTGAATGTGGATATCCCACTTTGGATATAAACCATAAGGTGGACCGGACCGAACCTTGGACCACGGACTCGAGCTCGGGTCTGGGTTCGGGTCGGGTCTGGGTCCGGGATCGGGCTGGTACTCGGGCCGTGGGCCGTGACTGGGCTTGGTGGTCGTTGGGCTAAATATATTCTTTTTGGGCAAAATTTAGAATTAAATTAACTTGGGCCCAGTTAATTATTTTCTTCTTTTGGGCCAAGAAGAATTAATTTAGGCTCATTTCTTTTCCAAAGAAATCAGGCAGCCCAGCAGAAGGTTGAATTACGTTTGAAACGTTTCATTTCTAAAGCAGTCAGAAATTGAAAGATTCTTGATGCTAAATTTGAAACGTTTGAATTTATAAGTGAAAAACATTTCACTTTAAAAGTGGTAAGTGAAATGTTTTTCACTTTAAAAGTATAAGTGAAATGTTTCACTTTTAAAAGTGGTTAGTGAAAACATTTCATTTCTCCAAATTTCTCCTATATAAAGAGTCTCTCATATGAATGAAAAGATAAGAAGACGAACACACAAAAATCAAAGATCATTTCTGCATTTTAAGCATTCTACATACATCACAACAGTGAGAGTTCTTGAGCAAAATAAGTTCGTGGAATGTTGTTCTTGAAGTGGTTCAATTACAACACGTAATCGTTGTATCTTGGGAAGTTAGTTGCACGAACCCGTACCACCGTAGGCGGGGCAATATAACTTTAAGGATAGAGAGTCCAACTCTTACCTCGATTCGTTTTTATTTGTTCATCGCATATATTTCTAGTATATTTCAGATTAAAAGTGCAGGAAATCCAATAGTTAATTGATACAAAAATCACTAATGATGAAATAACTTGCACCAAAACAAACCAAAAGGCATAAAAAATCACATGTAAAAAACATAAATAATATTACAAGCAACAACAAATAATAATAATAATAATAATAATAATAATAATAATAATATAAAACAAATTAAAGAGCACGCTATACTAATTGTTTTGCACTGTCAAGTAGTTTTAATGAAGCCATAACAATTTTATTTTATGAATTGGTGTGATGCACAATTTACACTCAATAATTCTGGTGAAGTGACTTAAAGACAATCACATTATCTATAATATCGGATGTAAAAAAAAAATTATATCTCAGATTCTTTTTCCTATGTGTCTTTTATTTTCTTGCATTTTATTTAAACTCAAATGATTTTACATAAAAATCTTCTTGTCAAATTTAATTTTTCGGAACGCAAATCGAGTGTGCATTAACAAGTAATAATTCATCCAGACAATGCATGTTACAATTTTTCTTGTGCAATCTTTTTTTCCCATTTTGCCACCTAAAATGTATTATAAAAGGCCAATGGTTAATGAAATGAAAAGAGTAATATATATATATATATATAGGGTCAAAATCTAATACATACCCTATCTTAGATAAGATATAAGACCCAATATACACCATTGGATCAATTAAATCCAACAGTCCATAAAAAAAGCAAAAAATAGGCAAGAAAATTGATTTCAATTAAATCAGAGGTATAATAGTCAAATTTACATCATTACAGCATCTACAACCCAAAAAAGAGGGCACAAAATCTCCCTAAATCTCGCAGTGAGGAGGTTGACTGAACAGAAAAGACGGGGGATTTGATTGAGGGCTTCGTAATGGTGGATTTGATAATGTTGATTGCTGGTCTTGAGATTGTTCTGAAGCGAGAATCCATTATTAAAATGGGCGATGAAATTGAAGGATTCTTCTTTTTTTCTCGTTGGGGTTTATGTGAGCATTTGGGCAAGAACAGAAGCTCACCCATATCACGATTAATTGATATTCTATCTTCTCATCGTTTCAATAGCAACTTTCAATGGATCTTTAGTATTATAAGCTTATTTGTAAAACTCTCAACTCAAATCTGATCAATTAAAAATATTCAATTATACAGTATCCTATAAGCCAATATACAGTATGTTATAACACATTATACGGTACATTATAACTCATTATATAGTGTGTTTATAAAATATTAAAAATATTCAATTATACAGTATCTTATAAGCCATTACATAGTACGTTATAACACATTATATAGTATATTATAACCCATTATACAGTATGTGTTTAATATAAAAATATGTATTTGATCTATATCCTATATATATCATCAACATCAACATACTTAATCTTACTACTCAAAATAAATAACAAACTTAAAAGAGTAAAATGAAAATAAAAGAAAGACATACTGACAGACAAATGTCATACTGCTCAAAATAAATAACATACCGACAGAGAAATGTCATTCAATTTCTCATATATTTTCTGTCAAAACAAATGAAAAAGAAAGAAATAATTTTGTATTATTATTTAGAAAGAAAAAGACAAAGGGTTATTGTTGTTGTTGTCATCAGTCAATGGGTCTCCACATTCACAGTCAGTCACATGAACCAATGCACTATTTCTCCTTTTGTATCTTATGAGCCATTATACAATATATTATAACATATTATACAGTATATTATAACTTATTATACAGAATATGTTTATAACATATTAAAATTATTCAATTATACAATATCTTATAAGACATTATACAGTATATTATAACACATTATACGATATATTATAACTCATTATATAGTACGTGTTTATAACATATTAAAAATATTCAATCATACAGTATCTTATAAGCCATTATACAGTATGTTATAACACATTATACAGTATATTATAACTCATTATATAGTATGTGTTTATAACATATTAAAAAAATTCAATTATACAGTATCTTATAAGCCATTATACAGTGTGTTATAACACATTATACAGTATATTATAACTCATTATACAGTATATTAGTCATAGGATTATCCATTCATCATCTCATTACCTGTGTGTATTCTCATCTGGAAAGAAATTATTATAAAGTATACACACATCAAACAAGCATATTCTACACACACTTTTCCAATAAAATATACCCACTGATCTCCCCAAATAAACCAATAAACATTCAACTCTTCTACACACATTAAAACACACACCAATATTCTCTCTCTCTCTCTCTCTCTCTCTCTCTCTGATACATATAATAATATTCGAATTGTAAGCTTTAATATAATTTAACATTGTTCGAAGATTGAAGCTCTTTTTGCACTTCTGGAGAAGATTAGAGACGTCGAGTGGGTGACGATTCCTGATGCTGCCATTGTTTGCTTGAAGAAATTGAAGAGGGTGTTTCATTCTGCCAAAAAAATCTTGAAAGTGTGTCACGCTGGCAGCAAACTTTACCTGTGAAATCCCCGTTTGTGTATATAATTTTATGAAGGAATAATTAAAAAGGGACGAGGAATCTGTTATTGCGTATAATAAGGGATTTGATTTTGATCCTGTATGTTATTTGATTGGGGTTGTTAGACCTATTGACTAAAATGCCCCTATCATCATTAAATTAAAGATTAAAACTGAAATAATAGCTTTAATTATGGACCTTGGGATCAAATGGTTTAAATGGTCTAGATTGTGTCTTATATCTTACCTAAAGAATAGGGATGTATTTGATCCACATCCTATATATATATATATATATATATTTGAAACAACTGGTTTTGAACTGTTGTAAATTTGGAATAAAAGTTCTCACAGTGTACACCTTCTCAACTGAGAACTGGAAGCGCCTCAAGGTAAAAATGAGGCGCCCCAAGATAAAAATGCATTTTTACCTTGGGGCGCTTCCAGTTCTCAGTTGAGAAGGCGTACACTGTGTCCACGCCTGCACTATGACCATGTTGTATTGGCAGCCTTCTATTCTTTGCCCACCTTCCATGCCCATCCATGATCACAGCGACGTGTTTGGGCATCAGCTCTGGCCGGAGATCTCCAGGCAATTGGATTGCACTTTTCTGATCAGTTTCAATATTTTCAATTGAATTAGAGGCGGCTGCCAAACGAGACTTTGAAATAGGAGAACATGCAGGAGAAAAATATTCAAAAAATATTTGGTCTATTTCCATTTATTTTCTTTTGTGGGCTGCAAGGTTTGAGTGAAGAAGAGGGAAGAATCTTGATTGGTAATAATGGAGAAGTCATTGGCAATTGTAAACAAATTATCTGCATTTTTGTCAACTTTTTAAAACTTCTTTTCACTATAAGATCCTCGGAGTGATATAAATTATTCCGTACAAATTTATGTTGAATGAATGGATCATGGAATATTTATAGCCAAATGTGCCAGATATTTATTGCAGACGACATCTTATTAGTACTACTAGATTAAATCATCATTAAATTAATATCTAAGCTACTATTACTACTACCAGAATAAAGGAAAATTACTACAACTCGTTATGTACCATATATACTTGAGAAACACTTTTGTATCCCGGATAGGCGGATACATGTATTCTAGAAATAATGAATATTTGTACTTTTGAATTGAAGCATTTAATACGCATAATTTAAGTATCCAGTATTATACTTTACAAATAATACTCTATATTTGGCAAAAAATAAATATTATTTTTAATATAAATTGATAATTATTATTAAAATTATATAGTCCTTAATTGAATATCACACAATTAAAAATCAAATGTTAGTAATTTATTAAAATATTGTCAATCAGTGACATACAAAATATTTTTCTTCATAATATAAAAGTGGGTTCAATATGCTTTATTTAAGTGTGGGGGTAGTTTTGTAATTTTGGACATATTATAAGTTTGATTGCTTTGATGCACCCTTGGGATGTTTTAATTCACATCAGATAAAGGCAATCTTTTTGAAATTTGATTTTCTTGGAACAAACTGATTTATATGCCATGAGTTTGAACCGGTTGACTATGATTGAAATAGAAATATTATAATTGAAACAACTTGTTTCTTGAGTTTTATTGATACAATGATGAAGCTATAAAATGTAATTCCGGGTGTTAGTAGACTATGCCAACCATGTGAGCATTTGAGCATTTCATTTGATTGAATTTCCATGGAAATTTTATTTCTTTACTTGTGTGTATCTTCAATGTTTTTGTACTATTAGAAGTTGCTTTGAACCATGTCAAAATTGCATTTATGTGTGCACTCTTGCAAATGATAAAGGCACTTAGGATTTTTAACCCAGTTAGCCTAAAAAGCCTACCTTGTGCATCTTTATCTCTAATGAACTACCTTTGAGCTTGTGGTCTTTTTGTTGATTATACCTGAATTATGAGCTTTTACCAAAAAAATTTCTTTCCCTCTTGCATTACCCATCCAAAAACGAGCAGAGCAATGAGGATATATTTCATGGGTTTCAATAGAATGACATGTATGGAGTTAAAATGGGGTCGCTTTTGACGAATACAAAGGGTGTTATTCGATCTGTGGGATAAAAGAAATTGTGAGCTTGTGCTTCTTTCTCATTAGAACCATGTTAAGACCTTTTTTATTCTTGAGTGCACATTTCTAAAATAGTGAAGATTTTGGTGTATAAGCAAGCTTATAGGCAAGGATTTACATGGTAAGATTTGAGTAAAACACGTTATCCCTATACACTTAACTGTTTGGAGAGGATTGTGAGAAAGTCTACTAAATTCTAAACATATCCACTTTTATATGTGATCGTCCTGTCGATATTTGATCAAAAGTTTGCAAGAAAATACTAGCTATAATGTGTGACAATGTTTCTAGTGTTCCACCATGTCTTTGTACCATATCATCTTTATCAATTATCTTCTATTCTAATGAATTTGAGAGAAGTATGCTTGTCTTAATCATTGCCCGAGGACATGCATTTGGCTAAGTGTGGGGGTGTTTGATATGTGTACTATTTGTTTAGCAATATCTCTAATTCTAACGTTTTTATGCGATATTTTATGATAATTGCTCGTCTAAAGTCTTGATTTTATCATGTAGGATGTTTGGAGCCTTTGACGAGAAAAGATGTGGAATTGGTCGAGATTGAGAGCCCTAGATGAAGTCGAATTGGTCGAGATTGAGCAAAAACGTATGCACGTGTTACACAAGCTAATGCTGGAGTGAGAACAAAGACTCGCTCTAGTGCGAGCGTTGCTTAGATTCAAGGCTCGCACTAGGGCAAGCCACTCTGCTGGCTCCAACACGATTTTTTCAATTTTTTGACCGGATTTCTGGAGAAGGTTTTTGACTTATTTTGATGTATCTTCTTCCCCAAGTATTGTTCTTCATTGTATTCTTTCACACTTTTGGATGATTGTAGCTTTGAGGTTGATTTTAGATGCTAAAAACCTTATCCGGGCAATTATAATAGGAATTCATCTTCTCGATTGGTGAGATTTGTTCTTAATCTACTTTTTCTAATTGTGTATTTAATTTTCTTCTTTACATGCCAAGTGTTTGATGAAATGCTTAACTTAGATGTACAATTTTTTACTGTGTTTCATTGACCCATTGTTAGTTAAAATTAAATTGCTATCAGTTAGGGCCTCATTTAGTAGCAACTATAGGCTATTAGACCTTTAAGGGGAAATCAATGTCATTAATTAGACTCAATTCATGCTAAGTGAATTAGCTCTTCATGCCATCTCTCTTCTAGTAATTAATGCTTCTCCTCTAATTAATCGAAAGTCTAGTCTCTAGATGTGCTTTAGGAGAAATTGATATATTGATAGGCTATCTGTTGGTAAGTTACACTTAAGGAAATAGTAAGAGGTTCACATGTTATCATTGATTCTCTTAAGTTGGCTACTTAGCTACTTAATTAGAATTAATCTCATGTATCTATGAACAAATCGAGAAGATGATGGGTGATTACAATTGACCAAGTTTCTCCATTATTGTTTATTTTTATCATTTAATTGCTTACTTTACATTTTCTTTTGCTTAGCTTCCTTACAATTGCAATCAATCCCTCCTTTTTACTTAACTTCCATAAGTAGTTAACAATCATGATTGATCTACACTCCCTTGGATTTGACCCTTGCTTACCGCTCTCGCATTAGGTATTAAGTTAATATAAATAGTATTTTTGGTATATGTTACGACACGCATCTGTGCAAGCAATATATCTTACAAAATAATATCAAAATATATATCTTGTATTTTTTACTCCAAAAAAAATATTTTTATTCTATCATATTGTACCCCTACAATTACTAATCATTTTATTTCTCATTTCCATATTTTTAGTCAATTATTTCACCATAATTTTCAACAAAAACTCAGAAAATATTCATACTTATTAAATGCCAAAGTTTTGTTGTCTTGTATTTCACTACTACTACTACTACTACTAGTTCCCCTTACTAATACTAATAGATCCCCTTACTAGTAGTTACTACTACTACTACCACTAAAAGATCCCCTTACTAATAGCTACTACTACTACCACTAATAGATCCCCTTACTAGTAGCTACTACTACTACCACTAGTAGATCCCCTTACTATTACTAATAGAGCCCCTTACTAGTAGCTACTACTAATAGATCCCCTCACTAGTAGGTACTACTACTACTACTGGTAAATCCCCTTACTACTACCACCACCAATTCACCGGTTTTGTGTCATCAAGCTTTGGAGAGATTGGTCGGCGGTTATCCTACATAGCTAGTCATAGTGTCTCCAACCCCGATCCTTTTCCACCCATGGCGACATTTCCGCCCCCCTCCTCCTGCGCCACATGCACCGGATGATGAGGATTTGGACGAGTAGATGACCTACTCGTTAGGGGAGTTTGCTATTTCCTTTTTTTTTTATGTTCGTGAGCATGTTTTGTGTTTTCTCGTGTTTTGTGTGTTTTTTGTTCTTTTTTTGGTTGTTGTGCTTTTGTTTGATTTTGTGGGTTTATCTCTGAAAACCCTCATGAGACTACACTCGTCCTTTAGGAGGAACCTAAAAGTGTTTGGGGTTGGGGGTGGGGGTGGGGGGGGGGGTCATTTCGGTTTTGAATGCTTTTGTGCAGCCTTGGAATGTTGTAATTGCCATGAGATTATAGCAAGCTTTTTGAATTTTCATCTCTTTGGAATAAAATGATTTAAATACCATGAGTTTGAATCGGTTGATTACGAATGAGATAGACATATTATACTTGGAACATTTTTCTTCTTGAGCATTTATTGATATGATGATGGAAATATGATTTGGAATTGTATAAACACTAGGATCATTAGACTTCGTCTAGCATAGAGTTTTTTCACAATAGAAGCATACATGTGATCATTAACATTTTGCCGGTGCACACAATCCGAATGTGCTATTGAAATCAGGGACGGGGCCAAGATTTAGAGTTCGAGAGGCGAAAACAAAAAAAGGGTTAAAACTTGATCTTTTTGGATCTTGAGGGGGGCAAAATTTCAAATTTAAAAATTTAATAGGGCAAAAAGCTAATTTTCTCAAAGTTGGGAAAACAAAAAGGATTGCTCTTTTAATCCCTTAAATAGATGGTTGTAAAATTGGCAAGAGCTTGACAAAAATAGTTTTAAAATTTACAAATAGTAAAGAACAAAAAAAGGGAAAGGGAAAAAAAAATGAGAAGAAAGGAAAAAAATATTGAGAAAAAAATATAAATAAGATAATGCCACATGGCCAACATGTGCTTTTAATTGTCAAATATATTTGACAGATGTGACTATCTCCGCACGTTCTTAATTTGAAAGTATGAGACTAAATTTATCGAGCCTGTCAAGCTCAGGGCTAAGTTCGCCACACAGTTACCTTAAAAGACTGAAAGTGATTTTACCCGGAAAAAAAATCAGAACTTGCTAAGGGTAAGATTTGAGGATTTTACTCATTTCAAATGCAATATACCAAGTAAATTACTAAAAACCTCTTAAAATAAAATTTGATGTAAAAGCTCATGATATAATTTTTTAAGCTAAAATACTCACTTCACTAAATTTTTCATTCAAAATAGCCCAACAATTTGGATTGTATGTTTCTCTAGTCAATCATTCTTGGTGTATTAGACTAAGAACTAACCAATTTTTAATTATATAGAAACATTTTATGTAGTCATTAAATTTTTATGCTGAATAAGAATGATTTTAATTATTTTTTTCAATTTTTCGGTATGTTCTAATGAACTAAAAAATATTTTTAACATAATTAACATGGTAAACTTATAAAATACAAAATATTTTTGTATTTATCATTTAAAAAATAAAGTTCTTATTCCACGTTCAACTATGAATGTGAAAAAAAAAATTGAAACGAGAATGTCTTTTATAGTTAAATATAAAAATTTGTTATTCTTAATATATTAACATGATAAGCCGATCAAATTGTAAGATCAAGACTGTTAAACATGTCCTATCAAGTAGCATTTTCAAATTCAATGAATGTAAGTATATATAATCAGTAAACATAAAAAGGGAAAATTGCACTTCTCGTCCCATAACTTTCCCCGAATTCAATTTTTGTACTACTTGTTACTAAAATCTCACGTTGCATCCCATACCTTTCAAATAATCTCACATTTGGTCTCATCCGTCCAATTCCGTCTATTTTTAATGGCAGAAGGCATGTGCCTTGCATGTGGGCCGTTACTCAAAGCCTTGACCGTGATATGCACCTGATTTGTGCTCCAAAACAAGAGAGAATTACAAAAAGCTCCCCAACTTGTAATTAGTTTCATATTTTAACAAAAAAACATAAAATACAATACACATATATATATATACACACACACACAAAATTATATAATATTTTTTATATAAAAATAACAATTTTTTGTTTTAAAAAGTCACTGTTCATCATCTTCACTGCAAAGACGATGAACAGTGAACCAAATTTCCCCCCCAATACACACACACATAGACATATATAATATGTATATATATACACAAAAAATTGTATAATATTTTATATATAAAAATAACAAAAAAAAATCACTGTGAAGACGATAAATGTCGCCCCCCCCCCCCCCGGCCTAACACACGTACATAATCACACATACATATATAGACACACACATAGAAATATATAATATGTATATATACACACAAAATTATATAATATTTTATATATAAAAATAACAAAAAAAAAATCATAGTTCATCGTCTTCAACAGTGAACCTAATATCCCCCCCCCCCCCCCCACCACACACACATAATCATACATACATATATAGACACAAAAAAAAATCATTGTTCATCATCTTCACTGTGAAGACAATGAATAGTGAACGATTGGAAAAAAATTAATTTTTTTATTTATATATATATATATATATATAATTACTTATAAAAAAAGAGTATTGGCCTTTAACTAACGGCCCACGTGCAACCCACGTGCCTTCTCCGTTCAACATAGACGGAAATGGACGGAGGGGACTAAATGTGAGATTTTTTTAAAGATATGGGACGCAATGTGAGATTTTGGTAACGAGTGGGACCAAAATTGAATTCGGAAAAAGTTATGGGACGTGAAATGCAATTTTCCCAACATAAAAGTATTCGAAACCCAAGCCACATGAAAAACAAATGGATTAAAATTTATATATATTCTTCCTTGATAATTTTCCTGCTAGGGTTAATTACATTAATTACCCCTCTTATTTTGTGTAATTATAATTCAATCCCTTATTTTGAGCACATAACAAATACCCCCTTTTATAATAAAATATTACAATCACCCACTTCCATAAAAAAAACTAACAGAATTCGCGGACATCATCAAAAAATATGTTCTGAATTTTCTATTTTGCCTTTGAAGGGATGAATGTAATTTTTCATATTAAAGAGGATGTAGTTGTAACTTTTAAACACTCTTAAATAAATAATTTTGTAAAGATTTGTTAACATCTTGATATTGACTTTTTTCGTCCCATAATTGGCACTCTCAACACTTTTGGTCCCATGACAAAATTCCATTAGGAATTTAACGGAGCCACGCACGGGAGTTGTGCGTGGCCGTTAGTCAAAGTCAAAAAAAAAAAGCAAGAAACTGTTCATCTTCTTCCCAACCACGCCCACCACCCGGCACCCCTCAGCCCCACCCCAATCCTATCACCTACAGCCCTAATCACGCCCTCCACTGCTCAATTAGTCTGATCCCCTCTCTCCCTAACTTTTTCGGCGTTAACTGTGTGTGTATTTGTGCTTATTCGAAGTGTGTAGGTGTGTGTCTATTTTGTTTGTAGTTCGTGGCCATGGCTTTGAATTGAGTGGTGGGAGAAAACTTTAGGTGGCTAGTGGAGGGGGAGCGGAGGTGGAGCTGGACGGAGAGGGAAGGATGACCAGAGGTTGGGGGTGTTGGTGCCGGCGGATAGAATGGTGAGGGGAAGGGTTGTTAGCAGGGAAGAAGCAAATTTTTTCCTTTTTGTAATTTTTTTAATATTAAAAGTGTTTAATATTATTAGTAAAATACTTTTTTATATCAATATTTAAAGTTTGACTTATGATCATTTTTAAATTTTTAGATATGAAGATTTTGACATTTATTAAATTATATTAACTAACTTAATTTTTGATTCATTTTTAATATTTATTGAATTTGTTTCTAGCTAATAGAAAATAACTTTTTCACCTTGGACAAAAAAATTATTTAAATGTAAAACCTAATTAAAAAGGGTAAAGACGATAATCCATGTGAATTTTGTGTGTGAAAACTCTTTTTTATCTAAAATATTTTTCGTTACACTTTTTTATCTCAACTCCACGGGTTTTACACTTTTCTATCTATTAGCATATTCCGGCGGAATATTCCATTGGAGTTACAGCACATACGGCGGAGTTAAATAAAAAAGTTAAAAAATCCTCAAAGTTTGGATAAAAAAGTGTAATCAAAAAATTGTTTGGATAAAAAAGTGTAAGCAAAAAATAATTTGGATAAAAAATTGTAAGAAGAAATTTGATTAAATTCTACTTCGGTGGAATATTCCGCCGGAATATACTAATAAATAGGAAAGTGTAAAACCCATGGTGTTGCGATAAAAAAGTGTAACGAAAAATAGTTTAGATAAAAAAGTGTAAAAACACCCAAAGTTCGGGTGGATTATTGTCTTTACCCCTAATTAAAAATATATAATCTTTGATGTTTTCTATTTTTTTATATATTTTTGTAATTTTTTTATAACACATTAAAATATATCTAAACATCCCATATTTTTGCCCTTTTTTTTTGTTTTTTCCTCTTTGTCTAACGACGAAATCCGTTAAATTCCCAACGGAATTTGGCCATGGGACCAAAAGTGAGAAGTTGGCCACTTATGGGACCAAAAGTGAGAAAACCAACAAGCGTGGGACCAAAAGTGTAGAGAGTGCCAATTATGAGACGAAAAAAGCAATTTTCCCGATTTATGCCAATGCAATTATTCTTTAGAAAATAAACATAAATACCGACTTTCGATTTATTCAAGGAACAATATTATTATTTAATTCAGATAAATCTAAATTACTAAGTTGCCAAAAAATATGAAATCAATTACTAAATTTAAAAGTTGAAAGAAAACAAATATATGTATGGTTATAATAAAAATAAAAAATTTAATAAGTTATTATGAAAAAATATAAAAAAATGAAAACATAAGTAGCAGAAGTTAGTATTAGAGGGTGAATGTAAGGTTAAGGGACTGTCTGTTACATGATCCAATAAAGTAGATTGTATTGTAATTACCAAAAATACAAAGGGCATTAATGACTGAACCCTTTCTATTTTTATTTTAAATAACTTTCCGTCACATTTGACTAACGGCCATTAGTTAGAGGTGGGTATATGTAAGATTTTATTTTAAAACAGGGTGTTTGTTATGAGTTCAAAATAAATGGAATGGGCCGTAATTATACTAAATAAGAGGGAGTATTTTATTGTAACTAGTAATCAACTCATATGATCTCGTTAAAGCAATTCATATATATAGATATTGTTCAACTTGATAAATCCAATACTTGAACCATAACTTAAATATACCCCTCAAAAAAAAAGCTTAAGTAATATAAACTACTAATTAATAAGCTATAATTATTTAAAATAAAATAGTGATTGACATAAAAATTAAATTAATATCATGAGATATTAAGCTAATCGAAAATCAAGAATTTTATAATAAAATCACTAAATATATTCTTATGTAAATTGATTATTCTTTTATACATTATCTTGTTTAATTTTAATGGATTAAGTGCTTAATTAATTTCTTCTTTTATCTCATTGAGTCCTTTATACTTATAATAATCTCTTCGTTATGGCTCAAAATCTAGATATTTGTATAGTCTTTTGAGTTTTTATTATTTTTTGTATTTCTCAAATTTTTATAGCAATAAGACTATAGTGATGCAATGCCAAAATGAGTAAGTTGAATGAATAAAATGAAATCAACTCTTTACAAATAAGGTTAGCCAAGCTCTTGAGTGTAAAAAGAAAGGCGATTAAATAAAAATGAAGTGATGTGCAAGTCATCACTAAATGAAAGTGACAAATATTGAATTACAATAACAGATGTCAATAAATCTACCGAGACCATGAGGAAAAGTGTCCTATTTCTAGAATTTAATATTAAATGTAAATTTGTTGTAATTTTGTTGTGCCATATATGTTGGGATATTGGACTTCCAATATATTTTCTTCTTTTAATGAATAAATACATAGGAGTAACCTTATTGACAGTTGTAATGTAACTGTATATACTTCTTATTATTGTAGATTTTTTAGTTTAGTTTTGTTCTTTATTTTTGACTCTTTCGCCTTTAAAAAATTGAATTACATGGTGATATTTTTAGGTATATCAAAAGTTCAAAAAATAACTCGTACTTTTATAAATTTTCTATTTCTATTATGTATATATAATTTTACATTTGATTCCTTTCTATTATTTTCTATATATCACTCCTTCATAGAGTCCTCTATATCTAATTTTCTTGTAGAGTCCTTGTGTGCAACTACATATATAATTTCATTATAGAATACTAATGTAATTATACACTTATTATTCTAGATACATACAACTTATTTTTATTATTTATTATTTGACTCTTTTACCATTAAAAAGGTAAATTACATGGCCAAAATTAAAATTAAAAGAAAGATTTTTTTTAGAAAAAAGAGTGACCTAATGCAATGCAACATCTATTTGTATTATTATTGTAGAGTTCTAATTAAATAATATACCTAATTGTTGTTGATATTTATTATTTGACTCTTTTACCATTAAAAAAGTAAATTAGATGTGGATATATTAGGTACATCAAAAGTTTCAAAAAACCACTCTTTTTATAATAGTATCTTCTTTTATAATAGTAGAGATAGAGATTAACCCTTTCCGCTATTATAAATGGATATGCTTTTGCAGGCATTTCATCAAACTTAAATAAAACAATCAAGAACACGTACAAAACTATGGAAATCCAATTGCCTAATTTCATGAGCTTCACCCCTCTTGTGCTTTTTTCATCTTTCATCGTCCTACTAATCAAAGCATGGAAGATTACGAAATCTAAATCCGATCCACCCGAGAAAAGTGTTGGGAAAGAGTGCCAAAATAAATGACATCGGCGCAACGCGGAAGCGATATAATTCTTTTCCCCACTAACTGGATAAAAATGGGACCACACCAATGCTAGTACGATAGAAAGAAATAGAATAAACGAGACAAGAGTTTTTACGTGGAAAACCCAAATCGGGAAAAAAACCACGGGACCGAAGTCAAAAACCTCCACTACAACAATAATGGGCTTACACAATTTCTTCCTAAACTAATTAGGGGATACACAAAATCTTCAAGAGAATATCCCTTGGATTACAAATACATCAAGTTTAGAAACTTGGAATTGTAGAAGAAAAATAGAACACTCTCTCGATCTTATTTTTCTTCTCCCAATTTTTCCCTCTTATTTTTTTCTCTCTTTCTCTCTATTTCTCTCTCTAGCTCTCGTTGATGGTGTGTAGAGAATGACAAAGAGAGCCTCTATTTATAGGGAAAATGCATGGCAATTTTCAACACTTATTATGTCATGTCATATGTCATTTGCCCCTTTTTATTTTCAAAGAAAGTGGCTGCAAGTTTTTCAACAAAACCAGCCACCTTTATATGGCCACCCACATGGGTGGGACCCAACAATTCTCCCCCTCCAACTCATGTGGGGGGCACAACCAAGCCCGCTTCGCTTTTGCAGACTTCAAGCTTTTCTCTTGGCAAAGACTTTGTGAGCATATCTGCGCCATTATCATCCGTATGCACTTTATCAAGCTGTATCAATTTTTCGTCAAGAACATCCCGGATCCAATGGTATCTCACATCTATGTGTTTGGACTTTGAGTGGAAAGTCGAATTTTTACTCAAGTGGATCGCGCTCTGACTGTCACAGTAGAGCCTATACTTTTCCTGCTTCAAGTCCAACTCCTCTAGAAACTTCTTCAACCACAACACCTCTTTACATGCTTCAGTCACAGCAATGTACTCGGCCTCTGTTGTGGATAATGCCACACATTTTTGAAGTTTCGACTGCCAAGAAATAGCTCCCCCTGCAAAGATAATCAAGTATCCGGACGTGGACTTCCTGGAATCAATATCTCCAGCCATGTCTGCATCTGTGTACCCCTCTAAAATAGTTTGGCCATCACCAAACCTTAGACATAGTCTCGAAGTGCCTCTCAGATACCGCATTATCCATTTCACTGCTTCCCAGTGATCCTTGCCAGTGTTAGATAGATAGCGACTAACTACGCCAACTGCATGAGCAATATCGGGTCTAGTACATACCATAGCATACATCAAACTGCCAACTGCAGAAGCATATGGTATCTTCTTCATCTCTTGTTTATCTTCCTCACTTGTGGGGCATTGTGCGGAGCTGAGTTTGAAATGACCCGCAAGTGGAGTACTAACCGCTTTAGATTTACTCATGTTGAATCTTTCAAGAACTTTCTCAATGTACTGTTCTTGAGATAACCAGAGCTTCTTGTCAGCTCTATCCCTAGAGATTTTCATTCCAAGGATCTTCTTAGCCGGACCCAAGTCTTTCATCGCAAAAGACTTTCCAAGTTCTTTCTTCAGCTTCTCAATCTTGCTGGCATCATGACCTACAATCAGCATGTCATCAACGTATAACAGTAGAATTATAAAATCTCCATCTGAGAATTTCTTAAAGAATACGCAGTGATCTGAGCTGGTTCTCGTGTAGTCATGGTCTGTCATGAATGAGTCAAATTTCTTGTACCACTGTCTCGGAGCTTGCTTCAGACCGTACAAGCTTTTCTTCAACCTGCACACCAGGTTTTCTTTTCCTTTGACTCTGAACCCTTCCGGTTGCTCCATGTAGATTTCTTCATCTAGATCTCCATGAAGAAATGCAGTCTTCACATCAAGTTGTTCAATCTCCAAATTGAGATTGGCAGCTATCCCAAGAACAACTCTGATCGAAGACATCTTCACCACTGGTGAGAAAATTTCTTCAAAATCAACACCCTTTTTCTGATTGAAACCCTTCACAACCAGCCTTGCTTTATATCTGGGTTGTGAGCTATGTTCCACATTTTTCAACTTGTACACCCACTTATTTTTTAGTGTTCTCTTGCCTTTAGGCAGCTTCACCAAGTCATAGGTGTGATTTTCTTGTAAGGATTTCATCTCCTCTTTCATGGCCTCCATCCACATATCTCTCTGATCATGTGATATGGCCTCTGGGTAACTCTCTGGTTCTCCCCCATCAGTGAGCATCACATACTCATCTGGATTATATCTGGTCGAAGGACGTGTCTGTCTGGTTGACCTTTTAACCGTCGCCTCTTGTGGCAGAACTGGATCATCAGTCTGTATAGGTGGCATCTGGTCATCAACTGGCTCATCATCAGTTATATCATTCTGCTCGTCCTGTACATCTCCCCCGTGATCCCGAGTTTTACGTGAAGGAACTGGATCTAAGTCATCAGGAACTTCCTGAGAAGATTCTCTCCTCTCGATCTGTTTTGTAACATCAAATGTTTGTTCCTCAAGAAACACAACATCTCTGCTTCTGATAACTTTTCTGTTCACCGGGTCCCAAAGTCTGTAACCAAACTCTTCATGGCCATAGCCCAAGAAGGTACATGGTTTGGTTTTGTCATCAAGCTTGGATCTTTCATCTTTTGGAATATGAACAAACGCCCTGCAGCCAAACACTCTCAAGTGTTTGTAGGAAACATCTTTCCTTGACCAAACTCTGTCTGGAATGTCACCATCCAAAGGAGCTGATGGAGAAAGGTTGATCAAGTCAACTGCAGTCCTCATTGCTTCACCCCAAAAGGATTTGGGCAATTTTGAGTGTGATAACATACATTTGATCCGTTCACAAATTGTCATGTTCATCCTCTCCGCCACACCATTGTGTTGTGGAGTTTTTGGAACACTCTTCTCAAGCCTGATACCATGGTCACGAAAATGCTGTTCAAATGGACCCTGGTATTCGCCACCGTTGTCTGAACGAATACACTTCAGCTTCCTTCCGGTTTCTCTTTCAACTTTTGTTTGAAAATGCTTAAAGACTGTTATAACCTGGTCTTTAGATTTCAAAGCAAAACACCAGACCTTTCTAGAGAAATCATCAATGAATGTGACAAAATACACTGCACCACCAAGTGTTTTGTCTTTCATATAGCATACATCAGTATGCACCAAGTCCAGAGGATGTGATTTTCTGGACGGATAGAAGCTCTTGAACGCAACTCTGTGCTGTTTTCTTGCTAAACAATCAACACAAGTTTGTAGCTCTATCCCATTGACGTCAGGTAGGAGTTTCTTCTTAGCCAAAAGTTGCATGCCTTTTTGGCTCAAGTGTCCAAGCCTCTTATGCCATAGCTCAATGGAGGAATTATTGACTGCTGCATTCACCTCTCCATTGGATAATTTTGCTTGCATCAGGTAGAGTGAGTTCTTTTTCTTACCCTTTGCAGTAATCAGAGAACCTTTGGTGAGCTTCCATTTTCCTTCACCAAAGTTACTGACATAGCCGTCATCATCTAGCTTGCCAGTGGAAATAATGTTGAGCCGAATGTCAGGAATATGTCTGACGTCTCTCAGAATGAGTCGGCACCCTGTGTCAGTTTCCAAGTTAATGTTCCCCATGCCGATAACCTCTGTCACACCATGATTGGCCATTCTGACTCTGCCAAAGTTACCACTCGTGTACGATGTGAACATATCCCTATGTGGGGTGATATGATACGAGGCTCCTGAATCAATGATCCAATCTGTCTCTTGGCATGATGAACTGACACATGCGTCATCACAGATAATGACAACATCACCATCAGTTGCCACAGCTGTGGTGTCTTTGTCATCTTTCTTGTTTTCATTATTTCCATTCTTTTGATCTCTTTTCTTCTTTCTGCAGTCTCTTTCGTAGTGGTTTGGACCACCACAATAATGGCATTTGAAATCTCCTTTGAACTTGGACTTCCCCCTGGATTTGTCTCTCTGGTGCTGAGGACCTCTACTTTTGTTTCTTCCTCGTCTGTCAGAATTTTCAGTCACCAAGGCATTTTGCTCAGTACTGAACACCTGCTCCTTTCTTCTGGACTCTTCGTTTAGAAGGTAATCTTTGACCACTTGCAAGGTCAAATCTCCATTGGGAGCTGAGTTGCTGGCTGACACCACGAGGGTATCCCAACTATCCGGTAATGAGCTGAGTAATAATAAAGCAATTACTTCATCACCAATAGATGATGACTCCTCCATTTTTAATCCGTTACCTCAAATATGAACGTGGCTCTCCAAATGCGAAAACCAAATAGCCCGGGAAAACTTTTCTGATGTGGAAGATCAGATTAAACTGCGACCACAGAGCATACTCAGAATACCCGAGCTCTGATACCACTTGTTGGGAAAGAGTGCCAAAATAAATGACATCGGCGCAACGCGGAAGCGATATAATTCTTTTCCCCACTAACTGGATAAAAATGGGACCACACCAATGCTAGTACGATAGAAAGAAATAGAATAAACGAGACAAGAGTTTTTACGTGGAAAACCCAAATCGGGAAAAAAACCACGGGACCGAAGTCAAAAACCTCCACTATAACAATAATGGGCTTACACAATTTCTCCCTAAACTAATTTGGGGATACACAAAATCTTCAAGAGAATATCCCTTGGATTACAAATACATCAAGTTTAGAAACTTGGAATTGTAGAAGAAAAATAGAACACTCTCTCGATCTTATTTTTCTTCTCCCAATTTTTCCCTCTTATTTTTTTCTCTCTTTCTCTCTCTAGCTCTCGTTGATGGTGTGTAGAGAATGACAAAGAGAGCCTCTATTTATAGGGAAAATGCATGGCAATTTTCAACACTTATTATGTCATGCCATATGTCATTTGCCCCTTTTTATTTTCAAAGAAAGTGGCTGCAAGTTTTTCAACAAAACCAGCCACCTTTATATGGCCACCCACATGGGTGGGACCCAACAAAAAGTTTGAAAAATTGCCCCCATGCCCACCAAAGCTACCGGTGATTGGCCACCTCCACCACTTGGTGGGTGGCGGGCAGCGATACCGTGCACTCGCAAGACTAGCCGAAAAGTTTGGACCTATCTTGCATCTTCAGCTGGGAGAAGTTTCAGCGGTGGTAATATCGTCGCGGGATGCAGCCAAACAAGTGCTGAAAGATCAAGACCCTGCGTGCGCTGATAGGCCTGAAAGCATCGCCACTAAGATCATGTGGTACGATTACATGGACGTGGCTTTTAGTCCAAAGAAAAAAGGTATGAGTCCGGATGATATAGACATGACCGAGGCCGAAGGAATTGCTGGTTCAAGAAAAAATGGACTTTTCTTAATTCCTACACTCTACAATTCTTCCAGTGAGAACTTATAAATCTGCACGGCCAAGAGATATTGCAAGAGTTCTTCATCAAATAATTATGCATGATCAAGTTTTATTAGCTTGATTGTTGAATATCATAACAAATGGTTGGATTTGTATTTCTTTTCATAAATATGTACTTTTGTTGTGTACTTATTATGCGTTAGACGTGTATGTTTTAAACCCTCTTTGGGGGAATCTTGGTTATCTATTTCTATAAGTATAGTTAATTTTTTTGACATTTTTAATGTACCTACAATATTATTATATGAAATTTAATTTTTTTAATGGCAAAATAGTAAAAAGCAAATATTAATAAGGGGTAAAGAAGTTAAACCCTCCGAACTATTAACTTTTTTGCATTTTTTTAGATAACTTTTTTTTTTCACTTTGCCTCTTTAGCTTCACGGGATTTGCAGATTCTTAATTTAACAGCATATTTCGGTGAAATATTCCAACAAAAAATTCAATTTAACACAAAGTTGAGGAAGCAAGGTGAAAAAAATAAAAAAGTTGAGGATGCAAAATGAAAATTTATTATGGGTAAAGTTCAAATTTTGTGTTGTTATATAAGAATCTGCAAATCCCGTGAAGTTTAGGATGCAAAGTGAAAAAAGAAAGTTTATTTAAAAAAGTGCAAAAAAGTGAATAGCTCGGAGGGTTTAATGTCATTACCCCTATTTATTTAATGTCCACAATAATAAGATTTATAACTACATTAGGACTCTATAAGCAAAGTACATGTTGATGTAAAAGTACATAAGGTCACTCCTATTTATTTATTCAGTAAATTAAAAGATGAAATTTTATATTATATATGTGTGTGTGTGGGGTAGTGCACGGTCCAAACATTTTTTTTTTTTGTAGTGAAAATGAGTTGCAAACTAATTAAAACAACAAAACCGAAGGAGATTCTAAGTCCTCCATCAACAAAGTCTCCAGATCCCCTGGTGGCTTCTCCCCAAACTTGCCCATGAAAGGATGACTTCTAGCCCACTTTTGCTAAAGCATCGGCACAACCGTTTTTCTCCCATGGACATGAACAAACTCACACTCCCAAGGTTTCTCTCCAAAATAATACACCCAAATGGATGGTCTTCTGTTGGAATTGGAAGTTTCAAAACTTCAAAAATTTAATTTAATTTTAGCATTATTTGCATTAACAATTTTGATCATAACCTCTCACATTGTATTTATTTGTGTTTTTAATTTGTAGGTTTCAACATGCATCCTAGCATTATATATAAGTCTCAGGGGTCTAGTTAGAAATATAACAAGAAGCATACAACATTCATACATCTTCTAGATTTTTTCTATATTTTGGGCAATTAGGATAAGGTTTTGTTCACAAAGTTTTCTTGTGAACGTCATTACAAGAAAATAGGGCTTCAGCCACGAAAAAATCCGTTGCTGAAGCCCAAATTTCCGTAGCTGATTTTGGCGACGGATCAGATATTCCGTCTCTGTTTCTGTGGCTAATTTGGAGACTTTTCAAAAGAATCCGTCTCTATTCTGTCTCTGAATCCGTCTGTAATTTCATTCATTTTTATGCAATAAATTGGTCTTTAAAGCCGTCTCTAATTCCGTCTCTGATTTGGTTAATTTTTCTGGTCTCAAAAATCGTTGCTGATATCGACACAAGTTCTGTCGCTTATTTAGTTAACATTTCCGTCTCCATATCCGTTGTTAATTCCGTCTCTGATTTGGTCAAAGTTCTGTATCTAAATCCGTCTCTAAATCCCCATTATTTTTCATGTTCCATTTATTAATTTTATGAATCCTGATTCATTACAAATAATCTCAATACAATCAAATTAACATCAAATTCTAAATTAATTACAAATATATCTCATAGAAGATTTTAGTCCAAATTTGGTTTGGCCAAACACATATTGTCCAAGACATAAATACGGATTTAAACGAATGTTCATAAATAATTGACTGTTTGATAAAGAATTAATCACTAAGTTAAGAACTAAACTACTACTACTACTATATCAAATTACTATTACTCGTACAATATATGTATCGTAATTGAAAAACACTTTCGTATCCCAGGTGCATGTATTCAAGAAATAATGAATAATATTTGTACTTTTGCATTTAATTATTTAGTAGGCATATTTTACTTTTTCAGTATTATAATTAACAAATAATACTCTATATTTGACAAAATAGGAGTATTATTTTTATATAAAATTGAAAATTATATTAAATTTATTATAATCCTTGATTTAATATTATACGATTAAAAACAAATGTTAATAATATTAAATATCAATTATTGTCAATCAATGACTTATACAAAATATTTTTCGTAATATAAAAGCAGGTGCAAACAATATATATTACAAACTAATATTAAAATAGCTCGTGTTTTTACTCCAGAAAAATTCATTTTTGTTTGATTGTGTTGTACTTGTACAAGTAGTAATCATTTTATTTCTCATTTTCGTATTTTTTAGACGATTATTTCACCGTAATTTTCACCAAAAATTCAAAAAATATTTGTCTTCTATTTCACTATGACTAGCTACTACTAGATCCCCTTTCTACTACTGATAGATCCCTCACTACTACTACTACTAGATCCCCTTACTACTACTAATATATCCCCCTCATTACTGCTACTACTAGATCCCTTTACTACTACTATTACTACTAATAGATCCCCTTACTACTATTGTTACTACTAATATATCCCCTTACTACTATTACTACTAGATCCCCTCACTCTAATCTTTCCAAGGGTTCCTCAATCTCGAAAGTCTAAAATTAATCATTTGAGGGGCGCAATTGTGCAGATCTCCCTTCGGAAATTTTTGTACATCTACAAGGATTTGAACACAGGACCTCTTTTTTAAGAAACTGGAGCCCCCTTCCGCTCATGCAACTTCTTTTAATACATAAACTCTAGTGACTAAAATAATTAGTTAATGACAACTTGGAAATTATAACATGATAGTATATATTTTCTTTTGTGGTGACGTAATACCATTTGAATAAGTAAAAATGAAAGATAACTTATTTTTTTGGTACGTAAGAACAAAAAGAAAGAGTTTATGAATGGAGTGGCAAATGGAAATTGGAGACTGAACTGTGAATAAAAATTCATCCCAAATCAACAAGCTGCTGTGATGAGAAAACATTTATTATACCATGCTCAATTCAGGAGATAAGCATGTCAAATATTTGTAACTTCTTTAATTTAACAATATTGACGAATTAAGGACTAATTGTAGAGCTTTTGCAGTTTAACAATAAACGCCATCGAGAAAAAAAAAACGAAATGTGGCATGTGTCAATCACATGACTATAAAATTTGAAAAAAATTCAATGTAAAAGTAAAAGTACATGTTGGGTTCATGAAGATTAAAATTGTAATTTTCTCTTATTTACATTTCCAAAATAACAATTTATTCTAATAAAAGGTTGTTGAATTTTTTTGGCATTTTGTCTTACAAGATAGTACTTCATCTACTTCCTTAATTAGTACACTTATATATATAGTATTATCAAACTCCCACTGAAGGATGAAATAGGGAAAGAAAAGCTCTAACTGATCATATATATCATCAATGGCTGCAATGATAACCAGTATGCTAATTATTCCCAGGAAGCCAACTATTAATCTTTCTACCTTTCACAGGACATTAGCTTCAAAACGGTGTCGTATCTCTTCCAATGCAACTGCCACTAGTTTTAAGCCTTGCTCCTCCCAACGCAGTATTGATGTTAAACGACGCTCTGGTAACTACAAGTCTCCTTTTTGGGATTTCGATTATATCCAATCCTTGAACAGTGAATACAAGGTATCATCATTATCGGAAAATTCTAGTCCAGACCCGACTTGGCCGCACCCAAGTGTATTTCATAAGGAGAGTGTATTACACTTGCCATATAATTGGTAAGATATTTCAAAAAATACACATGGGTTTGGCCGAGCCGGGAGCGGGCTAGAATTTCCCCATCATTATCATATATATATATATATATATATAGTAATTACATTGGGTTTTTGATCATTCCATAACTTTGCCCAGTTTTAATTTTGGTCTCATTCATTGCGAGTTTCTCACTTTTAGTTACATAACTTTCAATATACCTTGTATTTAGTTCCAATCCAAATTTCCATCAAATTATAATGGTCAAACTGATCGCTCCTTTAGTTAACACTTTTGAAAGATTTTCTAGGGAAAATTTGAGTGCAAATTGCACTCAGACATGAATTCTATTAATTATTATGGTATTTCTATGTCACTCATGCATGAATTCTATATTAATAATATGTTAATAAAACGAAGCATATGATTTTGACAGTAAAATTGCAGATGGAAATTTTGGTATGGACTAAATGCAGGACATTTTAAAATTACGGGATTAACTATGAGAAATCCGTATTGTATGTAACCAAAATAATAACTGGACAAAAGTTGGGGAAGATAAAATGTGATTTTCCATATATATAGAGTGGTATACTAAATATATATGTGTAGGAAGAGAGATACTTGAGAAGGGCATCTGCGCTGAAAGTGCAAGTGAAGATGCTGATGGAAGAAGCAGTAAGATCATTGGAGGCCGTTGAACAACTTGAGTTGATCGATAACTTACAGAGGCTTGGAATATCTTATCACTTTGTGGACCAAATAAAAAATATATTAAATGCTTTACAGAACGACAAGCATGGGAAGAATTACCAGACAATGGAAAGGAATTTGTACTCAACAGCTCTTGAATTCAGACTACTCAGACAACATGGCTTTGAGGCGTCTCAAGGTGCCCATTAAAATCATCTAATATGATCACTTATATGCATATACAATTCAGACTAATTAATTATATAATTATTTGTTAGAAAAATTTATATGGGTAGAAACGAAAATTGGTTTTGAGGCTTGTCAGAGACAATTTCTTTAAAGTGATATTTGCCCCCACTATATTTGATGTCGGGTTGATATGGCAAACCACTTCCAAGGATACAACAAAACCTACAAAATTTTCAGACAGCAATTCTGAAAATTGTCAACAGAATTCTCTACGAAATTGTGTATATTGATAATGAATGAATTGAAAACGAAGAAGAAGAAAACTAATAATTTTGTTATATATTTTCTGGATTTTTATCATCTATTTATAGATGTTTAAAAGTTTCCTACGAATTGTTGTGTTTGTTAATATGAGAAAAGACACACCAATTCATTTAGGACTTTTCACAAACACTTATCATGAGTTGTGTTCTTTCAGAATACAACGTCAAGTAATCCAGAGAATTTGGGTTGTAATCTAGTGCTTCGCGCCCATAGAAAAAATTAAATAAAATTTAATTTTAGTCACATGATGTTAATCGCACACACATACGCGCAAGCGCCAAGTGCTGCCATAAAAGCGCCATCAATGAGCCACTTTGTGCCACGCGCGTGCGCGTGCTGTGCAATTCACTAGAGCATAGCTCCATTTTATATATTAGTAAACTAATATATCACCTTTTTGTATATAAATGCACTTCAACTCTTTTAGATTTTCCATGTGGGACAAGCTCATTAACTACCCAACACATTTCTTCACTCTTTTCAATTCTTCCATCTTTAACTTTACAATCTATACAAAATATTTAACATTATTAGTACTGGGGTTAATTACACTAACTACCTCTCTTTAGCGTAATTACAGTCTGATTATTTGTGGCCCATAACAAACACTTTCTTCTTACAATAAAACCTTATATTTACCCTCCTCTGACTAATGACAATTAGTCAAACGTTACATTTTTACAACTTACTAATTTAGATTCACGTTCATTGATTTGTAATATTGCTCCTAAAACAAATCGAAACTCAGTATATGTTTCTATTTTTTAAAAGATAATCAAATGGGCATAAATCAAATTTGTAAATCATTATCAATATGTTAATAAGTCTTTACGAAATTATTTATTTTAGACCAAATTGAAAATTAGAATTACATTCTCTTTAATATGAAAAATTATCCCGTAAGGTCAATATAGGAAATTTAGAAAATATTTTTTGATGATTTTAGAAAATTCTGCTAGTTTTTTTAAGGAATGGGGCGATTGTAATGTTTTATTATAAGAGATGGTTATTTGTTATGTGTTCAAAACATGTAGACTGGACTGTAATTATACTAAATAAGAGAGGTAGTTATTGTAATTAGCCCTTATTATTATTATTGGAGCTAAATACAAAGCTATGTTTTTGCAGAGTTATTTGATGATTTCAAGAACATGGAAGACGGTGAATTTAAGGCAAGCCTTGGTGAAGACACCAAAGGATTGTTACAACTATATGAATCATCATTTCTGTTGACACAAGGGGAAAATACCTTGGATCAAGCCAGAGAATTTGCAACCAAATTTCTTCAGAAAAATCTTGATCAAAAATTAATTATTGATGAAAATCTCTTATTATTGGTCCACCATGCTTTGGAGATTCCACTTCATTGGAGTGTTCCAAGAACAAATGCAAGGTGGTTCATTGAAGCATATGAGAGGAGATCAGATATGAATCCTATTGTGCTTGAGCTTGCCAAACTTGATTTCAATATTGTTCAAGCAATACACCAAGAGGAACTCAAACATGTCTCGAGGTGATTAATTTATGTCGGCACTATAAAATTTTGGTGTTTTGTTCAAGAATTACACCAATAGGGTAAATTGCATTTTCGTCCTCTATTCTTCCCCAATTTTTGATTTAGTCCCATTCTTCAAGAAATTCTCAAATTACAAACCAGAGCTTCTAAAAAGTTTCACATTTGACCAAACTTCTGTCACGTATTTAAATCAAAGGATATGGAATAAAAACACCGTGAGATTGAATATAATTCGTTTGGGAATGTGATTCACGCACAAATTATCCCAAAAAATTGTCAAAAATGTCGATTAGCGGAGTATATAGTTTGACCTTAAATTTTGGACAAATATTTCGATTGAGACTAAATATGAAAATCTCGTAACAAATATGACCAAAATTAAACCGAGAGAAATTATGGGACGAAAAATATGATTTTTCTTGAATGATAATAATTAAACTGATGTCTAGTACTGTTTGTTGATGTTATATATATAGGTGGTGGAAGAGTACATGTTTAACTAGAAATCTCCCATTTGTGAGAGATAGAGTAGTGGAAGCCTACGTATGGAGCCTTGGAATGATCGAGCCTCCGGAGTATGGTTATCAACGGTCTATGTCCGTCAAAGTGATTGGTCTAGTAACAACAGTAGATGATATTTTTGATGTTTATGGTACCTTGGAAGAACTGCAACTCTTTACTGATGCGTTTCAAAGGTTAGTATAATATATATATATATATATATATATATATATATATATATATATATAGGATATGGATCAAATACATCCCTTGCCATTAAGTAAGATATAAGACCCAATCTAGGCCTTTAATTCAATTTGATCCCAAGGTCTACATTTAACACATTTAACTGATTTAATAATTTGTTTTAATTATGTAAAGGGCATTTTAGTCATTAAATTATAACTAACAGATTCAATTTAATACACAGTATCAAATCCAATCCCCAGTTTCACGCTCCATAACCGATTTCATTATATTCTTTCCATAATCACATATATCAGCAAAATTGATAAGAGATATTTTTTTACCCATTCAATTCATCATCAAATCGGTTGTTTTCCAGCAAAATTGATTCGAGATATCGTTTTACCCGTTCAATTCATCATCAAATCGGTTGTTTTCCAGTAAAATTCGAGATCGGCGCTGTAAAGATCGAAATATATGCAGAAATCGAATCCCTATTCATCATCTTCTTCTGTTTTCAATTCAATTTTTTCTGAATTCTTCTTCTGTTATCAAATATGAGTCTGCAAATCATCATTAAGCAGCTGATTTAATGTAATAGATAGAGTGAATTTGAACAAATGGGTTTCTCTTTATTTATCTGTAACGGACCATTATACACTACAATAACAAACAATTATACACTGCAATACAAATCATTATACACTGTGAATTTTATAAACAACTATATAGAATGGTATAACAAATTATAGATTAGATTCATTATTATACACTACAATACAAACCATTATACACTACAATACAAACTATTATACACTACAATACAAATCATTATACACTGTGAATTTTATACACAACTATTTATACTCTTTTATAAAGCATGAACCCCCTAGAGTTTGAATTTGGTCTGCCAACTTTTTGGTATGGCAAAACTCACGTATCATATTTTGTAGTAACTCTATAATATATTGGGTGCAATGCGCCACTTTAGATTTATAATGTGTTTCACCATTAGATTATAGGTGTGGTAAGTGGTTCTATTATATTACCGGATATATTACACCCGACACAATTCAAACTTATCTAATATTTTCCACTCCATAATTTCTCACGTGAACAGCCCACTAAGTCCACAACTATTCTGTAACTTCTACCACTATACAACCAACCCATCAATGAATTAATTCTGAAATACAAAAGAATAACAGAACTTTAAAGAATGAGTGCTTTTCGTTCCCCGATATAATCTATCATCTTCTGCCATATTTAAAAATTCTTGGTTTATAAAAACTCAAATCTTTATACACTGTGAATTTTATAAACAACTATATAGAATGGTATAATAAATTATAGATCAGATTCATTATTATACACTACAATACAAACCATTATACATTACAATACAAACCATTATACACTACAAGATAAATCATTATACACTGTGAATTTTATACACAACTATATATATAACAGATTATAGATTAGATTCATTATTATACACTACAATACAAACCATTATACACTGTGAATTTTATACACAATTATATAGAATGGTATAACAGATTATATATTAGATTCATTATTATACACTACAATACAAACCATTATACATTACAATACAAATCATTATACATCGCGTTTTTATATATTATACAGTTAGAATGAACAAAATAATGTAATAATATACAATATATATTACTCAAATATGCATATAAACTAAACAAAATTACATTATTTAGACAGCAAATCAACAACAACACTCATTGTAACTCAAAAACCAAATATTTATACAATATTTGTTCGAAGAACAACAGAAATTCAATATTTTCAGATTTTGGGTTTGCAATCTCGATTTTCCAGAAATTTTAGAGTTTCAGAAAAAAAAAAATTGTGATAATAGAACGAAATCTGAGGTTAATACCATTCTATAAATTGATTGCGTTAATCTTGGGGCTGAGATTGTGATAATAAATGGTTGAGTTCGTGGGTATCAGTTTTTTGAGAGATTGCAGGAGATGACTGCCGTTATTTTTGGTAAATGGGTGATGTATAATTTTGCTATTTTGTCCATTATACCCCTAATCCCTATTTTCTATTTTTTTCTGTCTGTTTCTTCCTTATTTTTTGGACTGTTGGATTTAATGTATCCAATGTTATATATTGGGTCTTAAATCTTATCTAAATGAGGGTATGTATTAGATCTTAACCATATATATATATATATATATACTAATAATTTTTCAACCCAAGATCAAAATCATATGTCATATGTAATTGAAGTTTGCAAAGTTCAAACCAAAAAAGAGATATGTCCAATCCACAAAACAGATATCATCCATTCTAAACTAATGGAAAACATAAACAATCATCATTAATTTGTTTTTTGTTTCCCTAGTAAATACAAATGTCAATTTATCCCCTTCTCTATTTATAATTGATTTGTAGAGACAAAATCCCACCATCCCTTGTACGTTGGACCAAAGAGTCATTGATTATCTTGGCTGCTTGTTTCCCATTTTGCCTTGTTATCTTATACTCCATTGTTCCTAGTCCATTGATCCTAAATTTGGCAAACCCTTTCTTCAGTAAACCACATCTATGCCATGGAAGCGATGAAATGCACTGTCGCCAAAAAAAATATAAAAAGTGACTTACCATATTATTGATAACCAAGTCAAACCATAATATTTATATCAAATTGTACAATAGTGGAAATTAGGGGTGGCAAAATGGTTTTGGACCCATGGGTCCAACCCAACCCAATAGGTTTTGGGTTGGGTTGGGTCCAAGGAAGTTTTTGTTGGGTAGGCTTGGGTTGGGTTTAAAAAAAATTTGGTCCAACTTGGGTCCTCATGGGTCCAACTTGAGTCCTATTGGGTCCACTCTGGGTCCTAAATGGGTTCAAGTTGGGTTCAACATGTAAAAATTATTTTAAAAAAAAATTATAAATAATTCTAATATGAAATATACATATTTACACACACTACACACATTTTCACACACTACACATATTTTCACGCACACTACACACTTTTTCGCACACTACATATATTTGCACACATTTTACATACATTTTCACACACACTACATATATGTTTACACATACTACACATATTTTCACACACTACACATATTTTCACACATTTTACACACACTACACATATTTTACACACACTACACACATTTTCACATACTACACAAATTTTCACACACACTACATATATTTTCACATATTTTACACACACTACACACATTTTCACACACTACACATATTTTCACAAATACTACACATATTTTTACACACACTACACATATTTTCACATATTTTACACTCACTAGACACATTTTCACACACTACACAAATTTTCACATACACAATATATATTTTCACACACTACACATATTTTCACACATTTTCACACACACTACACACATTTTACACACACTACACATATTTTCACACATTTTCACACACTACACAAATTTTACACACACTACACACATTTTCACACACTACACATATTTTCACGCACACTACACACTTTTTCGCACACTACATATATTTGCACACATTTTACACACACTACACACATTTTCACACACACTACATATATATTTACACATACTACACATATTTTCACACACTACACATATTTTCACACATTTTACACACTACACATATTTTACACACACTACACACATTTTCACATATTACACAAATTTTCACACACACTACATATATTTTCACATATTTTACACACACTATACACATTTTCACACACTACACATATTTTCACAAATACTACACATATTTTTACACACACTACACATATTTTCACATATTTTACACTCACTACACACATTTTCACATACACAAATTTTCACATACACAATATATATTTTCACACACTACACATATTTTCACACATTTTCAAACACACTACACACATTTTACACACACTACACATATTTTCACACATTTTCACACACACTACACACATTTACACACACTACACATATTTTCACACCATCACACATTTTACATATACTTTACACACACTACACATATTTTCACACACATATCATATATTTTACACACATTTTCACACACATCATATATTTTACACACACTATACATATTTTCACACACAGATCACATATTTTACACACACTACACACATTTTCACACACAACACATATTTTCACACACATCACATATTTTACACATACTACACATATTTTACACACACTACACATATTTTACACACACTATACATATTTTCACACACACTACACATATTTTCACACACACATCACACATTTTACACACACTACACAGATTTTCACACGCACTACACATATTTTCACACACACACCACACATTTTACACACACTACACACATTTTCACACACTACACATATTTTCACTCACACATCACACATACTACACATATTTACACACATTACACATATTTTCACACACTACACACATTTTCACACACTACACACATTTTCACACACTACACACATTTTCACATACATTACACATATTTTGCACACACTACACATATTTTACACATACTACACATATTTTACACACTATATATTTTCACACACACTACACATATTTTCACACACACACATCACACATTTTACACACACTACACACATTTTCACACACTACACATATTTTCACACACATCACATATTTTACACATACTACACATATTTTCACCCACACTACACATATTTTCACACACTACACACATTTTCACACACTACACATTTTCACATACATTACACATATTTTGCACACACTACACATATTTTACACACACTGCACATATATTACACACACATAACACATTTTAACGCATTTTAAAGTGCGTGATGGGTGTGTGAAAATATGTGTAGTGTGTGCAAAAATGTGTAATGTGTGTAAAATATGTGTAGTATATGTAAAATGTGTGTAGTTAGTGTGAAAAGATGTGTAGTACGTGTAAAATATGTGTAGTGTGTGTGAAAATATGTGTAGTGCGTGAAAATGTGTGTAGTGTGTGAAAAATATGTGATGTGTGTGTGAAAATATGTGTAGTGTGTGAAAATGTGTGTAGTGCATGAAAATGTGTGTAGTGTGTGAAAAATGTGTGAAGTGTGTGTGAAAACATGTGTAGTGTGTGTGAAAATGTGTGTTGTGGATGAAAATATGTGTAGTGTGTGAAAATGTGTGTAGTGCACGAAAATGTGTGTAGTATGTGAAAAATGTGTGATGTGTGTGAAAATATGTGTAGTGTGTGTGAAAATATGTGTACTGTGTGTAAAATGTATGATGTGTGTGTGAAAATATGTGTAGTGTGTGTCAAAATATGTGTAGTGTGTGTGAAAATATGTGATGCGTGTGAAAATGTGTGTAGTATGTGAAAATGTGTTTAGTATATGGAAAATGTGTGTAGTTAGTGTGAAAAGATGTGTAGTATATGTAAAATATGTGTAGTGTGTATGAAAATGTGTGTAGTGCGTGAAAATGTATGTAGTGTGTGATGTGTGTGTGAAAATATGTGTAGTGTGTATGAAAATGTGTGAAGTGCATGAAAATGTGTGTAGTGTGTGAAAAATGTGTGTAGCGTGTGTGAAAATATGTGTAGTGTGTGTGAAAATGTGTGTAGTGCATGAAAATATGTGTGTAGTGTGCGTGAAAATGTGTGTATTGTGTGTGAAAATGTGTGTAGTGTGTGAAAAATGTGTGGTGTGTGTGTGAAAATACGTGTAGTGTGTGTGAAAATATGTGATGGGTGTGTGAAAATATGTGTAGTGTGTGTGAAAATATGTGTAGTGTGTGAAAATATGTGTAGTGCATGAAAATGTGTATATAGGGTGTGAAAATGTGTGTAGTGTGTGAAAAATATGTGGTGTGTGAAAATATGTGTAGTGTGTGTGAAAATGTGTGTAGTGTGTGAAAAATGTGTGATGGGTGTGTGGAAAGGTGTAGTGTGTGTGAAAATATGTGTAGTGTGTGTAGTGTGTGTGAAAATGTGTGTAGTGTGTAAAAAATATGTGTAGTGTGTGAAAAATGTGTGGTGTGTGTGAAAATATGTGTAGTGTGTGAAAATGTGTGTATTGTGTGAAAAATGTGTGATGGGTGTGTGAAAATATGTGTAGTGTGTGTGAAAAAATGTGTAGTGTGTGTGAAATGTGTGATTTGTGTGTGAAAATCTGTGTAGTGTGTGAAAATATGTGTAGTGTGTGTGAAAATGTGTGTAGTGTGTGAAAAATATGTGGTGTGTGTGTGAAAATATGTGTAGTGTGTGTGAAAATGTGTTGTGTGTGTAAAAAATGTATTATGTGTGTAGAAAGTATGTATGTGTGTTAAATTCTATTTGATTAGATTCCATTTTGGGTCTACTTTGGGTCTAAGTTGGGTCCCTTCTGGGTCCTGGTTGGGTCCAAGTTGGGTCCACTCTAGGTCTTTATATAAATCTTAGTTGGACCCAACCCAACCCAACCCGGACCCAACCCATATTGGACCCATGAACTTGGACCCATCATGGACCCAACCCATCATGGACCCGACTCAGTTGAACCCGACACAAACCCGACCCGACCCACTCATTTGCCACCCCTGGTGGAAATAACAGTTTGTACCCTCTAAGAATATCTTACTTATGTATATTAATTAACTCATCATCCATGAATTCCACTAAAGAAATTTCTTAGCAATTTTACAAAAACTGTAAACTTTTAATTTAAAACTTAATTATGCACTACAATAACCAAAACAAAATGTTTATCTATGAATGGAGACTAAAATTAAAATTTGTGTTTTTTAGTGAACAAAATTAAAATATGTTTGCATTATAATTCGCATACGTATACATTATATTATATTATATATCATTCTATCAAAAGTTATATTAAATTTATATAAGTGATGCTATATACCAATTTTGAGTCACATACTTTTCATCTACTATGTGGTTATCCGTCCAACTGAAGTCCAACTGAACCATCACCTTTATTGTATTTTCATTACCTTTTTTTTTTATTGGTTACATTTCTTTATCTTTCTATTCTCCTTCAATTTACCCTTTTATTCCCCCAAAAAAAATCTCCTTTTCTTTCCTGTTTTTACGCTCTCGAACATCAATTTCTTTTCTTCTTGAACTAAAACTCTTCACTTCTTTTTCTCTTATCTTTCAAGAAATCCATAATGTTTGCATGGTTGCCTGAGAATTTCTGCTTCTTAATTTGAACAAAAATTATAAACCACCTCTTTTATCCAACAAAAGGCCGAAGGAAAATGGACACCCTCACTAATGCAACACCAACACAAGTTTAAGGAGTGTTGAAGGAGAATTGAGGACATGTTTCCAAGAGTAAAGAATCGAGGACATGTTTCCAAGAATTGAAGTATTATCGTAAAAGATGATCGTAGTGAAACTAAAGTATTTTCTTTTTCAGTTGAATATCTTTTTCCTTTATATATATTGGGTGCTGATATGCAATGGCGGAGAAGAGGTTGATATATTCTATTGTGCTTGTCGGAAATTTATAACATATAACATGCGAATTCGATATATAAACACTTACAGAATTCGGATCTTTACTTGGTTGTTTCACACTTCTTCCACACGGCTTCGACGCTCCATAAGGTCTGCAATCTCAATCACGGGGAGAGAGATGACTATCCACAATCCAAGAACTTCAAATGGTGAATCTTCTTTGTCGAATTACACCAAAATATGATTTTCATGCCATTGCATTTTACCCCTCCATTTTGTTGCGAATTTTCAGTTATCTTTCTTGTTCTATTTTTCTTATTTCAAACATAAGAAATACTTATGAGAGAGGGAGGGAGTTGGGGTAGTTTTATCCTACAAAAAACTACTCCCTCCTTTTCTTTCTTTCAAATTAATATGGGTAGGGTCAAGCCCTCATGAGCGACCCATGACCCATATCCAATTTCCAACAGTGCTGAACCAAAAACAAGTGATTTATAAATTTCAAAAATTTTAACTGCATGAAAAGTAGGATAAACTAAATATTTAATTTAATTAATAATCCCAAAACAATTACTCGCCTCTATTTAAAAAAATACACCAAAACACAAGATAATTTTTATGAGCTGTAAATCATTTTTTCTCAAACCCGATTAAGAAGCAGACACAAGGAAGAAGATGATAAAATACAAAAAAAAAAACAATTGATAGCTAAGTAAAATGAAGAATGAAAAGGAAATTACTATGGTAAGAGAGAAGAAAACTGCTCAATTTGAGAATGCTGTACAGTCATTAATTGCCAGGTTAAGACGCGATTTCGGGTGCAAAACATGTGCCAAACACCTTATTAAATGCACATGGAGCAAAATAATTAAAACATAAAAATAAATCCATGAAAAATTAGAAGCACGCGTAAAGAACTGAAAATGTCAAAAAAATAATTGGAAAAATTTTGACGACCACTTTGCACTGTAGCTAATTCATACACACTTATATAATTTGGTAATATATATATATATATATATATATATATATATAATTGCATGTATACTCCTTATTTATTGAGCAATTACTACAATCCCCAAAGGTTTTGCAAATTAAATTAACAAGGCACACCCGATCCTGACAACTCAAAAAATAAGAAGTGAAGTCGTAATATATTATTTTTACTTCGGAAATTGCAAATTTAATCCCATAAGATATGACAATTTGAGTTCTAGCCTATTGCTTTACGAGATTTTAGTAATCGTCCCAAAAAATGGACAAAGTTGAAAGGTTATTTTCTTTTTTAAGTAAGGTTAGTCCACGGCTTTACTTTCTTTGAAAACTAACGTTAAATCAACTCGAAATTGCAATTTGCTCCCTGAACTACACAGTTTGTACTAAACACCCTAAACAAATTTTTTTAACACTTACGCTCTTGTCTTAGACTTGCCCCTCCTAGTGCTCATCAGACATTGATCCGGACCCACCCCGACTAACTTTTGAACATTCTCCACCATCCTCCTCTTTTGAGCGGGTTTGAAAAGAAAAATAAAAAAAAATGAAAAATGATGAAAAAGGGAAAAATTACGCCCCCCCCCCCCCCCCCCCCCCCCCAAAAAAAAACATATGGGCTATGTACAGGCGCCCCCTCGATTTTGGTTAATCACAAACACCCCATTAAATTGAGGGGGCTTCTGTCTATCAGCAGTGATAAAATGACTATTTTGCCCTTAATTATTTTTTAAAAAAATGAAAAAATCCTCAAAAATCTAAATTCGAAAAAGACCACAATGCCCTCAAAGAAAATAAAAGGAAGAAGAAAATTATAAAGAAAATAAAAGGAAGAAGAAAATTATAAAGAAAAAAAAGAAAAACTGAAAAAGGAAAAAGGAGAAAGAAAAAAGAAAACTGAAAATAAAAAAAGAAAAAGAAAAAGGCAGAGGGAAAAATCTGCAAATCATGAGAGAAGAAATTGATGTTAAAGATTGGGTTGGCCGAGGTGGGGCAACAGCGGCATTGGGTTGGGAAGGGTGGCGCAACGGTGTTCTTGGTTAGTAGTTATAAATCCGGTGGGGAGGGGGCACGCGGGGTGGGGTTGAGCTTGGGTTTGGGATCGGGATGTTGGTAGTGCGCATGGATGGGGTCAAGGACCGGTAGTTGAGGTTTGGGTTTGGGGGAGGGGGAGGAGGAGGGGATTTGGTGGTGGTTGGTTGGTTGGTTGTTCATGTCTTTCCTGGGAAGACGATGAACATTATTTTTTAAAAAAATTTCCTATTTATATATATAATATTTATATGATTTTTGTGTATATATGTGTATATAAAATTACTATATAAGTAAAATATATATACATATGTACATATATATTGCATATATATGTATTTTTCATAAAAAATGTTATTTTTGTGTTTTTCATATATAATATATATATATATATATATATATATTAGTATGTGTTATTTCTAAATATTTTACTAAACCAATCATCTTTATTTTACCTCATTTACCTCCTAATTCTTTTTCATTTTATTACATCCCCCTCCCCCATATAGAAGGGTAATTTGGTTTAGAACTAAAGTCAACACACAAACCAAGTCAACCTTGGGGCAAAATTGGATTTTCAAAAGAATAAACGTTTGTCATATAATGGTGGATGGAGTATAATGGTAAGGGGTGTTAGTAACTACCCTAACTCGATGGGGTGCCAGGACATAGCCCATATTTTAGGGAGTTTTTGGTAATTTTTCAAAAAGAAAAGAAAAGGGAATTATAAATCATCAATGGTTAAGGGAACCATTCACAATTATGGAAGGGGTAGGTTTATTATTGTATTTTTGAAGGGGGTAAGTGGCTTAGATTTTTATTTAGGAGGCATTTCATATAAAACGGTTAGTTAAGAGGCAAATTGCAATTCCAAAATGACTTCTCCGTTAGTTTCTAACGAATATAAAGTTGGCGACCAATATTGTTTACCAAAGGTTTAACTTTGTCATATTGTCTAAAATTGAGACTAAAATAATATCTTGCAAGCGTGGGACTAAAAACAAAAACATATAGTTTTATAGTTTTTATTGACAGTAAAATTATGGTAATTTCTCAAATCTTGTCGTACTTTTGTAATTAGGGTCTCATGCAAAGAGTGTCTATGTAATTTATTTTATATATATATATATAATATGTACAACAAGAGGGGTAATTAACTATGGAAATTGTTTATAATTTTCAGATGGGATATTGAATTGATAGACCAACTTCCAGATTATATGCAAGTTTGTTATTTAGCAGTCTACAACATCATCAATGAGGTGGCCTACGACGTTCTCAAGGACGAAGGGTACATTATCATTAAATATTTGCGAAAATCGGTAACATATTACAAGGCTTGTTAATGATATAGGAACATCCCCGGTATGAATTTCTTATAAAATTTTCCTAATTTACGGAGTCTTTTTTTTCTTTTTATGTTTTTTGGTGATAAGTCTTAATTTACGGAGTTATCTACCTTTTTTTCCATTAGGTTAACTATGATGGATCGGGTGATTTTCATTACCCAAGTCTTGTCATATCGATAATTGTTATTCAACCAAATCTATTGCATCTGATTCATCATAAAATTATGAAAAAACTAAAGAAAAAAAAAATCCTAACATTTTAATACAGACACCTTTCTTTGATTTAGAGAAAATTAATGGATTACATCATCATAAACTAGGGTTCTTTTGTAATTTTCCTACAAATATCCATTTATTATTGATAAATTGGAATTCATTATACCTTTCCATCAACATTTTATCTTTATTCACTAATTTTTAACTTATAGATTGAGATGGAAAGAGGCGACTTACGAAAAGCAGTTCAATGCTACATGAATGAAACCGGTGCTTCCGACAAAGATGCACAAGAGTATATATGGTCTTTGGTACGTGAGGCATGGAAAAAGATTAATGGAGAATCGGTTGCAAATTCTCCATTTTCACAAGCTTTTATTACGAGTTTAGTTAATGCTGGTCGAATGACACACTATACGTACAAGTACGGTGATGGCCATGGCGTGCAACCCTCTAACGTCAAGGATGAGATTAAGGATTTGCTATTTCATCACATCGTGTAGACAATAAAATCTCATTTTAAATATTATGGCTATATTTGAATATGTAGACAATAAGTTCACTTAATACGGGTGACAAATTATGTGTACCCACAAATCTGCTCTTCAAGACTATCGAATGAATGGATCACAAAATGGTGTAATAAATCAACAATTATGTTGTAAAAGCTTTATTCGTCTTACCTTTCCTGGAATTTTAAATAAATAAACTCTTATAAAGGTTTTTAATAATAAAAATCATGGGAGAAGGTGTCAAATGCAATAATAGAGGGAAAAATGCAATTTTGGTCTCATAACTTAGCCTGTGTGTGCTTTTTGTCCCAATATTTTTGACTTTTTATACGTCTCATAACTCCAAAAAATGTGCATTTTTGATCCCAAGATACGATTACATCATGTATTTGGCAGAATTGGCATGTGCGGCTCACCTTTTTTGGAGTTATGGGACCAAAAACGTGGGCTAAGTTGTAGGACCAAAATTGCAATTTTCCCCAATAATAGACGTAAGAAATTGGTAAATGAAGTCTCTATTGTAATGTATGTTGTAGTAACTAATTAAATAAACTATCCTTATTATGACAGAAGTTGCTATTGAATTAATGTGGTACCCATGACGAACATTGCTAGCTATCGATTCTGCCATTATATTGTGATGAAATTGCTATGGAATTTTTGCCTCCACGGCAACAAAAATTGCTATAATTTTTTCCTTATGCACATTAACGACAGAACTAGCAATGGACATATCGATCGAGACATTTATGGAAATTGCTAAAAGTTGTCAATGAATTTTCAGCTATGGTAAGAAAATTTGCACAAAAATATGATGATTGTTGTTAGAAAAAGGTCCAACTCATATAAGTCAAGGTCTCGGCTCAAGTAGTACTTAACATAACCAAGATTTTACCCCAAAGAGGGTTTAAAACATACATATCAAATGCATCATAATTAAAAGTACACAACAAAAGTACATATTCACGAAAAGAAATAAAAATCCAACCATTTATTACCATATTCAACAATCAAGCTAATAAAACTTGATCATGAATAATTATTTGATGAAGAACTCCTGCAATATCTCTTGGCAGTGCCGATTTATCAGTTCTCGTTGGAAGAATTGTAGAATGTAGGAACTAAGAAAAGACCATTTTTTCTTGCAACAGCAATTCCTTCTGCCTCAGTCATGTCTATATCATCCGGAGTCGTACCTTTCGGCATTTTCCAATCAAAATGGTAGAGAAGGTGAGCCAATGGAAGCTCGACGTTTGCCAATCCAAAATTCATACCCGGACAAATTCTTCTTCCTGACCCGAATGGAAGGAATTCGAAGTTATTTCCCAAGAAATCAATGGAATTGTTCTCAAATCTTTCGGGTTGAAATCTTTCGGGTTCGTGCCAACATTTGGGATCCCTTCCCAGTGACCAAACATTAACAATTACTTTTGATTTGAGAGGGATTGAATACCCATCAACATTGCATTCATCTTTACATACCCTTGGGAGTAATCGGGTTGGAGGATACAACCTTAAAGTTTCTTTGATCACGAAATTCAGATATTTTAGTGATTGCACTTGGCTTTCTTCGATTGTCTTCTTTCCTTTAAAGGCTTGCCTTATCTCAGCTTGTACCTTTTCCATCACATGAGGATTTCTCATGAGTTCTGCCATGGCAAAATCAACAACAGTGGACGAGGTTTCGGTTCCAGCAGAGAACACATCCTATATATGGAGATACCACAACTCTCATTAGCTAGTTAGAACAAACATATTGTTTAATTAAGAGTTATAACTAATACAAGAATTAATTAATATGTTGTAAACAATTAACTAATCATGATGCACTTACAAAAATGACAGCTTTGATGTGATCATTGGTAATAGGAAATGTGAGTTGCTTATTTTCCTTCATCCTAAGCAGAACATCTATAATATCTTCACCCCCAAACTCACCACTCTGCTTCAATTCATGTTCTTCAATGATGGCATCAATAATTTTATCCATCTTACGACGCATCCTTAGTAACTTGTATTTGTTCCAACAAAGAAAGTTCAACAATTTGGAGGATGGAAATAAATCAGCCAATTCAAAACCCCCTGCCATGGTAAGCCCCTTTTTCATCATGACTATAAGCGTGTCACGATCCCTCATCACTTTACCAAATGCCGCCCTGCATGTGATTGAACTCGTGAAAGCAATTATCATTTTAGTAAGATCGATGGCATGTCCTTCTGGTCCACTTGATGATTGAAGAGATTCGATGAGACGTGACACCTCATCTTGCCTGATAAACCAGAAAGATTTAACATTTTTAGCGCTGAGCAGTTCTGTAACGCATATTTTACGTAGTTGCCTCCATGACTCGTTGTAAGGACTGAAAATTATGTCCTTGTAATTGTACCACATGAGCTTAGTGCCGATGCTTTCAGGCCTATCTGCGCAGGCAGGGTCCTGATCTTTCAGAACCTGTTTAGCTGCTTCACGCGATGAAATTATCACCGCAGAAACTTCTCCAAGATGAAGATGCAAGATAGGTCCAAACTTTTGGGTAATTCTCGTGAGTGCACAGTGTCGCAGCCCGGCACCCACCAAGTGGTGGAGGTGGCCAATCACCGGTAGCTTTGGTGGGCTTGGGAGCAATTTTTCATACTTTTCTTGGGAAGATTTTGATTTCGTAATATTCTTCCATGCCTTGATTAGTAGGAAGAGGAAAGATGAAAAAAGCAGAAGAGGGATGAAGTTGAAAGGAAGTTGGATTTGCATGGTTTTGTGTTCTTGATTATCTTGTTTCAATTAGTTACTTAAATGAAATGCTTGCACAAACATATGCAACTACTTATATCCATATTATATCCATATTCTAATTTCGATCTGTTTTTAATGTGGCTTGGTTATGGAATATTTTATGTTGGGTATCTATTTTGATTCAAATAAAATTTGCAACTTGATATGACATCTTAATGGTCTCGATGTTACAATTTGATTGGTTATTCATTGGGCCCGGAATATTTCCGATATCCTATAAAAACAACAAATAAACTTAGCGCGCATATATATATATAATGAAGACTCGTATTTTAAAGTATCGTAAAATAATATAAATTAATATTATTAAATATCATAGGTTGTGAATAATAGATATAAATTATAAAGTAAGTGTTGTGTTCATAACATGTCGAGTACTCCTCTCAGATAGTTTATAGAATCTCTTTAAATTATTTTATATATTATATATAATAATTATGAATTTGATTTATTATAAAATATTTTATAAAAACTCTCATTCCTCCAAAATTCAAAAAATAAGTTTCTAATTAATTATAAAATTTCAGTCCTCTCAAATTTTTTTTTTGGATTTTAAATATGACCAAAAACTTTTATTAAATAATATAAAGTACTTGTCATGTCCATATTATGTTGGTTGCTCTTTCGGGCACATATAATGTTGCATCCAGTTTTTCAAATCAGCTAAAGTTATTTGTCTCAAGTCAATCACTAAGTGGCATGGGAAGGCCCCTGTCTATCACATCTCATTTAGCTTTGAAGTTCTCCCTTGAAGCAAGCCAAGTCGAGAAAAGAGCAGCTAAGAGTTCACAAGAAAAATAATAGGGCCACCACATCCTGACAATAGTTGCATTTTGAAATAGTCTATGACTACATTCGATACATATCCTTTATAATGCACGAACACACACACGCACGATATTTATCAAATGCCAAATTATACGATTTTATGTACTTTAGAAATGTGATAATTAATTAATAAAGAAAAAATAGATAAACGAAAGTTAAAATATGAAAAATAAAAAATATTAATATATATGTGTACATATATATATATATATATCATATTTGTAGTTTAGCTAGTTTATTTTTACATTGTACATCTCAAGTGGATACACAATATTTTTTTTCTCTTATATCAATAAAATCAACAATTTTCCACAATCTTATCAAATCCCTGAATTCCCCTTCAAACCCAAAATTCCTAATCAGATACAAAATTCCCATTTATTCAGAATTTTCCAGCACCGGAGGACAAAAATTGTTAGTATGAAGACATAAATTACCTCAAAATCGGAAGATAAAGTACTTAATTACAAATTGGCAAAACAAAGTGGACCACACTTGCGAACCCCTAATGTAAAACAAAAAAATTGCAATTTTGCCTTTCGGGAGAGAAGCTAGCAATGTTAGGAATGGTAGTATCAGATCACGAAGGAAATAATCAAGAGAAATATAAAACTAGAAGCATGACACAGGGAAATTTAGCGTGGTTCGACAAATTGCCTACATCCACGAGCCAACCTAGACTAAATCTTTATTTTTCAAAGTGAATATGAGTCAATCTAAGTGCATCAATGAATTAAAAGAAGAGTTCTTCTATTTATAATTGTGGAGAAGACTAAACTCAATCAAATCAGGAATAACAATCCTAATTAATAAAAGAAACAATTCCTATCATACTCGGAAATAAGGCCAGCCCAAAAACAACTCAAATCTACCAACAAATAGCCAAAACTCGCCAAACTTGTGCCCCAAGTTTGTTCACGTCCCTAGTCTCTAGCGGCCCCGTGCTGCAACATGAGAGTGCTGGCTTCTGCAGCAACCAATTCTGGCTCTGTCTTGACTCTAGTTTTCCTGCTCTCGGTCCTTTTTTATTCGATAGCACTATATCCCAGTAATGCCCCACTTGGAGACTGATCAAAATTCTCAAACTCAACTTGAACCACCACTTTACTTTTCCTAAGTGAACCTTAATCTAGTTGGTACATTCCCAAATCCAATGGAAGTCAAACCCCGCGACATCGCCTTGCCTCTTCAATTTAGTCGCTCTCTAGTATCAACCTAGCTATTGACGGATTCTCACTGTGAAAATCGTTCCCTCTCTTTGAAACCTCGCCACACTAACTATTTTTTTTTTGTGATCAGCCAACTCCTGAATACCATGGCATATCCATCTCGGTTCAACTGACCCATGAATATAGGTTACTATAAAAACCGGAACATATCTTACAACCCAAAACTTCCTTGGTCAACTCGTCCACTGACATCTTTACACCAAGGAATTTTTCCAACGGCAATCCAGGATCCCTAACATATTTTCTCTCTATCCCTACATGAGCTATGTCTGATCCATCCGCCTACTCGGTTTTTTTAATGACCAACTTGGGTTACTAACACATTCGCTCTATGCTCCCACTCCACGAGCCATGTCACATCCTTCTGCCAAAAAATCCGGACCTGCGAATCTGCCTACCTTGTTTTGCATCGTGCCTACATGACTTATGGCTCCACGTCTGCCCTCATGGCATCATGCCTCTACTATATGTATAATATCTACATGGATCTGCCTCCAAAACCATACCCTCCGGTCTCTCGACTACACTGTTCTACCCTCTCGGTTATCGAATTTGTCATTTTGATCTCTAGCTCAGTGAATTTATTTTTTGGCACCATAAGTCTGCCCCTCTGGTCCCCTACTCATGCGTTCTTCTGCTCTCTCAGCAACACGAATCTAGCATCGAACCTATGGCTCTACGGACCTGCTATTGGTACCGCAACTGCTCCAACTGGCTTCGTGTCTAACCACCTGGTAACTCAAATCTACCTCTACTGTTGTGGATCCACCTATCTTTTGCCACAATGATTTTATCAAGATTTTCTAGTTAAAGTTCAATGGGATTACTCTATTCCGGTTGGTATTCTAACTGATCTCATCCTCCACTATCATCTTCTTCGACTTCACCACGACCTCAACTCATGCTATCTTGAACGAAATTGTCGATCTTGGTTATTCATTCATCTTCTACCATCATTCCCACGACAAAATCCGCCCTAACCAAAGAGTTTCCCCACAGATCTTGATTTAGAACGTCATCTAAATCTACAACATATGGCTTTGACACCAGTTGTTAGAAATGGTTGCATCATAGCAGGATGGCAATAATCAAGAAAAATATAAAACTAGAACAATGATACAAGAAAATTTAACATCGTTTGAAAAATTGCCTACATATATCCACAAGCCAACCTGACTACATCTTTATTTCTAAAAGTGAATATGAGTCACTCTAAACACATCAATGAATTACAAGAAGAATTCTTCTATTTATAATAGTGGAGAAGACTAAACCCTAAAAAAATAGGAATAACAATCCTAATTAACAAAGGAAACAACTATCATACTAGGGTACAAACCCAGCCCAAAAAGGACTCAAATCTACTGAAAAACCACTCAAAACATGCCAAACTTGAGCCAAAGTTTGTTAACCTCGCTGAGTCTCCAGTGGCCCCATTCTGCAACATGATGGCACCATGATGTAGCATGAGTGTGCTTGCTTCTGCCACGATCCATTCCGGCTCCGGCTTGGGTCCATTTTTTCAGCTCTTGATCCTTTTTGATCCGACTCCAATATATCCCAACAAGAAAAGCTTTAATAGTAGATCTATATATAGATAGCCAACATTTACATATAATTATTAAAGTCTCACAATTTTATTTCCTTTTTCTTTTGTTCTTTTGGTTCGTTCTTTTCAATTTTCTGAGATATTTTGTTGGATATCGTATTTTATTAGAGAAAAATCATTATATATGTTATATATATAGTTATAAGAACTCAAAGTAAACATTATTACACTCATTCTATAATAAATTGGGTATATCTAATAGAACTGAATTAATACATTCATGTATGTAATATTAAGAGAGAAACATTTTGCAGAATCATGTTATATATATATAGTTATAAGAAACAAAGTAAACAATTTTTTTATTTATCAAAAAAAAAAAATTGTAGTGTAATTTTAGACTCATGTTAAATTATTAAATATTTGCTTGAATACTTTTTCATTTTATTAAAATGAAAACATGATTTACCTAAGAAATATAGAAAGGAAATGTACTTATATATAGACATAACGAATTTACGTATCTGTTTGCTTTAGTTATAGATTATTTTTTTATAATATTTCAGTGTTTTCACTTCAAACAAATTATGATGATATAGATTTTATTTAGTAATACACACGTGCTCATAGTCATATGTCTCCCATCTATAATTTCTTTTAATTTAAAATTTGCAAAAAAAAAAAAAAAAAAGGGTTCCCTATTTTCTTGCTTATTAGTTGCTACTAGAAAATAAGTTGTAAGAACTGGCCTGAAAATTTGATAATCTGCCAACCCGTTGTCTAAATAACTTGAACTCAACCAACTCATTTTTATAATGATAATTGTGCATTTTTTTATCAAATCTTGTTCTTAAATGTTTATCATCAAACCTATTCCCGTTTATGCATGCTTTGTCGCATTTCGGACCCCCGAACCCGTTACGCGAGAGTTCCCTCCAACTCCACCGAACACATCCCAAAATTAGGCTCTAAAACACTCACCTAAAATGATAATCTAATAGACGCACATGAGTTCTTTGACCAAAGTAATAAGAATTCAATTTTCAATGTTTTTCCCATATGTGAGACAAGGGGCATCACAATTCCCCCCTCCTTCTGAACGCAACATCCTCGTACGGCATGACACAATTTAGGATCCGTAGCTAGACTCCTGGACTCTAGCGGTGGCTGCCACCGGCTAAAGAAGTGGCTTTCACGCGCGTAGCACTTTGCGCTTACTAAATCTTGCTAGTTTACCTAGTAAATCTATCTATTTTTGGCTAATACCATTTTATTTAAATGATTTATTGGTATGCATTGCATCCATACCAATCAATCATTTTCTGTTACCAATTTCTATTACTAAATCATTTTCTATAACTAATTTTTATTATTACCATATTCTGAAATAATTGATTGGTATGCATGGAATGCTATTACCATTTCTAAAGTGATTGAAAATGATTGATTGATATACATGCAATGCTATTAAATTCTAAAATGATTGTCGATCATTCTATATATTAACTAAGTTTAGCTATCACTATGCTATTACCACTTTTTAAAATGATTGATTTTGATTGATTAGCATGCATGCAATGCTATTCACGGTAATCAACTATTTTAGAATTTGGAAGTATACTTCTCATCAGAGTAGGCGGAAAACACGTGTATAATGAAAAGTTATCCTTTTGTTTTTTTACTTGTAATAATGTGTCACTATATTCACGTAATTCAAAAAGATTACTGAATGAACCAAAAAAAACAAATGAAAAGTGAAGATTCGGACACGACAAACTTCTTTGCAAATCAACAAGAACTGTGATTATCAATTAAATTGTTTAAGTACCTCGTGTAATTCACGAAAAAAGCCTGCCAAATATCTGTGAATCTTTCAATGTTTTTCAACATGAAACAAGATGATACCACTAAATTACTAGAATAAGGGATAAGAGCCACCAGGGATGAGGGAACTGATTTTTCTTTTTTTTTTCCTTTTTTTTTTGGGAAGTTAAACAATCACATAATCTGTAACTATACAAAAAAGATTAACCACATAATGTGTAACTATACAAAAAAGAAAGGCCTTTTACACTGACAATATGAAAGTTATCACACCGTTACACCAATTTTTCATATAACTACCATACCCCTTTCGAAAGGTCAACAAAATTCCCATCATTTAAGGCTTAATAGTTATTTCCGTTGTTGCAGTTAATACATTTCTCAACTCCTCAACTTCTCCATATTCCTCCGTAACTGACCACGCCTTCACTCCTCCATTCCCAATTCAAAATCTTCTCAGAACTAGCAGAAGTGTACTATCGTATTCAATCTAATTAAAACACACTATATTCTCAGGATATCAGGAAAAAAAATATTAAAAAAATAATGAGTTCGACGGCCCAGTAAGCAACTCCATCACTCAACCAGTCGAATCAAGCAAGCAACAAAATAGTACTTAAATTTTTTTCTAAATTACACATAACTTTCAAGAGGCTCTCTCGGCGCACGATAGAGCGCTAGCGGCCATGGCCAAGAGGAAGAAGAGAGGCGCAAAACCAGGCAAAGAACCATTAACCCCTGAGGCTCCGACATCAGAGATGCAAGGGGGACCAGAAGAGGAAAGGCATTCAGCGGCGAGGGTAGGGTTACAAGAGCTGGTAAGAATTGGGAGAAAGGAAATAGCGAACGAGGAAACTGAAAGCACAATTGAATAACCAGGATGGGGATGAGGAGATAAAGAACCTACCACAACAATGTCTAAAAAAGTGCCATAAATTAGGGGTGGAGGAGACTGCACCAACCAAGGAGCAGCCAATGGAGGAGAAACGCACCACAGGTACGATTTGGGACAATTTTGATGTCACAAAATTGAGAAAGGCTGGATGTAAGTTGAACTATGTTACACCAGAGGAGAGTGTAGGTAAAAAGATGAGTAAAATTGATATGGATGATGTTAAATCTAAAATTGAATTTTGGGGAACTGTTGTGGTCTGCTATGTACTTGGGGCCAACCCACCCTATAATGTGATGAATGGTTTTTTCAGAAGAGTGTGGGGAAAACATAGGATTGAGAGGGTAGTCATGATGCGGAATGGGATGTTCATTGTTAGATTTCAGAATATGGAGGCTAGCTAGAGAATCTATTCTGCAAAATGGACTGTTGCATTTTGATATCAAACCAGTCATTGTGAACCCATGGACTTCAAATATGGACTACAGTAAGAAGTAGGTGGATAGAGTGCTGGTGTGAGTACAACTTGAATAATTGGATTTGAAGCACTGGAGTGGAACTGCCCTTAGCAAGATCACAAGCAATATTGGTATACATATAATGGCAGACCACATGACAGTGAATAAGGAAAGATTGAGCTATGCAAGAGTATTGGTGGAAGTGAAAGTTAATCAAATTCCTAAAGCCATACATTTTGAAAATGAACAGGGGATTGTGATAGAACGACGGGTTAAATATGAATGGAAACTGGTGCAGTGCAATTACTGCGATGGGTTTGGCCATGAGGAAAAGCTACGTAGAAGGAAATAGGGTAAAAAAATCTAGGTGCCAAAATTAACAATCCAACAAGAGGAGAAACAACAAGCAACGGAAGATGTAAGGGATAGTGCAAGCAACCAGAATGATGGCACTACTGGCTGGCAAACAGTCACCAAGAAGGGAAAAGGAGTGCAGGAGACAGCAACTTATGGAAGTAAAATGGACGCACTAGAAACCAGTAAGAGTGTTCAGAGACAAATGGAGATGAGACATGGGATAATCACTGTTAATCTTACAGAATATGGAGAACATTCTAGCCTGGAATGTTAGGGGTCTTAATAGTAAGAGTAAACAGAGGGAATTAATTAGCCTCTGTAATAAATATGGGGTTGGAGTATGTGGGATATTGGAACATAAAATTAAAAAAAAAGCTAAATATGAGCAAGTATATAGGTTTATGTGCCAAGGATGGGGGAGTATGACAAATTTGATGGATAGTCCCAGAGGAAGAATTTGAATAATATAGAGAATGGACTACTTCACAGTGCAAGTGGTAAAGACTAATGAACAGTTTATACATTGCAAAATTGGTAACAAAACAAGTCAGAAAAGCTTTGAAATTACATTTGTTTATGGATGTAACAATAGATCAGATAGAGTTTAACTGTGGAAACATATAAAAGAGTTGGCACAAGGAATCACAGGGCCCTGGGCAATTTTGGAAGACTTTAATTGTGTATTGAAAGTGGATGATAGGGTAGGGAAAGCCCCAGTAACTTTAGCTGAAATTCAAGAGTTTAAAGACTCTCTAGAAGAGAGTGAGTTGGGGGAAATGAGATGGAAAGACATTCAATTCACCTGGAACAATAAGCATGAGGTTGGGAGAAGAGTCTATTCAAAAATTGATAGAGTGTTGATTAACCAAGAATAGTGTACAGATTGGGAAATGACAGAGACATTGTTCTTGACAGAGGGGATGTCTGATTATTGTCCAATGTTGATTCAGATGAAAATAAAGGAAATCCAGAGAAAACCAACTTTTAAGTATTACAATATGTGGTCTACTGTACCCCAATTCTTACAAGTGGTGATAAGGGAGTGGAATCAAAATGTGCAGGGCTCAACTATGTATCAAGTGGTACAGAAGTTGAAAAACTTGAAGAAGCCTTTGAAACAACTTAATCTAGAATGTTTCCATGATATAGAGAAACAAGAGGGCCAGGCAAGGGATGAATTACATGATACAGAATCAGCTACAAGTAGACTTGTTTAATGAAGATCTACAGATAAGAGAAAAAGAAGCAAAGCAGAAGAGTATGGCTTTAGAAAAATTCCTTCACCAGAAATCTAAGGCCACATGGGTGCAGCTTGGAGACCAAAACACTAGATACTTTCATCTAGTGATGAAAAAGGAACAGTATAGGAATAGGGTGGTGACTATTGATTATGGAAATGGGAATATTCTGACTGATTATAATCTGGTGATTAAGCACTCTGTGGAATACTATCAATAGTTAGTGGGGGCAGCAAGTGTAACTAGTCCTAGTGAGGATCAAGTTTTTGAGGAGGGGCCAGGGTTACAGTGGGAGGCTCAGATGATATTTATAAAGCCATTTGAGAGGAAGGATGTAAAGAAAGCACTGTTTAGCATTCCCGACTCAAAAAGTCCAGGTCTTGATGGATTTAGAAGTGGTTTCTTTAGAGCTACATGGTCAGTGGTTGGTGAGACTGTTACAGAAGCAATTCTTGATTTCTTTGCCCATGGAAATATGCTTAAACAATAAACTGCACTCTATTATCATTAATCCCAAAAGTTGATAATCCCCAGTACGCTAGTGATTTCAGGCCAATAGCATATTGTAACACTTTATATAAGTGTATTCAAAGATGTTAGCTCAAAGATTGGTAGAGGTTCTTCCAGTGCTAGTGAATGAGAATCAGGGAGCATTTGTTAAGGGGAGATCAATCATAGATAATGTGTAAATAAGCCAGTAGCTTATTAGAGTATATAATAGAAATAGTGCTTCTCCTAGATGTCTAATGAAGATAGACATAAGGAAAGTTTATGACTCTGTCGACTGGTCCTTTCTAAAAGTAATATTGGTGGGTTTGAGATTTCCACAGAAATTTACATAGTGGGTTATGGAGAGTGTGACCACAATGTCGTTTTCTTTGGTTTTGAATGGTGATTGTCATGAATTTCTCCCGAGCAAGAAAGGACCGAGACAAGGGGACCCTATATGCCCCTTACTCTTTGTGCTTATCATAGAGTATTTGACTAGAGCTCTTGGGATTATAGCTCAAAATAGTTCTTTTAGATTCTATCCCACATGTAAGCAGATGAGATTGACTAAAATTTGCTTTGCAGATGATTTGATGATCTTTTGCAAACAAATAAAGTCACTGTCCAGTTAATTTGGGACACTTTTAAGAAGTTTTCAAAGGCTACGGGTTTATATGCTAACTAGGGAAAATCTCAGCTCTATATCACGGGGGTGTCACATGGAGTAAAGCAAGAAATTCTGACTATAACTGGCTTTCAGGATGGTGGGTTCCCAATGAAATACCTTGGAGTGCCATTGTCGCCTATAAAGTGGACGAAGGCAGATTGTCAAACCCTAGTGGAGAAAATCATAGCTAGACCCATCCGTTGGGCAACAAGAAACCTCTCTTATGTAGGTAGAATTCAACTTGTTAATTCGGTTTTATTTTCCTTACATGTGTATTGGTCATCGTCCTTTATGTTACCTCAAAGTGTGATTAAATTGATTGAACAAAAGTGTCAAGATTTCCTGTGGGGTAGAAAGGATCCTTCTCAAAAGAAAATGGCTCTGATTAGTTGGGATATTGTTTGTACAAAGAAAAAATTTGGGGGACTGAATCTTAAAGGCTGTAAGAGTTGGAATATTGCTTCTGGTGGAAAGCATGTATGGGCATTGTCACAGAAAAAAGATTCTTTGTGGGTCAGATGCACTAGTACAGAAAAGACCTGTTACAGCGCACATTTTACAGCGGTTTTTGGAAAACCGCTGAACGGAGAGACTTATTACAGCGGTTTATAAGTGAACCGTTATAATGGATATTAACCGGGAACCTATTACAGCGGTTCGATAAAAAACCGCTGTAATAGTTCGAACCTATTATAGCGGTTCGATAAAAAACCGCTATTATAGCGCGAACAGAAAAAAAAAAAAAAATTTTTTTTTAAAGCGGTTCGGGAATGAACCGCTATAATCGGTTTAACCAATTATAGCGGTTCATTCCCGAACCGCTATAACTGGTAGACCGGTTTATACCAGTTATAGCGGTTCGGGAATGAACCGCTATAATTGGTAAACCGGTTATAGCGGTTCGTTCCCGAACCGCTATAACACGTAATTAAAAAAAAAAAAAAAATTCCCTCCCTTTTTTCCCCCAAAAACCGAGCTCTCCCCTCATTTCTCTCTACTCTCTCTCACTCTCTACTCTACTCTCTCTCTCTACTCTACTATCTCCCTCACTCTCTACTCTACTCTCTCTCTCTACTCTACTATCTCTCTCACTCTCCACCACCGCCCCCGCCATCGTCTCCACCACCGCCGCCGCCGCCGCCGCCCCATTTGATTTTTCTCTATCTCTCTACTCGATCTCTCTCCCTATACTCTACTCTCTCTCTCTATACTCTCTCTCTCACTCTCAAGCTACCTAAACCGCCCCCGTCCCGTCGCCACCACCACCCGAAACCGCCGCCGCCCGAGCAGCCGCCGCCGCCGCCGCCGCCGCGCCGTGACCCACCACTCTCCTCCTCTCTCTTTATAGGTATATATATATATGTTTATATATGTTATGTTATATATATATATATTATGTATATATTAAATTTAGGTTATGTGTTAATTTCTTGTTTGTTATATATTAATGTTATGTTAATTCTGATTTTGTGATGTATATAATGTAGGTTATATGTTAATTTGTTAATTATTGTTATATATATCATGTTATGTTAATTCGGGTTTTATAAATTATATAGTGGATTTTTGTTATTATGTTGTAGTTGATTTTTTACTAACTTTGAATGCAAATCTGATTTGTTCTAGGCATCTCATGAGTATGTTCGATATATGTATGTATATCCCTATGTGTCTAGTTTCATATGAATAAAACGGTTCATGAATCGGAGCTTTCCACAATGAGTTATGAATTTTCTCGTGAAGACGCGCACAGCTGTTTTGAAAATTGACAGATTTTTCTCTAACTTTGAATACAAATCTGCTTTTTTCTAGACATTTACTGAGTATGTGAGATATATGTGTGGATAGCCCTATGTGTCTAGTTTCATATGAATAAAACGGTTCATGAATCGGAGCTTTCCACAATGAGTTATGAATTTTCTCGTGAAGACGCGCACAGCTGTAATTGACAGATTTTTCTCTAACTTTGAATACAAATCTGCTTTTCTCTAGACATCTACTGAGTATGTGAGATATATGTGTGGATAGCCCTATGTGTCTAGTTTCATATGAAGAAAACGGTTCATGAATCGGAGCTTTCCACAATGAGTTATGAATTTTCTCGTGAAGACGCGCACAGCTGTTTTGAAAATTGACAGATTTTTCTCTAACTTTGAATACAAATCTGCTTTTTTCTAGACATCTACTGAGTATGTGAGATATATGTGTGGATAGCCCTATGTGTCTAGTTTCATAGGAAGAAAACGGTTCATGAATCCGAGCTTTCTACAATTATTTATGAATTTTCTCGTGAAGACGCGCACAGCTTTCTGCACAACCGAGAAGCTCCAAAAACTTTATATCGTGATGCTTTAATTTATTTGTAGTTTTATGTGCTTTTGGATCCAATTGGTGATCAATATTTATAATATGATGCTTTATTTGTAGTTTTTTATGTGATCTATGTGATCCAACTGGTGATCAATATTTGTAGTTGTTCCCCTGGAAATATGATGTTTTATGTGATCCAACTGGTGATCAATATTTTTGTATCGTTTTGTGTTCGTTGTGGGTGAAAGATTAGAGTGTTGGGTTTGTTGTGGTTGAAATTGGTAGTATTTTTTGCGTCGTTTCCCTGTTGAGATTTTAGCGGATCGTAAGATTCGACTTCTGTTGGTTACAACCCACTGAGAAGATTAAGTCGAGAACTTGGTAGAAATATTTGCGTCGTTACTCTGCCGAATTTTTTATAGAATAATGCGAAATAAATTAAAAATAAATTTATTTAATTAATTTAACTATCAACTGATGTTAAAATTATTTAATTTAATTAATTGAGAATTTAGATGGATCGAAGTTGGATTGTAGCGGATCGTATGTCGGAGCAATATGGGAAAGGGGTGAAAGAATTCATCGACTTTGCGGTTGAGCATGCATCGGATCCGACTAGGATTAGTTGTCCATGTTTACGTTGTTGTTTTGGAAAGAGAATTAGTCCACCTGACTTGGAAGATCATTTGGTGTGTAATGGAATTGATAAAAGCTACACACGATGGACAAGACACGGTGAAAGCAGTGCCACCTCAGCTGATTTGGGTGATACATCATATCGATCAGTAGATTTTGACATGGATGATTATGAGCCTGATCGTTTGGAGGAGATGACCAATGTGATCGAGGAGGATTTGCGAAATTGTCCCAAGATGTTCGATAATTTGACAAGTGATTCAAAGACACCCCTGTATAGTGGTAGTAATTTCACAAGATTGAAAGCAGTCCTAAACCTCTACAAGTTAAAAGCTAACAATGGGTGGAGTGATAAGAGTTTCACAGACTTACTTGGTCTATTAAAAAGTATGTTACCCGATGATAATGTGTTACCTAATCGTACTTATGAGGCTAAGAAGATGTTAACTGCAATTGGCATGGGATATGAGAGGATACATGCTTGTTTCAATGATTGCATCTTGTTTAGAAAGGACTATGCATCATTGACGGTGTGTCCCAAATGTGGCACCTCACGGTACAAGAAGAATGGATCTGCTCCTGTCAAAACAGCATGGTATTTGCCCATAATACCTAGATTTAGACGCATGTACAGTAGTGAAGCGTTTGCCAAGGACTTGACATGGTATGCTGATAGAAGGCTTGAACAAGGGATTGAAGATAACAAGATTAGACATCCTTCAGATTCTCCTCAATGGAAAAAGATCGATAATGATTTCCCTGAATTTAGGGAAGAACCAAGAAATTTACGCCTTGTATTGGCTACAGATGGAATGAACCCACATGGCTTGCAAAGTAGCTCACATAGTACATGGCCGGTGATTTTGATGATCTACAACCTACCCCCTTCGCGATGCATGAAGCGAGAGCATATTATGATGCCTATACTAATTTCCGGGCCGAAACAACCTGGAAATGATATAGATGTCTACTTGGCCCCTTTAATTGAGGATTTGAAAGAGTTGTGGGAGACCGGTATTAAAGTGTATGATGGGTTTAGAAAAGAGAGCTTCAATCTTAGAGTTATGTTGTTTGGTACAATCAATGATTTTCCAGCAAGAGCTAATCTCGAGGGATATGGTGTACATGGGCAATGTGCATGCCCCATATGTGTCAAGAGTACAGATCAATATAGACTCCCACACTCTCAGAAATATGCATTCCAAGGGCATCGAAGATGGTTGAATCGAGAACATCGATATCGTCGGTGGAAGAAAGCTTTCAATGGGAGCATAGAAGAATGTCGAGCTCCTAAGTGTTTGACCGGTGAAGAGGTGTTTGAGAATGTAAAAGACTTGGATATCAAGTTCGGAAAGACTTTTGCAGGCGGCCTTGCAAAAACTGGGTGGAAAAAAAGGTCAATTTTTTTTGATTTGCCGTATTGGAAATCTTTACATGTTAGACATTTTCTTGATATAATGCATATTGAGAAAAATGTATTTGATAGTGTCATTGGTACTCTTCTAAATGTGCCCGGCAAGACAAAAGATGGAGTAAAGGCAAGGTTGGACTTAGTTGAAATGAAGATAAGAGGTAAATTGGCACCAACAATGAAGGGAAAACGTACTTATTTACCTCCAGCAGCTCACACGCTATCTAGAAAAGAAAAAATTGCATTATGTGAGTTTCTTTGTGGAGTGAAAGTTCCCGAAGGGTATTCTTCGAACATTAGCAGTCTTGTATCAATGAAGGACTTGAAGCTAAAGCATATGAAGACTCATGATTGTCATGTAATCATGGATCATTTGCTGCCAATTGCTTTACGGGCCATTCTGCCAAAAAAAGTGAGAGAAACGATAACTAGATTGTGTTTCTTCTTCAAAGCAATGTGGAGCAAGGTGTTTGATCCTGAACAATTGCCTGCACTTCAGAAACAACTTGTCCTCACTTTGTGTGAGCTTGAGATGTATTTCCCACCCGCGTTTTTTGATATAATGACTCACCTACCTATTCACTTGGTTAGAGAGACACAACTTTGTGGACCAGCTTTTATGAGATCTATGTATCCGGCTGAGCGTTATATGAAGGTATTGAAAGGCTATGTGAAAAATCGTAGCCGGCCGGAAGGTTGCATTGTTGAGCGGTACATAGTTGATGAAGCTATTACATTTTGCACAGAATATCTGAATGATTCTAATGTTGCAGAGCTTCAAAAGTCTCCTGTTGTGGGGGGAGGGGGAACAGAAGGAGAAAGCGTAATTGGAAAGCAATTAGTGAGTGTTCCTAGCACACAAAAGGATCAGGCACACCTATATGTGCTCCACAACACCGATGAGGTTGAGCCATATGTCGAAGAGCACAAGGACCAACTTAGGAGAATAAATTCAAGTAAAAATGAAAGTTGGATTTCAAGAGAACATAACAAGAGTTTTATCGATTGGTTCCGAAAGTGTATTCAAGAGAAACAAAATGAGAATTCACTTTCAGTTACAGATAAATTGGCACGGTTGTCGGTGGGCCCGGGCAGATTCGTATTTTGTCATTCGGGTTATCGTATAAATGGTGTCACATTTTATACAAAAGACCAAGATGAACGGAGTACAATGCAGAATAGTGGGGTGAGTCTTGTAGCTGAAGCAATGCATATCTCAAGTGCGAAAGATAATAGCCCTATCTATGCCACTTTACCATATTATGGGGTGATTGAACGTATATGGGAGTTGGATTACAGTTGGTTTCGGGTGCCTGTATTTGGGTGTAGGTGGGTTGACCATAAAAATGGTGTCGATGATAGTGAAATAGGTTTTACTCGAGTAGACCTTGAAAAGGTGGGATACAAAGATGAACCTTTCATTTTGGCATCTCAAGCTAAACAAGTGTTTTTTGTCACCGATCCTGTCGATAAGAGGTGGTCCATTGTTTTATCGGCAAACAAAAATACTTGTATTGAGGATGATGGCCTATATAATGAAGATGATGGAGGAAATCCTATCTTAGGTGGTTCACAATCCACAAATAGTGACGGTGACTTGGATATCAGTGATGATGAATTGTATATGCGAGAAGATCACCAAGAAGGGATATGGATTAATCCTTCTGTTCGTCGGCGTACTAAACAAAATGGTCGTACTGAGGGATCACAAAATATTAGTAAACCAGCGACAAAAAGAAAACGATGAAAGGTATTTGAACTTATTTGATAATTATATGAGTAACTTATTTGAACTCTTTTGTTAAGTATGCAGTTAAAGTGTAAATTATATTGAACCAGCTTGTAATATTATATTAGTGAATGAGTTACACTAACTTCTGTATTTTTTTGCTTTTGTAGGTCGATACCGTATACCACCACAGTCACCCTCTCCTCCGCCACTACCACGACGACCACTACCAATGTAAGCTTATCAATATTTGGTTTTGTACTTTTTGATGTGATTTATATGATCCAACTGATTAATGATGTGATTAATGCATATATATTTATTTTCGTTTGTTGTTGAAATATTTGAATTTCACTTATGAAATCTTGTAGATGGATTCTGGAGGTGCTGCAAACCCAAGTGTTGAAAGTGAGATACGGAGAGGTATTACAGCAATGAAGAAAGTAATAAAGGCCAAAAGTAAAGGCATAAAGCTACAAGTTGGTTGGAACGATTATGGTCAACCAGTTGACCCAAATAAATCAACTTTTGTTGGTTACATTGGCGTGATAGCTCGTGACAGGGTCCCTATTACTATCAGTGATTGGCGCAGCGTCCCTGCAGCAATAAAATATGCCATTTGGAATGAAATAGCTGTAAGTTAGTTATTATATATTATGTTTTTAATTGGTAAATGTAGTTTTTTTTTCTCTAAATTAACATTTTTTATATACTTTGTTCTTTGTTTTTTATAGTTGGCCTTTGATATTGACGAAAGTAGACAGAAGTTCGTCTTAGCCGAGGCTGGGAAGCTAGCTCGAAACTACAGGAGCTACTTGACCAGAATCTGGGTAGAGGATGATGATGGGAACATTAATTCAAGCCCACCCGAAAAATATCGTATATCTCAAGAAGATTGGACAAAATTTGTAGAATTACGCCAAAGTGAAGCTTTTCAGGTAATTATTTTAATTTATGGTTTCATTTTAAATTATTTGAAACTATATACATTGACTAATGCCTTGATTATATAATGAACAGCAACTACGTAAGGACAATTCTGAAAGAGCAAAGGACCCTGAATATCCTTACAGGGCATCACGTCTTGGATATGCTCAAGTGGAGTATATTGAGGTACGTAGTTCGTTACAAGTTGTAATTCTAATCAAATTTCCTTACAAATTTTCTAATCAAATCTCCTTAATTACAAATTTTCTAATCAAATTTATTTCCTTACAAATTTTCTTATATAGAAGCATAAAAGAAAGGATGCTGGGTCAGATGTCACAGAGGTGACACGAGCACTAGTGTGGAGGGTTGCACATTCTGACAGCCAGAACAAGATTGATAATGTCAATGTTAAAAGAGTAGTGGAATCAATGGTGAGTTATTTGCAATTTTAGTTATATAGTGTGTTGTATGCTTTTTTAAAAATAATTTTAAAATAACAAATTTTTGTATTTTTTAAATGTATTATTACAGGAAAGCTTATCACAGGAGGGTAGCCACAGTGGACCCGAGAAGACCCGGAATGATATACTGGCTATAGCTCTTAAAAAGAAGGAGCATCCGGGTCGAGTTAGGGGTGTAGGCTTTGGGGTATCCCAAACAGATTACTTTTCGGATTCAAAGCCTTCAAAAAATACGGTGATTGATAACTTGCAAGACACGGTTCAAATGCTCACTCAATCACTATTTGAATTGCGACGCGAGTTTGAGCAGCATAGGGCGTCTGGGTCGTCGCAGCAGCCACATACAGAAGAGGCGGTTTCTTTGAAAGATAGCTGCCCAGAAGTGAAAGACCTTCCTCAGGTAATTAATGAAAAGCATATTGTTTAGTGATAATGTAACTTACAATCCTATATTTCTGTATGATATACAACATTTTCTAATATAATGGTATATATATATATATATGTAGGATGTGGTGCAGTGTCAATTAGCACTTTCTACACCGTGTTATCGTTTGGTGGCAAGAGGAACAATGTACAATCAACCAAAGGATAGAACATTGCATACATGTCCATTAGCCTCCCACCTCGTGAAAGTGTCGATTGACATTGCAATTGAAGATATTGCACCCTTACCAGTCCCTCTCGATGATGAAGGAGTGTTCACAGTATCTGAGGCTGTGGGATACATGGTTGCTTGGCCTAAGAGTCTTGTGATTGTCGGTGATGCATCGGTACGTAATTATTATTAATAGCTAGTCATTATTAAATTATAACAATTGTTTAATGTTAATAAATATACTTTCATTGATAACGCCCACGTTTTGTTTTCTTTTGCTTATAGTCTCTCGGAAAATCCAAATCATCACTCGGAAAAAGCAAATCAGAGATGACGAAGCACTCACATGTCAAAAATACACCTCTAGTGGCCAACCCTCCTTCTCTAGTGGCCAACCCTCCTGCTCCACCCCCTAATTCACTTGCAATTCTTGAAAGGTTCTTTGGGATGATGGCTGCTGATAACACTATCCGGATAGACATACCCGAGGAAATCTTCAATATCCCCTTTCCAGAATATATTGGGCGGGAGGAGATCGGTGACTTTGTGCATAAAGAACAGATAGGAGCCTCTATCATTACTGCTTACATCAAGTAAGTTTTTAAATATTAATTAAGAAAAAGTAAGCTTTTAATTAAATTATTTTACTGCATTAATTTGAACTATGTTTATTTTTGTTACTCAAATTTATTTTATGCTCAATTGTAGGTGTTTGTGGGTTAATCACGTGGTCCCCGAACAAAAACAAAATAAATTCGGGTTCCTTAGCCCACATTCTATATCTGCGGCAGCAGGAATTACTCCCACGCAGCTTGTTGACAAATCGCAATATATAGCAAATACTATGATAGGTAGTGCACTGGAGGGGAAGTTGTTTCTTGCACCTTACAACTCCGGGTGAGCTACTAAAGACACATTGTTATTTTGTAAAATTTGTTACGTAGGCATAACTAATTTAAAATTTTTCTTTTGAATATGCTGATTAGGGGCCATTGGTTGTTGCTCGTGATTGATCCAATTAAAGAGATCGTTTATTATTTGGATTCTTTGCACGGTAATCCAAATAACCGACATGATATGAAAGATATGATCAATCAGTAAGTTTTATCATTCAATTAAATGTATCCATTATATCATATTTAATATTAAGTTTAAAGTATATATATTATAACTAGACTTCATATATATATATTTGCTTGATATTGACATATTTCCTTGATTTTTGATGTTTTTAACAGCGCTGTCTTGATGTTTCGAGCAAATAAAAACAACCAAAAGATCAAAGCAAAAAACAAGGCCTGTACATGGAGTTGTATACAGGTTAGTTTAATTATATTATTTTAATTATAGTTTCAAGAAATTATTCGTATAAAAGTTATTTGTTCTAATACAATTTTGATTTGAATTTAATTTGTAGTGCCCCATTCAAATAAATGCCATAGATTGTGGGTTCTTCGTCATGAAATTCATGAAAGATATTATTAGACACGGAGAATCTATAATCCCACCGACGGTATGCATAATCCTAATTAATATTAATCAAATTCTAATGTCCCTTTTAAGTTATTAAACATTTTTGTTGGATTTTAATATTTGTCTTGCAGTACTTTGCTGATTGTCAGTACGCCACTTACACTATAGAGCAACTTGATGAAGCACGTTCTGAATTGGCACAATACATTTTTAAATGCGCTTTTGATATGCCGGCGGTGTAAGTTGAAAATTATTGTAAATTTTTATTTGATTTAAAAGCAGTGATTAGTTTATATTGGTTTATTGTAAACTCGTTATTATTTGTAATTATTAGAGATTATTATTTGGTGAATGAAATTAATTTTGGATTTGAATTTGTTGTTTCTGTTGAGCAATTGGTTTGTTTTATGTGTTATTGATGAGTTGAATTTTGAGCTTGTGGGAAGGATATAGCTCTAGCTGAAATTATAACAGAAAAAAATAAAAAAATAAAAAATCACGTTACAGCGGTTCGTTTCTGAACCGCTGTAACAGTGTTCACTGTTACAGCGGTTCGTTGATGAACCGCTGTAACAGTGAACCCTGTTACAGCGGTTCAGAAACGAACCGCTGTAACAGGGTTCACTGTTACAGCGGTTCATCAACGAACCGCTGTAACAGTGAACACTGTTACAGCGGTTCGTTTCGGAACCGCTGTAACAGGCTACGGTTTTTACAGTTAATTTTTATTTTTATTTACCTATTACAGCGGTTCGTTATTGAACCGCTGTAATAGGGCTCATTTTACAGCGGTTTTTAACCGCTGTAATAGTAAACATACCAATTACAGCGATACGTATTACAGCGGTTAAAACCGCTGTAATAGTGAAAAAAAAACCGCTGTAACAGACCTCTTCTGTACTAGTGATGGATTGGTGGAGTATACCTCAAGGACCAGAACTTTTGGGACTATAGCCCTCCATTAGACAGTAGTTGGGGATGGAAGAGGATCCATAAAGTGAAGAGCAAAATTCAGAGGGGATTCCAGAATAATAGGTGGAGCTTTACTAAATCTGGAGACTACACTGTTCAAAGCTGCTATGAATGGCTCCAAATAGGTGTCAGAAGCATATTCAGAGATCCTAAGGTAACTTGGAACAAATACAATTTACCAAAACGCTCTTTTATACTTTGGTTAGTTGCTCACAACAGAATACTAACTAGGGAAAGATTGAACAAATTTATGCCTCTGGAGAATTTGAGTTGTTTGTTACGTGAAGAGCAGATGGAGTCAGGAACTCATCTGTTCTTTGAGTGTTTGTGGGCAAAGGAACTCATGGAGAAAATGATGAGATGGTTAAAGGTGACAAATTAGCCCAATAGAATGAATCAGTGGAAAAGATGGATCTGGTTTGCTTTCAGAGCTTGGAAGTTCAAACGGGGTGTAGTGAATGCAAGGATTGCAGGGGTGGTGTATCATACTTGAAAGGAAAGAAATAGTAGACATTTTACACAGAAAAAGAAATTTACAGAAGCTATTTTTTCTGAGAGTAAAAGGGAGCTGATTATGAGAATGCAAGGCCACAATACTAGAAGAATCAAAGAAAGGGATAAAAGTTACTTAATTGAAATACAAAGTACATAATAGATAGATAGAGTTTATAGTTGTTTGTTGCTTATGGAATTTTGTTCTTTGGAGCACGCTCGATTAGAGTAAAGATGTAAGTGCTCCTGGATGATGTACAAATTTCTTTTTTTTTTAACAAAACCGCCCTAGCGGGGGAAGGGTGTTTTTGGGCCCCTCATCCCTTCTTTATATCATTAAAATAAAGCAATAAATAAGGGGTTCTAACCCCCTGACAACGCATCTATTAAGCAAGTAAATAAGGAGTACAAACTCCCTTAGAGAAAGAATAAAATGACTGAAGACATAATCATAAACAAGGAGTACTGCTCCCTTACAAAATGACTCAAACTTAATAAAATAGCTAAAGATCATATCCATGTGAAACAAAAGTTGGGATACTTTAAATCCATTCTTGCAATTGCTAACAACGGTATTGGATAGTCATCTCCTAACATAAGTGAGTCCCCTTGATCATCGCATGCCATGTTTGCCAAGAATCAGCCGCCTTGTCTCCCTCCCGATAAATATGAGAGAATCGGATTTGAGATCCACTCATCAACCGTCTAATTCGTTGTAACATATGTTGCAAAGTCCAACTCCTTGGGTTACTCTTGTAAACTATATCAATCACAACTCAAGTATCCAGTTCAACCCAAAATTTTTGAAAACCATTCACGTCACATAACTCCACCCTTCCATACTCCATACACCTCGGTAAAAATGTTATTGTTAACACCAATAAAATTCGAATAAGCTAAAATTATCTTACCCGAGTGGTCCCGAACAAGTCCTCCAATGCCAGCTACACCCGGATTACCTCTCGACGCCCCGTCCGCATTGATTTTAACCCAACCAATATCAGGCAGAATCCATCTAACCAATATCGATCTCAATCTAGCCGCCTTAGTTATCGGAATTCCTAAGCTAGTAGCTAACCTGCTCTCTCCTTTCCAATTGTTATTATGCAAAAGACCAAACTTTTGTAACATTTTGGTGTAGTATTCAATTCTCATAATAACCCTCATACCATTAACATGCAACCCCTTGTGTTTTGATTTGTTTCGCTTCAACCAAATGAACCATGTAATGAGAACCGGGAGAAGCACTCGAACACTAGAATTAGTTCGAGCTCCAATCCACCAACACTGCCACCAAATCAATATACTATCCATATTTGGAAGTTGAAAATTACATAAACTAGCGATGTATGCACCAACTTTGTTAGCTAGCTCACTTTTGATAAAAAGATGAGTCAAGGATTCTATGCTACCTATGTTGCAACAATGACATTTAGATGCCACACGCCGACTTCACAGTGAAATCTCCATAAGTAGATAGCTTCCAAATAGGCTTATCATCCTGCCTAGCATCAAAAGGAACCAGCCTCACTCTTTCCACCATAAGCCATGGTATAACTAAGCTCAACTTGCCAACATCCCAGACTCCCATTTGTCAAAAAATTCGAAACCGTGTTTAAAGTATTAAATGGGTCTTGAACTATATGATGAAGTGATCCTTCTCCCAACCAATTGTTAAACCAAAAGTATAAATCTCCACTTCCTAATTTCCAAACCACCTATTGTTGCGCCTTCTTTCTAACTCGCCCCATCCTCTTCCATATCAGGGAAGACGAACACTTCACCGGTGATACCACTGGATTCGCATTCCGGCAATATTTTTGTAACATAAATCTAGCCCATAAGGAAGTTCCCTCACGTAACTTCCACCATAATTTCCAACCAAATGTCTCCACCATATCTCGCAAACAACGCACGCCTATTCCCCCTCCTCAATAGGATAACACAATTTTTCCCATGAAGCCCAGTGAGTTTTCCTATCTGTAGTTGTTGAACCCCAAAAAAATCGATTGAGAATTCTTTCAATTCTTTGAATAACATTAATTGGAGGGTCAAGCATTTGCAATAAGTCTAATGGCATAGAGAAAATGACACTTTTAATTAATGTAAGGCGACCACCATTAGATAAAATCGACTTCTCCCATTCACCAATGCGTTTGTAATCTTACTTCTCAAAAAGAGAGCTCGACTTTTGTCCCTTAAACAGCAGTGCACCAAAATAGAGGAAAGGTAGGAACTCTTGAGCAAATCCTGTTATACGAATAATATTGTTGACTCGTGATCGAGAGGCCGACTTCCAATGATAAATGAGGACTTATTTCGATTAATCAGCTGTCCCGAGACCTCCTCATATTCGTTCAAAAACTTCATCAGTCTAGTTCTTACTTTTCACCTGGAAAAAAAAATTCAAGAGAAAGTCACTTTAATAGAATAATATTTCAATAAATCGATTTAAAAATAATATCAAATCTCCACATACAATTCTCTGCTCAAAAACCAACACATAAGACAACCATGGTCATTGACAAATTTAACCCTGCCTGTCTTAGGTCATGGTACATTGCATAACCTCCCTATACTGGGTCTTGTATAGGCATAACCCCCTAGTAAGTCCTGGTATAGGCACAACCCACTATACTGGGTTATTGACCAACACTCAAATCATTGGCTACCCATCGTTTATTTGGGAATAGTCAATGATGTAATGATCTAAACCATGGTTTTAAAAACCACCTCTACAATAACCACGTTTATAAAACCACATTTAAATCATATACAAAAATTACATTTTTCACCTTTCAAATTCAAGCTCAAGAAAATCAAATCATTTAACTTCCGCAAACCAATTAACTAAATCTAGCTATTACTATGCTATTACTATTTTATAAAGTGATTGATTATGATTGATTAGCATGCATGCAATGCTATTCATGCTATTCACGTGCGGTAATCAACTATTTTAGAATTTGGAAGAATACTTCTCATAAGAGTAGGCGGAAAACACGTGTACAATGAAAAGTTATCCTTTTTTTTTCAATTATATAATAATAATAATAATGTGTCACTATATTCAAGTAATTCAAAACGATTAAAGAATGAACTTAAAAAAAACAAATGAAAAGTGAAGATTCAGACACGACAAACTTCTTTGCAAATCAACAAGAACTGTGATTATCAATTATATTGTTTAAGTACCTCGTGTAATTCACGAATTAAGCATGCCAAATATCTGTGAATCTTTCAATGTTTTTCAACATGAAACAAAATGACACCACTAAATTACTAGAATAAGGGATAAGAGCCACCAGCGAATTGATTTTTCTTTTATTTCTTAGTTAATTAAATAATCACATAATCTATACTATATAAAAAAGAAAGGCCTTTATAATGACAAAACGAAAGTTATCACACTGCTACACCAATTTTTCATATACCTACAATACCCATTTCGAAAGGTCAACAAAATTCGCATCATTTTGGGCTTAATAGTTATTTCCATTTTTGCAGTTCATACGTTTCTCAGCTCTTCAACTTCTCCATATTCCTCCGTAAGTCGTAACTGGCCACATCTCCTTCCCCAATTCAAAAACTTCTCAGAACCAGCAGAAGCGCACTATCCCGAATTCAAACTCATTAAAAAGCAGTATATTATCTGGATATCTGGAAAAAAAATATTAAAGAAATAATAAGCTTGACGGCCTAGTAAGCAACTCCATCACTCAACCAGTCGGATCAAACAAGCAACTAAACAATACTTAAATTTTCTCTAGAGTACACAATAAAGTTACACATAACTTTCAAAAGAAAGTCACTTTAAAAGAATAATATTTGAAGAAATCGGTTTATAAGTAACACTACAAAAAAATAATATATTAATGACAAAATGTCAAGTGACAATGAAAAAGTTGTCGACAAAAATATTGGATGTGGCGATATAGAAATGTTTGGTACATGAAATCGTGATCTGATAGCTAGACATCTAAATAGACTTAGACAGATCGAAATTCATCTTGATGTGGAATCAAAGAAAGATAGTGGAAATATAATGGCTCTTATCTTGTGACTTAGAAGAAGGGTTCCTCTGAAGAAGATTTGTATTAGTGACAAGATTTGTATAAAAGTTGTCACTCTTGATACTTTGTGACAAGGAATTTGTTGTCACTATTGATAATTAGTGACAACAATTATAATGATCACTTTATTAGTGTTGTCATTACTCATATGTCACTTATTGTCAATAGTGACAATTTTAAAGAAACTATTGTCAATAAAAATTCCTTTTATGACAAAACAAATATTATTGTCACTCATTATATATATCTAGTGACAATTTTAACATTTTCACTTTTAATCTTGTCAATAACATTACTTTTTGTTGTAGTGTAATATCAAATCTCCATATACAATTCACTGCACAAAAATCAACACATAAGACAACTATGGTCAGGGTCAGGTTTAACCCCCCTGTCTTAGGTCATGGTACATGCATAACCTCTCTGTACTGGTTCTTGGTATAGGCATAACCCCCAGAAAGTCCTGGTATAGACATAACACCCCGATATTGGATCACTGACCAACACTTGAATCCTCAGCTGCCCATCCCCTATTCCGGAATAATCAATGATGTAATGGTCCAAACCATGGGTTTTAGAACCCACCTCCAAAATAACCATGTTTATAAAACCACATCTGAATCATATACAAAAATTACATTTTTCATCTTTCAAATTCAGCTCAAGAAAATCGAATCATTTAACTTTTCTGCAAATCCATATATATATGATTGCTTGACCCAAGTTCAAAAAAATCACACACGCACACCAAAAGTACTACATATATATAGTTTTATATTACTAGAAGAGTGAATAATCACTTACCTCGGTTACCCAACCCTAACCTAACTTATGTACTTGCTAAGAGTGCCTTAGCCCATTTAAATCGAATCTAAATAATTCAAGCACTGGATCAATAATATCAAATATGGTAACAAAGTTTAAATAGTGTATTTAACTATAAATTCTGTCAACTATAAACTATTTATATGTATCCTGAATCTATGAATCCATGTGTAAGCCACTAAATAAGTTGTGCAGATTCAACCTAACTTTTCTTCCGTATGCCTACAACTACTGTTATTACCTCAACAACCACGTAAAGCTAAGGAGTCAATAATCACATTCTATTGAATTAAGGGAGTGTTTGCAAATTCTACTATTTTTAGAGAAGTGATTTTAAGTGAAAAATAAGCAGAATCACTTGAGAAGCAGAAGTGGGTAGTATTTACAAACAAAAATTGAAAGTGGAAAAAAGTTGCAGGGAGTGTTTGCAAATAAAAGTGATTATCAATTAGGCTTTTTTGCAGAAAGTACAATATTGCCCCTAAAATAATATAATTTTTTTTTTCACATTTATGTTCCTAATCTTCTTTTTAACAAAATACTCCAAAAAGCATATGTTTATGAAATAATATTGATTACTTGGGACAAGTAGATTACAGAACGATAATAGCAAAACAATTAAACGAGGAAAAATAGAAGAGAAATGCAAGATTTATGTACAAACTCAAGAACGAACTGAAACATGAGATTAAGAGAGATATTGCTCTGTATTGCTGTATATATAGCCTAGGTTGGAAGTTTTCAGATTCTTTAGGGCTCTTGGCTGATATATCTCTTGATTTTAGCAATATCCCAACTAGTAAGATATAATTAACAATAGAGAAAAAGGATATGGATTTTACATTTCTTTCAGGTTTCTGCTTCCCTGAAATTTGATCGCAAGTTTTTTTAAAAATTTTTTTTGATGGGATTAATATGGGAATATAGAAATATTGTCAAGGATAGAATTGTCACTAAAAAATTATTTTATTTGTAGAAATTGAAAAGGTAACAAAAAGCACCCCCTACTAGGGGTGTACGCGGTCGGGTTCGGACGGTTTTATGAAAAAAATTCAACCCGACCCGATAGATGCGGGTTGACAAAATATTAAACCGAAACCGTATAATTATCTTTTTAAACCGAGTGGTTCGAGTCGGTCGGGTTCAATATATTTAGCGGGTGGTTTGGCGGGTTATCGAATTATAATTATGTTACTTTTTGTTTCAACTAGTAAGTAAGAAACAAAATAATATACTTGTACATTTAATTAAAAAAAAATTGAGTTGATGAGAAATACAAAAATAAGTGGTGTTATTAAATAAAACTCATATTTATCATAAATTGTTAACTCTCAAATATTAATAAAATCAAATTATTTTATAAGTTTATCATCAAAATATACATCTACATCTTCGTTCAAATCAAGTAAAAACAAATGTTATTGTTTACTCAAATAAAAAATAAAGTGTTTTACATAAATATGAATAAAACTACCAATCTTATTAGAGTTTATATATATGCATATATATAGTTTTAAAAGTTTAGCGTTAATCTTTAACTATATATATATATATATATACACTTATGACATATACAATTAGCGGTCGGGTGGCGGGTTACAATTATTAAACCCACCACCCGACCCGAAAGTGGCGGGTTGTAATTTTTTTAACCCACCACAATTTTTTAATAATTTCAAACTGGCGGTTTTTGGGCGGTTCGGGTCGGTTTGAGCGGGTCGGGCGAATTGAGCGGATTTATGTACACCCCTACCCCCTACCCAGCTTGGAGCTTTTGGCTTCTGGGAGCTTAATTTTAGAGAATCAGAAGCAAAAGCTGAATTTGCAAACACTACAAAATTGCTTATTTTTAGCTACTCAAAAACACTTTTATTTAGGGGAAAATTGCACTTGACATCCCATAACATTGCCTGAATTAAATTTTGGTCCCATTCGTTACAAAAATATCACATTGAGTCCCATAACTTACAAAAAATCTCAATGTTGGTCTCATCCGTCAATTTCCGTCTATTTCTAACGGCAGGTGGCATGTGCCTTGCACATGGGCCGTTAGTCAAAGCTTTGACCGTGATATGCACCTGATTTGGGCTCCAGAACAAAGGATAATTGCAAAAAAGCCCCCCAACTTGTAATTAGTTTAATAATTTTACAAAAAAACATAAAATATAATACATATATATATATATACACACACACACAAAATTATATAATCTTGTATAAATAAAAATAACAAAAAAAATAAAATAAATAAAAAGTCACTGTTCATCGTCTTCACTGCGAGACGATGAATAGTGACTGAATTTCAGCGCCCCAACACACACACATAATCACATATACACACACATAAATACATAGACCTTTGTAATATGTATATATATATATATACACAAAAAATTATATAATCTATTATATATAAAAATAACAAAATTAAAATAAAATCACTGTTCATCGTCTTCACAGTGAAGACGATGAACACCAAATCCCCCCCCCCCCCCAACATACACACTGATACATACGCACACATAGACATATATAATATGTATATGTATACACACAAAATTATATAATATATTATATATAAAAATAACAAAAAAAATCACTGTTCATCGTCTTCACTGTGAAGACGATGAACAGTGAACAATTGAAAAAAAAAATCTTTATTTATATATATATATATATATATATTTATATAATTACTTATAAAAAAAACAAAAAATTGGCTTTTAACTAACGGACACGTGCAGCCCACATGCCTTCTCCGTTAAAAATTGACGGAAATTGATGAATGGGACTAACATTGAAATTTTTGTAAGTTATAGGACTCAATGTGATATTTTTGTAATGAGTGAGACCAAAATTGAATTCGGGCAAAGTTATGGAACGTAAAGTGTAATTTTCCCTTTATTTAGAGTTTGCAAATACTCCCTAAGAAAAATTGAACTATATAATTATCAGGATGACCACCAACACTCTATTCCTAAAATCCAAGAGTTATCATTTATATATATAATTTAGACGCACACAAAACTTATGATAGACTACATAATTTTTTAAAATTTACATCTCAACCTTTCCTTCACCATTAGTGTCGGCCACTAGTTCATCCCAAAAGCACAACTATAAATTTATTTCACAATTTCTTAGTTAACAGGAAACTAATATATATATATACATTATTCCTCTAGTTATAATATAATATATTATGAGAGACAAAGTGGGCCTTATATTGGAATCAGTAACAATGAGAAAATTCACGAAATCTGACTTGCCATCGTTTAGGTGCTACGCTCCTATTGCGTTGCAATTTAATCCAATTCTCCCTGGCCCTTAATTAACAAATGACCAGCCGTAAATGGTAGTATGTCTCTCTCCTTTCCTTTGATCTGTTGTCAAAGTAATATGTCTCTCTCCTAATACGTTAGAAATATTCTATTCATTCTTAGTGTTCTCTTATAAATCAATCTCCGAGATTGACATACGACTATATGTGAAACTTAAACATATATTATAAATGAAAAATATCTTTTGCAAACTAAAACACAAAATAAATATTCTAAGAATTTAATTGAAAAACATTTTTTTATCTATCTTGTATTCTCAAATTTAGTAAATATACAATTTTGAGAAAATGATGCGTGTCGTAGCACACCAAAAATACTATTTATATTATCTTGATACCTAATGTGAAAATGGTAAACAAGGGTCGAACCAAAAGGAGTGTAGATCAATTGAAATTGTTAACTACTCATTATACTAATCTTAATTTATTTTTTGAAAATAAGAAAATAATGAGTATAATTTTGGTTCAAGCTCGAGCTTGATTCTTTTAGATTGAGCTCGACGTTGAACTTTAAAAATTAGGCTTGTCACGCTTGACCTCAAAAAAATATAATCAACTCCAAATTTGAAAACTTCACCAAGTTCGGCTCCAAGTGATGAACTCGTTTAGACACTCAATTATATGATAACAATAAGCTAAATACTAGAATGGCTCTCATCCCTTCAATCCTTCTCGTTTTAGGGTGACATCATATTCTAGTCTTTAAAGCACCAACCACGAGGCACTTAATTATTATCAATATGAGTCAACATTTGTCCCGTGTTTTTCATTGTCGAATTATACAATAAATAAATATAAATATATGGTTCCCTAGTTGCTATTGATTGGAGAGAATATTGATACATTTGGAGGTGATTAACAGATTAAGTATTTGCATGTTAGGCTATATATAGTCCATGAATTCCACACATTAAGTACTACACATATAATTAGTATTGAAAATTTGAAAAAAAAAAAAACAATTTTAGAAAAGCAAGGAAAAAATGCAGATCTGTTTACGTTTGCCAACAACTTCTCCATTCACTATCAACACTACTCTTAACTCTTCTTCTATACACAGGAACAATGAGAAAACCATATCTTCTTCACTTAAACTTTGCAGCCCCCAAAATAAATTTAATAATGGAGATAGACCAAATATTTTTGCATGTTTTTCTACTGCAGCTTCTCCTATTTCAAAGTCTCGTTTGGCAGCCGCCTCTAATTTAATTGCGAATGTTGAAACTGATGATCAGAAAATTGCGATCCAATTGCCAGGAGATCTACGGCCAGAACTCATTCCCAAACATGTCGCGTTAATCATGGATGGTCATGGAAGGTGGGCAAAGAATAGAGGGCTGCCAATAGAACATGCCCACTACGAAGGTGTGCAGAAGTTGAAACAACTGATTATGAACTGTAGTAAATTTGGTGTAAAGGTTCTCACCGTGTACGTCTTCTCAACTGAAAATTGGAATCGCCCCAAGGTAATTAATTACTCTTTTGATTTGAACATAAAAATGAGATTTAATGATTTTCACTGCAATGCATATAAGGGTTACAAAACATGCACAATATTCCATGCAGCAGGTTGTAGGTGAAATCCTAAGTCATAAATCATATATAACAATGTTAGACATTATTTCATCAAATATTTATCAATTTTTTACTTTTTTAGCACGCAAGGAATGTGCACAACTGATAGTTTTATTTGCCACAGGATGAAGTGGACTTCTTAATGGCCCATTACAAAGGTCTTATACAATCAATTATCAAGGAACAAACAATGGGGTAAGTTCAGGCCTCAGGGCTTGTTTGATACAAGCTTTATGGTTTAAGGGGTAAATTGTAATTTCAAATTGGCCATTCTGTTAATTTAAATTTAATGGAATACTCAATTCAGAAACGGAGCTAGAATTAAAACGACCCTCTTATATGAGATTACGTTTGCAATTTTTCCTAAATGATACGATCATCAGTATCCTATAAATGTGGTCTTACTGATCGAGCACAATTTGTTTCATGTGACAGACAAGATTTGCGCTTTTCTGTTATTGGGGACAAGTCAAGACTTCCTCAGTCTGTACAATCTACAATATCTTCAGTGGAGAATTTTACGAGGAACAATACAGGAATGCATTTTTTGATGGCATTGAGCTATGGAGGACGATACGACATAATAGAAGCAACCAAGAAAATTGCAAGCAAAGTAGAACATGGGATTTTACGAGCAGAAGATATTAATGAAAGTGCATTTGAGCAACAATTGTTGACAAATGTTACTGAATTTCCGAATCCTGATCTACTCATAAGAACAAGCGGTGAACTGAGAGTGAGCAATTTCTTGTTGTGGCAATTGGCGTATACAGAATTCTACTTCCCCAATAAATTGTTTCCTGATTTTGAAGAGGCTGACCTTATAGAGGCCCTTAATACTTTTCGGGGAAGGCAAAGAAGTTTTGGTGGACGCAATAAATAGAATTATATCGCATCTAAATCTAAGGTGAATAAATGTTAGACGCAATAAATAGAATTAGATTGCATCTAAATCTAAGGTGAATAAATGTTAGTGAATGTGTGCATGCATGTTAATGTAGGGTCAAATGTTGTATCCGTTTAATACAAAAGAAAATGTTGTATTCGTTGTGAGAGTTCATTAATCTATTTTTTCAATTACAAAGCATGAGTTGGTTTTTTAGAATTGTTGATATACCTAAAATATCATTATGTAATTCAATATATCAATGGAATAAAAGTCAATAAATACTAAAAATGAATTTCAAATATATACAATAAACGAGGACTATGGTATCATTTTCACTGATCTACTCTTTGGCTTTGGCTCTGATTCAGTGGACACTGTTCGCCAAGTTATGACCAAGGTGAAATTTCTTGGACCAGTATTGATCAAGAACCGGATGCTAACATATTCAATGTTTTCTTAGTAATTACTAAATAGACTAATTTTAATAGAGTAAATTAAAGCATAAATAATACATCTTATTATATCAAAAATATATAGAAGCAGAACAATATGAAGTAAAATTGGGGAAACACAAAAATCAAAAAATAAAAATGAATATAGTGGTAGATTGCAAATTGAACTTCAATAATCTTGAGGCTTCTTCTGTGGCTTATTCTTAAAATATAATACTGAAAATGGATTGTTACATTCTTCTCTGATATTCCAAATAAAATGAAAACAAAAGCACATATAGAAAAAGAAAAAGAAAAAGAAACTTACAGTAATTAGACTTGTTGTGATATGTCTTAAAGTCCTAGACCCAAATTATGTAGCAAGCCCATTATCAAAAGGGTATGGTACACATATATTTTAGGGAAAAATCAGGGGTTAGGTGTTAGTTCAGTGCTTTTGACATTTATTGTAATTTGTACCTCTTTCATCAATAGTAAAATACTCTTTCATCAATAGTAAAAAACTCTCTCCTCTCCCGTGAATGTAGACAATTTCCAAACCATATAAATTCTTGTGTCTTTAATATTTATGCTCTTATTTCGTGAATTATCCTAACAAGACTGTTACTATCTAACCAAACATCTACAGACAACAGCCAACTTTTGGACCCATTGTTGACTCTCCCTCAATAATCCACGTAGAACAAACACTAATTATGGCGACAGTGAAACAAAATGTTAATTCCTTTTAAGCTCCTTCACAAATTAAGAATTGCCCCCCCCCCCCCCCCCAACACTGTTTTTTCTTCATATCCACTTCATTTCCACACAATGTAGACCCAGCGACGACGACGACAATAATAAATAATAAAAATAATGTAGGTCTCACTTTGCTTTAAAAATAACACATTTGAAAAACTGTGAGTATATTGCTAGAGATACTTGGATCGAGATCTCCCAATTGTTCTATAATACGAAAAATATGATTATGATCTAACATAAACATTTGTATTACACTACAAGAAAATAGGCATCAGAGACGAAGAAAAAAGTCCGTCTCAAAGTAGAGACAAATAGAGACCGAATTTAGAAACGGAAATTTTCAGTCTCTAAATCCATCTCAAAAGAATTTCTGACAGAGACGAAATATTTCCGATTCAATTTTTAAATGTTGAGACGGATTTACAGACAAAATCGCGCGGAGCCTCTTTTGTCTCTAATTCCATCTGTATTAGTATTTTTTACCAATTTTAATCCCATTGTTTACAAACTTGCAAAAATAAATCTCTAGGATGCAATTGTTTGCACTTTTGGTCACATTCGTTCAAAATGGAATGGACTTTCGCACATGAAATGCAAGCGCCATTATGCTTTGTAGATCTTATTGTTGCTAAAAATGCAAAAAACTACAATCGCATTTTGCTTTGTATTGCAAGGACTCTATCCTAGCATTCCATTTCCACTTTTCCTGATGGATAATTACGAATGAATCTATAATAGGAAATTGTGGTCTATTATAATTTTCAATAGAACACAGTTTCCTATTAAAGATTATTGGGTTAATTGCATATAATCCCCGCCGTCCGCCCGCCCGGACATTGGGTTGTGGGCCTGGGCTTGGTCTTGCAAGATAATTAATTTTTTGGACAAAATTAATTCCACAAAGAACCTCTTGATCCATCAACCAAAATGAGGCCTCAATAAAATTGTTGGTCACTTTTTTATTAAAAAAATCTGATAAACCTTCTAGAAGACCCAATGTTAGAAACTTTGCATCCTTAACGTTCGAACGTTGGATCTGACCGTTGGACTTGTTGTTACAAGCCAATGTTCGAACGTAACGTTCGAAGGTAATTCAATGCCCATATTTAATTTTGGCTGATTTTGGAGGCTATATATAGCTCCCTCCAACTGAATGGAAAAATAAACCAAGCATTTCCAAGCTTATCTTTTCTCTCGTTCTCTAAATTCTCTCAAGAGTTTAAAGTAGCAAAAGTTCGTTAGATTCTGAATTTGAAGTGGTTTTGAATTCAGAACGTGTATCGTTGTATCTTGGGACACTTGTTGCAAGAACCCGTACTACCTAGGCGGGGCAATTTAGTGTGAAGGATAGATAGTTCTATCTCGTCTCGATATAATCTTTCTTCATTATTAGCTATTTGATACGTTTGTGATGTTTTGATCCAACAAACTTAATACTAAACTCTTGTTGTTGTTCAAAAGCTATCATTCGTTCAAATGGCTAATGTGAAAGATGTTGATGGTGCTACTCTTGACTTTGATCTTGGATCGGGTTCTAATCTTGGTCTCGGTATTGGCTCCGGCTCAGGTAGAGGTTCTAGTTTTGGTTCCGGTTTAGGGTCCTGCCTCCGGTTTTGGTGTTGGCTCTGGTACGGATGCCGGGCTAGGTTTCGGTTTAGGGCTGGGCCCTAGTTCCAATTTTGGCTCTGCTCCGGTCCCTCCATTTGTTCTAATGGCTAATCCGATTATAACGGCTCAGGCTGAAAGGCCGTCAAAGTTCAGTCGGGCTGACTTCAAAAGGTGGTAGCTAGAGATGCTGTTCTACCTTACAACTCTGAACCTGGCGAGGTTCTTAAAGGAGGATGCTTCTCATGTCCCTGAGGACTCAACTGACGACCAACTGAGGGTGGCATCTGATACCTGGCATGATAGTGATTCCCTTTGCAGGAATTACATACTTAGCGGGTTAAATGATTCGCTCTGTAATGTCTATCTGTCGGTTAAAGAACTGAGGATGCTGGACTGAAGTAGTTCATGGTCGCAAAATTGTTAGACTTTAAGATGGTGGACACTAAGTACGTGACAAGCCAAGTCCAAGAGCTTCAGATAATTATTCATGGAGTTTATGCTGAGGACATGGCTTTGAATGAAACTTTCCAAGTAGCTTCTATCCTTGAGAAGTTATCGTCGTCTAGGGGAGATTTCAAGAATTACTTGAAGCACAAGCGAAAGGAGATGAGTGTAGAAGACTTGGTTGTCCGACTCAGAATTGAGGAAGACAGCCGGGTTTCTGACAAGAGGCCTCCTGTACAGGCGATGGCTAACATTGCAGAAGTTCTGGAAAGCTCAAACCGGAAAAGAAAGTTTCGGGGAAAGTCCAAAGGGAACTCCCAAAAAAAGAAAGGAAAGTTGAAACAGGGAGACGGCTATTACAACTATGACCAACCTGGACACTAGGCTTAAGACTGCAAAGAGCCTAGGAAAAATAAGTCTCAAGGGCAAGGTTCTGGTAAAGATCAGAACAAAGGCAAGAACCAAGTGCAGAACTAGGTACACTTAGCTGAAGATGATGTCCAGGGCATCAATGAGATGATCGACGATCTGTTTGATCACCAGATGCCAATTGATCTGACAAATCTTAATCTCACTGCCGTCGTGTTCAAAGCCAATTAGGTGGACAACCAGATGGAGTGGTTCATAGATACTGGGGCTACTCGCCATATCTGTTCTGACAGAGAAGCTTTCTCGTCCTATTCCCCAACTGATGGATGAAGATTGTTTATGGAAAACTCGGCCACGTCTCCAGTGATTGGAAAGGGAAACGTTGTGCTGAAGAAGAGTTCAGGCAAAGAGCTGGCATTGACTGAAGTTCTGCATGTTCCGGAGATTCGCAAGAATTTGGTATCCGGTTCGACTTTGGTCAAGAATGAGTTCAAGATAGTCTTCGATACTAATAGATTTTCTTTAACAAAGAGAGGATTTTACATAGGAAAAGGTTACCTTGAGCAGGGCCTTTTCAAGATGAATGTAATCTGCTTTGTTGTAATTGAAAATGAAAGCAATAAAAGTATTGCGAATTCTGTTTATTTGTTTGAGTATTCTAATTTATGGCATGTTAAACTAGGACATGTAAATTGTAATACTATTCGAAGATTGGTCAACTTGAACTTATTACTAGCTTTTAAAGTTGAAAATGAACATAAATGTAAAATTTGTGTTGAGGCAAAACTAGTCAAACAATCGTTTCCTTCAGTGGAAAGAAACACCGCACCTCTAGAACTTATTCACAGTGACATCTGTAATTTGAAATTTGTGCAAACTAGAGGTGGGAAAAAGTATTTCATTACATTCATAATGATTGTACAAAGTATTGTTATGTGTATTTACTAAGAAGTAAATACGAAGCGCTTGGAGCGTTTACACATTACAAAACGGAAGTTGAAAATAAACTTGAAACAAGGATCAAAGTTATCCGAAGTGATAGAGGTGGAGAATACGATGCGCCTTTTGATGAATTTTGTACCAACTCTGGAATTATTCATCAAATGATGTCACCATACTCACCTCAATCAAATGGCGTTGCTAAACGCAAGAATCGCACTCTCAAAAAAATGATGAATGCGATGTTGTTAAATTCTAGATGACCGCAGAATTTATTGGGAGAGGTGATCCTCTCCGCCAATTACATCCTTAACAAGATTCCCCACAAAAGTAGGAGTGAGACTCCGTACAAACTTTGGAAAGGATAAAAGCCTTTTTACAAGTACCTCAAAGTGTGGGGGTGCTTGGCTAAGGTAGAAATACCCAAACAAGTTAAGATAGGGCCTAAAACTATTGATTGCATATTCATAGGTTATGCACTTAATAGTAGCGCCTATCGATTTCTGGTACATAAATCAGAGATATTTGAGATTTATGACGGTACTATCATGGAATCTAGAAATGCTTCGTTTTTTGAGGATGTCTTTCCAAGTAAGGAAAGAAATGAGCAAGTTCCTCTTAAAAGAACATTCGATGAGTCTACAAATAGTTCTAATCTCGGGGACGAAGAACCACGTCGTAGCAAAAGGGCAAGAGTTCCAAAATCATTTGGTCCCAATTTTGTATCATATACATTAGAAGGGGAGCCAAGAACAATTAAGGAAGTTATGTCCGGTCCAGATGCTCAACTCTGGAAAGAGACTATCAATAGTGAAATTGAGTCTATTTTGCACAATCATACCTGGGAGTTGGTTGATCTTCCAAAAGGAAGTAAGTCTTTAGGTTGTAAATGAATTCTAAAAATAAAGTATAAAGACTGATGGAACTATTAATAAGTATAAGGCCCGTTTGGTAGTCAAAGGATACCGACAAACGGAAGGTCTTGATTTCTTCGATACTTATTCTCCGGTAACGAGAATAACATCTGTAAGATTATTCATCGCTATTGCCTTGTTGCATAACCTTGAGATACATCAAATGAATGATAAGGCTGCATTTCTGAACGGTGAATTAGATGAAGAAATATACATAGAACAACCCGAGGGGTATGTTGCTCCTGGAAAAGAGAAGAAAGTTGTAAACTTGTAAAGTTGCTATACGGACTTAAACAAGCGCCAAAGCAGTGGCATGAAAAATTTGATAGCACGATGTTATCAAATGGTTTCAAGATCAACGAATGTGATAAATGCTTGTATGTTAGACAAACACGTAACGCATACGTCATAGTGTGTCTATATGTAGATGACATGTTGATAATGAGTAGTAATCATGAAATTATCATGGACATTAAAGGAATGTTAAAGAAGAACTTTGACATGAAGGATATGGGACTTGCAAACGTCATCTTAGGGATTAAAATCCTGAGGACTTCTGAAGGAATAGTCTTATCGCAATCTCATTACATTGAAACGGTTTTGGAAAGGTTCCTTCCGAGCGATAGTGCACCAGTCAAGACGCCAATGGACTTGAGCATTCATCTACGCAAGAACCATGGCAAACCCGTATCGCAGTTAGAATATGCTAGGGTCATTGGGAGTCTGATGTATATCATGAACTGTACTCTCCCTGATCTAGCTTATTCTATGAGCAATTTGAGTAGGTTCACGAGTAATCCTAGTGTAGAGCATTAGAATGCTTTAACTAGAATTCTTAAGTACTTAAAGTATACTAAAGAATATGGATTACACTACTCAAGATATCCAGCTGTAATAGAGGGATACAGCGATGCTAATTGGATATCAGACACGAATGACTCTAAGTCCACAAGGGGGTATATATTTACCGTTGGTGGAGAAGCAGTGTCGTGGAAATCTTCTAAGCAAACTTGCATAGCCCGTTCCACGATGGAATCAGAATTCATAACTTTAGATAAAGCTGATGAAGAAACTGAGTAGCTAAGAAATTTCTTAGAAGATGTTCCCTGTTGGGAAAAACCTGTGACTCCGATTTTGATTCATTGCGACTGTATGTCGGCTATTGGGAGCGCTCAGAGCAATATGTATAATGGTAAGTCTAGACATATTCGTTGTCGGAATAATACCATTAAGCAATTGATCTCTAACTGGATTATTTCCATTGATTATGTAAAAGGAAAAGGAAAATATTGCAGATCTTTTGACGAATGGATTGCCTAGAGATCAAATATACTGTCTATCAAGAGGAATGAGATTAAAGTATACAATTTAAGAATGGACACAGCGGAAACCCAACCATGTTGACTGGAGATCCCAAGATCATGGTTCAATGGGAAAACTAAGTTGGAAAAATTCAGTATGTCACTTAGGAGTTTAAACTCCAAACTCATTGCTTAGGATAAAGAAGTGCATCCTACAAGTGAAGCAAAGGCTAAGTCGGAACTTTTAATGATTCCTATACTGTCATGAAAATGAAAGGTAGCTTTTATCAATTCCATTACACACCAAGTGATCTTCCAAGTCACGTGGACTAATTCTCTTTCCAAAACAACAACGTAAACACTGGCAAGTGATCCTAGTCAGATCTAGTGCATGCTCAACCGCAAACTTGATGAACTCTTTCACCCCTTTCTCATATTGCTACGACATATGATCCGCTAAAATCCAACTTCGATCCATCTTGATTCTAATTTATATTCCCTTTTTCCTAATTCAAATTTCTCATGTAAGCCAACTCTTGTCAAAACACTATAAAAGTTCTTTTAATTTTAATTTAATTTTAATTTTATTATTCAGAAGTTATTATTACTTTTTTTATAAATTATTATTCTTGATATATCAAAGTTATTCTTTATATTTTAATATTCTTGAATATTACTCTTAAAACTGTTGTTGTGTGTGTCATAAGTGTAAGCTCAACAATTAAATTAAACCAACAAATCTGACAACCACCACTAACAATATACCAATTCCGCACAAAACCTCAACAACCCAACTATAAGGTATAACAACTCATTCATTTTTTGTCTCCCTTACAACAACCCAAACAACGACAATAATGAAAAAAACACTTTCTCTCTCTCTTACAATTTTACAAGTTACAAACTTATAATATATAAGGTATAACAACTCATACTTTTTTTGTCAAAGGAAGATGTTGATAGCAGCGATGGCGGCGGTGCGACGGCGGAAGACGAAGGAGGGATCCACACAACATAAAACAAAATTCAAATTATTTTGTACTCTTTTGGATTTATCTTTTTAAATAATTTGATGGATTCCAAATTATGGAGAGCCCCAAACAACAACAATGAAAAAAGCACTTTCTCGCCCTTACAATTTTACGAATTACAAACTTACAATATATAAGGTATAACAACTCATACCTTTTTTGTCAAAGGAAGATGTTGATAACAAGGATGGCGGCGGTGGTGTGACAACGAAAGACGGAAGAGGTGATAGTAGGTGATTTGGGAATTGGGGGTTTAGGGATTTCTTATTTCTTTTCTTTCCTTACGTGATATAGCAGATAGTGAAGAGAAGTTAAGCAGCAGCTGCTTTTAAGTTGTAAGTCAGGCCTATTACAGCGGTTTATAATAGATTGGCCTATTACAGCAGTTCATGTAAAAATCGCTCTAATTGGCTGTAATAGGTTATACCTATTACAGCGGTTATAAAAATAACCGCTATAATAGGTCTATTACAGTGTTTTTTTTATCACTGTTGTAATTTGGGCGCTGTAATAGCCCATTTTTGTAGTAGTGAAGAGAATATGAGTCACTCTAAACACATCAATTAATTACAAGAAGAGTTCTTCTATTTATAATAGTGGAGAAGAATAAACCCTAGCAAATTACGAATAACAATCCTAATTAACAAAGGAAACAATTTCTATCATACTAGGGTAAAACCCAGCCCAAAGGACTCAAATTTTCTGAAAAACCACTCAAAACATGCCAAACTTGCGCCCAAGTTTGTTAACCTCGCTCTGTCTCCAGTGGCCCCGCGCTGCAGCATTATGGCACCATGCTATAGCATGAGTGTGCTTGCTTCTGCCACGATCCATTCCGACTCCGGCTTGGCTCCATTTTTTCAGCACTTGATCCTTTTTGATCCGACTCCAATATATCCCAACAAGAAAAGCTTTAATAGTAGATCTATATTATAGATAGCCAACATTTACATATAATTATTAAAGTCTCACAATTTTATTTTCTTTTTCTTTTGTTCTTTTGGTTCGTTCTATTCAATTTTCTGAGATATTTTGTTGGATATTGTATTTTATTAGAGAATAATCATTATATATGCTATATATATAGTTATAAGAACTCAAAGTAAACATTATTACACTCATTCTATGATAAATTGGGTGTATCTAATTGAACTGAATTAAATACAATCATGTATGTAATATTAAGAGAGAAACATTTTGCAGAATCATGTTATATATAGCTATAAGAAACAAAGCAAACAATTTTTTTATTTATCAAAAAAAAAAAATTGTAGTGTAATTTTAGACTTATATATGTTAAATTATTAAATATTTGCTTGAATACTTTTTCATTAATTAAAATGAAAACTTGATTTACCTAAGAAATATAGAAAGGAAACGTACTTATAGATATAACGAATTTATGTATCTGTTTTCTTTAGTTATAGATTATTTTTATAATATTTCAGTGTTTTCACTTCATACAAATAATAATATAGTTTTTATTTAGTAATACACACATGCTCATAGTCATATGTCTCCCATCTATAATTTCTTTTAATTTAAAATTTGCAACAAAAAATAAGTTCTGTATTTTCTTGCTTATTAGTTGCTACTAGAAAATAAGTTGTAAGAACAAACCTGAATATTTGATAACCTGCCAACCCTTTGACTAAATAACTTGAACTCAACCAACTCATTTTTATAAACATAATTGTGCATTTTTATCAAATCTTGTTCGTAAATGTTTATCATCAAACCTATTCGAACCCGTTTATGCATGCTTTGTCGCATTTCGGATCTGCGAGCCCGTTGGATACGAGAGTTCCCTCCAACCCCACCGAGCACATCCCAAAATTAGGCTCTGAAACACTCACCTAAAATGATAATCCAATAGACGCACATGAGTTCTTTGACCAAAGTAATAAGAATTCAATTTTCAATGTTTTTCCCATGTGAGACAAGGGGCATCACAATCCCCCCTCCTTCTGAACGCGAAGTCCTCGTCACGGTGCGACACAATTTAGGATCCGTAGCTAGACTCCCAGACGCCGACTAAAGAGGTGACTCTCACGCGCATAACTCTTTACGCCTACTAAATCTTGCTATTTTACCTAGTAAATCTATCTATTTTTGGCTAATACCATTTTATCTAAAAGATTTATTGGTATGCATTGCATTCATACCAATCAATCATTTTCGGTTACCAATTTCTATTACTAAATCATTTTCTATAACTAATTCTTGTTATTACCATGTTCTAAAATGATTGATTGGTATGCATGGAATGCTATTACCATTTCTAAAATGATTGAAAATGATTGATTGGTATACATGCATTGCTATTAATTAAATTCTAAAATGATTATCGATCATTCTATATATTAACTAAGTTTAGCTATTACTATGCTATTACCATTTTATAAAATGATTGATTATGATTTTTTTTTAACAGAATGATTGATTATGATTGATTAGCATGCATGCAATGCTATTCACGGTAATCAACTATTTTAGAATTGGGAAGAATACTTCTCATCAGAGTAGGCGGAAAACACGTGTATAATGAAAAGTTATCCTTTTATTTTTTTACTTATAATAATGTGTCACTATATTCACGTAATTCAAAAGGATTAATGAATGAACTAAAAAAAAAATGAAAAGTGAAGACTCAGACACGACAAACTTCTTTGCAAATCAACAAGAACTGTGATTATCAATTAAATTGTTTAAGTACCTCGTGTAATTCACGAAAAACGCATGCCAAATATCTGTGAATCTTTCAATGTTTTTCAACATGAAACAAAATGATACCACTAAATTACTAGAATAAGGATAAGAGCCACCAGGGATGAGGGAACTGAATTTGTTTTTTGTTTTTTTTTTTGGGAAGTTAAACAATCACATAATCTATACTTACTATACAAAAAAGAAAGGCCCTTTACACTGACAATATATGAAAGTTATCACACCGTTACACCAATTTTTCATACTAGTATCCGAAGCACACTTGATGCGTGTGCAAAAAAAAATCTATAACAAAAAATATTGCTTAGAACAATAAAAATTACACTAAGTAAATGAGAGATTAAAAGAAAAAATGTCCGTCAACTACTCTTAATCTTCTTTTTCGTAAGAGCATATAGATGGATGCTAACATATTCAATATTTTCTTACTAATTTCTAAATAGACAATTTCTCGAGATTTCACAGTGGTATGAGATTTCTGATTTCGTCTTGTGACGATGAGCAGAGCTATGAGTGCTTAGAATGCTAACCCAAAAACGAAAGTCAAAAACAGCAGAACAGACCACCTAAAATATAAATAATATGTAAAATTTATAAGCAGTGCAATGTGAAGCAAACTTGCAGAAACACAAAAATCGCAAAATAAAATTAAATATAGTGACTGGCCTTAAATTGAACTCAATAATCTTGAGGCTTCTTCTGCATTGGATAGAATTCTAAATTAGATTGAATGCTTCTCAGAGTCCCATAAAAAGCTCACTTTTTACACAACTGTAGGAACAATATTTCTTTTTTATAGAATTTGAAATTATGAAGTTTATCCATGAACGTATAATGGACTGAGAAAGTAGTGGGTACGTGCAAATTTGGAGAATGATGTTCTTGTGAAGCGTGGGAGTTGACAATCTGGAAAAACCTCTCAACATTAGTTACAATGGAAAATCACAGCATTAGTCGAGGATCCTAAATTGGGTGGGGTTAATTTTTAAAAAAATAAAAAATAAACTTGGGTGGGGTTAATTTTGGTAATTCATTTAAAACATACCATGGTAGTTATTCTAGGGTGCTCCCACTTTATAAAAGAGTATTGATAGCTACAATACCCCTTTCGAAAGGTCAACAAATTTCCCATCATTTCGGGCTTAATAGTTATTTCCATTGTTGCAGTTAATACGTTTGTCAACTCCTCAACTTCTCCATAATGTTCCGTAACTGACCACGCCTTCACTCCTCCATCCCCAATTCAAAAACTTCTCAGAACTAGCAGAAGTGTACTATCGAATTCAATCTAATTAAAACACAGTATATTCTCAGGATATCAAAAAAAAAAGAATATTAAAGAAACAATGAGTTCGATGGTCCAGTAAGCAACTCCATCACTCAACCAGTCGAATGAAGTAAGCAACGAAATAGTACTTAAATTTTTTTCTAAAGTACACAATAAACTTACACATAACTTTCAAGAGGCTCTCTCTCTCTTTCTGAATCTCTCTCGGTGCACGATAGCGCGCTAGTGGCCATGATTCCTGTACTGTCATGAAAACGAAGTAGAGTATGGTAGGATACTTTTTAATAGGAGATCACCTATGTAAGTGTGAGGTGTAGGCCGCCTCAACATTGAGTAAAATGTAAACACTTATGAATCCAAGAAAGGGTGTCACGGCCAAAATGGACCCAACAGTGAGAATTGAAGCTACTGAGAGTTTATCATGTGAATATCATTGTCTGGTTTTACACGAACGACTGACCAATTCAAGATATCATGTTCATTGGAGAGCCTAGTAAATCTGATGATATCTCACTAAGAAAGGTTCAAAACCAAAAGCTACCTCTTCTGATGTGATAAATTTTCATCTGAACTCTGGAGATCATGTATTGCATTAATTTCATTCGTGTGGGGGATTGTTGTAGATTTGTAATTATGAAAAGTAAGTTGGACACGACTTTTGTATAAGAAATTCGAACACTATAAGTATTCGGGATACAAAATATTATTGGATAATATTAGTCTACGTTCCGAATAGATGAGTTTAGCATTTCGAATTTCTCAAATCGGATTAAAAACAAATGAGAAATTAAGTTCTAAAGTTGGGTGTTTGAAGTGGGTTATCCCACATAGAATATGGATCAAAGTTTGGAATGGTTTATAAACCATTGCCTTAAGACAAAAGGTTGACCCTTTGGGTCATAAGATTTTTGTGGGCTTTGTGAGGGGAAAGGACCTAGTCGCCAGGCTCGGGCCTGGGCCGTGGGCTGTGGGCCGTGGCTTGGGCTTGGGCTTGCAAGATAATTAATTCCACAAAAATCCTCTTCATCCATCAACCAAAATTGGGTTTAAATTAAATTGGGTCTGAATAAAATTGCTGACCACTTTTTTATTCAAAAATATGAATAAACCTTCTAGAAGACCCAACGTTCGAAGGTTGCATCGATCCTTAACGTTGGATCTGACCGTTGGACTTGATGTTACAGGCCAATGTTCAAACGTTAAGGGTGAACGAACGTTGGCAGCAGAAACAGCTTGCTGTTACAAGTCTGAATTGAAGATAATTCAATGCCCGTATTTAATTTTGGAGGCTATATATAGCCCCCTCCAGCTGAATGGAAAAATACACCCAGCATTTCCAAGCTTATCTTTTCTCTCATTCTCTAAATTCTCTCAAGAGTTTAAAGTAGCAAAAGTTCCTTAAGTTCTAAATTTGAAGTGGTTTTGAATTCAGAACATGTATCGTTGTATTTTGGGACACTTGTTACAAGAACTCGTACCACCTAGGCGGGGCAATTTAGTGTTAAGGATAGAGAGTACCTCTCTCGCCTCGATATAATCTTTCTTCGTTATTAGCTATTTGATACGTTTATGAAGTTTTGATCCAACATAAGAGTCATCCAACATATATTTGAATTTATTAGAGTTTTCACATATACTTACGAAATATTCTTAAATTTATAATCTATTACATTATTTGTCATGAATTATATTCAAAATCAAATCAAACCATAAATTATATTTTTAAACAATCATTCTGGGTATTAAATGGTCACATGATGGATGAAAGGGTGCTGACTATCTTTCTAGCATGAAGTAAATACTAAATTGAAATACACTTTTATTAAATCAAACAAATGAACAAATGATAATTCCATGACTATAATAAGATATAAAATTGTAGAAAAAGTTCAACATGAAATATTAAACTTAAGTGTCCAATACATTCCCGAGTTTTGTTGTGGTGAAGCTAAAAATGTTCCACAATTATGAGATGAAAATTAATGGAATAAATCTCCATTAACTCCTGTACATTGTTTTTGGGAAATGGGAATGACATATTTATTGGAACATAAAGAATAACGTGAACTTATAGTATCCAAAAGAAATAAACACATGGAAGTCCAGAAAAATAGATTAGGGCGGGTGCCCCTACGGCCCTACCTGCCTGGGGGAGATTTTCTATCTTACTAAATTCTAATCTAATTCGTGAACTTAGAATATCAAAAAGAAATAAACACATTAAAGTCCAAAAAACTTGAGGAGGGCGGGTGTCCCTACCTGCCCAGGGGGAGATTTTCTAATCTACTTAATTCTCATCTAAAATCTCATCTAAAACACATTAAACACATTATAATATCCAAAAGAAATTCCAATCAGTAGTTGGTCAAGGTTGAGACTTCAAGAGTTTGTGGGTTCAACTTCTGCTAATGTATATGAGTTACTTTCTCTACGTACCCATATGGTAGTTCGTAATAGTTTATAATAGAATTTATTGATAATGTTTACTTGTAATAGATATTTTGTTGTAATTGATGTAATGTAATTGGTTTTTTTAAAAAAAAAAAAATATCCAAAAGAAATAAACATATTAAAGTCAAAAAAAAAAAAATGAGAGGGACGGGTGCATTCACCCAACAGATTGTATCACTATTCACCAATATAAAATTCCCGATCGTTTTGTTTGATGAAACAAAATCCCACGAGTTCCATGCCTAATTGAATAGGGATACCTCACTATAAATTAGTAATGACTCCTCTTTTGAAATTACCTTAATTGCAAGCATAAACAAAAGGCTTATCTTTCAGATATATACGTACGTACCCGATACACACACACACACATATATACACATATATATGTCCATGGATGCTCTCAGCATTGTCCACGGTTCAAATGTGAAGGTTTACGGCCGGAGCTTAAGCTCTAAAATTTCATTTTCTTTAGACAGTACTAAGGTTAAAAATAAATCTCAGTTTATATTTCCCACCAAATTGAAGCATAAGCAACATAAGATTAGTAGTGAAAGTTTCAGACCCCTTATGCCTATGGCTTCTTCCAGTGTTAACGTTGATGGTCAACAACAGTCTAACCCACCCGTAAAGACTCATAATTATTCCTCGAGCTTGTGGGCTGATATGTCATTTTCTTTTGACAAACAGGTTATTAGTGTTATATATATATATATATATCTTATATGTGTGTGTGCGTGTGTGTGTGTGTGCACATTAAATTCATTTTGAATTGTATGTTCTATTGTAACATTAATTGCGTTTTAATAATATGGAAAACCCGTTGTAGAAGATTTTTAATTATGTAAATCAGACTCCTAAACAAAATTGTTTTGAATGAAGGTACAAGAAGGGTATGCCGAGGCTATTGAAACACTGAAGGAAGAAGTGCGGAGGATGGTGGTGGCTAAAGACAGTAAACCAAAAGATAAAATGATGTTGATCGACACCCTTGAACGTTTGGGAGTGGCGTATCACTTTGAGCAAGAGATTGAACACCAAATTGAACGCATCTTCAAATTTCATGCACAAGATGATAATGATCTTTTCACTACTGCACTTTATTTTCGTTTGTTTAGACAACATGGTCATGATGCGCCTTCTGGTATGTCTTTTATATTAGTTCGTTATCCTTAATTATTTTTTTGTTCAATATCGAGGAAGGAAATGATTTTTAGAAAGTCTTGACACTCCAGATACCCAAACAATCACAACTCACAACCATTTATGATTTATGATGAATTTGACGTGAACTTCACTTCATTGAAAGTTGTAATTGTTCTTCTTCTGAAGTCCCAGAACCTCCTAAGAGTTTAACAATAAAAGATTCAACTGTGCTTACAGAATGTTATGTTCCGGACCCACAAGCCCGTCGAACCAGAAAATTCCCATTATAATCTTAAGTGGGGCATTTAAATCATGGCTCAAAATGGATATCAATTGTTACACTTGAGTTCTTGGACTGTTCTATATAAACCATTTCATTTTTCCTTTCTTTTGTGGGAGTATTACAATCACCCCCTCCTTCGAAGAGCGACATTCTCATTGCGGTGTGACACTATTCAGGACCTCAAGAGGTGGCTCCCTCAATGTGTAGTATTTAGCCCCATATAGCACTTAGCTCCCGATATTCTGGTTGACGAACGTATAATTTGTCACATTCCGGGCCCACGAGCCCCTTGGACTAGAGAAATTTTGTCGAACTCACTGAGCGTAACCTTGAATTGACCGTTTAAACCACGACCCAAAATGATTAACCTTTGTTGCACTTGGGTTCTTAGACTATTCTATATAAACCATTTAATTTTTCCTTCCTTCCCGAAGTGGGAGTATTATAAAATATATATATATATATATATATATATATATATATATATATTATAGTTATATTTTAAATTATATTTTAGTAGTTGATATATATATATATATATATACATATTCATCTATATAACTACTATTACAACCTTAATATTATATTATAACTTTCAATCATTAACAGACAAAATTTTCATGATTTGACTGTCACAGTAACTTTTGTTCTCTTTAGAAACAAAACTAAACATTAGAAAACACCAAAAAACCAACTCCCAAAATAAAACCAAACACAATTTCATCAAACATGCACGTGTCCCTATAAATTTCTTACCAATAATTCTCACCAAATATTATCCCAAAACATAACCAAACATAGCCGTAGTACTTGGCCGCATATAACACTTAGTTCTCGATATTCTTGTTTAACGTACAATTAGTCACGTTTCGGGCCCACGAGCCCCTTGGACTTGAGAAACTCTATCGAACTTACAGAGTGTAACCTTGAGTTGAGCATTTAAACCACGACCCAAAATGGTTGACCTTGTTGCACTTGAGTTCTTAGACTATTCTATATAAACCATTTCATTTTTTCTTTCCTTCCTGATGTGGAAGTATTACACAAACTGTTCAAATTAAAGTGGCTAATATGATCAAATGGTTCTTGAAACAGGTGTTTTTGATAAATTTATGGACGAGGACAAGAAGTTCAAGAATACCCTTATTAGTGACATTAACGGTTTGCTGAGTTTGTATGAAGCGAGTTTTATAAGGTATCATGGAGAAATTATCTTAGAAGAAGCAATGGTGTTCACAACCCATTACTTAAATCAAGCCAAATTGCAAGTAGACTCTTATCTTCAAGAAAAAGTGACGCGAGCACTGAAACAACCAATTCATAGGGCTGTTGAAAAACTTGAAGCTCGTTATTACATATCAATATACGAGAAAAAGGAGTTAAAGAATGATTTGCTTCTCAGACTCGCCAAATTAGATTTCAATTTCTTGCAAAATTTGTACAGAAAAGAAATCAGTGATCTTTTCAAGTAAGTTACTATATTCTTCATTTAACTAACCGATATTTTTTAAAAATATTGGGAAGGAATTAAAGTAGAAACTACTCGAAGATTATTTATTCTTTTTAGGGTAAATGTTACTAATAGTCCCTGAAATTTCACCTTTATATTGCTTTGGTCCTTAAAGTACCAAATGTTACGATATTGCTGCTAAAGTTTAGTTTTTGTTTCACTTTCGTTATTTGGACCATTTTTTGCTTGGTTTTAGAAAGATTGGGGAGCATATGCACTTCATGATCCACCTTTTAGGGGCAAATGTTAGGTGTACATATTGCCCGATCCGTCTAAAATCCTTCGAAAAGACAAAACTTAATCATACCATAATTAAATTTTAGGGACTGTAGTGTTAGATTTAGTAATTTAAAGATCAAACTGATGCAGATGTGAAACTTCATAGACTATTAATAACATTTACCCTTCTTCTCATCTTCTTTTTGTTTCAATGTTACAGGTGGTGGAAGGAGAGTAATCTTATGTCAAAACTTCCATACATGAGAGATAGAGTGATGGAGTTCTATTTTTGGACGGTGGGAATCCAATTTGAACCTGAGTACTCTTTTTCTCGGATAGCTTGTGCTAAGGCCCTAGTAATGATTGTAGTTCTGAATGATACATATGGTAATTATGCTACACTTGACGAACTAGAAATTTTCACGGAGATTATGCAAAGGTATGCGCACTGCTTTTTGGTAATTTATTTATAAAATGGAAGGACATATTATTTATATTTATTTGTTTTTTCATACTTTAGGACATTATAAAAAAATAAGTCATAAGTGACAAATTGGCAAGTGATAATTTTAAAGTTGTCACTAATTATAAATTTTTAGTGACAAGAATTTTTGCTTTATCACAAAACTAAATTTGAGATGTTTAATAGTGACAAGAATTGTATAGAAGTTGTCACTTTTGATAATTAATGACAAGAAATTTGTTGTCACTATTGACAATTAATGACACACTTATAGCTAGTGACAACTTATTGACAACAATAATAGTTATCACTTTATTTGTGTTGTCACTAAATTGTCACTATACATGTGTTACTAATGATCAACAATGATAACTTTAAAGAACCTCTTGTCACTAAAGTTTTTTATTGTGACAAAATAAAAATTATTGTCACTCATGATGTATATTTAGTAACAATTATGACATTGTCACTTCAAATGTTGTCAATAATATTACTTTTTGTTGTAGTGGGAAATTATGTAGGGCAAATCTCATTTTTCGTCACATAAATGGTTAAAAGTGCACATTTAGTCCCACACTTTATGAAAATTTCATATTTAGACCCAAAAAAAGGGGTCAAAATGTTGACTAAAGGAGTGGACCATTAAGTTTTGGATGAAATATTCGATTGAGATCAAAAGTGAGACATTTTAGAGCTTACGGAAGTAAATGTGAGACTTTCCTAAAGCGTGGGACTAACTTTATACTTTTGACCACTTACGGAACCAAAAATGAGATTAACTCGAATTATGTACGTGATATGGGTCGGATGAAAATCGAATATCAATACAAATATACTTGAAATGGGTTTACATTTTTCAGCTTGTGATACACGAACAAATTTAATGAAATAAGATGGAATTTACTGACCATGTTGTTTCTCCAGGTGGGATATTAAAGAAATTGATCAACTCCCAGATTACATGAAGGCTGCTTATCAATTTATTTTTGGTGTACGCGAAGAGTATTATCGTGAAGTCCCAAAACATGAAAGATCTTATGGAGTATCTTGTGTCATAGAAACAGTAAGACAAAATTCAACTTGCAAGTACTCAATTAAAATTTTGAAAATCCTTAGATGATGTATGAACATATATATAGACGCACAAACATTTATGTTATATCTATATATAGACAATAAACAACTAACCATTTACACAAAATGTCTTGGTTCTTTTATAGCTGAAACAACTTGCAACTTCTTACTACAAGAAGGCCAAGTGGTACATGGGACAAGAAACGCCTACATTTCAAGACCATATTTCCGATGGACCAATTGGAAGTGCCGCCGTGGTGGTTCTGATGGCATTCTTCGTGGACATGGAATCCGCCTCGGAAGAGGCTTTCGATTGGGTCACGAGTGTGCCTAAAATTGTGGAGGCTGCCGGTCTCTTGACAAGACGTAGGAATGATACAAGCACCTATGAAGTATGTTCTTCTCAACCTAATGAAATATTTTCTGCACCATAAATGTCAAGACTATACACAAATTAACATTGACACACACTCACTAACATAAACACACATCATTACAGAATTTTTTTTATTTATGAAAAAGCACTTTTTTAATTTGCAATTGAAGCGGGAGCACGAGCAAGGCCAATTTCCAACCGCAATTGATTGTTACATGATTGAAAATGGTGTATCGACACAAGAAGCTCTAGATAAGTTTCTTGAATTTGCTGAGGATGACTGGAAAGATATAAATAAAGAATGGGTTCTAAGCTGTGTTCCAAGGCATTGGATGAAGCCTGTTCTCAACTATTCACGTATTCAAGATGCTACATACAAGGACGGGGAAGATTTACTAACAGATCCAGAGAAAGGTTCAGGGCAAGATCACATTGTTACTTTATTTGTCGATCTTATTGTTATTTAAGTTTGCATGGCAAAAAACTGATCAAAATGTTGATTTTGAGACATAGTTGGTATTATTAAAACAATTCCACTTTATGTCCTTCACTTTGAGACATTTTATTCCAACCGGCACTTTATATGCATCACGTGCTTTCTTCCCTTGTGGTCATAATTTTTTGATAGCCTTGTGGTCATAATGAAATGTTCCAAATGTTATGAGGACAAATTCCACTTAAGCCCATGTATTCCGACCCCACCACACTTTCTCCCCATGTTTCTACTTTTAATTGCATCATTTTAATCACTTTTACTATTAAAATGCTCTAATACCGTTGTTGCTGTCTAATCTTCATCGAAATTGCACCTCTTTATTACAAGTGCTCTTAAAAGTACTGTGACAAATAGTTATAATTTAATAAAATATTTTTTTGGAAAAATTAAATTAGATAATCTTATTTTATTTTAATTTTTAGAAGTACTGTGACAAATAGTTATAATTTAATAAATTAATATTTGGTAAAATTAAATTAAATACTCTTATTTTATTTTTCAGATGTCCGAGATTAAAGTATTAAAAAAAAGTCTATCATGTAGAAGAATATATGGCACCACAAGTTTCTAATTAATTATCATTTTCAACAAAAAAAGGTTATCCTTTTTTTCCGGAAAATATGAACTCATTTAGAAAATTACCATGTCCATATTTAAATAAATCGATCCTCTTAAGAAATTGTTTTAAAACAAAGGAAATCACTGTAATAAATAAACAAAATAGTAATAGCAAAATATGAAGCCAATATGTCAAAGTTGTCAATAATTATAATTATTATATAAACAATATTCATCTTTTGCCAAAAAAAGAGTTTTTATTCAATATCACATGTCACTCATGCACAAAAGCTCCCTATAAAAAACATCAAAATGTTGACTAACGGAGATAACTGATGAACTTGGATAGAAATTTCGGTTGAGACTAAATGTGAGGCATTTTGAAAGTTATCAAATTAAACCTGAACAAACAAAACCAAAATTCATATGGAGTGATATTACAGGACGAAAAATGTAATTTTTAATTCATTAACCCTAAATGTTGGGATTTTGAAATGAAAAGTTGATAGAATAGGTTTTGTGGAATGAAAATATATTATCATCAGTTTTTATATAAAAATTTATTTCAGGAGTTTTTAATAATTTTCCGAAAAAAATTTAAGATACTCAAGTAAAATAAAAATGGATCCAAACAAGCTCGGCCTATGCAGCCATGGTTGACACGGTCCGAGTAGCCCGGATCAGGCCAGATAAAACAATGCCCAGGTTGGTCTTTCGGGTCAATCCAGACCTAGCTTTGGACCGGCCCACTATATTTTCGTCCGGCCATGACTGTCTCTGGCCAAGGCTAATTAGGCCAACTTGAGGAGAATTAATACTTTCTAGAATATGTTTTCACTCTTCATTCCAAATAATGAGGGGATGCCTTTTTCATTTACACATTAATGAACTCTTAGGGGTCGTTTGGTTGGAGGGTTTACATGGGTTGGCTAATTCTGACACATGCAATTTGTTGTTTGGTTGCTTGGACAGAATTAGCTAACAAACCCAAGGCCCGGTTCAGAAACCCACCTACCTTGCTATCCCAACCCACCTTTTGAGGTGTGTCATAGAAGACCCAACATATGGGTTTACTTGCCCATGTAGTGTAATTACTAATTTAACCCCCTACTATATATATCCCACCCCACATTTATATATTTTCATTAAGTTGGCCATGCAAATATGCACTTTTTGTGAAAATGGTATAGTGGACACTGGTTATTTTTGCAGAAACAATTTAAACAAACATATTAATACTTTGCATGGTATTATCATATAATCACAACACCGAAATAAACAAATACACTTTAAAGTAATTCACAATCTAAAACATTTTCGTAATTCACAATAATTGTTCAAAAGATCACCATGCATACATAGATTTCATACACTTTGCATGCCAAAACAGGGTATGTACTGCATACCATACCAAGCCAAAACAGGGCATACTTTTCATACACTTTGCATGCCAAAACATTAAATACTTGTTCGAATAATACGCTAGTAGAAGATACTAAATAGTTGTTCAAATAAACACACCGATACTTTTAATAATGTAATTTCAAAACATCTATGGTTACCTTGTCACCTGATTCATCAACTATCACAAACAACAACCGATCCCCGGCCTTGATCTCTTCTGTTTCAACAAAGTCAAACCAACCATCCTTCAACCACAATGAACCAGCATTACAACTTGACCTTTGTTCTTCCACTTCAAGGTAACATCCATTTTTTTGGCACCGCGACAGACAGCTTTCAGCACAATCGTCTTCTTTGAAACCAACCTGTACTCCCTCCACACTTCTGCTAGAACACACTATACATACACCAAAAAATCAGTCCTTTTCAAAAAAACAAGGATCAAACACATATTGGTAATAATTATATCACAATAACAAACACTCACCAAAGAAACTAGTTGCGGTGTATGACAATCGCAATCGCCAGTTGGGGGTACTGTGACGGTGAACTCCTCCGGTTCCTCGACGGCATCAAAATCCGATTCTTCATCCATATCATCAGAATTATCATCATTGCTATCCTCGGCATCATCGTCATCGTCATCGTCAACGTCTTCATCACTGGTTGAATCTACAAAAAATTAATGACACTTTTAATATATTGATTAATTATATTTGAACGAATTCATATGCAATAATTGATATCTTATAAAAGTTAAGAAATGCAATACCGTCACTAGTGACTGGATCAATGTCGTATTTCTTTGACGACATACTTGGGACAATGACAGTACCATCAAACACCATCTGACCACGATGGCGAAAATAAACAAACTCCCCAAATTCAATAATATGCACAGCGACAAAGCGCAGCCACTCATCACGCTGTAAGAACCAACGACCATTAACGCGTTCTACCCCAAACTCAAAAGTGTCTAGGATTGTGCGAACGGTTAAATGGGAGTTGGTGTTCAAGTGAGCTCGTTGCACAAATCCAATGAGGATTCTCTACAATACCAACACATATCAAGCTCCATAATTTAATTTACTAAAATTCAAACATATAATATCCAGTATCTTTATTATAAAAATGTATCACATGCCGAGAAAACAAGAATTACCATCTCTTCCAAACACCCAAGGACAATAAGCATCTTTAGGAAATTCAGCTTCTGCTTCCGAGCACTGGGCATTTTCAATCCTACGTTAAAACAGGGCTTTAGTAAGCTAATATTGACATGCAGATTTAAAAACCAAAAAAATTAGTAATCAAATACAACCGTAACATTATGAACTAAAAAATGTGGAACAATTACATACTTATTTGCAACTTTGAAGCCCGAAACATATTTTTTCCAACACTTGACAATCTTAAGCAACTATTGCACATGAACTAAACAATAAAATTTCAAACAAACAGATAATAATGTTTAATTTCGGAAAACACCACTTTTGATTAAACGATTTCGAGTAAAAATGAAAATAAACACACAAGCCATAATAATTAAAAGAAATTTTAGGTCGATTCAGACATGCATTTTGTGAACCCTTTCATGGCTTGTAGTCTAAATGAAGAGCGACTGAAGAAGGGAGGAAAAAATCGAAAACCCCTGTACATAAACTGATTGAACTTCCGAAGAAAATGAAATTTTCTAATTTACTTTAAAGGGATTCAATGTCAAGTACAAAGTCGTACCTGAAAGGGACATAAAAATGGAAATCAACTTTTCTGAAAATTTCTTCTTCTTCAACGCTGTGTAAGGGACGAAAATGATGGGGGAGGGGAGATGTAAGGACATAGTTTCATGGGTAGGTGGACCCATTAAATGCTGAAGGGTATTATGGGAAATCATGCAAAATATTAGGATAAAAAGGTAATTGACACTCAACCTAACCTGTGTAAACCCCTCAACCAAACAACAAACATGGTCTTTGGCCCATGACTTAAGCTGGGCCGAAAATTGAAACCAAACAACATTTTGTGCGAGTGGTTAAAAGAGAGTATGGCATGAGACTCATGGATTCTTAACATGTGTAAACCCAACCCTCCAACCAAACGAGCCTTTATAATGGATACAACTCTTATAATGGACTGGTGAGTAGCAAGCTTTTAAGAACAACCCCGTGAAATACACACTTTTGGTTCCTAATCTTTCTATCTAAAACACTTTTGGTCCTCCACTTGTTGGACTCAACAAAATTGGTCCTTGACGTTTCATTACGTTTCATTTTTAACAATTTTCGTTCCTGTCGTTAAATGACCGTAAAATATACATGGAAAAGCTCGCGTGCTGCACATGAGCCATTTCTGACTGGGAAATTGCTTCTTTTGCGCATGGATCCTCCATTTCACCACTTACCTCAATTTATTTACATCTACACCTTAAAATTGCTTCCACCTACAAAATAATCAGCCTCAATTTTGTTAAATCTTGTAAATATTGGTAATATTCATCCCAACTGTATACGAGCTTGTACATGGTATACAAAGAGTACAAGAGATAGAGATCTGAACTAATCCTATTCTAGATATGATAGGAGTACAAGAGATATAGATAAATATGAATTAAGTAGAGTAGAACTCCTGATTGGACTGATAAATTTCATCTCACGAAAATAAATATATATAATTTTCCACATTGAAACCAACAGAACTATCCACGATTATGCAATCCATCCCAAAAGAGTAATAAAAGAACACACTAGAGTAGAGAAAAATTAATAAAATCCTTTATTACTGGTAATCATGAGTTTGCCGGTGTTGATGGATCATGGTGATTATTAGCACCAGTCCCTCAGTAATCTGATATTTCCATTTCCATTCTTCTTATCATCTACTCGCACACGCACGCGCGCACATATATATATATATATATCAATCATCTTTTATTTATCAAATAAATTAAACTTACCTTCATCCTATTAAATTGAATATTCCTCTATAGCTTATACAAGTTTAAATAGAACCAGAACCCAAAACACAGATAAAAGAAGAAAAAGAAAAAAAGAAATTATATTGTAGAATTAGAAAGGAGGTGGGAGTGCCTGTCGTGGGAAGTGATGATACATGAGATCTTAGCGGGATATATACTCATTAGATAATTTCACGCTTCCTGCAATTACTCGTGTTAGATGAAATTGGGGCTGATTTTTTATGTTTGAGAGCAGTTTTAAGGTGTAAATGTAATAAAATGGAGGCGGGTGGTGAAATGGAGGATCCATCCGCAATAAAAGCAATTTCCCAGCCAGAAATAGCTAATGTGCCCCGCCCGTGAGCTTTTTCGTCTATTTTTTATGATCCATTAATGGCAGAAGAAAACTGCTAAAAAGTGAAACATTAAGAACCAATTTTGTTGACTCCAACAAATGGGAGACCAAAAGTGTTTTGGGTGGCAAGATTGTTGGGAGAAAAACAAAATCAAGCAGCGAAAGCGACAAATAAGATTGGAATAAAACAATCAAACACTCTCCCCACTTGTATGAACTTAAGAGGAAGCAAACAAGCACACCGATTAAACCAACCGCAGCAGCAATAACAAATATGGAAATAGAGAACTAGCAATCACACATGAGACACCAGATTTTTACGTGGAAAACCTCTTCAAATAGAAAAGTAAAAACCAAGGGACACAACGGTCCAAGCCAAAGCTCCACTATAATCAATAGATGTTACAAAATACAAGTCACAAGTCACCGAATGGGTACACAACCCCAACAACACAGCAAGTAATCACTCTTGACAAAACAAAAGAAGTAAAAATAGAATTACACCAAAAATAGAGGCTTCTGTTCGAACTGAATAACTCTAGCTAGGCAACATAAAATGGAAATCTGACCAAATTGAATGAACTACAATGTGTCGTGAACATGCTGTCCAAATTTCATCTAAATCCGACACGAAATGACCCTTCAAACTACAATTCGAACTCTTCTGCGCGCCCAGAAAAATTGCTGCTGTGTACCTGCGGCCCTTCTGCCTTTCTTTCTCTTTAAACCCTTTTTCTACCTTAAACCCTTAGATATTTTCACCCTTTTTAATATATAAGTAAAGGCCAAACACTTGGGCTTAAAAGCTACCATTGGGCCTCCCCAAAATTGGACTTTTTCCACATGAGAAGGGAGCCCAAACCCAACAAATCTCCCCCTCCCGAACTATGTGGAAGGATTCGCCAAACTGGCGATCAAACGACAAGCTTCAAACTTTCCTCTTGGTAAGGACTTCATCAATATATCAACACCGTTATCATCCGTATGAACCTTTTCAAGTTCAAGTAACTTAGCATCCAAAGCATCACGTATCCAATGATTCCTCACATCGATGTGACCTAGAGTGAAAAGTAGGATTTTGACCAAGATGAATTGCACTTTGACTGTCACATAAAAGCACATATCTGCTTTGTGTAAAGCTATGTTGTTGTAGAAAATTTCGCATCTAAATTAACTCTTTACTAGCTTCAGTTGCAGCTATGAACTCTGCCTCACTAGTTGATAACGCAGCACACTTTTGCAATCTTGATTTCCAAGCCACCGCTCCCCCTGCAAAGTTAATTAAATAACCTGAAGTAGACTTTCTCGAGTCAACATCTCCAGCCATATCTGAATCTGTATAATCAGCAAGAGCCAAATTTTTACTACCAAAGCACAGCTTCAAGTTGGAGGTTCCACGGAGATATCTTAGAATACACTTCAAAGCGTCCCAATGCTCTCTTCCTGGATTTGAAAGATATCGACTAACTATGCCAACAGCATGAGCGATGTCCGGCCTGGTGCAAACCATCGCGTACATCAAGCTACCTACCCCTGATGCATAAAGAACTTTCTCCATGTCTTTCTTCTCACTCTCGCTAGAAGGGCATTGCTTCAAACTCAATTTAAAGTGTGTAGCAAGTGGAGTGCTCACCGCTTAAGACTTATCCATTCTGAACTTTTGAAGCACTTTCTCAATATATTTCTCTTGAGATAACCACAATTTCTTGGTCTTTCGGTCACGGGTGATTCTCATGCCAAGAATTTGCTTTGATGACCCCAAGTCTTTCATAGGAAAAGACTTATTCAACTCTCGCTTCAACCTGTCAATTCCGGAAGTACTTTGCCCAACAATAAGCATATCATCTACATGGAGCAATAAGATAATAAAATCATTGTCGGACAACATTTGCACAAATACACAATGGTCCGAAGTAGTCTTTCTATAGTCTTGGTCCCCCATAACAGACTCAAACTTCTTATACAATTGTCTCGGTGCTTGTTTTAGGCCATACAAGCTCTTCTTCAATTTACACACAAAGTCCTCCTTTCCTTTCACCCTAAAACCCTCGAATTGCTCCATGTGTATTTCCTCCTCCAGATCGCAGTGAAGAAAAGCTATCTTGACGTCCATTTGCTCAATTTCTAAATCAAGACTAGCTGCTAAACCCAACACCACTCGGATTGAAGACATTTTCACAACGGGAGAGAATATTTCTTCAAAATCAACTCCTTTCCTCTGACCAAAACCCCTTGACAACCAATCTGGCTTAGAATCGTGGACATGAACAGTTCTCTTCTTGATTCAACCTGTAAATCCATCAATTTTTCAAAGCTCTCTTGCCTTTAGGTTAATGTACCAGCTCAAATGTATGATTGTCTTGCAAAGACTTCATGTCATCTTCCATAGCATCAATCCATTTCTGTCTTTGATCACTCCTCATAGCTTCTTCATAGGTCTCAGGTTCTCCCCCATCAGTCCAGAATACATACTCATCTGAAGAGAACCTAGTAGAGGGTTGTCGGTTTCTAGTAGATCTTCTTAGTGGAGCTTTTGGTGCAATCGTAGGTGTATCTCGTTGTCGATCATCAACAACCTCACTCGTGGCAGCATCATTAGTTTCACCAACACCTTGCTGATCATCATGTTCATCTTGATAGTCATTTTGGGCAACATTCTCATTTTGATCCGACAAGGGAATTGGATCAAAATGAACCAAGTCACCATTATTTTGAGATTTCGACTTCTCTACCTTTTAATGTCGTCAATAGTCTGATCCTCCATGAATACCACATCACGGCTTATGACAAATTTCTTTGCAACTGGATCGTAAAATCTATAGCCAAACTCATCCTGGCCATAACCAATAAAAATACACTGTCTAGTCTTTGCATCAAGCTTAGACCTCTCATCAGCAGGTACATGGACAAAGTCTTTGCAACCGAAGACCCTCAAGTGCTGATAAGAAACATCCTTGTCAAACCACACTTTATCAGGAACATCACCATTCAGGAATGAGTAGGTGAAAGATTAATCACATGAACTGCAGTGCTTAACACTCACCCCAAAATGATCTTGGCAACTTCACCTTTGAAAACAAACGTCTAATTCTGTCCATCAATGTCCTGTTCATCCTTTCAGCCATACCATTCAACTGAGGTGTCTTAGGAGGTGTTTTCTGATGAACAATTCCTTGGTCTCTGCAATACCTGTCAAAAGGCCATGTGTATTCACCATTGTTGTCAGTACAGATACATTTTAATTTTTTTCCTGTGTGACATTCAGCCGAAACTTGGAATTGCTTGAACACATCAAGCACTTGGTCCTTTGTCTTTAAAGTGTACATCCAAAGCTTTCTAGAATAGTCATCTATAAAAGTCACAAAGTATTGTGCACCGCCAAGTGGTCGCACCTTGAGGGGACTACAAACATAAGAATGCACCAATTGTAGGAAATCTAATTTTCTGGATGGCCGACTAAAGAAAGACACTCTCCTCTATTTCCCAGCAAAGGAATGAGCACACTTCTCAAGTTTTGCAAGCTTTACTCCATGTAACACATTTTTCTTGGCTAGACAATCAAGCCCCTTCTTGCTGATGTGACTAAGCCTCCTGTGCCACAACTCTGTCTTGTCATCAGACTCAATTATTCTGTCATTTGATTCTATAGCATTTACACTATCTTTGATGACCATGTGTTAAGTACAAATTGGAGTGTTGTTTGCCTCTAGCCAATACCATGACACCTTTGCAAAGTTTCCAAGTATCACCTAAAAAGAGGCTATTATATTTCTCACCACAGAGTTTGCCAACTGATAGTAGATTTAATCGAACACTAGGAATATGCTTTACATCCTTGAGTTCCATTTTAGACCCATTTGATGTCTCCAAGCCAATCTCCCCAACACCAATACATTCGGTAACTCCGTGATCTGCAGTCCTCACATCTCCAAACCTTCCAGGTGTATATGATGTAAATATATCTCTTTGAGATGTAACATGTACGGAAGCACCACTGTCAACTACCCAAGTAATCTCATCATGAGCAAGATTCACAGTGTCATAATCCTGGAGAAAGAGAAGATCTTCATGTGTCACATTAATTTTGTCCTTATTATTCTCGCCATCTGAGTTCTTCTCTTTTCCTTTGTTTGCTTTCAACTCTCTTTTATGCTGGAAACAATTCCTTCTGATATGGCCTGTACCCCCACAATAGTGACACTCAACATTCTTGTATCTAGACTTGGACTTGCTGCAACTTCTATCTCTACCTCTCTGATTCTTATTTTTGTTTCTCCCCCTGTTTTTTGCAACCAGAACATCAGACTGTGATGAAGAGCTTTGAGCTCTTGTCCTCATCTCTTCATTTAGAGTTCCACTTTTAGCAAGTTCCATGGACACAACACCATTTGGGGCAGAACAAATAAGTGAGACCCAAAACGTCTCCCAAGAATCTGGCAAAGTGTTAAGCAACCATAAAGCTTGAACCTCATCATTAAACTCGACACCCATGTCTAAATACTGGTCTAGTATGCCTTGATAATCATTCAAGTGATCCGATATGGAAGACCCTTCCTTGTATCTCAAATTCATCATCTGCTTGAGCAAATAAAGTTTGTTGTTGCCAGTTTTTGAAGCATACAACTATGCAAGCTTTTTCCACAAAGTTCTAGCATTTGTCTCATTAACAACGTGATTATAAACATTATCTTCAACCCATTGTCGAATAAAGCCGCACACTTGCATATTTTCATGCTCCCAATCTACATCGGACTTAGACTCTAGTTTATCAGCAGAGAACACAGGCTTATGCAAATTCTTCACATATAGCAAATCCGTCATTTTGCCCTTCCACTTTGAATAATTTAAGCCATTAAGGGAAATCATTTTGCTTGTATTTGCCTCTATCATTCAAACAAGCTCAGCCCTCAAACCAAGCTTTGGTACCACTTGTTGGGAGAAAAACAAAATCAAGCAGCGAAAGCGACAAATAAGATTGGAATAAAAAATTAAACACTATCCCCACTTGTATGAACTTAAGAGGAAGCAAACAAGCACATCGATTAAACCAATCACTGCAGCAATAACAAGTATGGAAATAGAGAACTAACAATCACACATGAGACACCAGATTTTTACGTGGAAAACCTCTTCAAATCGAAGAGTAAAAACCATGGGACATAACGGTCCAAACCAAAGCTCCACTATATGAATATAGGTTACAAAATATAAGTCACGAGTCACCGAATGGGTACACAACCCCAATAACACAGCAAGTAATCACTCTTGACAAAACAAGAGAAGCAAAAACAGAATTACACTAAAAACAGAGGTTGTTGTTCAAACTGAATAACTCTAGCTAGGCAACATAAAATGGAAATCTGACCAACTTGAATGAACTACAATGTGCCGTGAACATGCTGTCCAAATTTCATCTAAATCCGACACGAAATGACCCTTCAAACTACAATTCGAACTCTTCTGCGCGCCCAGAAAAACTGCTGCTGTGTACCTGCGGCCCTTCTGCCTTTCTTTCTCTTTAAACCCTTTTTCTACCTTAAACCCTTAGATATTTTCATCCTTTTTAATATCTAAGTAAAGGCCAAACACTTGGGCTTAAAAGCTACCACTGGTCTTCCCCAAAATTGGACTTTTTCCACATAGGAAGGGAGCCCAAACCCAACAAAGATTAGGGACCGAAAGTGTATTCCCCCACTCCCCCCCTAAAAAACATACTTTATTATTATATGAAAGCATGCTCGCGTAAGATTGGTCATGTTTATGTACATATACATACATATATATATATATCGCCCCCTTTTAAATTTAGACACAATCCGATCCTATTTATTGCGTCCACCAAAATGTCTTCTGCTTCGCCCAAAAGGATTCAAGGCCATGATTCATGAAATATACCAACCATTGGAAATAAAGTATGGGCTCTAGCTAAAAAAAAGGACTCAAATGGTTAAGTATTTATATCTAAAAGAGCAAAATTTCTGGACCTATAATCCCCCTCAAGACAGCACATGGCTTGAAAAAAGATAAACAATGTCAAAAATGAATTGCAACATGGCTTTGTACAGAACAGATGGGCTCACTCCCCCTCAGGTATATACTATATTCAGGGTAGTTACAATTGGTTGGGAGGTACTTCAAATCTCTTTAGAAATGCAAGGATTGTTTGGAATAAATTAAATATTTCAAAACACTATTCACTATGTGGATGATGATGCATTAAAGATTAATGACTAAAGATTGATTGAGTATATTTGTGCAAGTGTGGATTGTCAATGTATATTATGTGGTATAGAGATGGAAACGATAAGTCATTTGTTTTTTCATGTGATTGGGGCAAGCAGTTGTTGCAGAGTGATGATGCTAAAAATCGTCAGTCGTTGAATGTCACGTGATGATCACGTGGGGTAGTGGAATCGATCCAACGCACGACAAACTAGGTTGGGGGTTGGTTAATGTATAGACTGCACTCGAATGTAGCGAGCTGCCTACATACCCAATATATGAGGGATCAAGTCTGTTCGCAGTTCTGTATTGGTTTTACTCTCAGTTTTTGCCAGTGAATTTTTCTGGAGAGAGAAGATAATGAGCCTTTCCCAACTCCTCTAAGGTATTTATAGGGAGCTGGTAGTGGGCTATGGGTTGTGGGCCTAATTCTATCACTAGCCCATCAGGCGTAATGATTAACCTTTTTATTGACTTTTAGATTAATAAGATAGCCCAATTATTCTTAATGGGTTGTCAGCCCTTTTTGGGCCGGACTAGCATGCCAACCGCGGGCGTTAGCTCATGGGTAGTCCTTCTAACCTAGCCGAGGATAAGTGTAATTACAAAAATGTTCTTAGACATTGTTGGTGCATATCATAATGCCCTTCACTCACAGGTCACTACTACAAAAATACACTATTACAGCGATTTTGGTAAAACCGTTGAATGGAGGTACCTATTACAGTGGGTCATGGGGAACCGCTGTAATAAAATACCTATTACAGCGGTTCATTGCTGAACCACTGTAATAGCGGTACAGTGACCTATTACAGCGATTCAGCAATGAACCGTTGTAATAGGCAGCGGTTCTTAATCGTCTAGAGCTGGCCGCCTCCCCCCCTATTACACCATTTCATCTCTCTCTCTCTACTCTTCTTGGTATCTCTTTGTCGAAAATTTGATTTGGGATTTCTTTGGAACTTCCGATTCTGTTTGAGGAATTGGAACCTCCTAGTAACCATAGCAAGCTCTTCATTGAATTGTTCGTCACTCATATCTTCTGGATCAGCAGAAATATCTATTGAGCTAGAGGAAAAGGCGAGAGACTTCTGGATTTTTGATTTGGAACTTCTTTCTTTAGACATTAACGTCATTTCGTGAGAGGTGAGAGAACCAATGAGTTCACCCATTGTCATAACGTTCATGTCTTTTTCTTCATGAATGGCAGTTACTTTGGGTGTCCATTCCTTTGGAAGGGATCTCACGATTTTACGAGCTTGTTCATTTTCTGGAGTGGTTTTTTCCAATCCGAACATTTGATTTATAATCTGCATGAACTGAGTGTACATCTGATTTATGTTTTTGCCGGGTTACATTTGGAACATCTCATATGGTGAACGAGAAGAGCTATTCTTTCTTGCCTGACTTGACTGGTACCTTCATAGGTAACTTGCAACATGTCCCACATTTGTTTGCCTGAGACACAAGTGCTCACCCTATTGTATTCATCCTTAGTCAACGAGCAAGATAGAATGTTGTTTGCTCTAGCATTCATTTGTAATGCTTTCCCATCATCACTATCATAGTCATCCCACTCCTTTGGGATGTTTACTCTATTTACTCTTTTTACTGGAATGGTTGGTCCTTTCATGTCCACCCTCCAGATTTTGAAGTCGACAGAGACTACATACTGTTGCTTTCGATTTTTCCAAGTGGCATAGTTGGAATCACCAAATAGAGGTGGGCGAGAATGAGACCGCCCCTCTGCATACACATCGGCAATAGTGGTGACCATAGAATCTTTGTACTCGGGTGGTTAGACCTTTTTATATGAGTAACCTGGCTCTAGTGCCAAATGTAATTAGAGAATTGCCTAAGAGGGGGGTGAATTAGGATAATAAAATTTTAAGACGCAACGTAAAAACCACAAGGTCAAATAATAGAAGAAAAACTTTATTGATAATAATACGGTGGAACTTCAGAAATTCCAAAATAAAAAACCAACTAATAATAGTTTAACTTTAACAAAGAAAAATTGATAGAAAAAGGGATAGCCAAAATAGACATTAACACACTCGATATGAAGGATTGAAAAATGCTATACTACATTCATGGAAGATAGGGCAGTAATCAAATGATTTAATCCGCAAGCTACAATTCCAAAAAAGAATGTGATAGACTCAATAAACAAAACTCCTCCTTGAATCACTCGTGTTTTGTCACTCTTGGTTTCCAAGCACCAACAGGTATATGCTCCTTCCTCACTGGAATGTAAATGGAGATGATACCTGAATAAAGAGCAAGACAGCAATAAGAATTAATATGCTCAGAAAAGTGCTACAGGAATTCGTGAATCATCACTGTTAAGGGTATGTGTATATATAGGTGTTATTCCAACAAGAATAAAGGAGAGAGGATTCTTTTCAATGATTTCTTTCCATTCTTATTATATGAACGACTCTTTCCTAATGCTGTTCTTCAAACGGCTTCTTACCAAAACAGTAAGTAGAAATTATAGGAATTTAAAGAAGAAGGAAGGTGATTGATTTTACTTCCCTTAATTACTCAAAACCAATCTGCTAGTTTTTATTAATTTGCACAAGAAAAGGAAATAGTGAGAGAAATAATATGACCTTATCATCGTCAAAAGTAGTTTGAGATTTAAAGGACCAAAGGTGAGCACATCTTTATCATGAGTTGCACTCAAAATTCAGCGAATAACAAGTGATTCACCATGATCTTCATAGATAATTTCTTCATTCTCTCTTGTTTATTCTTCAATACTTTCTGATGAATCATTGGTTTCTTCATCACTATCTTCCTCCACCAAAGCAATAATCTTGCAATTTGGATAATCTGATACAATATGTCCAAAGTCTTGACACTTGAAGCACTTTTTAGATGCATTAGGATTATTGGAGCGGCTCAGATTAGTCACGATTTCGCTCTTAGGTATTGATTTAGTGGGCTGGAATTTTGGTGTGGTGATGATTTGTTGTTCAAGATACTCCCCAGGTTGGAAGCACCCACTTGTGTAGAGACCCAAAAATGGTTTCCCTTTAATTCCTTATATTATTTCCCCACTTTAAGAGCTAATTTGCAAATGTCATTATAGGTCTAATATGGTTGTAATTCGACAACGTTATAAATTTCAGAATTGAGTCCTCCAAAGTAACGGGTGATGGTTTGCTTCTCAGATTCAAGAACTTCTCAACGCATCATAAGATTCTCAAATTCAGCGGTGTATTCGGCCATAGACAGTTCCTTTTGCTTGAAATTGTGGAACTTTAAGAAAGCATCTTGTGTATAATTATTTGGTAGAAACTTTCTCTTAGGCCCCAATTGGATGACTTGTTTTTCTCATTCTCGATTTCTCTAAGATTTTTTTCATCCAAAATGCATTTGTTTGGCTTCTTCTAAAAATATCCCAAAAATGCTATACACACAATCTTTCTAAATAAAATCTCAAATTTCTTTGAAAATGGATTTAGGTGACATTTCTCTCAAATTTTTTTCAGAAAATCAAAATTTTTACTATTCAAGATTAGACAGTTCACCCAAAAATGAAAAGTACTTTATACGCCAATATCTTAATATAATTATCAAAACAATCACGTATCTTTATTTAAAATGATGTAACCTACGAAATAAGATCTACTTTACATATTTTTGGATGCCTTAATCGATGATTTAACTTAAATATGTTTAAATTTGTTATAAAAACAAAACTTGTCCATACCAATTTCCACAAAAAGTAATTTTTCTTACAAAAAAGACATCACATCACACTTAATCATTACATTTTTTTTATCAAAAAAACTCATTCAAACACACTTCCTCCATCACATCTCTACTTCCTTAAAAATAATTTTTCTACTTTATTTATGAAAAATGAGAAATGTGAAATAGACGTCAATCCAATCAGGCCCTTAAGTTCCTTCTTCATCTTTTCCCATAATGTAATCTTACTTCTTCCTTCTTGAGCTTGTTGTTTTTATTGTGTTCCCACCAAAGTGAAGCATACTTTTTTTTTTTAATTTAATGGCTACTAACTGGACCTTGTGATTGTCTGAAATTTTCTTGAATTCCAAGACTCTCTCAATGGTGTTAAGCCAATCAATGAATTCATTGGGATCTTGCATTCCATCGAAATCTGGAATTTCAACCTTGTAATAGAGTAGTATCGATCATACCCAAGATTATGTCGATATTGATGGTTTTGTCGAGGGAATGATCCTTCACTTGAAGAGTCATATGCTACATGATGAGAAGGATTGAGGTCCACGTCATCTTCAGTCAGTTCAAGTTGTGAAGCTTGACCATGTTCAGGTGCAACTGGAGCTTTGCCACGCTCAAGTTGTTGTTGAAGTTGTTGTACTTATCTCCTTAGTTGTCCACTTCTATATCTTGGAAGCTCTTTTCCTTTGTTGGAGTACGCCCACCTCTTGGGCCTCAGCGACGTCCAGCCATTTTAACCAAGGCTTTGAAACCACATTGATATCAGGAATATGTGAAGGGAGAAATTAGGAGGAAACACAAGCACATCTCTCAATAAAACTCGCTACTTAAAGGAATCCACCTAAGAGATAAGAGTTGAAAATAGAAGAAATCCTTCTTCTTGATTAGCCAAAGCTAGAAACTTTATTTTTACTTCAATTCAATCTGCTCAATACAATACATATGATGACAATTTATAGAACAAGAAGCTGGAACAACCCTCCAGTCAAAGTGAATTCCCAAGGTAACTTAATTAGACTTAGAAAACTGAAAAGTACACTTAGGAAATGTAAACAAACTTATAGACCTTGACTAAATACTAATAATTCAAATAAGACTCTTAAATATTTTGATAAACTATTTAATAGAATAGAAAACTTCAGGGAAAATGAAAAGTTACTCAAAATTTCAGCAACTTTTGGAGCTTCTCGGCTGTGCAGAAAACTGTGTGCGTCTTCATGAGAAAATTCATAACTCATTGTAGAGAGCTCGAATTCATGAACCGTTTCTTCCCATGACACTAAACACATGGAGGTATCCACACATATATGGCACATAATCAGGAGACTTCTAGAACGAAGCAGTTTCGTATTCAATGTCAGCTAAAACCTGTTACCAAGCAGTTAGTATTTTAGTGAAAATTTGTAATATCATGCACTTCTCACTCAAAGATCATTCCTTGGGTATATTTAGCATGACAAGGGAGCCTTTCGTGTCATGTGTGCTTAACATAAATGGGTTATGCTGTAATTATATTAAATAAGAAGGTTAGTGATATGTCTAATGGGCCACAGTTCACAAACAAGCCCAAAAGGAAGATATGAAAACCAAGTTGGGCCAAGGACTATGCTATGTGAAGCCCCAAATGTTGAATTCGTCATGTTATTTTCATATTATTTGTTTAAGTCAATTTATGTATTGTTAATTGTTAGTGGGAATATTTTCCACTGTTAGTGGCAGACACAATTTATGTATTGTTATTTGTTAGTGGGAATATTTTCCACTGTTAGTGGCAGACACAATTTATGTATTGTTATTTGTTAGTGGCAGGCTACCTGCCGATTAGTGGAGTTATTTTTCCTTACTCTAGAATTTCTGGTAGTTTTGCTGTATTTAAATTCAGTTCTTCCATTAATGAAGGTTTATCAGATTTCAAGTTAAACAATTCTTCTTCTTCTTCTAATTTCTTGGGAGTGCTAGTCCACACACATATTTTGGACTTATCAATTGGTGCTTTCATTCATCCATCTATGGCTCCCCGTGGTGATCCTACTGCAGAACCCACACAATCTCTAATAGATGAACAAATGAACCTCCTTTCCGAATCCGTTCAACAAAAACTCGAAGCCAATGATCTTGTTACCCAACAACTCGCAGCCGAAACTAAATTCTGAGAGGAAGCTACCACCAAACGTCACGAATCATTGGTGGCCTTACTCACCAACATTCTACCACAACACTCAGCCCACCCCATTGATTCCACAACCTCTAAACAACCAAATTATCATGTCGGCTCATCATCAACCACCTTATTTATCCACCTTCCCACCAATCCCTTATTCAACCAAAATCCTAACACCAAAATCCCTAAAATTGCACTATCCCACTTTGACGGATCGAACCCTTTGGATTGGCTTTTCCAAGCCGACCAATATTTCTCGTACTATGAAGTTTTGCACCCTCAACCCCTCAATCTTATCTCTTTTTTCATGAAAGGAAATGCTCTAAGTTGGTTTAAGTGGTTGCATACCAACGGGCAACTCTCTACGTGGGTTCAATTCACTCATGCTCTCGCCACCTGTTTCGGCCCAACCACATATGAAAATCCCCAAGCTGCATTGTTCAAACTTCGCCAAACTAGCACGGTCGAGGATTATCAAACACAATTCGAACACTTGTGCAATTGTGTCAATGGCATGGATGCTACCGCGATTCTCAATTGTTTCATCTCGAGTCTCCAAAACGAGCTTGCAGTTAATGCGCCCAACCACCATTACCAAAGCTATTGGCCTAGCGAAACTTCTCGAGATCGAACTAAAATCGATCATGACTCGTCCACCTTACTATACACGCCCTTCCACTACTCCCACACCTCCAACTTTCAATCGCACGTTGCTTACCCCATCTCGGTCGCTGCTCTCTGCTCCAACTCTGAATCCTAAACTGTCCACCAACCCTCCCTTTTGTCGCCTAACTTCGGCTGAAATCCAAGAACGACGCTCCAAAGGCCTCTACTTGTGATGAACGTTTTCAATCAGGTCACAAATGTAAAACACCACAATTCCTAACAATTGTTTGCTCCGAACCTATTGACAACTCTGAATCCACACTCATTTCTTCCCTTGATGACCTCTCCACCCTTTCGAACTTGTCTCCATCACCAACCCCATATTCGCCTTTTTCCTACTACCCCTCCCCTACCAACTACTCCGATGATGCCTCGTTACACCTCTCTTTAGCAGCTTATTTGGGCCTTCCCATCCCACAAACACTCTGTCTTTGTTGTCAAATTTTCGGGCACCCTTTTACCATTCTCATCGACACCGGTAGCACATACAACATCATGCGACCCCGAGTCGCCGAGTTTCTCCATCTTCTCATCCAACCACTCCCGCACTTCCATGTCATGGTAGGTAATGGTGAGCACTTATATTGTCGCGGTCACTGCGATGCCGTCAAACTAACTCTCCCAAACTCCAGGTTTATTCTATACCTTCTTGTTCTTCCTATTCAAGGGGCCGACATCGTTCTCGGGGTCGAGTGGTTGTGAACATTAGGCCCTATCATGGCTGATTTTTCTGTGCCATACATGACTTTCACTCATGAAGGGAAACTTGTTCATCTCTCGGGTGTTCCCACCATTACATCGGCCACACCAAGCCAAATATCTCGTATGCTCAAAACAGACTTTGTAGCTTCACTCTACTCCTTAACACTTCAAGCCCAACAACAAACTCAGCCCATTACAACACCAGCCCAACTAAATATTCACCCTGCAGTAGCCCCTTTACTATATGAGTTCAAAGCCTTATTTCACAAACCCACCACTCTTTCCCTCCTCTAGGACCCATGACCATCAAATCCATCTTCAACCCAATTCCCAACCAGTAAACGTAAAACCGTACCGTTATCCCCATTTTCAAAAAGAAGTCATGACTCAGTTAATTTCTGAAATGCTCAACGACAGGATCATTAAGCCAAGTCAAAGCGCTTATTCATCCATTTTATTACTCGTGCATAAAACTGATGGTACATGGCGCTTTTGCATTGATTACCGAGCTCTCAACGCCATTACTATTCAGGACCGATTTCCTATTCCAACAGTTGATGAACTTTTGGACTAATTACAAGGGGCCTCTGTTTTCTCTAAACTCGATTTGCGCTTAGGTTACCACCAAATTCGAATCGTGCTAAATGATACTCATAAAACATCAATTCGAACACGTGATGGCCACTATGAATTTTTGGTTATGCCGTTTGGGTTATCTAACGCATCGTCCACCTTTCAGGAAGCTATGATGATCTATTTCGTGATATTCTTCGCAAATTCGTATTGGTCTTTTTCGATGATATTCTCATTTATAGTGTGGATTTGCACACTCACATGATGCATTTATATCGAGTTTTTTTCTATATTATCGAATAATGTTTATTATACCAAACTTTCAAAGTCTGTTTTTGCAGTTTTCAATATTCAATATCTTGGCCATGTTATTTCAGGCAGTGGTGTTAGTGTGGATATGTCCAAGGTTCAAGCCATTTTGGATTAGCCAGTCCCTACGTTGGTTTTCGCTCTAAGTGGCTTTTTGGGCCTTACTGGCTATTATAGAAAATTTGTCTACCACTATGCTACTTTAGCATCACCACTTACAGATTTATTACAGGCCCACAAGTTTATTTGGAATCAGCAACCCCAACAATCCTTTGAATTACTTAAAACCAAACTAACCACTGTTCTTGTCCTAGCCTTTCCAGATTTCACCCTTCCATTTGATGTCACCACCGATGCCTCAAACAGAGCCGTCGGGGCCGTTTTATCCCAATGCGATCATCCTATGGCGTTTTCAGCAAGAAAATGGGCCCCCCACCTCCAATCCTCCCCTGCCTACACAAGAGAAATGTACACCATCACGGAATCAGTCAAAAATGGCGCCATTATCTACTTGGTTGCCCTTTTACCATCTACACAGACCAGCAAAGTCTAAAACATCTCTTATCCCAACAAACCCAAACTCTCTCCCAACAAAAATGGCTCACAAAATTGCTTGGCTTCGATTATGAAATAAAGTACAAACCTGGGCGTGAAAATGTTGTAGCTGACGCATTATCCCGAGTCGATATTCCTTCCTTTCATGGTATCACCACCGCCGCAGCCCCCTGGCTACCGGTTCTGCGTCATTACTTCTCCACCAATCCAGCCGATCAGAAACTAATTGAAGAAATCAGGTCAGTAAAACAAGAGTTTTCTAATTTTTCAATTCACGATGGTTTAGTTTATTTCAAGGGGCGATTATATATCCCGCTTGAAACGAACTTACCACAAACTTTACTGTATGAATTTCATTCATCCCCTTTGGGTGGCCACTCCGGCATTAAGGCTATTTCACCTCGTCTTTCCTCAATTTTTTATTGGCCTGAAATGCGAAAACAAATCCTTGAGTTCATTACCCACTATAAAACCTGTCAAGATAACAAATACCTCACCACTAAACCGTAAGGCCTTCTTCAACCTTTACCCATTCCCAAAAACGTTTGGGAGGACATATCAATGGATTTCATAACATCACTACCAAATTCCCATGGCAAAACCGCAATTTGGGTTATCGTTGACAGGTTGACCAAGTTTGCCCATTTTATTGCTCTGCTTCCTAAGTACTCTGCTCCTTACCTTGCCTCAATCTTTCTCACTGACTTATACAAAATCCATGGCCTACCTAAAACAATTGTCTCCGACAGCGATCCCATCTTTCTCAGTAACTTTTGGAAAGCCCTTTTTCACCATCTCAACACCTCACTCCATTACAGTAGTTCCTATCACCCCCAAACCGATGGTCAAACTGAAGTTGTTAATCGCACTCTTGAATGTTACCTGAGATGTTTCACCTCGGATAATCCTAAACTCTGGATACGATGCCTCCATCTTGCCCAATACTGGTACAACACAAACCCCCACACGGCAACCGGAATGTCCCCTTACCAAGCCCTATTTGGCCGCCAGCCCATCACCATTCCCCCGTACAAACTAAACACATCACCAATCGCCGTCATTGATACCACTTTATCACTACACCAAAACATTCTTGACAAACTCAAACTCAACTTTTAGCACATCCGCGAGCAAATGCAGCTCACCACAAACAAGAAAAGGACAGAAAAACATTTTGATATGGGCGATTTTTTCTATGTCAAATTGCAAGCTTACCGTCAATACACCGTCACTCATCGCTCCTCCCACAAACTTTCCCGCCAATACTTTGGGCTGTTTCGCATTCTTCGACGGATCGGGAAAGTCGCATACCACCTCGAACTTCCTGAGACATCAAGAATCCACCCGGTTTTCCATATCTCAAAACTCAAAGAATTTCGTGGATCACCGCCTCAACAGCCACCTGCACTACCGTTGGAGATAATCAAAGAACCGACTTCCCCCATGCCCGAAACTATTTTGGAGACAAAGGAGATTTTCAGTAAAGGAAAAAAGGGACTTCAAGCATTAGTCAAATGGACAAATTCTGGAAATGAGGAAAACAGCTGGGTTGAATTCGAACCTCTAATTGAAGCTTATCCACATCTGATTCAAACCCAAGTAACAGCAAGTGGGCCACCTGGGCAATTACCAACAAAGATGCAAATTGTTTTCATCTAGGCCTTGAGGACAAGGCCCCTTTCGAGGAAGAGAGTAATGATATGTCTAATGGGCCACAGTTCACAAACAAGCCCAAAAGGAAGATGCAACAACCAAGTTGGGCCAAGGACTATGTTATGTGAAGCCCCAAATGTCGAATTCAGCACGTTATTTTCATATTATTTGTTTAAGTCAATTTATGTATTGTTAATTGTTAGTGGGAATATTTTCCACTGTTAGTGGCAGACACAATTTATGTATTGTTATTTGTTAGTGGGAATATTTTCCACTGTAAGTGGCAGGCTGCCAGCCGATTAGTGGAGTTGCTTTTCCTTGCTCTAGGATTTTGGTAGTTTTGTTGTATTTAAATTCAGTTCTTCCATTAATGAAGGTTTATCATATTTCAAGTTAAGCAATTCTTCTTCTTCTAATTTTTTGGGAGTGATAGTCCACACTCATATTTTGGATTTATCAGGTAGTTAGTGTATTAACCCAAAATGAAAAGAATTATATGCTAAGAATAATTAAACTGCATCCCAGAATGGCTCTTATCACTTCAATTCTTCTAGTTTTACGGTGACATCATCTAGTCTTAAAGTACCGGCCACGAGGCAATTAATTATTATCAAACTTAGTCAATAGTTTGTTGTGGAATTTTTTATGTAAAAAGTTTTGTTATCGATAATTTTAAATATTCCTATCGTGTTTTTCATTGTCGAATTATCCAATAAATAAAAAGATATATATGATTGCCGTTGCATTAATGACTGGAGACAATGTTATGTCATTTGGAGGTGATTAAGTATTTGGATTTTGGCTATAAATAGTACATGCTTTCAACACATTAAGTACGCACTATTTGGATCTAGATCTTCTACTTGTTAAATAATATAAAAAATATGATCATTATCTAACAATTTTTTTGGTATTAGTTAGTACTCCTTATATAACTAAATAGAGTTCGCTTAAATTTGGTCCTTACTACTTTGATGTATTGCATGTATAAATATTGCGGAAGTTCTATTATAGAAGAAAACAGTTTGGGAGTGGTCGATGCATATTTTTATTTTAAATTTAATTAGAAAGGTCACCATAAGTACATATCAAAGAGTTGAAGTACCAAGCTGATATATTTAAAAGTTATACGTCCAAATTAATACAATCATTTAGTTTAAGGGTGAAAGAAAACTTTTACGCATTAATAGATGATGTGGTATCCTAATAGAAATATAGTATAGTACATTGAATATTTCATTTGCTAACACTACAAGAAAAAGTGATAATAGTGGCACAATATTAAATGATAACTCCAAAGTTGTCTATATTAATTGACAATTTTTTTGGTGTGCTCACAAAATTAATTTTGGTACTGCCAAAGAAATTTTTCCCGTCACTTGTAGATGAATTTTTGTGTTACCAAATTTTTTTCTTGTCACTTAATTAGAAATGAATTTTAGTGACAAAAATAGAAATCTAAGGGCAAAATATCTGAAGTGGGCTTAAGTGAAAGAAAAGTTGAACATCAGAGATGTTAAAATAAAAAATTTGAAAATGAGAGATTGCTCTGACGGGGCAAATTTTTGGAATGTGATTTTTCCTTATTATCAGTGAATTTATAGAAATTATTGACAAATCTACATTCTATCGTAATAGAGTAAATTACATAGACACACCCATAATTAAAATGTCGGAAAAATCTATGTTAGACCAAGTCCAATAGTTCCAATGTCTATATCTCTCACACAGTAAAATATATTGTGTGTGGTCCCTACACACACTTGTGTGAGAGACATAGACACACAATTCACATTCGTACCATTGGACTCGGTCTGACATAGAATTACCCTAAAATGTCTAGCAGCACAAGACATAAAGTGATATTTACCCATATTTTTGACATGCCAAATGCATAACTAAATAAAAAGAGAAAATAGCAGATACCCCCCAAACTATGAGGTGATGTGTGCTTTGCCCCCCAAACTATTAAAAATTGCACTCAACACCCTAAACTATCATATATGTGCAATTTGCCTCCTCGGTCAGCTTCAGGCAGCACACAGGGGGCAAAGTGCTACAAATCGCATAGTTGAGGGGGCAAAGTGCACATTACCTCATAGGTTGGGGGGTATCTGCTATTTTCTCTTTTTTTTAGCCATTTATCGTTCAATTTAAATCATGCATATTGGGATTTATTTGGTTTTTTCTTGAAATATTATTTCTAGGTTTTAAATAAATAATTTTCAAATATAAAAATAAGAAAAATAAAAATAAAACATGAAAATAAATAAGAAAACAATGAAAAGAAGTATAAATTCAAATATTCATAATTTTCTAAAAACAAAAAAGATAATTCAAAATCCGGAAACATGAAAATAAATAAAAAAATGAAAAAAAAGTATAAAAATAAAAAATTTAAAAAATTTAAAAAATTAGTAAAAATTTAAAAAAATAAAAAAATCTGGTGATGTGCGCTTTGCCCCCTCACCTATGCGGTTTGTAGCACTTTGCCCCCTGTGTGCTGCCTGAAGCTGACCGAGGAAGCAAATTGCACATATATGATAGTTTAGGGTGTTGACTGCAACTTTTAATAGTTTGCACAAATAATTGATTGCTATAATTTTATACACATATTATGCACACTAGAACTTAATTAGTCAATTTGTCAAATAATTTTTTTTCTAATTGTTGTCAATTTGGTCCCACTAGTCCCCAAAATTTAAATCTTAATTAATTGAGTTCACGTTGTTTGGGCAAACACTGTTTTTTTTGACAAAATTTGAAGTGACTGACGATAATTTTTGTTTTATCCCAATAGTAATTTTAGTGACAAAAGTTTATTTAAAGATGTCACTATTGACAATTAGTGACATATGTATAGTGATAACACAAATAGATTGACAACTGACAACTATAATTATTGTCACTAATTGCCAATAGTGACAATAATTTTATTGTCATTAATTATCAATAATGACAACTTTTATACAAAATCCTGTCAGTATTAAATATGTAAAACTTATTTTTGTGACAAAATAAAGATCGTTGTCACTAAAAATTAACAATTTGTGACAATGTTGATATTGTCACTTGATATCTATATATACTAAATTTTCGTTAAATTGGCTCCAAAAAATTAATTAAAAGCGATTCTCTCTAAATTGTTTTTGTATTGAAGATAATTTAATTAGATTTGAACTCTCCATATTGCCCTCGAAATTGTGAAGTTCTGCTCATGAATTGTGAGTGGTATTTGTATAATTTTACATGATAGTATATTATTTTAATAATTATTTGCATAATATATATAAATATAAATTAAGTTAGCTAACTTTTGCACGTGCTCGTCCCGAATTGAAATGCAAGTCCTAACCGTCGGCTCAAGCTTGAGTTGAGAAGAACATACCTCATAAGTGCTGGCATCATTCATATGTCTTGTCAAGAGACCAGCAGCCTCCACAATATTGGGCTCACTCATCAGCCAATCAAAAGCTTCTTTTGAAGCAGATTCCATGCCCAGGAAGATTCCTGCCAAGACCACAGGGGCACCACTTGCCCAGTGTCCATTGGAAATATGGTATTGAAATGTAGGCATTGTTGTGGAACTCAGAGTCATATTCCACCAAATATAGAAATAGCTAGGGAAATATTGTACTAGAAAACCACACTAGATTTAATTCCCAGGAAAGATTGGAGGCGTCACAACGGTCGCGCTTAAAACCCAACCTCCTAGACAGAATTAACTAGACGAATTTAATAGCACAATATAACACTACAACTATAACTAACAATGGCTATTTGAAGAATAGCACAAAATAAAGAACACCAAAATATAACGAGGTTCGGCTAATTTAGCCTACGTCCTCGGACCCCACCAAAATATTTCACTAAAGGACCAAAGTGAAAATATTACAAACTATAGAGGAAGAAAGAAGAAATTGCTAAAAGACTTAGGCAATTTGGGATGTTTTCTAATGTAAATAGATGGTCTCTTTTTATAATGTAAAGAGACCACTCTTTACAACCATTTTCCAATGTGGGATATTGCTCAACTTTGAAATGAGCCATTCTTCAACAAATCTCCACCTTGGCAAAATTCCAAAATCTCCAATCTCCTCGTCAAACGGGGTCACCAAAACCAATCTTCAAACTTTGACAATGTTGATCAAGTCCAAACAAAATTTGAACTTGATTGCAGTCACAACTTTTGTCAACATATCAGCAGGATTCTCAGTAGTATGGACCTTCTCGATCCTGACTCCACCTTCTTCGAGTATCTCTCTTATGAAATGATATCGAACATCAATATGCTTCGTCCTTGCATGATAAACTTGGTTCTTTGCTAAATGGATAGCACTTTGACTATCACAATGTATTTTCACATACTTTTGTCCAATTCCCAGTTCACCAAGCAACCCTTGAAGCCAAATTGCTTCCTTTACAGCCTCTGAAATTGCCATATACTCTGCTTCCGTAGTAGAAAGAGCAACCGTTGACTGTAAGGTAGACTTCCAACTGACTGGTGCTTTAGCAAGAGTAAATACGTAGCCTGTAGTTGATCTACGCTTATCTAAATCACCAGCATAGTCTGAATCGCAATATCCGACTACATACTGACTATGTTCCCGCTCAAATATCAAACCAACATCAGCTGTGTCATGGATGTATCGCAAAATCCATTTCACAGCTTACCAATGTTCCTTTCCAGGATCATGCATATACCTGCTCACAACCCCCACTGCTTGGGAAATATCAGGCCTCGTACACACCATAGCATACATCAAGCTACCAACAGCATTTGCATACGGTACTTTTGACATGTATTCCCGTTCTGCATCAGATTTCGGTGACAAAGCGGCGCTAAGCTTAAAATGAGGAGCAAGCGGAGTACTAACTGGTTTTGACTTTTCATCAATCCCAAAACGCCTCAACATCCTACTCAGATATTGTTTCTGAGTCAAACAAAGCCTCCTCAATTTTCTATCTCTGAAAATCTCCATGCCGAGAATCTTCTTCGCCTTACCTAGATCCTTCATCTCGAACTCCCTTTTCAAATAAGTCTTCAACTTCTCAATTTCTATTAGACTCGGGGAGGCAATCAACATATCATCAACATACAGAAGAAGATATATGAAGGATCCATCTTGTAGCTTGTGCAAATACACACAATGATCGTATTTGCTTCTTGTGTACCCAATTCCCATCATAAACTTGTCAAATCGCTTGTACCACTGCCTCGGAGATTGCTTCAATCCGTACAACGATTTTTGAAGTTTACAAACCAAATTTTCATTTTCAGCAACTTTGAATCCCTCTGGCTGAGTCATATAGATTTCCTCTTTCAAGTCTCCATGTAAAAATACAGTTTTTACATCCAACTGAACTAGTTCAAAATCCAACTGTGCTACCAAAGCCAACAAAATTCTAATGGAGGAGTGTTTTACAACTGGAGAAAACACCTCATTATAATCAATGCCCTCCTTCTGAGCGTAACCTTTGGCCACCAATCTGGCTTTGTAGCGAACATCACCTTGGCTAGGAAATCCATCTTTCTTTGCAAATACCCATTTGCATCCAATTGCCTTCTTTCCCTTCGGGAGACTGGCCAGTTCCCATGTTTGATTCTTATGAAGGGACTGCATTTCTTCACTCATGGCAATCCTCCACTTATCTTTCTCTGGTCCTTTGACTGCTTCAATATAAGTGGTAGGAACATCATCAGCGGCAATTGCAGATGCACAAGCCACCATATCATCAAAGCGAGCAGGCTTTCTGATTGTGCTCTTTGGCTTGCAAGTTGCAATTGATTCAAGTTACTGTGGAAGTTCTTGGGGTTGAACTTCCTCTTCTTCAAAATCTCCTTCTACCGTAGGAGAATGATCAAGAGTTTCTTGATCTGCTGGGACAACAAACTTTTCAAACTCCACCTGTTTGGGAGTACCATCCTGCTGTTCTGCATTCACCTTTTCCAACACGGTAGATTCATCAAAGGTGACATCCCTGCTAAAGATTATTTTCTTTGTCTCTGGACACCAAAGGCGATAGCCTTTTATACCAGAGGTGATCCCCATGAACACAGCTTTCTTTGCTCTAGGATCCAACTTTGATTCCTTAACATGATAATATGCAGCGGAACCAAACACATGTAAGGAATCATAATCAGCAGCAGGCTTTCCAAACCATTTTTCAAATGGTGTTTTTCCATCAATAGCAGTAGATGGTAGACGATTAACGAGATGACACGCATATGTCACAGCCTCAGCCCAAAATTCTTTACCCAACCCAGCATTGGATAACAAACACCGAACTTTCTCCAGCAAAGTTCGATTCATGCGTTCTGCCACTCTGTTCTGTTGTGGTGTATGTCTGACAGTGAAGTGTCTGACAATGCCTTCATCCTCACAAAATTTTTGAAATGGACCACTCCTAAATTCTCCACCATTGTCTGTACGGAGACGTTTGACCTTTTTATCAGTCTGAGTTTCCACCATCTTTTTCCATTTGAGGAATACCACAAACACTTCATCCTTCGTCTTCATAGTATACACCCAAACTCTCCGGGAAAAATCATCAACAAAGGTTACAAAATAGTGTTTCCCTCCCAAAGAACTCGTTTTTGAGGGACCCCATACATCCGAATGAACATAATCCAAGATACTCTCAGTATTATGGATTGCTGTTCCAAATTTAACCCTTGTTTGTTTCCCACGAACACAATGTTCACAAAACTCCAATTTGGAGTATTTCACTCCTTTCAACAATCCTTGATTTATGAGGAGATTCAAGGATTTTCCACCTGCATGTCCCAAGCGCATATGCCATAGCCTAACTGCTTCTGAATTCCGATCATCAACAGTAACTGCTGCTACTGCACCCACAACTGTACCACCCATGTAGTGATACGTATTGTTGTTCTTCCGAATTCCCTTCATTACCACGAGTGTACCAGAGATGATCTTCATCACCCCATCCTTAGCTCTTACTTCAAAACCTTTCGATTCTAAAGTTCCAACGGAAATAAGGTTTTTCCTCACTTCTGGTGCATACCGAACACCCTTTAGGGTTATGATTGATCCATCGTGATTCTTCAAGCGAACTGAACCAATCCCAAGTGTAGTAAGAGGAGCTTCATTTGTTGTGAAGACAACGTCATTTTGTTCTTTGAAATCAAAGAACCAATCCAAATGTGGTGTCATATGATGACTACACGCTGAATCCAGCATCCATACTTCAGAAGCACCGCTGGATGATGTCGCCAATGAGAAGTCCGATTCGGCATCATCACACGCGGTTACATTTGATTCCGCCACGGCCTTAGAATTGCCCTTAGTTGTCAGCTTTGGGCAATCTCTCTTCCAGTGTCCTGTTTCTCGACAGTAGGCACACTCGTCTTTGCTTAGTTTATGCCTGGACTTGGATCTCCCTTTCTTTCCTTTGTTTTTGTTTTGTGAACGACCTCTGACGAACAAAACCTCTGCATCTCCGCCTGAACTAACTTGCTTGTCCTTCTTTCTCAGTTCATAACTGTACAGGGCAGCACAAACTTCGCTAAGAGATACAGCAGCCTTCCCGTGAAGTAGAGTTGTTTCAAGAAACTCAAACTCCTCAGGAAGGGATCCCAGCAACATCAGAGCCAAATCCTCGTCTTTAAAAGTCTCATCCAAATTGATCAAATCGGTAACCAGTTGATTAAAACTGGTAATGTGACTATTCATAGTGGAAGCCGAAACAAATGTGAAGCGAAAGAGCCGCTTCTTCAAATGGAGCTTATTCTGACAATTTTTCTTCAGAAACTTCTCCTCCAGTGCCATCCACAATTTATATGCTGAGTTTTCTTTCGAAAACGCATATCTCTGCTCTCTGGATAGACACGAACGAATTGTTCCACATGCCAACCGATTCATCATACTCCAATCTTTTTCCTCCATATCATTTGGTTTCTTTTCTTCAATAGCTAAGTATAGACCTTGTTGAAAGAGTGCATCTACAACTTCGCTTTGCCACATACCAAAATGGCCTGTGCCATCAAAAGGCTCCACTGCCAATCGCGTATTCGCCACAGTGGTTCTCGCCCAAATGGACGACGACGATGCTTTTGAGGTAACTTCCATTTTTGGTTACAAATTATTCTTCAATAGCCCTCCAAATGCGAAAGCCAAATAGCCCGGGAAAACTTTTCTGATGTGGAAGATCAGATTAAACTGCGACCACAGAGCATACTCAGAATACCCGGGCTCTGATACCACTTGTTGTGGAACTCAGAGTCATATTCCACCAAATATAGAAATAGCTAGGGAAATATTGTACTAGAAAATCACACTAGATTTAATTCCCAGGAAAGATTGGAGGCGTCACAACGGTCGCGCTTAAAACCCAACCTCCTAGACAGAATTAACTAGACGAATTTAATAGCACAATATAACACTACAACTATAACTAACAATGATTATTTGAAGAATAGCACAAAATAAAGAACACCAAAATATAACGAGGTTCGGCTAATTTAGCCTACGTCCTCGGACCCCACCAAAATATTTCACTAAAGGACCAAAGTGAAAATATTACAAACTATAGAGGAAGAAAGAAGAAATTGCTAAAAGACTTAGGCAATTTGGGATGTTTTCTAATGTAAATAGATGGTCTCTTTTTATAGTGTAAAGAGACCACTCTTTACAACCATTTTTCAATGTGGGATATTGCTCAACTTTGAAATGAGCCATTCTTCAACCGGCATCTCCCTTCCCTTGTACCACTCAGCCTTCTTGTAGTAAGCCGTTGCAAGTTGTTTAAGCTCCAAAATATCAAAAACATTTTGCATAAGTTGCATATGTTAAGAGTTGGTTAATTGTCTATACATAAATATAACATATATAAATATATATTTGTGTATAAACATTAGATATGTAACGGTTTTCAGAAATCGAAGTTGAGTTTATATGATCAAAAGTTAAATTTTGCTCTTACTGCTCCTATGACACAAGATACTCCATAACTGGATCTTCCAAGTTTTGACACTTCATGATCATAATCGTCACGTACACTAAAAAATAATTGGTAAGCAGCCTTCATGTAATCTGGGAGTTGATCAATCTCTTTAATATCCCACCTGGAAAAACAACGAGGCCGTTAAATTACTATTTGATTTCATTAGTTTATATATCACAAATACAATTCACAAGCTAAAAAGTTTGCGAACCCGCTTTATGCATATTTGTATAGATACTGTGTTTGATCAATCCTATACATATATACATGCTTCCTAATGCCTGAAAAAATGAATAAACTTAAAGAAAATTTGCATTTTTGGTCTCATATATTTGGTCCTTTTCAATTTTGTCTCCTTTGTGATGTGATTCTCACATTGTGCCTCATAACTTTTAGAAATTCTCACATTTGATCCTAAACGAACTTTCCTTCCAAAATTTAACGGTTAACTCGGTTAGTCAATATTTTGACAAGGTTTTTGAGGAGATTTTGTGTATGAGTGACACGTAATATTGATTAGAAATATCGTGATATTAAATATAATCCGTGTGTGAGTGCATTCACATATCAATTCTCCTCCAACAAGCTGGTAGAAATGTTGGACGAAAAATTCATTTGAGACCAAATTTGAAAAGTTTAAAAAATTACGGGACATAAAGTTAGAATCCCCTAACGAACGAGATCAAAATTAAAAAGGGCCAAAAACATGGGACCAAAAATGCAATTCTCCTAAATATAATGTCCTTCCATTTCATAAATTTACCAGAAAGCATTGTGCATACGTACCTTTGGAATATGTCCGTAAAAATGTCTAGTTCTTCAAGTGTAGCATAATTACCATATGTATCATTTAGAACTAGAGCCATTACCAAGGCCTTAGTAGCAGCTGCTCGAGAAAAAGAGTACTGAGGTTCAAAGTGGATTCCCTCCATCCAAAAATAGCACTCCACCACTCTATCTCTCATGTGAGGAACTTTTGACCTGATGTTCAACTGATCCTTCCGCCACCTGTAACGTAACATTGAAATAAAAAGAGAAAAAAAATCTTCAAATAAATTCAATAGAATATAGAACTTCGTGTCAAGTAAGAAATTTTGTCATTTAATTATATTCTAATATTGCTTTAATCTCTTCCGTCACTTGAGTATTAAAAGATTACGAATCGGTCTTTGTTAACATATATAATGAAAAAAGTGAAGTTCTCTGTGTAAGGTGTAATTGTTCTACTAATCGATATCTATTTTTAATAACCAAGAAGAAGAATCACAAATTTAAAGCTTATATGCTTATAATCTTTAATAAAAAGAAACATATAAATAAGATGGTTCAGGATACTCACATTTCTATAGACATAACAAAGAATTTAGGAGGGTATGACCAAATCTTGATAGAATACCATATAGCTATGTCTGGCACTTCTTCTTAAGTTAAACTGTTAAAGAATGTAATCGCTTACCTGAAAAGATCATTGATTTCCTTTGTGTACAAATTCTGCAAATAATTGAAGTCTAATTTGGCTAGTCTGAGAAGAAAATCGTTCTTCGACTCTTTTTTCTCGTATATTGAGATGTAATTACGAGCTTCAAGTTTTTCAACAGCCCTGTAAACCGGCTGTTTCAGTGCTCGTGTCACTTTTTCTTGAAGATAAGAGTCTACTTGCAGTTCGGCGTGTTGAAGTGTGGCTCATTTTTGAAAGAGGAAAATATCCCACATAGATAGAATTTGTAAAGGGTGGGCTCATTTGTTGTATAAAAGGAGACCACCTCTTCACTTTGAAAAACATCCCAAATTGCCTAAGTCTTTTAGCAATTTCTTCTTTCTTCCTCTATAGTTTGTAATAGTTTCACTTTAGTCCTTTAGTGAAATATTTTGGTGGGGTCCGAGGGCGTAGGCTAAATTAGCCGAACCTCGTTAAATTTGGTGTTCTTTATTTTGTGCTATTCTTCAAGTAGCCATTGTTAGTTATAGTTATAGTGTTATATTGTGCTATTAAATTCGTCTAGTTAATTCTGTCGAGGAGATTGGGTTTTAAGCGCGACCGTTGTGACGCCTCCAATCTTTCCTGGGAATTAAATCTAGTGTGATTTTCTAGTACAATATTTCTCTCGCTATTTCTATATTTGGTGGAATATGACTCTGAGTTCCACAACAAGTGGTATCAGAACTCGGGTATTCTGAGTATGCTCTGTGGTCGCAGTTTAATCTGATCTTCCACATCAGAAAAGTTTTCTCGGGCTATTTGGCTTTCGCATTTGGAGGGCTCTTGAAGAATAATTTGTAACCAAAAATGGAAGACACCTCAAAAGCATCGTCGTCGTCCATTTGGGCGAGAACCACTGTGGCGAATACGCGATTGGCAGTGGAGTCTTTTGATGGCACAGGCCATTTTGGTATGTGGCAAAGCGAAGTTGTAGATGCACTCTTTCAACAAGGTCTATACTTAGCTATTGAAGAGAAGAAACCAAATGATATAGAGGAAAAAGATTGGAGTATGATGAATCGGTTGGCATGTGGAACAATTCGTTCGTGTCTATCCAGAGAGCAGAGATATGAGTTTTCGAAAGAAAACTCGGCATTTAAATTGTGGATGACACTGGAGGAGAAGTTTCTGAAGAAAAGTTGTCAGAATAAGCTCCATTTGAAGAAGCGGCTCTTTCGCTTCACATTTGTTTCGGGTTCCACTATGAATAGTCACATTACCAGTTTTAATCAACTGGTTACCGATTTGATAAATTTGGATGAGACTTTTAAAGACGAGGATTTGGCTCTGATGTTGCTGGGATCCCTTCCTGAGGAGTTTGAGTTTCTTGAAACCACTCTACTTCACGGGAAGGCTGCTGTATCTCTTAGCGAAGTTTGTGCTGCCCTGTACAGTTATGAACTGAGAAAGAAGGACAAGCAAGTTAGTTCAGGCGGAGATGCAGAGGTTTTGTTCGTCAGAGGTCGTTCACAAAACAAAAACAAAGGAAAGAAAGGGAAATCCAAGTCCAGGCATAAACTAAGCAAAGACGAGTGTGCCTACTGTCGAGAAATAGGACACTGGAAGAGAGATTGCCCAAAACTGACAACTAAGGGCAATTCTAAGGCCGTGGCGGAATCAAATGTAACCGCGTGTGATGATGCCGAATCGGACTTCTCATTGGCGACATCATCCAACGGTGCTTCTGAAGTATGGATGCTGGATTCAGCATGTAGTCATCATATGATACCACATTTGGATTGGTTCTTTGATTTCAAAGAACAAAATGACGTTGTCTTCACAGCAAATGAAGCTCCTCTTACTACACTTGGGATTGGTTCAGTTCGCTTGAAGAATCACGATGGATCAATCATAACCCTAAAGGGTGTTCGGTATGCACCAGAAGTGAGGAAAAACCTTATTTCCGTTGGAACTTTAGAATCGAAAGGTTTTGAAGTAAGAGCTAAGGATGGGGTGATGAAGATCATCTCTGGTGCACTTGTGGTAATGAAGGGAATTCGGAAGAACAACAATACGTATCACTACATGGGTGGTACAGTTGTGGGTGCAGTAGCAGCAGTTACTGTTGATGATTGGAATTCAGAAGCAGTTAGGCTATGGCATATGCGCTTGGGACATGCAGGTGGAAAATCCTTGAATCTCCTCATAAATCAAGGATTGTTGAAAGGAGTGAAATACTCCAAATTGGAGTTTTGTGAACATTGTGTTCGTGGGAAACAAACAAGGGTTAAATTTGGAATAGCAATCCATAATACTGAGGGTATCTTGGATTATGTTCATTCGGATGTATGGGGTCCCTCAAAAACGAGTTCTTTGGGAGGGAAACACTATTTTGCAACCTTTGTTGATGATTTTTTCCAGAGAGTTTGGGTGTATACGATGAAGACGAAGGATGAAGTGTTTGAGGTATTTCTCAAATGGAAAAAGATGGTGGAAACTCAGACTGATAAAAAGGTCAAACGTCTCCGTACAGACAATGGTGGAGAATTTAGGAGTGGTCCATTTCAAAAATTTTGTGAGGATGAAGGCATTGTCAGACACTTCACTGTTAGACATACACCACAACAGAACGGAGTGGCAGAACGCATGAACCGGACTTTGCTGGAGAAAGTTCGGTGTTTGTTATCCAATGCTGGGTTGGGTAAAGAATTTTGGGCTGAGGCTGTGACGTATGCATGCCATCTCGTTAATCGTCTATCATCTACTGCTATTGATGGAAAAACACCATTTGAAAAATGGTTTGGAAAGCCTGCTGCTGATTATGATTCCTTACATGTGTTTGGTTCCGCTGCATATTATCATGTTAAGGAATCAAAGTTGGATCCTAGAGCAAAGAAAGCTGTTTTCATGGGGATCACCTATGGTATAAAAGGCTATCGTCTTTGGTGTCCAGAAACAAAGAAAATAATCTTTAGCAGGGATGTCACCTTTGATGAATCTACTGTGTTGGAAAAGGTGAATGCAGAACAGCATGATGGTACTCCCAAACAGGTGGAGTTTGAAAAGTTTGTTGTCCCAGCAGATCAAGAAACTCTTGATCATTCTCCTACGGTAGAAGGAGATTTTGAAGAAGAGGAAGTTCAACCCCAAGAACTTCCACAGCAACTTGAATCAATTGCAACTAGCAAGCCAAAGAGGACAATCAGAAAGCCTGTTCGCTTTGATGATATGGTGGCTTGTGCATCTGCAATTGCCGCTGATGATGTTCCTACCAGTTATATTGAAGCAGTCAAAGGACCAGAGAAAGATAAGTGGAGGATTGCCATGAGTGAAGAAATCACTAGTACAGAAAAGACCTGTTACAGCGCACATTTTACAGCGATTTTTGGAAAACCGCTGAATGGAGAGACTTATTACAGCGGTTTATAAGTGAACCGTTATAATGGATATTAACCGGGAACCTATTACAGCGGTTCGATAAAAAACCGCTGTAATAGTTCGAACCTATTATAGCGGTTCGATAAAAAACCGCTATTATAGCGCGAACAGAAAAAAAAAAAAAAAAATTTTTTATAGCGGTTCGGGAATGAACCGCTATAATCGGTTTACCAATTATAGCGGTTCATTCCCGAACCGCTATAACTGGTAAACCGGTTTATACCAGTTATAGCGGTTCGGGAATGAACCGCTATAATTGGTAAACCGGTTATAGCGGTTCGTTCCCGAACCGCTATAACACGTAATTAAAAAAAAAAAAAAATTCCCTCCCTCTTTTCCCCCCAAAAACCGAGCTCTCCCCCTCATTTCTCTCTACTCTCTCTCACTCTCTACTCTACTCTCTCTCTCTCTCTACTCTACTATCTCTCTCACTCTCTACTCTACTCTCTCTCTCTACTCTACTATCTCTCTCACTCTCCACCACCGCCCCCGCCATCGTCTCCACCGCCGCCGCCGCCCCATTTGATTTTTCTCTATCTCTCTACTCGATCTCTCTCCCTATACTCTACTCTCTCTCTCTATACTCTCTCTCTCACTCTCAAGCTACCTAAACCTCCCCCGTCCCGTCGCCACCACCTCCACCACCACCCGAAACCGCCGCCACCGCCGCGCCGCCGCCGCGCCGTGACCCACCACTCTCCTCCTCTCTCTCTTTATAGGTATATATATATATATGTTTATATATGTTATGTTATATATATATATTATGTATATATTAAATTTAGGTTATGTGTTAATTTCTTGTTTGTTATATATTAATGTTATGTTAATTCTGATTTTGTGATGTATATAATGTAGGTTATATGTTAATTTGTTAATTATTGTTATATATATCATGTTATGTTAATTGGGGTTTTATAAATTATATAGTGGATTTTTGTTATTATGTTGTAGTTGATTTTTTACTAACTTTGAATGCAAATCTGATTTGTTCTAGGCATCTCATGAGTATGTTCGATATATGTATGTATATCCCTATGTGTCTAGTTTCATATGAATAAAACGGTTCATGAATCGGAGCTTTCCACAATGAGTTATGAATTTTCTCGTGAAGACGCGCACAGCTGTTTTGAAAATTGACAGATTTTTCTCTAACTTTGAATACAAATCTGCTTTTTTCTAGACATTTACTGAGTATGTGAGATATATGTGTGGATAGCCCTATGTGTCTAGTTTCATATGAATAAAACGGTTCATGAATCGGAGCTTTCCACAATGAGTTATGAATTTTCTCGTGAAGACGCGCATAGCTGTAATTGACAGATTTTTCTCTAACTTTGAATACAAATCTGCTTTTTTCTAGACATATACTGAGTATGTGAGATATATGTGTGGATAGCCCTATGTGTCTAGTTTCATATGAAGAAAACGGTTCATGAATCGGAGCTTTCCACAATGAGTTATGAATTTTCTCGTGAAGACGCGCACAGCTGTTTTGAAAATTGACAGATTTTTCTCTAACTTTGAATACAAATCTGCTTTTTTCTAGACATCTACTGAGTATGTGAGATATATGTGTGGATAGCCCTATGTGTCTAGTTTCATAGGAAGAAAACGGTTCATGAATCCGAGCTTTCTACAATTATTTATGAATTTTCTCGTGAAGACGCGCACAGCTTTCTGCACAACCGAGAAGCTCCAAAAACTTTATATCGTGATGCTTTAATTTATTTGTAGTTTTATGTGCTTTTGGATCCAATTGGTGATCAATATTTATAATATGATGCTTTATTTGTAGTTTTTTATGTGATCTATGTGATCCAACTGGTGATCAATATTTGTAGTTGTTCCCCTGGAAATATGATGTTTTATGTGATCCAACTGGTGATCAATATTTTTGTATCGTTTTGTGTTCGTTGTGGGTGAAAGATTAGAGTGTTGGGTTTGTTGTGGTTGAAATTGGTAGTATTTTTTGCGTCGTTTCCCTGTTGAGATTTTAGCGGATCGTAAGATTCGACTTCTGTTGGTTACAACCCACTGAGAAGATTAAGTCGAGAACTTGGTAGAAATATTTGCGTCGTTACTCTGCCGAATTTTTTATAGAATAATGCGAAATAAATTAAAAATAAATTTATTTAATTAATTTAACTATCAACTGATGTTAAAATTATTTAATTTAATTAATTGAGAATTTAGATGAATCGAAGTTGGATTGTAGCGGATCGTATGTCGGAGCAATATGGGAAAGGGGTGAAAGAATTCATCGACTTTGCGGTTGAGCATGCATCGGATCCGACTAGGATTAGTTGTCCATGTTTACGTTGTTGTTTTGGAAAGAGAATTAGTCCACCTGACTTGGAAGATCATTTGGTGTGTAATGGAATTGATAAAAGCTACACACGATGGACAAGACACGGTGAAAGCAGTGCCACCTCAGCTGATTTGGGTGATACATCATATCGATCAGTAGATTTTGACATGGATGATTATGAGCCTGATCGTTTGGAGGAGATGACCAATGTGATCGAGGAGGATTTGCGAAATTGTCCCAAGATGTTCGACAATTTGACAAGTGATTCAAAGACACCCCTGTATAGTGGTAGTAATTTCACAAGATTGAAAGCAGTCCTAAACCTCTACAAGTTAAAAGCTAACAATGGGTGGAGTGATAAGAGTTTCACAGACTTACTTGGTCTATTAAAAAGTATGTTACCCGATGATAATGTGTTACCTAATCGTACTTATGAGGCTAAGAAGATGTTAACTGCAATTGGCATGGGATATGAGAGGATACATGCTTGTTTCAATGATTGCATCTTGTTTAGAAAGGACTATGCATCATTGACGGTGTGTCCCAAATGTGGCACCTCACGGTACAAGAAGAATGGATCTGCTCCTGTCAAAACAGCATGGTATTTGCCCATAATACCTAGATTTAGACGCATGTACAGTAGTGAAGCGTTTGCCAAGGACTTGACATGGTATGCTGATAGAAGGCTTGAACAAGGGATTGAAGATAACAAGATTAGACATCCTTCAGATTCTCCTCAATGGAAAAAGATCGATAATGATTTCCCTGAATTTAGGGAAGAACCAAGAAATTTACGCCTTGTATTGGCTACAGATGGAATGAACCCACATGGCTTGCAAAGTAGCTCACATAGTACATGGCCGGTGATTTTGATGATCTACAACCTACCCCCTTCGCGATGCATGAAGCGAGAGCATATTATGATGCCTATACTAATTTTCGGGCCGAAACAACCTGGAAATGATATAGATGTCTACTTGGCCCCTTTAATTGAGGATTTGAAAGAGTTGTGGGAGACCGGTATTAAAGTGTATGATGGGTTTAGAAAAGAGAGCTTCAATCTTAGAGTTATGTTGTTTGGTACAATCAATGATTTTCCCGCAAGAGCTAATCTCGAGGGATATGGTGTACATGGGCAATGTGCATGCCCCATATGTGTCAAGAGTACAGATCAATATAGACTCCCACACTCTCAGAAATATGCATTCCAAGCGCATCGAAGATGGTTGAATCGAGAACATCGATATCGTCGGTGGAAGAAAGCTTTCAATGGGAGCATAGAAGAATGTCGAGCTCCTAAGTGTTTGACCGGTGAAGAGGTGTTTGAGAATGTAAAAGACTTGGATATCAAGTTCGGAAAGACTTTTGCAGGCGGCCTTGCAAAAATTGGGTGGAAAAAAAGGTCAATTTTTTTTGATTTGCCGTATTGGAAATCTTTACATGTTAGACATTTTCTTGATATAATGCATATTGAGAAAAATGTATTTGATAGTGTCATTGGTACTCTTCTAAATGTGCCCGGCAAGACAAAAGATGGAGTAAAGGCAAGGTTGGACTTAGTTGAAATGAAGATAAGAGGTAAATTGGCACCAACAATGAAGGGAAAACGTACTTATTTACCTCCAGCAGCTCACACGCTATCTAGAAAAGAAAAAATTGCATTATGTGAGTTTCTTTGTGGAGTGAAAGTTCCCGAAGGGTATTCTTCGAACATTAGCAGTCTTGTATCAAGGAAGGACTTGAAGCTAAAGCATATGAAGACTCATGATTGTCATGTAATCATGGATCATTTGCTGCCAATTGCTTTACGGGCCATTCTGCCAAAAAAAGTGAGAGAAACGATAACTAGATTGTGTTTCTTCTTCAAAGCAATGTGGAGCAAGGTGTTTGATCCTGAACAATTGCCTGCACTTCAGAAACAACTTGTCCTCACTTTGTGTGAGCTTGAGATGTATTTCCCACCCGCGTTTTTTGATATAATGACTCACCTACCTATTCACTTGGTTAGAGAGACACAACTTTGTGGACCAGCTTTTATGAGATCTATGTATCCGGCTGAGCGTTATATGAAGGTATTGAAAGGCTATGTGAAAAATCGTAGCCGGCCGGAAGGTTGCATTGTTGAGCGGTACATAGTTGATGAAGCTATTACATTTTGCACAGAATATCTGAATGATTCTAACGTTGCAGAGCTTCAAAAGTCTCCTGTTGTGGGGGGGGGGGGGGAACAGAAGGAGAAAGCGTAATTGGAAAGCAATTAGTGAGTGTTCCTAGCACACAAAAGGATCAGGCACACCTATATGTGCTCCACAACACCGATGAGGTTGAGCCATATGTCGAAGAGCACAAGGACCAACTTAGGAGAATAAATTCAAGTAAAAATGAAAGTTGGATTTCAAGAGAACATAACAAGAGTTTTATCGATTGGTTCCGAAAGTGTATTCAAGAGAAACAAAATGAGAATTCACTTTCAGTTTCAGATAAATTGGTACGGTTGTCGGTGGGCCCGGGCAGATTCGTATTTTGTCATTCGGGTTATCGTATAAATGGTGTCACATTTTATACAAAAGACCAAGATGAACGGAGTACAATGCAGAATAGTGGGGTGAGTCTTGTAGCTGAAGCAATGCATATCTCAAGTGCGAAAGATAATAGCCCTATCTATGCCACTTTACCATATTATGGGGTGATTGAACGTATATGGGAGCTGGATTACAGTTGGTTTCGGGTGCCTGTATTTGGGTGTAGGTGGGTTGACCATAAAAATGGTGTCGATGATAGTGAAATAGGTTTTACTCGAGTAGACCTTGAAAAGGTGGGATACAAAGATGAACCTTTCATTTTGGCATCTCAAGCTAAACAAGTGTTTTTTGTCACCGATCCTGTCGATAAGAGGTGGTCCATTGTTTTATCGGCAAACAAAAATACTTGTATTGAGGATGATGGCCTATATAATGAAGATGATGGAGGAAATCCTATCTTAGGTGGTTCACAATCCACAAATAGTGACGGTGACTTGGATATCAGTGATGATGAATTGTATATGCGAGAAGATCACCAAGAAGGGATATGGATTAATCCTTCTGTTCGTCGGCGTACTAAACAAAATGGTCGTACTGAGGGATCACAAAAGATTAGTAAACCAGCGACAAAAAGAAAACGATGAAAGGTATTTGAACTTATTTGATAATTATATGAGTAACTTATTTGAACTCTTTTGTTAAGTATGCAGTTAAAGTGTAAATTATATTGAACCAGCTTGTAATATTATATTAGTGAATGAGTTACACTAACTTCTGTATTTTTTTGCTTTTGTAGGTCGATACCGTATACCACCACAGTCACCCTCTCCTCCGCCACTACCACGACGACCACTACCAATGTAAGCTTATCAATATTTGGTTTTGTACTTTTTGATGTGATTTATATGATCCAACTGATTAATGATGTGATTAATGCATATATATTTATTTTCGTTTGTTGTTGTTGAAATATTTGAATTTTCACTTATGAAATCTTGTAGATGGATTCTGGAGGTGCTGCAAACCCAAGTGTTGAAAGTGAGATACGGAGAGGTATTACAGCAATGAAGAAAGTAATAAAGGCCAAAAGTAAAGGCATAAAGCTACAAGTTGGTTGGAACGAGTATGGTCAACCAGTTGACCCAAATAAATCAACTTTTGTTGGTTACATTGGCGTGATAGCTCGTGACAGGGTCCCTATTACTATCAGTGATTGGCGCAGCGTCCCTGCAGCAATAAAATATGCCATTTGGAATGAAATAGCTGTAAGTTAGTTATTATATATTATGTTTTTAATTGGTAAATGTAGTTTTTTTTTTCTCTAAATTAACATTTTTTATATACTTTGTTCTTTGTTTTTATAGTTGGCCTTTGATATTGACGAAAGTAGACAGAAGTTCGTCTTAGCCGAGGCTGGGAAGCTAGCTCGAAACTACAGGAGCTACTTGACCAGAATCTGGGTAGAGGATGATGATGGGAACATTAATTCAAGCCCACCCGAAAAATATCGTATATCTCAAGAAGATTGGACAAAATTTGTAGAATTACGCCAAAGTGAAGCTTTTCAGGTAATTATTTTAATTTATGGTTTCATTTTAATTTATTTGAAACTATATACATTGACTAATGCCTTGATTATATAATGAACAGCAACTACGTAAGGACAATTCTGAAGAGCAAAGGACCCTGAATATCCTTACAGGGCATCACGTCTTGGATATGCTCAAGTGGAGTATATTGAGGTACGTAGTTCGTTACAAGTTGTAATTCTAATCAAATTTCCTTACAAATTTTCTAATCAAATTTCCTTAATTACAAATTTTCTAATCAAATTTATTTCCTTACAAATTTTCTTATATAGAAGCATAAAAGAAAGGATGCTGGGTCAGATGTCACAGAGGTGACACGAGCACTAGTGTGGAGGGTTGCACATTCTGACAGCCAGAACAAGATTGATAATGTCAATGTTAAAAGAGTAGTGGAATCAATGGTGAGTTATTTGCAATTTTAGTTATATAGTGTGTTGTATGCTTTTTAAAAAATAATTTTAAAATAACAAATTTTTGTATTTTTTAAATGTATTATTACAGGAAAGCTTATCACAGGAGGGTAGCCACAGTGGACCCGAGAAGACCCGGAATGATATACTGGCTATAGCTCTTAAAAAGAAGGAGCATCCGGGTCGAGTTAGGGGTGTAGGCTTTGGGGTATCCCAAACAGATTACTTTTCGGATTCAAAGCCTTCAAAAAATACGGTGATTGATAACTTGCAAGACACGGTTCAAATGCTCACTCAATCACTATTCGAATTGCGACGCGAGTTTGAGCAGCATAGGGCGTCTGGGTCGTCGCAGCAGCCACATACAGAAGAGGCGGTTTCTTTGAAAGATAGCTGCCCAGAAGTGAAAGACCTTCCTCAGGTAATTAATGAAAAGCATATTGTTTAGTGATAATGTAACTTACAATCCTATATTTCTGTATGATATACAACATTTTCTAATATAATGGTATATATATATATATATATGTAGGATGTGGTGCAGTGTCAATTAGCACTTTCTACACCGTGTTATCGTTTGGTGGCAAGAGGAACAATGTACAATCAACCAAAGGATAGAACATTGCATACATGTCCATTAGCCTCCCACCTCGTGAAAGTGTCGATTGACATTGCAATTGAAGATATTTCACCCTTACCAGTCCCTCTCGATGATGAAGGAGTGTTCACAGTATCTGAGGCTATGGGATACATGGTTGCTTGGCCTAAGAGTCTTGTGATTGTCGGTGATGCATCGGTACGTAATTATTAATAGCTAGTCATTATTAAATTATAACAATTGTTTAATGTTAATAAATATACTTTCATTGATAACGCCCACGTTTTGTTTTCTTTTGCTTATAGTCTCTCGGAAAATCCAAATCATCACTCGGAAAAAGCAAATCAGAGATGACGAAGCACTCACAAGTCAAAAAACATACAACCCTCCTTCTCTAGTGGCCAACCCTCCTGCTCCACCCCCTAATTCACTTGTAATTCTTGAAAGGTTCTTTGGGATGATGGCTGCTGATAACACTATCCGGATAGACATACCCGAGGAAATCTTCAATATCCCCTTTCCAGAATATATTGGGCGGGAGGAGATCGGTGACTTTGTGCATAAAGAACAGATAGGAGCCTCTATCATTACTGCATACATCAAGTAAGTTTTTAAATATTAATTAAGAAAAAGTAAGCTTTTAATTAAATTATTTTACTGCATTAATTTGAACTATGTTTATTTTTGTTACTCAAATTTATTTTATGCTCAATTGTAGGTGTTTGTGGGTTAATCACGTGGTCCCCGAACAAAAACAAAATAAATTCGGGTTCCTTAGCCCACATTCTATATCTGCGGCAGCAGGAATTACTCCCACGCAGCTTGTTGACAAATCGCAATATATAGCAAATACTATGATAGCTAGTGCACTGGAGGGGAAGTTGTTTCTTGCACCTTACAACTCCGGGTGAGCTACTAAAGACACATTGTTATTTTGTAAAATTTGTTACGTAGGCATAACTAATTTAAAATTTTTCTTTTGAATATGCTGATTAGGGGCCATTGGTTGTTGCTCGTGATTGATCCAATTAAAGAGATCGTTTATTATTTGGATTCTTTGCACGGTAATCCAAATAACCGACATGATATGAAAGATATGATCAATCAGTAAGTTTTATCATTCAATTAAATGTATCATTATATTATATTTAATATTAAGTTTAAAGTATATATATTATAACTAGACTTCATATATATATATTTGCTTGATATTGACATATTTCCTTGATTTTTGATGTTTTTAACAGCGCTGTCTTGATGTTTCGAGCAAATAAAAACAACCAAAAGATCAAATCAAAAAACAAGGCTTGTACATGGAGTTGTATACAGGTTAGTTTAATTATATTATTTTAATTATAGTTTCAAGAAATTATTCGTATAAAAGTTATTTGTTCTAATACAATTTTGATTTGAATTTAATTTGTAGTGCCCCATTCAAATAAATGCCATAGATTGTGGGTTCTTCGTCATGAAATTCATGAAAGATATTATTAGACACGGAGAATCTATAATCCCACCGACGGTATGCATAATCCTAATTAATATTAATCAAATTCTAATGTCCCTTTTAAGTTATTAAACATTTTTGTTGGATTTTAATATTTGTCTTGCAGTACTTTGCAGATTGTCAGTACGCCACTTACACTATAGAGCAACTTGATGAAGCACGTTCTGAATTGGCACAATACATTTTTAAATGCGCTTTTGATATGCTGGCGGTGTAAGTTGAAAATTATTGTAAATTTTTATTTGATTTAAAAGCAGTGATTAGTTTATATTGGTTTATTGTAAACTCGTTATTATTTGTAATTATTGGAGATTATTATTTGGTGAATGAAATTAATTTTGGATTTGAATTTGTTGTTTCTGTTGAGCAATTGGTTTGTTTTATGTGTTATTGATGAGTTGAATTTTGAGCTTGTGGGAAGGATATAGCTCTAGCTGAAATTATAACAGAAAAAAATAAAAAAATAAAAAATCACGTTACAGCGGTTCCGAAACGAACCGCTGTAACAGTGTTCACTGTTACAGCGTTCGTTGATGAACCGCAGTGAACCCTGTTACAGCGGTTCAGAAACGAACCGCTGTAACAAGGTTCACTGTTACAGCGGTTCATCAACGAACCGCTGTAACAGTGAACACTGTTACAGCGGTTCGTTTCGGAACCGCTGTAACAGGCTACGGCTTTTACAGTTAATTTTTTTTTTATTTACCTATTACAGCGGTTCGTTATTGAACCGCTGTAATAGGGCTCATTTTACAGCGGTTTTTAACCGCTGTAATAGTAAACATACCAATTACAGCGATACGTATTACAGCGGTTAAAACCGCTGTAATAGTGAAAAAAAAACCGCTGTAATAGACCTCTTCTGTACTAGTGAATGCAGTCCCTTCATAAGAATCAAACATGGGAACTGGCCAGTCTCCCGAAGGGAAAGAAGGCAATTGGATGCAAATGGGTATTTGCAAAGAAAGATGGATTTCCTAGCCAAGGTGATGTTCGCTACAAAGCCAGATTGGTGGCCAAAGGTTACGCTCAGAAGGAGGGCATTGATTATAATGAGGTGTTTTCTCCAGTTGTAAAACACTCCTCCATTAGAATTTTGTTGGTTTTGGTAGCACAGTTGGACTTTGAACTAGTTCAGTTGGATGTAAAAACTGCATTTTTACATGGAGACTTGGAAGAGGAAATCTATATGACTCAGCCAGAGGGATTCAAAGTTGCTGAAAATGAAAATTTGGTTTGTAAACTTCAAAAATCGTTGTACGGATTGAAGCAATCTCCGAGGCAGTGGTACAAGCGATTTGACAAGTTTATGATGGGAATTCGGTACACAAGAAGCAAATACGATCATTGTGTGTATTTGCACAAGCTACAAGATGGATCCTTCATATATCTTCTTCTGTATGTTGATGATATGTTGATTGCCTTTCCAAGTCTAATAGAAATTGAGAAGTTGAAGACTTTGAAAAGGGAGTTCGAGATGAAGGATCTAAGTGAGGCGAAGAAGATTCTCGGCATGGAGATTTTCAGAGATAGAAAATTGAGGAGGCTTTGTTTGACTCAAAAACAATATCTGAGTAGGATGTTGAGGCGTTTTGGCATTGATGAAAAGTCAAAACCAGTTAGTACTCCACTTGCTCCTCATTTTAAGCTTAGCGCCGCTTTGTCACCGAAATCTGATGCAGAACGGGAATACATGTCAAAAGTACCGTATGCAAATGCTGTTGGTAGCTTGATGTATGCTATGGTGTGTACGAGGCCTGATATTTCCCAAGCAGTGGGGGTTGTGAGCAGGTATATGCATGATCCTGGAAAGGAACATTGGCAAGCTGTGAAATGGATTTTGCGATACATCCATGACACAGCTGATGTTGGTTTGATATTTGAGCGGGAACATAGTCAGTATGTAGTCGGATATTGCGATTCAGACTATGCTGGTGATTTAGATAAGCGTAGATCAACTACAGGCTACGTATTTACTCTTGCTAAAGCACCAGTCAGTTGGAAGTCTACCTTACAGTCAACGGTTGCTCTGTCTACTACGGAAGCAGAGTATATGACAATTTCAGAGGCTGTAAAGGAAGCAATTTGGCTTCAAGGGTTGCTTGGTGAACTGGGAATTGGACAAAAGTATGTGAAAATACATTGTGATAGTCAAAGTGCTATTCATTTAGCAAAGAACCAAGTTTATCATGCAAGGACGAAGCATATTGATGTTCGATATCATTTCATAAGAGAGATACTAAAAGAAGGTGGAGTCAGGATCGAGAAGGTCCATACTACTGAGAATCCTGCTGATATGTTGACAAAAGTTGTGACTGCAATCAAGTTTAAATTTTGTTTGGACTTGATCAACATTGTTAAAGTTTGAAGATTGGTTTTGGTGACCCCGTTTGATGAGGAGATTGAAGATTTTGAAATTCGCCAAGGTGGAGATTTGTTGAAGTGTGGCTCATTTTTGAAAGAGGAAAATATCCCACATAGATAGAATTTGTAAAGGGTGGGCTCATTTGTTGTATAAAAGGAGACCGCCTCTTCACTTTGAAAAACATCCCAAATTGCCTAAGTCTTTTAGCAATTTCTTCTTTCTTCCTCTATAGTTTGTAATAATTTCACTTTAGTCCTTTAGTGAAATATTTTGGTGGGGTCCGAGGACGTAGGCTAAATTAGCCGAACCTCGTTAAATTTGGTGTTCTTTATTTTGTGCTATTCTTCAAGTAGCCATTGTTAGTTATAATTGTAGTGTTATATTGTGCTATTAAATTCGTCTAGTTAATTCTGTTGAGGAGATTGGGTTTTAAGCGCGACCGTTGTGACGCCTCCAATCTTTCCTGGGAATTAAATCTAGTGTGATTTTCTAGTACAATATTTCTCTCGCTATTTCTATATTTGGTGGAATATGACTCTGAGTTCCACAACACGGCGTGATTTAGGTATTGGGTTGTGAACACCATGGCTTCTTCTAAGATATCTTCTCCATGATACCCTAAATAACTCGCCTCGTACAAGTTTAGCAAACCGTGAATGTCACTTGTTAGGGTTTTCTTGAACTTACCGTCTTCGTCTTTGAATTTATCAAAAGCACCTGTTTCAAGAACCATTTGCTCATATTAGTCACTTAATTTTGTACATTTAGGAGGTCCTGAGACTTCAGATCCGAGAACAGTCACGGTCACGGCTGTCTATGATGTGAAATCCACTTAAAATATCCATCATACCAATCAACCGTGAATTTATGATAATCTCATGATCTGGAGTCCCTAAAGTTCCTAACAATCACTCCTTTCACGAAATTGAACAGCAATTAAATCGTATAACGAATCAGCGTAAAACACATACTAGAAGGAACATCATAGTGCAGTAGTGAAAAGATCATAGTTTCCATCCTCAAGATCGTTTGCATGGAATTTGAAGATTTGCTCAATCTGATCTTCAATCTCTTTTTCGAAGTGATAAGCGACTCCCAAACGCTCAAGAGTGTCGATCAAGATCATTTTATCTATTGGTTTAGTGTCTTTAGCCATTACCATGCTCCTAACTTCTTCCTTCAGTGGTTCAACAGTCTCAGCAAACTTTTCAAGTACCTTCAATGAGAACAATTAATATCATGTCTAGGAGTCTCATATATTCATATAATTAAAAAAGATACAAGAGTATAACTTTGTATACCTATAGAGAGAACCTGATTGTCAAAAGAAAATGACATATCAGCCCACAAGCTCGGGGGAAAAGCCTTGACAGGCGGGTTATTACTCTCTTCTGGAGCATTAACAACACTGGTAGCCGCAGCCATGGATATAGATATAGATATAGATGGGGTATCTCTGAATGATATATAATCTTGTATATATTTTGTGAATGTTTATTCTTGTAAGTGCAAATTAAGTAGGAGCCATGCATTACTAATTTATAGTGAGGGCTGTTGGTTAGGTGAACGGAAGAATTGATCAATTTTATTACTATTGGTGACGAAATGCTTGATTGTATACATATAAGATATGTATTATACACATGTATTTCATGATACGGTGTGGATTTCATGTGCGCAACAATTCTGACTGCAGACTTCAGGAATACTTTCTTTAATAATTTTCTATATTTATTACATTTTAGACCTTATCCCGTACGTGGATCCGTATTCAGTTCAGATCTTCTATTGCAAACGATATTGTAATTTCTTATTGTATATCACATATGTCCGGCATGTGTATAAAATATTTTCTTGAATATAAATTTAATGTAGATTATATACACTTGTCGGGCAAGCATTATATACAACACAAATTGGAATACCATTTTGCAATAGAAGATCTTGTGTGATCTATAATTATAGAATTTCAGAAAAAGTTTAGTCCCCATGTGGCTTCATTATATTAATTAATTATGTTTGCAATTTTCGTCCAATAACTTTGCTCAAATTCAATTTTAATCCCATTAGTTACAATTTTCTCACATTTAGTATCGTATAATTACAACTAATCCCCTACTTTTTGTTTCGCTTTCACAAGTTTCAAAAAGTGAACCACTGTAATAGGTACTTCTGTTCAGCGGATTTACCAGAACCGCTGTAATAGGTGCTCTGTAATAGTGTATTTTTGTAGTAGTGTGATTTCTTTCCACACCCCACCCTATCCATAGTTTTCAGCCTATTCAAACATGCAAGCCACAATATGAACCTGTGCATAGCAATAGGACCTCTTCCCCACACAAAGTTTCTGCACTCAACCTTATCCTCATGTTCCATTATTTGAGCATAAGCATTTCGAATAGAAAACTAACCATACTTCCACTGATTGTGTACAACATCCACAACATCAAGGAATTGATCCCGTATCATAATTAGTTTCTTCCATAGCCAAGAATCACTCCCTTTTACCTGAACTGTCCAAATATTTACATTTTTCAAGTAGTATGCTTTCACCCACCTAATCCACAATGAGTCGGATTTAGAAGCAATATTCCATACCAGCTTGAATATAGCAGCTACATTCCACCAACCAAGTGATATAATAGCAATGCCACCTTCCTGTTTAGGTAAACATATATCATCCAACACACCGGTGCATAGTATTTCCCAATTAAATTTCCACTCCACAGGAAAGCCCGACACAGTTTCTCAATTTCATGAAGGACAACCAAACCTATTGAAATTTTTTGACTCTAATACATTTGGACTTCGAATAAAACCATCTTAATCAACATGACTCTAAATGAGAGAAATCTTGATGTCCAAGATGTTATTCTTGCAATAATATTCTCAATGGTTGACAGTTCTATGAAGTCAAGCTAGATGAGATCAAAGGCACACCCAAGTATTTCATAGGCAAAGATAATTTGACTTTTGTCTAGATTAGCTTTGAGTTCTGTCACCTCAAAAAATGATCAAAACACTTCTTAACTTGACAAATAGAGTCTTCCTCACCCTTGCAAAACATCATCAAATCGTTAGCGAAACACAGATGCACAAACCCAACTCTCTCACAAATAATGATAATTTTTAAGCAACTTTAGTTACTAAAAATCATTATTGTGACAACACAAAAAGTATGTCACTCATTAAGTATATTTAGTAATAATTTTGACATTGGCACTTCAAATTTAGTCATTAGTATTATTTTTTGTTACAGTGAATGTAGAACAAAACAATGACATGAACTATAAATAAGCTGAAAAGTACAATTTGTATGCATTTTAATTATACTAAAAACTAATAATTAGAAGTTAGTGATGTGACAATTGTTTTTGAATGATAGTTTATTTCTTGAAAAAAGTTATAATTTTAAAAATCATACATTTTAGTTTTAGGTATTTTAAAAAGTGTATATAATTAAAATTCTAAATAAGAGTATTTTGTTTAAGTATTGAAACGGCAACAAATCCTGGAAGATTGTTCTACTATTGCCTCGAACAAGGTTTCTCTTGTTGGCTTATGTCAAACACAGATGGAGATGTGCATACAATGAGCCATAATGACAATGAAGGTACTAAAACGAAGTACACAAGAACGATTCAGGTCACACTATTAAAATTGGACTAATACACAAATTATTGACACTAAATCTAAGATAAGAACAGCATATATACACTTTTTGTAATATTGTAAACAAAATAATGGAATTAATACACTAATTAATGTCATGCAATAGTTGATCGGAAGTCTAGGGTCTAGATAAAATTTAGGAGTTAGATTTTATTAATTGACTTTTCCTTTGATAAATCATACATAATTGAGTTTTTTAGTCGGCTATTCATATAGGATCGATTATTTGCGTCAATGATCGAATCAAGAATATGATGAGTAATTATAATTGATTGGAATTGCCTATTATAGATAAAGGGTGCATAGTTTGATGGTCGGAAGTAAGGATGCATAATACAACTGCAAATAAGTTTTGAGGGTGGGAAGTATGTTGGAAAATGCTAATTTTGGCCATTTTGAGAATGTAACGTGCTTTTTACTCCGCACCATGCCACATGAAAGGAGAATGGAGATGCTTCTCTAGATATGTTTTTTCTTTTTATGGACATGTCACCTTCAAGCATGGTGAAGATTGGCTTAAAAATTCAGGGAAATAATTAGCCAGTAATGATGCTTTGTATTTTAATCCCGTAATTGTCTAATATTGTATGTCAGAGATGAACCACATGTGATAAAATATTATAAAGCGTCAATGAAAACGTGCTATACTGACTGACACACAAGATTCAGTCACACAAGATCTTTCGTTGCAAAATGGTGTTGTATCTTATATTGTATTTGTTTATATGCATGATTTATTGCAATAGGAGATGCAACACTGTTTGCAATAAAGGATCTAGTTTGATTGACAATTGTACGTGGAAAAAGCTAATAAATAATAAATAAATTGAAATCATGTTGCAACTCGTTTTGTCTTAATTAGTTGTCATCCAACTATATATTTGCATAAGTAATCATTTAATTTGAGTAGTAATTTTTAATTGTTAGGAGTATTTGTCTCTTTGTCTGAATGGAAACCCTTTTTTTATTGTAAGACAAATTAGAGGCAAACAATAGCTAAGAAAAATAAATAAGATACGGAAGAAATAGTAATGAACTTTAGAGATTAGGGCAGATTAATTAGTTTATGCCTTGGCATGTTTAATTTGATTTAATAAATTAGTGGGTTCACACTGTGCTCATATATAAAATAGTTCTCCGTACATTGTTAATTCTATTCGCAGTATTCCTATCTTGATTATGTGTAAGATTAATCTTATATTATTGACATAGACATCAGGGACGGAGCTAGGATTTTCAGTGAGGGGGGCGAGATTTAGTGATATAATTATAATTTTTTTTTTCATATAGACGAAGGATTGAAGGAGGGCCCCCCGCTTTACGGTACGCTATATTTATAGGAGAAAATCTAATAAGTAATTAGATTCAAGTATGAAATATCTATCATTGATCTATACTATATCATTAATTTCTCTCTTCTTTAAACCTTTTCAATTGTTTTATAGATGCCCATAATCTATTTGTTAGAATTCTTAAACCAAAAATATTCTTGAACTAAATTTTAGAGGAACCAATGAAATATATAGTAAAATATTAGAATTAAATTTTAAAGATTTGTATTCAAATAACACAATACCTTCTTAGTCTTTGAAATGAGAAATCTATAGATTTTCACCGCCCGAAGAATGTAATTGAAGGAAAAAAAACCCTAAGTTTTAATTTCTATCTTGAATGGAAGTGTAGAATCATGTGACTTGAGGGGGGGCGAAAATAGATATTTTGAAAATTTTATTGGTAGTAATAAAAACAAAATTGAGGGGGACGAAAATAGATATTTTAAAAATTTTATGGGTAGTAATAATAATAAAAAAAATTGAGGGGAGGGGGGGGGGGGCGGTGGCACCCACCAGCCTTCCCCCCCCCCCCCCCTCCCTCCGTCCCTGATAGACATCATCATGATTGATTACAACAAATGAAAAACAAAATATTAAGTACAAGAGAATATTCAAGAGCGGAATATACGCTTGTATAGTTGTTATCGATATATATCTGTTGTAATATATATAGCAATAAAGTTGGTTATTTTATCTTGGAAATACAGTTGATTAAAGTCCAGAAATGGTGAGCTTAGTAAACTGTCTAACTAACTGATTTGGGGATTTTTTTTTTAATTTTCCAGGAAATGTTGCTTATGTGGCCCTATGGAATATGCCACATATGATAATTGTTCCACATAGACACTATGGTAGAGGAATAATATACCTAGGTGTATTTCTTTTAAATATTATGAAATTATAAAATGCCACATTTGAAAAGTATTTTAATTTTTTTTCAAAAATATTAAAAATTATCTAAATAATTTTAGAAAATCATCATGAAAAATGTCAAAAAAATTAAAACATTAACTGTATCTAAAAATTGGAAAAACGTTAAAAATGTAAAAAGAAAAAAGCTTATAAAAATGCCAGCAACAGTTCTTTGAAGTCAATCTAGATGAGATCAAAGGCACACCCAAGTATTTCATAGGCAATTCGCCTCCAACATATCCGGTACACAACAACAAATGTCTTTTCCTTTCCTCACTAACACGCCCAAAGATAATTTGACTATAGTTCAGATTAGCTTTGAGTTCTATCACCTCAAAAAAATGATCAAAACACTTCTTAACTTGACAGATAGAGTTTTCCTCACCCTTGCAAAACATCATCAAATCATTAGCGAAACACAGATGCACAAACCCAACTCTCTCACAAATAATGATAATTTTTAAGCAACTTTAGTTACTAAAAATCATTATTGTGACAACACAAAAAGTATGTCACTCATTAAGTATATTTAGTAATAATTTTGACATTGGCACTTCAAATTTAGTCATTAGTATTATTTTTTGTTACAGTGAATGTAGAACAAAACAATGACATGAACTATAAATAAGCTGAAAAGTAAAATTTGTATGCATTTTAATTATACTAAAAACTAATAAATTATACTAAAAACTAATAATTAGAAGTTAGTGATGTGACAATTGTTTTTGAATGATAGTTTATTTCTTGGAAAAAGTTATAATTTTAAAAATCATACATTTTAGTTTTAGATATTTGAAAAAGTGTATATAATTAAAATTCTAAATAAGAGTAGTATTTTGTTTAAGTATTGAAACGGCAACAAATCCTGGAAGATTGTTCTACTATTGCCTCGAACATGGTTTCTCTTGTTGGCTTATGTCAAACACAAATGGAGATGTGCATTCAATTATGAGCCATAACGACATTGAAGGTACTAAAACGAAGCACACAAGAACGATTCAGGTCAAGCTATTAAAATTGGACAGTACACAAATTAATGTAATGCAGATAAAATTTAGGAGTTAGATTTTATTAATTGGCTTTTCCTTTGATAAATCATACATAAGGAAAGATTAAAGATTCCCATGCTATTATTGAGTTTTTTAGTTGGCTATTCATATAGGATCGATTATTTGCATCAATGATCGGAATCAAGAATATGATGAGTAATTATAATTGATTGGAATTGCCTAATATAGATAAAGGGTGCATAGTATGATGGTCGGAATATACGCTTGTATAGTTGTTATCGATATATATCTGTTGAAATATAGTAATAAAACAGTTGGTTAAAGTCCAGAAATGGTAAGCTTAGTAAACTGTTTAATTAACTGATTAGTTACGTTAGAGTGATGAACTAGATTATTTAGGCGTGGATTCGAAGCCATGAAAGACTGTTATTGAGTGCTTAGTTTGTATAATTGTATCATATAAATATGCATTTGATAGGTGAATTGTAACTCAGTTTTTCAGATTGTAACTTTGTGATACCCCTATTTTTGAGCCTTGTGGTCCCTTTCATATTATTCGAACGCTCAAGCAGATATCAATACATGGGAGTTGTAACACTCTCTATTCTCAGCTCCTTATTCCGTAGAGACGAAGGTAAGAATTATAATTACCGTTAATTAAATTTTTATAATTTCTTCCATTTTTATGTTTCGGGCTCCACTCAATATTTTACTCTTTCACCATATAATGAATCTTACGCTCGAACTATATGTTAAATAGGCTAGTAGCATTTACACATCTTTGTTGAATAGTTGATGCATCATATCATTTTATGTATAATTTCACCTTCATCATTATATGTTGTGAATATTTTAACATATCCATATCTACATATATAAAAATAAACACATGTAAACACACGCATACCTATATATATATATACATATATATATATATATATATGTCCTCCCATGCACAAATAATGAGAAGGAGACCAATAGGTGGCAAACTAATAAAATTCAAGCATGCTTGCTTTCAAACGTGCCACATTGTAGTTAGGTAAAGAGCATTCAACCATTCCTTGTAGTTAGGCAAAGAGCATTCAGCTATTTATACACTCCCTTCATCACCTTCATTCTCGAAATTCCCCTCAAAAGAACAGCTCTTTAGTTCTCTCAAAAGACAAGAAGTTGAGTAAAGAAATTCAGCAATTCCCGTGTAGAAATCCCAGCCCTGTCAGTTTTGTTCTTCTCAAGCTTTGAGGTAGCAAATGACCTCCGAATTCAAATTTCTTTAGCTCAAATTAATCCTAAGAGGACGAGGAAGAAATCTATAAAGTCGTATTTTGCAAATTGACTCTTTAAAGTTCCATAAACCACCACCGAATCACTACTACAGGTGCTGTATTTGCAATACCTGAAACTTCACCTCATGTTCTTGTAGTCAGAGACCATGGTTCCGGTTGTTTGATCATGCATGCAATCCCACCATTGGAAAGCTATTTTCGTCTAGATGATTTCACTGGTGAGTTTTTCTGGTTTTGGTTAAGGAAATAAGCAAGAATTGTCAATCAAATAATCACTGGCACTGCATCATTTTCAGCCCAGAATCTGTCTCCCATTTTGTTTTCCCCTGAAATGTTGCTTATGATGGTTCAATTACTTATCCAAGACCACCTGTAGAATCCTTGTTAAGTTTAGATAAGTTTACTTGAGTATTTTGTTGAAGAACGCTTGGTTAAATGTACAGAAATCACCATGGAAATATCATTGCCAGTAATAAGCCTCCAATTTCAGAAATGTTCATTCGATTGTGTTGCCCATAAAACATCATTACCCTATTTTGATTGTACATGCAATACCACCAATAGAAATCTTATTGAGTCTAGATGCTTGTAAAGTTAAGTTTCTCTGAAATTCAGTTTATAGACAGTCAAGAAACAGTACCTCAAGATCACCACCAGTGCCCTGTTTCGATTTCCAGAAACGGCCACCCACTTTGTTTTGACCAAAAATGGAATTACCCATGTCCGATTGCACATGAAAGACTACCATTGGAAAGCCATGTGAATGTAGATAACTATAGGCAGAGGATTTGACAAATTCGAGGCTGAAATGGGTTTGGAAATTGGAGTTGTCTACAAGATGGCAAGATGTGCGTGATATTGGCAGTTTTGGGAGATCAACCTTAAAGGCCCGATTCACCCTTTTCTCTAGTGGAATTGAGATGAAACTTATATGGTGATAAAGATGATATTGTTATGAATCTGTGGATATGAGTTTCATGTTGGTATAATGGTAAATGGATGGACAAAGAATGGTAACGATGAGGACGACGGATGCGCACAGTGTTGTTATCTCTTGCCTTTGTGTTCGTGGCTTAGAAGTAAAGTGTGACAGAAATTTTATGGTATATTGCTAGATGAATAAGCGTTGGGTAAGATATATTTCCTTGACTGTTGATTATTCGATATTAACCGTATTGTATTTGGTTATTATCAATAGAGTTGATATTATGATCATATAGATGAGTGCAGTTACTCGGAATAGGAATTGCACGTACGAGATAGGTGGATCATCACTCGAGTTCTCGACTTAAGCTTGGTATTCGATTGGACGAGGTGAGTTGCCTCGCAAAACTATATTTATATGTCTTTCAAAACTGGAAGGAAGTTTTACTACATCCTATATATATTTATATGCAATTTGTCATGGTTTTACCATTATCAAATAAATGAATTTTAATATTTTTCAAATAATATCAAAAGTAGTTTTTCTAAACCATTGCATTGTACATTTTTCCAAAGTCATGAATCATTTTAAATGCATATTTTGGAGAAAATGATTTTTAAGAAAGTATATCTTCAACAAACTTTTGAACACTTATTCACTAAAATTGATTGATTATTGTATTATGAGCCAAAAGGCCACTATTGCATCAACTGTGAATTTATGTGATTGCATATTATATATGGTTGAGTGTCGGGCCCGAGTTCGGCTGGACAGGCATGGGCCTGCGGTCTTAAAACGGTTCCCGCTATCCACGGCCAAATCCCAACACCTAAAGACGGAGTGTTCTGAGGGTGAGTAGGTCGTAGGAATTGAATTGTGTCATACCCGGGATATGACCAAACGGGCTTCGCGAGCCTAAGTGGGGAGGCATAAGGTGATGACTTTTAAGCCGATTGTTCAGGGGTGACAAGGAAGAAGCAGCGGGACCCAAAGTGCTATGAGCAAAGTCATCGGACGCGGTGCTACTGCTAACATGGCCCCCTACTGCTTAAATGTGAAATGTAAAGTTTATGTAACTGCCTATTGATTGAATGCATATACTAAGTGTTTATACTAAAGTTTTGGTGTTAAATCACCCATTGCTTAACTGCCAACGCAAATTTCATTTTTAACTATTTCAATGATATTTTGAAAAATAAAAACTATTATTGATTTCACCTGATCAACTTATGATTTTGGATCTAAAAAACTATTTTAAGCACCTTTCACACGAACACTGACGCTCACTAAGCCTTTGCTTACGTATTTCACTTTCTTCCTTCCAGTTAGAGTGAGTTGGGCAATGAGATTGGATTGGATGATTTGAGCGTAGACATGGACAATCCTAGAGGTGACAGATTGAGCCATGAATAGTAAGTTACTTAAAATGTTTTGTTGACGTTAGGGTCGTGACCCTACTAGATTAGTTGTCGAAATGTGTCAATTTTAGTTTAGGCCCCTTTCAGGGCTAAAAATTGGGGCGTGACAAACTTTCTACTCAAAACTCAATATATGAATAAAATAGAAGCCTGGAAATCCAGTGTGGACATAGATCATAAATTGTGATCGAACCCAATAGATCTCTTGTGTTCTTACTTATTTTTATTTTTGCTCTTGATAATCTATAGTTCTAGATTCAGTCTCTGTGAATTTCATCTCAAGTTTCACAACAATATGCTAATTTTAAACAACAATAATTGATGAAACATGTGGCTATTAATTATTGTAGTAAGAGATAAATAAATAAAAGGTTAACAATAATTTGGAGTGCAATGCATGTGGCGTATATTTAATTTGGAGGACCCCTTCTGGAGTGATTTATGCACGAAGAATTCCAAAACTAGGAAAATTATAATAGAGAAAATTGCAAATTTAATCCCTTAACTATAAGGGGTAGCATTATTAATCCCCTTTATTTTGGCACTAGCAATTTAAGGACAGTAACTACGACTCACGAATTTAGTCATTTTATCATCGGAAAATTTCAATTTTTCCTGAAAAAATGACGTGTCTCGCACATGGCCCCCAATTTGGGGATTTTTATTAATTTTCCAGCTATTGTTGCTTATGTGGCCCTATGGAATATGCCACATATGATAATTGTTCCACATAGACACTATGTTGGAGGAATAATATACCTAGGTGTATTTCTTTCAAATTTTATGAAATTATAAAATGCCACATTTGAAAAGTATTTTAATTTTTTTTTTCAAAAATATTAAAAATGATCTAAATAATTTTAGAAAAATCATGAAAAATGTCAAAAAAATTAAAACATTAACTGTATCTAAAAATTAGAAAAACGTTAAAAATATAAATAGAAAAAAGCTTATAAAAAAGTCAGCAACAGTTCTTTGAAGTCAATCTAGATGAGATCAAAGGCACACCCATGTAATTCATAGGCAATTCCCCTCCAACATATCCTGTACACAACAACAAATGTCTTTTCCTCTCCTTACTAACACCCCCAAAGATAATTTGACTTTTGTTCAGATTAGCTTTAAGTTCTATCACCTCAAAAAAATGATCAAAACACTTCTTAACTTGATAGATAGAGTTTTCCTCACCCTTGCAAAACATCATCAAATTTGTTGGTCCCAAGTGGCATACGAATGGGTCTAGAAGGGGGGGGGGTTGAATAGACCCTGAAGTCTTTTTCCACTTAAAAATAAATTCGTATTAAAATATTTTGGACGCTTGACTAAGCGTTTACTTCAAATATAGACGCTTAGGCCAAGCGTCTGATGAAAACTGTTTTAGAAAGTTAACTTAAACTTTAAGATTAGAATACTTTAACCAAATAAGTTTAAGCGTTCAGTTCTTTAATCAACGTTAGCACAGCGGAATAATTCCAAATGCTCAGAGAGTGGTCTAGCAGCACCACCAACCTTGGGAGGGTTGAACAGATTGCTCAGAATCCTTTTTCCCAGCATCTTGGTCTTGTTCAACGGTTGACCAGATGAGTAGACACTTCTGATTGACACAATAGATCGCTCAAAATAAGCCTATAAGGTTTATTTGGGGCGCTTAAGCAGTCTCTAAACCTTCCAAATATGTACTCACTCCAGTTTATCTTGAGATTGAGGAGTATCACCGTCATCATCTGAAATTGCACTGGGTTCACCTTATCAAAGGTACCCACTCTGCATTCTATAATCTTGCTGCAGAAGTCAGCCAACAGTCGATATTTGGATACCAGATCTTTCTTTTCAAAATGTTGTTTGTAGGGTACACCTTCATAAGCACTCATGGTTGTCATGCTTATTTGATTTGATTCAAATGACGCAATCCAATGCCTCGCCCTCATTTGGGAGATTGAAGTTCTTGGCAATGGAAGCAGCAGACAAAACAAATTCCTTTGGTGGCTCTTTCTTGGATAGAGGGATGAGACAAGAGATAGACTTCTTGTCTGCAAAGAGTTTAGCATTTTTCCTGAAGAGGTCGACTTCCGTTGGAAACAGATAGGAATACTTAGTAACAAATGTTTTGAGCCCAGCCTTGGTTACCATGTCCATCATATCAGTTAGGTTGATCTGAGGTTGTTCATACAGAAATTTTCATTCGACAACAAGGCCTTCAATCACCTTGATGATAGGCTCGGCCAAAGTAGAAGCAGATTTCTTTGGTGCCATTTTCAGTGAAAGAGATGAACTGAGATGTTTCTTTTGCTTTGAAAGAGAGAAAGAAAGAGAGTAAAATTTGCAAAGAGTAAAGTAAATAATTTTCTGCAAAAATTGTGTTTTAAATGACACAGAAGAAACTTTGAAACTTGTGCTTTCTAGTCTCTGTAGGATTTAGACACGTGTAAAGTCTTTCTGTTGATTTTGAATCTCAGCCATGAAGATATTAACTGCAGACGCGAGTTTTGTGTAAGAAAGATTTGACATCCGAGAGTTAAATTTTGAAAAACGTTTGGGATTTTCAGAGTGTAGTACACGCATCTTATGATACACTGACACGTACATAGACACGTGCTATTTCTGAACCGCCATTTTGAAAAGTTTTGATTACCCGCCAGTTTGATGTGATGGAAGCGTGTAGATAGAGTACAACATAGACTGTTGAGTCTATCCACTACTTCAAGAAGCTTGTAAAATTTATGCATGAGTTTTATAAATAATTTTATATTAAGTGTTGAGTGGGATATGTTCAACGCTTAACAGATACCATCGTTGTTAAATTTATATTGACACTTGAAATCAAGGTACTTTTATACTTTAGCGTCAACATATTGGCATAAATAATTCTGAGCGTTGATGATCATGCATATGAAAGTTTTTGATCATTGACGCTTGGAATATGTTTCAAGTACAATTTTAAGGTTCCCCTTAAGTTTGATACCTTGTAACAACTTTTCAAATCTTTTGGACACAAATAAAGTGGATTCCCCTTAAATCATATGTCTAATAAAATATGATGCATAATGATTAAGCGTTTAAATCAATCATACCTAATTCACTTCTCAAAGTAAGAAAACGTTGTTCGTTGAGCGCTTTGATGAAGATATCTGCCAATTGTTTGTCAGTTCCAATAAAATGCATGGAGATATCTTTCTTTTGAACATGGTCACGAAGAAAATGGTATCTAATGTCAATATGTTTGGTTCTGGAGTGAAGAACGGGGTTTTGAGTCATGGCTAGAGCGCTTTGGTTATCACAATGAATGGGGGTTGGACCTAGGATTATACTATAGTCTCTAAGTTGTTGCCTCATCCATAACACTTGTGCACAACAACTTCCTGCAGCTACATACTCAGCTTCGGCAGTAGAGGTAGTTCTGGATTGTTGTTTCTTACTACGCCATGAAACTAACCTATCACCTAGAAATTGACATGTACCACTAATATTCTTACGATCTATTTTGCAACCTGCAAAATCTGCATCTGAGTAACCAATTAGTTCAAAAGGAGAGTCCCTAGGATACCATAAGCCCACATTTTGTGTGCCTTTTAGGTATTTAAGGATCTTTTTGGCAGCAATTAAGTGTGACTCTTTAGGATGGGCTTGAAACCGTGCACACATGCATACCAAAAACATAATATCAAGTCTACTAGTAGTAAGATAAAGAAGTGATCCAATGATACCTCTATAATTAGTGATATCAATATTCTTTCCACTTTCATCTTTATCTAACTTAAGCGTTTGGCTCTTTGGAATTTTTGAATATGATGCATTTTCTATACCAAATTTCTTAATCATATCTCTTGTATATTTAGCTTGGTTAATAAATATGTCATTAGGGAGTTGTTTAACTTGTAATTCTAAGAAGAAGGTTAATTCACCCATCATGTTCATTTCAAATTGTTCTTGCATCATTTTTGAAAATTTCTCACACAGACGCTTATTAGTAGAGCCAAATATAATATCATCAACATAAATTTGGACTAAGAGAATATTTTCATCATTGGTAATTTGAAATAACGTTGTATCAACGCTGCCTTTTGAAAAGCCTTTACCAATAAGAAACATAGAGAGAGTGTCATACCATGCTCGGGATGCTTGCTTAAGCCCATAAAGTGCTTTGTCTAGCTTGTAAACCATACCCTTACCATGGTTGTTGATGAATCCCGGTGGTTGCTCCACATCTACTTCTTCTTGGAGTTTACCATTTAGGAAAGCACTCTTCACATCCATTTGATACACTGTAAATTTGTTGAATGCTGCATACGCTAGAAACATACGAATTGCTTCAAGACGGGCGACAGGATCATATGTCTCATCAAAGTCAATTCTCTCTTCTTGAAAATATCCTTGAGCAATGAGTCTAGCCTTGTTCCTTATCACAATGCCATTCTCATCCATTTTGTTTTTATATACCAATCTAGTTCCAATAACTCCTTGGTGAGTTGGCCTTGGTACTAGCGTCCAAACCTTACTACGCTCGAATTGATTTAGCTCTTCTTGCATGGCTTCAATCCAACTTGGATCACTTAGCGCTTCATCCACTTTCTTAGGTTCCATTTGAGATAGAAAGCTTGCGAACATAACCTCATTAAATGTAGCAGCTCTAGTCCTAACAGGTGATTCAATATCTCCAATAATCTACTCAGGTGGATGATCATGCAGCCATAGTCTGTCTGGTTGGAATGGGAGGTTGAACAGGTGCTTGACGATCAGACGCTTGACTTCCCTCTTGCGTAGGCGCTTCAAGTTCACCAATCCTTGTTTGCTCTCGATGATCACTTTCTTCATGATCATCAGTAGATCTTGCATTGTTATCCGAAATATCCTCACGAGTAATCTTAGAAAGTGGCACTGAGATCTCATCATCGTCGTCACTATCATCATCAATGGTAATCTTAGACGCTTGATGACATAGATCTTCAACTCCTATATCATTCATATTAACCTTACTCGGTTCTTGGTTAGCATCATCAAAAACAACATGAATAGATTCTTCAACCTTCGATTTGATCTTGTTTAAGATGCAAAAATTCTTTCCATTCTTGGCGTAGCCTAGAAAGATTCCCTCATCCGCTTTAGGATCGAATGTCTTTAGGCTTTGGGATCCATTATTATGGATAAAACATTTAGAACCAAAAACATGAAAGTATGAAACATTTGGCTTACGTCCCTTCCACAGTTTATATGGAGTTTTCCCATGCTGTTTGTTGATTATGCAACGGTTTTGAGTGTAACAAGTAGCATTGATCGCTTCGGCCTAAAACCTAGGAGCAAGCTTGGACTCTGCTAACATTGTCCTAGCAGCTTCCTTGAGCGTTCTGTTCTGGCGCTCAACAACACCATTCTGTTGGGGAGTTCTGGGAGCTGAATACTCATGATGTATTCCATTCTCTGCACAAAACTTCTCAACAACCTTGTTAGTAAACTCAGTACCGTGATCGCTTCTTATTCTTGCAACTTTAAGATTTTTCAATGTTTGAAGTTGCCGAATAAGCGTTGTTAACTTGTCACATATTTCATCTTTGGATGAAAGGAATTCCACCCAAGTGAATCGAGAAAAATCATCCACTATCACCAAAGTATACTTTTTACCACTCACACTGATAGTTTGAACGGGTCCAAACAGATCCATGTGAAGTAGTTCAAGTATTCTAGAGGTAGATAGATGAGGTTTTCTATTGAAGGATGATTTGACTTGTTTGCCCATTTGACAAGCGTCACAAAGGCGATCCTTGTGAAATGGTCCTTTGGTAATCCCTCTACAAGATTTAGATTTATAAGCTGAGAGATTGTCTTAAAATTGAGGTGATTCATTTTTCTATGCCATAACCAACCCGTTTTAGATTCATTTTTAGCGACAAAACAAGTTGGGTTGTTATCAAGTGTTGAACCCCAATCTACCAAATACACATTGTTTGTTCTTTTACCTTTCAATTTAGTAGACTTAGTTTTAGCGTCATTTATATAGCAACAGTCACTTGAGAATATGACTTCAAAGCTTTTATCACAAAATTGACTTATGCTCAATAAATTGTGCTTTAGACCCTCAACATAATAAACATCACTTATCATGATGTTCCCTTATGCACAGTACCTATACCTTTGGTTTTGCCTTTGGAGTTGTCACCAAATACAACCTGAGGACCATTGGCAGCTCGATAGTTGACCAGAAGATCTTTGGAACCAGTAATGTGCCTTGACGATCCACTATCGAAGTACCAAATAGATGTATTGGCTTTAGCTCTAGGTACCTGCAATCAAAAGGGAAGTTCTATTTCTGTTTAGGTACCCATTGTTGCTTGGGTCCTTTACCATTAGTAGCATTGTTAGTTTGAATTAGAACTTTAGAAACCCATATTTGCCTAGTCTTCATTGTAGGAATACTGTCTTTTTTGGGTTTCACATTTTGTTGTGTGTGTTGTTTGGGTGTATAGTAATATCCTCGATTGTAATAGTAATTATAATCATAGTCATAGTCATAATCATCATAGTAGCGATAATATGATCTAGACCATTGTGGATATTAACGCTGGTATTTCCTTGGCACTGGCTTAGGGTGCACTTTTGATGCTGTACGCTTAGCGCTTGACTCACAGTGTTTAGGTTTATCCTTAGCCTTTTGAGTGTTTGGATGAACCTTTCTATGTGAATCATTCGCTCTCGTCTTTTCTTTGCCTGAGTCAGCTTTGGCTTTCTCATTTGGCCTCTTACCATTGTCGCTTGGTTCATTTAGCGTTTGTCTTTTTGAACCTTCTTTAATAAAGAAAATACCCTTTCCTTTGTTGTTTACCTTAACATTTGATTTGTTTGGTTGTTTACCGAATTTATTGCATCATAAAACGGTCTTTTCCCCAAATAACCTTGTTACCTTAGTCACATTGTCTAGCTTTCTTAGCTTGACGCTTTAGACAATAATGAGACGAGCTGTTCTGATTTAGCAAGTCTAGCAATCAGTTCAGCTTCTCTCTTGACTATCATATCAAGATCACTTTTCAACTGGATTATTTCACTCTCAAGAGATTGGTTTTTCTCAATGCACTATTGCTGAACTTGCAACTCTACTTTGAGTGTCACTTTATCACTTTTGAGCGATGAAATAATATCAAAGTGATTTTGGTATAATTTGGCGGCCTCTTGGCAATCCTTATAATATTCTCTGACTTTGCCAAGCAATTCTTCATAAGAAAGAGGAAGAGATAATTCAGTGTTTACCTCAGGAGACGCTTTATCATCTCTGGCCATGAGACAAATAAGCGTTGAGTCATCCACTATCTCATCATCATCACTACTCTCTTCTGAAGACTCCAAATCTTCAGGTGCGGATGTCTGTTCTGATTCTGCTAGCAAACCTTGTTGACGGAGGTTGCTCTTGAATTGGTTTCTATCCAAGTAATCCTGCCTCGAGGGCTTAGATACGTTTGGATAAGGGCAATTTACCTGGTAGTGCCTTGGTTTCCTGCAGTTATAACAAAGATTAGTTTTCATCTTTTGCTCATTTGTTAATCTTGCATTTTGTGGTTTTGAGACCACTGGCGCTGAGAGATTTTGAGCAGACACCTGGTACTGAACAGACGCTTGGGATGTAGGAACAGAATACTGAGGCATTTGAAACTGTTGATGTATTGGAGCAGGCGCTTGATATGAACTGTGTCCTTGATGCTTAGGACTATTTCCTTTCTTTTCATATCTCAAGAACTTTCTGAATCTATTTAGAAGTGTTAGTTCCTCATCCTCACTGATATCTGAACCTTTTACCTTATTACCCAATTTACCCTTGATTGATGCTACGAGCGCTCCAGACTCAATTACTGGACTACTCACAACATCATTGGCTGAATTTAACTCAAACTCAAATGCCTTGAGTTCTGAAAAGGCGTCTTCTGGACTAAAAAGATCCAACATATTAGATTCTCTCATTGTGATTGTCTTCATCAAAAATCTACTAAGTAGACTTCTGAAAATCTTAACCCCCATTTCTTTGTTTTGCAAACCCATTCCCAACGACGTAAGTTCCTTAACAAGAGCTGTGAATCTTATGTCCAATTGCTCTAGGGTCTCGTTAGGTAACATCTTAAAACTGTTAAACCTTTCCTTGGCAATAGAAAGCTTGTTCTCTTTAATCTGAGCTGAACCACCACAGATTATAGCCAACTTATCCCAGATTTCTTTAGTGGTATTACATGATTTAACTTTGTTGAATAAATTGTCGTTGTCACCAATAGCTGTATACAAAGCATTTCGACCAACATTGTCCAGATTTGCTCTTCGACGCTCATCAGTGGACTATTCTTGTTTAGGCTTCTCAACATAGCCATCTGGAGTTTCTTCTGTGGCTCCAGTCGCTCTGGTAATAACCTTCAGAATTTGTATTGGTCCATCTGAAATAATATTGCACATTTCGTCATCACATGAACAAAGATACGTAAAAGTTTTGACCTTCCATGAGTCATAGTTTGACTCAGTCAACTTAGGAACTTTAGAAAATGCCATGAAAGACAAACTGAAAGCAATTGGATTTTGAAAACAGGATCTAAACAAGCAGTTACGCTTGGAAATTTTAAAATTTCAACTTTAACCGCTTTGATACCACTTGTTGGTCTCAAGTGGCATACGAAAGAAGGAGGGGGGTTGAATAGACCCTGAAGTCTTTTTCGACTTAAAAAGAAATTCGTATTAAAATATTTTGGACGCTTGAAATGTAGACGTTTGACTAAGCGTTTACTTCAAATATAGACGCTTAGGCCAAGCGTCTGATGAAGAATGTTTTAGAAAATTAACTTAGACTTTAAGATTAGAATACTTTAACCAAATAGGTTTAAGCGTTCAGTTCTTTAACCAGCGCTAGCACAGCGGAATAATTTTAGAGTCTTCTCTTTTGAAAGCTTTAGCGTCACAAGAAACTGTTTTAGTTGTTTAGTGTTCTCTTTAGTTTTACTTAACAGTTTTATACACAGATATAATAATATGAAGAACGACTGTAAAGTAAAGAGCAAGATATTTGTAAGGTTCGTTGAGTGGTGTAATCCCAACTACGTTCTTCTTCTCCTCGAACACTTAGAGGCAATCCACTAAGATGGTTCTCAAAGAATCACACAGAGACTTCTACAAATTAAGGAGAGATGGATGTTGATGACTTGAGCTCCTTGATCACACAGATTTCTGCTCCAAATCACTTCTAGCCCCTTGCTACTTTCACCCAGAAATAATGCAAGTATCCAACTTCGACTTCACATAGATTGCGAGGTTTAGATGAGGTTTTTCTAAACAGTTTGTTTGATTTTGATGAAGTTCAAACAACTTGTAAATATCTCAATAGTAGTGTGGATTTCTTCGAAAAGAATGTTTGAGATATTGGTTGACTGTCTCAGGAATTAAAGAAAAGCAAGGAGAATGTTTGCTTGAATATTCTGGCTTTTCTGAGAGTTTAAGGAATGAGACTTTAATGCAACAACAATTTGGCTTGGAATTGATCGTTATTTTTGGCTTGTTGTTGAAGTCCTATTTATAGACATTCTTGGAAAAAGTGTTCGTTTAACACATGCACAGGCGCGTGTCTCTCACTTCCGCGAGTGAACAACTTTTGTCCTTTTTCCTGAAAATCTGCTGCACAAAAGTTGGTGCTGCAGTCTGTGAAAAGTTGACAGTCCAATAGGGTGACTTCTCCGTACGTCTGAAAGTGCTTATCACATTTAAGGCTCTTATCAGCATTTAATGTATTTGAATTAAATGCCCGTTGGCATTTAATGCACCGAGAATATTTGCATTAAACTCCTTTTGGATTTGGAAATAAATTCAGGTGAAATCCATCATTGATAGACGCTTATCCATTCTTGAAATGCTTCTGCCTAAAATGGTAACGCTTGATATAGCTGGATATTTTAGACGCTTGGAAACTTCATCTTCATTCAGACTTCAGGCACTTGAGTCTTCAAACTTAACTACTGATAAGCTCACATAGAATTCATCAGACGCTTAGCCTAAGACTACTTAGCCTAACAATCTAGAGTAAAACAGAACGAAGCCTATAAAGCCTATTACAAATCTAATGCTTCAAAGTTTATGCATGATTTCTATTAAAATCAAACTTACATATTTTGGGTTCTAACATAAACTCCTAATTGTCATCATCAAAACATCTAACATGAAATTCCTAACAAAATTGTTACCGAAACACTGATCCACAAACCCAACTCTCTTACAAATAATGATAACTTTAAAGCAACTTTAGTTACTAAAAATCATTATTGTGACAAAACAAAAAGTATTGTCATTCATTAAGTATATTTAGTAATAATTTTGACATTTACACTTCAAATTTAGTCATTAGTATTATTTTTTGTTACAGTGAGTGTAGAACAAAACAAGCCGTGACGAAGAATAAAGAGAGAGTTATTAGCTTTACTGCCAAAAAAATCGAGAGACGTAAGAAAAGAGGCAAACTGTTGGTACCAAGCTCTAGGAGCTAGTTTGAGACCATAAAGAGCCTTCTTGAGACGACAGACATGATTGGGAGACTGAGGATTGACAAAACTAGGAGATTGTTTCATAAAGACGACTTTAGAGAGATGACCATGCAGAAAAGAGTTTTTAACATCAAGTTGATGGAGGGGCCAAGGACGTGAGACGGCAAGACTAAGGACGGTGCGAATAGTTGTAGGTTTGACAACAGGACTAAATGTTTCATCATAGTCTAAACCAGGCTGTTGAGAGAAACCTTGAGCAACGAGACGAGCTTTATATCCCTCAAGAGTACCGTCGGAGCAAAACTTATGACGAAAAATCCACTTAGAACCGACAAGATTGACATGAGAAGGAGGAGGCACGAGGTCCCATGTACCGTTTGCATGGAGGGCAGAAATTTCCTCATCCATTGCTGCCTTCCAATGAGGGTCACACACAGCTTGGGTGTGAGATCGAGGAAGAGGAGAAATAGCAGAGATAGGTTAAGAAATTGACGAGGGCGAAAGATGCCATCTTTGGAGCGAGTGCTCATGTGATGTCCCGAGGGAGCGACGGGAGAGGAAAAGGGAGGATCAGAGTGACGAGGCGGTCGCGAAACAGGTAGAGCGGCGTCAAAAGATGGAGGTGATGACGTGTCGTTAGAACGAGGAGATAGGAAGTGGTGAAGAAGAGGTGGTGGATCAGCATCAATAGTCAAAAAACGATAATCATCGGGTTGAGTAGATGGATGAAACGAGGGATAGGGAAACACATCTTCATGGAAAGTGACATGGCGAGAGATGATGATTTTGCTAGTGAGAAGGTCTAAGCAACTGTACCTACGATGATTCGAAGGATATCCTAGAAAAAGGCAAGGGGTGGACGGAGGCGAGAGCTTGTGCGGGGCAATGGCAGTGAGGTTAGGATAACAAAGACAACCAAAAATGCGTAAGTGGTCATAAGAGGGAAAAGTATTATAAAGGATCTCAAAAGGAGTACGAAAAGAGAGAGACGTAGTGGGGAGAAGGTTAAGAACGTGAGTGGACATATATAAAGCTTCGACCCAAAAAGACGAGGGTATATGAGCTTGGAAAAGAAGGGAACGAACAATATTATTAATGGATTGAATAATTCGTTCAGCTTTGCCATTTTGTTGCGAGGTATAAGGACAAGAAAAACGAAAATTAATGCCACGATTTTTTAAGAAATTATGGAAATTATCATTGTCAAATTCACAATAGTGGTCACATTGAAAAGATTTAATATCCGTATTAAATTGAGTTTTAACATAATCAAAAAAATTGGTGAAAATGCTAAATACTCCAGATTTGGTACGAATTGAAAAAACCCATAAGAAATGTGAAAAATCATCTAGAAAAAGAACATAATATTTGAAACCATTCATACTTACAATAGGAGAAGTCCACAAATCAGAATGAATAATATCAAAAATACGAGATGTTTTAGAAGTAGAACTACTAAACAGATAACAACGATGTTTACCTAACTGACAAGCATGACACAAAGAATTAAATAAACTGGACGACTTAATAAATTTTCTAGAACTCAAGAAGTTAAAAATGGATTTTCCCGGATGCCCTAGACAACGATGCCAGATGTGAGGTGAGACGGTGGCAGCAAAGCTAACGGTGGATGAGGGGGAAGAAGCACTGGAGGAGTTGAAAGGATAGAGATCACCATGGCTGTCACTGTGGTGGATAAGATTCTCGGATTTAAGGTCCTTCATAGAAAAACCGAAAGGATCAAACTCAATAGAACATTGGTTATCGCGAGTAAATTGATGGACGGAAATAAGATTTTTAAAAATATGAGGAAAGACAAGAATATTATTTAAAGCAAGAGAGGAGAAAGAAGTGGAAAGAGAAGAATTACCAATATGAGAAACAGGAATAACAACACCATTTTCAACTATAATAGATTTTAATAATTCACAAGGTTGTAGAGAAGAAAGTGTACCTATAGAGGATGAAATATGGGCAGAAGCACCCTAGTCCATGTACCATCCGTCATCGGGTTGTTGGACATTCATGGTAGAAAAAAGAGTTGTAAGATCAGTGGGCTGCTGAGGATATAGCACGATATGTGGAGAGGAAGCCAAGTGGGCCTGAGCAGAGTTGGCATGAGAGAAGCCGTAGCTGGGTTGTTGGGGAGAAAGCCCATTCGGATAAGTGAAGCTAGGCCTAGCAGAGTCCAAGTAGAAAGAAGGAGAAGCCGGACTAATCTGGGCACAAAGGGAGTTGGGTCGAGTATGCTGGATTGGGCCGCTAAAGAGTAATGTGTAGGAGCCCAGTTCGGCGAGCCAGCAAAGAAGGAGTGTGGTTGGGCTGGGCTGGGCTGTTGTAGGGAGGCGTATTAGACCCTGGTTGCTGAAAAGAACCCACAAATGAATGGGTTGGGCGTGTGGGGCTTGGACCAGTTGGATGTGCCCAATAATTTTGTGGGCCATGATGTTGCTGAAAACTTTGATTGCCATGAGGATGCTGAAAATTAGTGGAAAAAATTTGTGGACCGTAGCCATTACCTCGACTCGAACTGCGACCATAATTCTTACCTCGAACTTTGCCTTTGAATTTATCGTTATCATGGCGGGTAGGGGGTTCAGAAAAAAGTGCAATAGGGGAGTCAGTGGTGGAGGTAGGGGTGGGGAGAGTGGATTCACAATTTTCATGTAAAATTAACATATTGCGGGCTTGAGCAAACGAGGGAAAAGGAATTTTGTGAGTGATGAAGTCAATGATGCTAGTGTATGAGTCGGGTAAATTGTTGAGAATTTGAAAGACGAGCTCTTGGTCAGATATAGGGGAATTAACATCTTTTAGGTTGTCAGCGAGTCTTTTGATGTCGCGACAAAAATCTGAAATTGAGAACCCTCCTTTTTTGAAATAACGAAAACATTCTTGTAAAGCAAGAGAACGCGAGGGTTTATTATTATTAAAAAAAGCTTCTAGATTATCCCAGATTCGCTTAGCCGTAAAACCACGGGCGCTAACACTGTCTAATAAATTGGCTTCAACAGAATTATACATCCATGTTTTAATTTTAGAATCAAGGGAATACCAATCTTCATCATTATCATCTTTGGGTAAAGAGGACCCATTGATGTGACCAAGAACACGGTAACTACGACATATGTCGGAAAAAATTGTTTTCCAAAGTTTAAAACGAGGATCTTCTTCACATAATTTAAGGTTAAAAAGATGAAAGACCGTGTTGACGGTGTAAGCCGGATGTGTGGGAAGGGTGGAGGAGGTGGAGTGTCGGTTGGTTTGGCAATTTCAGTGGGATGTGCCATGATAACAATAAATAATACAAAGACAAAGAAAGAAGTAAGAATGAATGACCAACAGAAACTTACAAAGGTAATTGCAACCGGCGGTGGAGGATATAGTGAGGAAAATTCGCGTCGCGGAGTAGACGGCTTTAGGGGGCGGAAGAGAGTACGGATCGACGAAAAGAAGAATCCGTGGTTAGGCTGATACCAAATTAGAGTGGTAAACCCCGTAGGAAAAATTGTATTACTACTCAAAGTATTTATAATTACACGAGAGAATACAATAAAAACTCTAACTTAGCAAACAAGGAAACAATATACAAAGAAACCTAATACAAAGATACAACTAAATTAATATCCTTATTTAACAAATGTCATGAACAATAAATAAGCTGAAAAGTAAAATGTTGTACGTATGCATTTTAATTATTCTAAAAACTAATAATTACAAGTTAGTGTTGTGACAATTGTTTTTGAATGATAGTTTATTTCTTGAAAAAAAGTTATAATATTAAAAATCATACATTTTAGTTTTAGATATTTGAAAAGGTGTATATAATTAAAATTCTAAATAAGAGTATTTTGTTTAAGTTATGAAACGGCAACAAATCCGGGAAGATTGTTCTACTATTGCCTCGAACATGGTTTCTCTTGTTGGCTTATGTCAAACACAAATGGAGATGTGCATACAATGAGCCATAATGACATTGAAGGTACTAAAACGAAGTACACAGGAACGATTCAGGTCACGCTATTAAAATTGGACTAATACACAAATTATTGACACTAAATCTAAGATAAGAACAGCATATATACACGCTTGTAATATTGTAAACAAAATAATGAAATTAATACACTAATTAATGTAATGCAATAGTTGATCGGAAGTCTAGGGTCTAGATAAAATTTAGGAGTTAGATTTTATTAATTGGCTTTTCCTTTGATAAATCATACATAAGGAAAGATTAAAGATTCACATGCTATTATTGAGTTTTCTAGTTGGCTATTCATATAGGATCGATTATTTGCGTCAATGATCGAATCAAGAATATGATGAGTAATTATAATTGATTGAATTTGCCTAATATAGATAAAGGGTGCTGTAAACAACAAATTTTAAGTCTGAAATTTAACAAACAAGAAATGTTGTACAAAATATATTTAATTGAATCAAACGATTTAATGAGTACAAATCTCTAATTATTTATCCTCTGATTCTTCTTTGATCTTCTCCAATGTGGATTTGAATGTTTATAATGTTGACGCAAGGGCTCGACAGCTTAATCTCGGATCTAACGATGTAAATGATTTGGGAAGGTTGAAAGCTTCAAGGTTGACTCGTCGCTTTGATCTTCCTTCAACTTAATTTGGACTTCTATAATGTTTATTCGAGGGTTTAGCACCTTAATCTCGAATTGAATATTATAATTTGATGAATTTTGCCAAGAACGCCTTGAAGTTTGCCTTGAATGCCTTCTTGAATTTGAAGAACTTGTAGAGAGAATTTGGGAACTTCTCTTGTCTTCTCTTGCTCAAATACACTTGTGAATTGGTCCATGAATCTGAGTAGCATTATCTGAGTAGCATTGAGTCCATGAACTTGTTCACCAGAGACTTCTGGAGGGAGTTTTCCCAAAATAGAGCCTTCTTTTGGGTTGTACCCTACTTTGGTAAGGAGTTTGTAAGCCTTTGGATCGAAGAACTTGTCGGTACGGATTCCTCCATGTTCTTCTTTGGCACCTTCAATTGGGCGGACAAATCCTTTAAGAGGCGGATGAGATGGCTTGTTCATATCAAGTCTCGTCATAGGTAGTATCAATTCTTCTAATGACTCATCTTTGACGAGAGGCAATTCAACTTTTGAGTGATTTTCACCGTTGGAATGTAGAGTATCATTCGCCTCACCCCTTGTAGTTTGTTGATTTTCTTCTCTTGGCTTCTTATCAAGTGACCTTCTACCTTTGTGGTCTTTGGTCTTTCAAGGTAGTATTTAGCATCGGCGTAATGCGACTCAGCTTCAGTGAAAGGTTTATCATCGGCCAACACCTTTTTTACTATTCCATCTTGGCAATATTTGAAGCACTGGTGCCAAGTTGAAGGGACCACACCATTCTCATGCAACCAAGGTCGTCCTAGAAGCATGTTGTAAGAGGTTCTAGCATCTATAACATGGAATAATGCGTTTGACGACATCTCTCCCATCATTAACTTCATCCTTATGATACCGACAACTCTTTGTCCCCTTGGTTGAAGCCTTGGATCATCAGACGACTACTAAAAAGTTCGTCAACAGAAATCCCCAATTTTCTCAACGTATGCAAAGGTAAAATGTTGACCGCAGACCCTCCATCAACCAAAATTCTATTTACCCTTTGCTCATGAGTGTAGCAAGTGACAAATAATGGCCTATTATGAGGGTTGGATCCAAGTAACAGATCTTCATCCGTAAAAGCGATTGTTGACAAACAGTGATCAACAGAAGACCTTACCTCAGACAAACTATCTTCTTTTGGAGAGTTTTCTTGTTCATGTGTTGCATTACATGAGCGATAGTTAGCATCGTTAAGCTCTTCGCAGTCACTTCATTTGGCGTCTTTATCTATCATAACCTTAGATGACCCAAACGTGACAGATACGACGTTGGTAGTTACGTTATCTTCTTCAAGAGATATCTTTCCTTGACGAGCCAGTTGCATCACTTTATCTTTGAATATGAAACAGTCGTGAATTGGGTGCCCCATTAGGCGATGATACTTGAAATATTTAGGATCATCTATACGCCCGACTTCTTCTGGTCGTTTCATCGTAGGCAGATCAATGAGATTTGCATTAAGCAAGTCATCAAATATTCCAAAGACATCGGAGTCAAGGAACGGGTATTGCTTTGCTTGCATTTCTTTCAGAGTTGATCTTCTTTGCACTTTAATTTGCGAAGTATCTCTCTTTCCGTCGTTCTCATCATTTGCCTTGGCTCGCAACTTGATGGGTGCTGCATTCACTGCCATAGACTCTTTGTTTGGGGCTTTGGAAAATGATTTACCCCCTTTCTTGAATTCTTGTTTCTCTACGACCTTCTGAGGATTCTGGATGGGTGGTCCCCCAATTCCACTTGATGACATACTCAGTTCCATATCATGTGCTCGAGTAGCTAGTTCTTCAAATATCTTGGGTTGAATCCCTTGAAGGATGTACCGAAGACCCCAATGCATCCCCTGGATGCACATTTCTATGGCTAATGCTTCAGATAAGCGATCCTTGCAATTGAGGCTTAAATTCCTCCAACGATTGATATAATCAAGAACTGCCTCTTCTTTCCACTGGCGAGAGTTAGTGAGCTCCACCATGCTAACAGTCCTTCTGGTGCTGTAGAAGCGGTTGAGAAATTCATGTTCCAGCTGTTCCCAATTATCAATTGATCCAGCTTCCAAGTCCGTGCACCAGTCGAATGCATTCCCTTTAAGTGACCGGACGAATTGCTTGACGAGATGGTCTCCGTAAGTCCCAGCATTATTACATGTTTCAATGAAATGGGCTACGTGTTGCTTTGGGTTACCCAAACCTTCGAATTGATGGAATTTGGGAGGTTGGTAACCATTCGGCATCTTGAGTCTATCGATTCTTTGGGTATATGGCTTCGTGTAAGTTAACGATGACTTGGAATTGCAACGATGACTTTGGGTATATGGTTTAGGGGTAAATTGCAATTTTAAGTTGAACATTCCGTTAGCTTAGTTTTAATGGAATGGTCAATTCAAATAGTTTTTTGTGTAGTTTTTAGCGGAATATAGAGCGCGGCTTAACTTTGCTACTTTTTCAAAATTTTACGACGATTCTAATATTGCGTAAAACATGGAGCTAGAATTAAAACGATTTTCTTATATGGGATTAAGTTTGCAATTTTTCCTAAATGATATGATCATCAATATCTCTATCTCTTCTCTATCTCTATCTCTACTATTATAAAAGTATGGGTGACTTCTTGAAACTTTAGATATACCTAATATATCCCTACATAATTCACTATCTTAATGGCAAAATAGTCAAATAATAAATGATAAAAAAAGTTGCATATATCTATAATAATAAGGTGTATAATTACATTAGAACTCTATAATGAAAGTACATATGTAGTTGCATAAGGATTTTACAAAAAAATTATATATAGAGAGAACTCTATAAAGGAATTATATATAGATAATAATCAAATGTAAAATTATATTTATATAGAATAGAAAATTTATAAAAGTACGGGTTGGTCTTGAAACTTCTTATATACCTAAAGTAACCCCCTTGTAATTCAATTCTTTTATGGCAAAAAGAGACAAAAATAAAAAATAAAAAAAAATAATAAAAATAAATTTCAAATATCTACAATATTAATAGTAATAAGTATAGTTACATTAAAACTCTAAATAAGATTACTCTTATTTATTTATTCATTAAAAAATAAAATATATTGAAAGTCCAATATCCCAACATATACGGTACACCAAATTTACATTTAATATTAAATTCTAGGAAATAGGAACGAATATCCAATCAACTTCTTATTTTATATTGTAAGTTAAGATGGATATGAATGAAAAAACCTAGCTTAACAAACTAATCTATTCTAAATCTAAATTCCTTAGCTTATTCGGCTGAAATTTTGGAATCCTAACTTTAATTATACATGAATTTAGTGACTTTTGAATATATGTAATTCAATTTACTCGATCCTATTTATTTATTCATTAAAAGAAAAAGATATAAAAGAAAACTTAATCTTCTTGAACTTCGAACAAAAAAATTTATAATATTAATAAATAAAAATTATTCACATCGTTGATTATATTTTAATTTTTAATTAATTATTTGAATATTAAGTGATAGAGAAAATTGAATATAATCACAAAATGCATACAAAAAATAATTTAGTAAAAGAGGCTTGGGAAAGGCAGCTTTGCAGTTAGGCGCCATTTAGTATCTTATTTCATTACTAATATTAATAATTAATTATAATAATAAAAAAAGAAAAATAGTAAACCATTGTTACCTCATGGTCTTGGAAGAAATATTGATAAGCTATTGTAATTCAATATTTGTCACTTCATTTAGTGATGACTCGCACAACACTTCATTTTTATTTAACTGCCTTTCTTTACACTCAAGAACTTGACTAACTTTATTTGTGAATGGTTGGTTTCATTTTATCCGTTCAACTTTCTCATTTTGGCATTGCATCAACTATAGTCTTATTGCTATAAAAATGGAGAAACAAAGAAAAAAAACAGCCTACACAAGTATCTAGGTTTTGAGCCATAACGAAGAGATTATTATAAGTACATAAGACTCAATGAGAAGAAAGAAGAAATGAAGCCCTCGAACCATCAAAATTAAACAAGATAATGCGGAAAAAAAAATCATGAATTTACATAAGAATTTATTCGGTGATATTATTATATAAGTCTTGATTTTCAATTAACTTAATTTCTTCAAATATTTATTCAACTTTTCATGTCAATCAATAATTAAATTTTTAAATAATTATAGTTATTTTGTAGTTCATTAATTAAGTTATTGTTTTTATTTTTGAGGGATAGCTAAGTTTCTATTCAAGTTTTGAATTTATCAAGTTGACCAGTATTTATGTATATGAATTGCTTTATGAGATTATATAATCACGTGCGACGCACGTGTTTCTTACTAGTTATATAAATGTGGTCTTACTGATGAAGCACAATTTGTTTCATGTGACAGACAAGATTTGCGTTTTTCTGTTATTGGGGATAAGTCAAGACTTCCTCAGTCTGTACAATCTACAATATCTTCAGTGGAGAATTCTACCAGGACCAATACAGGAATGCATTTTTTGATGGCATTGAGCTATGGAGGATGATACGACATAATAGAAGCAACCAAGAAAATTGCAAGCAAAGTAGAACATGGGATTTTACGAGCAGAAGATATTAATGAAAGTGCATTTGAGCAGCAATTATATTGTTGACAAATGTTACTGAATTTCCGAATCTTGATCTACTCATAAGAACCAGCGGTGAACTGAGAGTGAGCAATTTCTTGTTGTGGCAATTGGCGTATACAGAATTCTGCTTCCCCGATAAATTGTTTCCTGATTTTGAAGAGTCTGACCTTATAGAGAGGCCCTTAATACTTTTCGCGGAAGGCAAAGAAGTTTTGGTGGACGCAATAAATAGAAATAGATCGCATCTAAATCTAAGGTGAATAAATGTTAGACGCAATAGATAGAATTAGATTGCATCTAAATCTAAGGTGAATAAATGTTAGTGAATGTGTGCATGCATGTTAATGTAGGGTTAAATGTTGTATCCGTTTAATACGAGAAAAATGTTGTATTCGTTGTGAGAGTTCATTAATCTATTTTTTCAATTACAAAAGCACGAGTTGGTTTTTTAGAATTGTGGATATACCTAAAATATCATTATGTAATTCAATATATCAATGGGAAAAAAAGGCAAAATACATAATAAAAATGAATTTCAAATTGATATACCAAAATATAGTCTTTAAGCCCATTAGTATTAGAACAAAGGTCCTAGGCCCAATACAGGCCCAAAACGCGACATTGGGCTGAAGATCCGCACTAAATAATAGTATCGGGTCGGGTTGTTCCTCGACCCGACCCACAGTTCGAGTCATCTACCGTTTAGTGGTGCCACTTGTCACGATCTCACAAATGGCCACCAACCACCCTCACAGGGTGTATGTGCTATAAATAGCCCCTCATAACATTTATTGGGGGTTGAAATCTCTAGAATATTCTCTCTAGTTTTAGCCTCGTATATCCATTAGTAACGAGTTTATAGACTGAGAAGTACGTTCCTATATACATATAAATTTGGAAGTCCGAATTGTTTACCAAGTACGACCCTGACTATCCGCACTACTATAGAACTACGTTGACTTAATCCTTATTAGGTACGTAGGTAGTTTGGTTATTATTGAGTGCAGTCATAAATCTTCATCACCATACTCTAGGTAGGGTTCGAGTCCTTCCAGACTAATAGATTCGAGTTCCCGAATTTGGGTTTGATCACAAATATATACAATAAACGAGAACTATGGTATCATTTTCACTGATCTACTCTTTGGCTCTGATTCAGTGGACACTGTTCGACAAGTTATGACCAAGGTGAAATTTCTTGGACCACTATTGATCAAGAACCGGATGCTAACATATTCAATGTTTTCTTAGTAATTACTAAATAGACTAATTTTAATAGAGTAAATTAAAACATAAATAATATATCTTATCTAATCTAATCTAATCTAACACCTATATAAATGTGTGAATAATTCAATTGTTTGTTCCATTATGAAAAGATTTTCATACCCACCCTTGAGTTTATTAAGTAAAAGATTCCAATGAGAAGTAGGAAATCATTTAGTAGTATCCGAAATGTTTTGGTAGTTAGAAACTCTTTAATTATTATTGATAAAAAAAATTAAATATATTAGTAGTAGGACACTATTTAATATAAGAAAACAAATAGATTCCTACTTTCTTTAAAACACTAACAAATAAAATAATATAGATTTTTACCCACAACCATCAACAAAGAAGAAGGAAAATTTTACACCCACAACCAATATTCCAACTTAAACAAAAAATTGGTTATTACCTTTCTTTTCAAACTTGAATAAAATATCTTCATATTGGAGCAAGTAAAAATTGTGTGGTCAGCAAAATAACAAGGGGTTGTTAGCACAAAATTGAAGTGGCGATAAAAAATTCTTCTCTCTTTCCCTCATGGCAGTGAGCTCCAGCCATGGCTGGCAAGAAGAAGAAGGGGCTAACTACTACGGGTAAAGCCCATGCCACTACACCACTAGTGCACACGCTGTCTCCAAGTGACATACCAGAGAACAGTTCAATGCAAGAGAATGACGATGTGGAGCGAGCAGAACTAGGGCAAATTCGCACAATCCTCCAAAAAATAAACAAATCAGCTACTAAATTGAGTCCACAAGGGGAGATATCTAGGGTCCTCGAAGATTGCTGGCAGCAATTACAAAATCAACAACCCCCAAAACAAAACCCAATCGAAAATTCGAATGACGGGGCTGTTCCGAATCCAGCAGGGATGGGCTCGAAATGGGATACCTTTGACATTACTAAATTGAGAGCTAATGGAGGGAAGCTACAATTTCAGAAACCAACTGAAGTGGAAGGCACAAAAATTGGAAAAATCAATCTGGAGGATGTTCAAACAGAGGTGAACTACTGGAAACCTTCTTTGGTCTGCTATGTTCTTGGAGCGAATTTACCTTTCCCAGTCATGAGTGGATATCTTAAACGAATTTGGGGTAAGTTTGGCTTAGATAAAGTTTTACTTATGCACTCTGGTATGTTCCTGGTCCATTTTAACACAGAAGAAGAGAGGGATAAGGTGCTACAAATCGGTATTTTTCACTTTGATAGTAAACCCTTAATCATGTCCCCTTGGTATGAACATTTTGATTATAGTAGAAAGGCTATCCCTAGAGTTCCAGTTTGAATCCAATTGCATGAGCTTAACATTAAGTACTGGAGCTTAAATGCCCTTAGTAAGATCACTAGCACAGTGGGTAATCCAATCATGGCAGACCCTATGACAGTTAGTAAAGAACGGATTAACTATGCTAGAATTCTGGTGGACATTGACATGAACAACATGCCTGATACCCTCCACTTTGAAAATGAAAAAGGGTTAATAATTGAGCAAAAGATTGTGTATGAATGGAAACCTGTGCAGTGTAGCTACTGTAAAGGTTATGGTCATGAAGAGTCTCTATGTAGAAAGAAACAGAGCAAAGGTGTTTGGGTGCCGAAGGAAAATGTAACAAAAATTGTCGAGATGCAAGGGTGCAAGGGCTAGATACAAATTAGGAACAGGCATGGCAAAGAGTAACTAGAAGAGGTTTACCACAAATGCATTCGAAGAGCTCTGTGGGGACTGATATTCCGAGTACTAGTGCCCAAGGTCCAGTGCAGCAAATGGGAGAAGAGAGGGTAACTACACAAGATCCTACCTTATGTCAGCAGTTGCAACATGGAATGTGAGAGGGCTCAATAGCCCAGGTAGACAGAGGGAAGTTCTTGCCCTCTATAATAAATACAGTGTAGGCTTATGTGGACTGCTAGAACACAAAATAAAAACAAAAAAGAAACAAGAGGAAGTGGAAAAGAGGATGTACCAGGGATGGGAGGTGGTAACTAATACTCACTATCACCCAGGAGGTAGAATCTGGATTATGTGGAAGAGAAATAAATATGAGCTGAAAGTTCTAAAGATGGATGCTCAGTTTACACATTGTGAAGTTACTCAGGTTGGTAGTCAGGTCCAATTTCAAATCACCTTTGTTTATGGTTACAATCAGGCAACTGGAAGAGAACCTTTATGGAAAGCCCTTAAGGAGATGGCTATTTCTATGCAAAGCCCATGGATTATTCTAGGGGACTTCAATAGTGTCTTATACATGAATGACAGAATAGGTGGAAATCCTATAACAGTACAAGAAATTTGTGAGTTCAAATCTTGCGTTGAGGAGTGTGAACTTCAAGATATGCGTTGGAAGGGATTCCAATATACGTGGAACAACAACCAAATTTTCTCAAAAATTGACAGAGTGTTAATTAATCATGATTGGTGTGTTAAATACCCCTTATCTGAAGCTATATTCCTACCCGAGGGAGTGTCTGACCATAGCCCTATGGTTATACATATACAACAAGATGGTGAAAAAAGGAAAAGTCCATTCAAATATTATAATATGTGGTCCTCGTCTCCACAGTTTGAACAGATTATCAGAGATTGCTGGGAAACTAGAACCCTGGCTCCCTTATGTTCAGAATTACTTCTAAACTCAAAAGTCTGAAAACAGAATTCAAGAAGCTAAACAAAACTCAGTTTAGTGATATAGAAATGCAAGCCCACCAAGCACATCAGGTGTTATTACAATTACAAGAGGAGCTCAATAACAATCCAATGAATGAGGAGCTGCAACAGCAGGAGCTCAACGCCAAGAAGCTAGTGTTTGAGAAAACTAAAGCAGTTGACCAATTCCTTCTCCAAAAATCCAAAGCTACTTGGATCAAGGAGGGTGACCTCAATACTAGATACTTTCATATGATTCTTAAGAAAAGGCATTACAGAAATAGAATTGTATCTATTCAGGATGAATCTAGACAACTAATCCAAGAGTATCAGAAAGTGGTGAACATATTCACAAATCATTACCAGTCTTTTTTGGGACAGAGTAACATTACAGAATCACTAGAGGATGAAGTTTTTGCAGCTGGTCCTAGACTCAGTGTTGATCAACAAATGCAGTTGGTCAAGCCATTCACTAGTGAAGAAATTAGGAAAACCATGTTCGATATTTGCAGCTCAAAAAGCCCCGGTCCCGATGGATTTGACAGTGGCTTTTTCAAAGCAGCCTGGCCAATTGTGGGAGAAGAAGTTACAGCAGCTATCCTGGATTTCTTTCAGAGTGGAAAATTGCTCAAACAGGTTAATTGTACCCTTCTTGCTCTAGTTCCAAAAGTCGATAACCCTATCAAAGCTAATGATTTTAGACCAATACCTTGTTGTAATACTCTGTATAAGTGTATTTCAAAGATGATGACTAATAGACTAGCTAAAGTTTTGGGTTGGTTGGTTAGTGAAAATCAAGGGGCATTCATCAAAGATAGGTCAATCATAGACAATGTACTTATAAGTCAAGAGCTTATAAGAATGTATAACAGAAAGTCAGTAAGTCCCAGTTGTCTTATGAAAATTGATTTGCAAAAAGCTTATGATACTGTGGAATGGGGTTTTGTGAGTGATATGTTGGAAGGGTATAGATTTCCTGCTAAGTTCAAATTGTGGGTTATGGAGTGTATAACTACAGTTTCATTCTCAGTTGTTTTGAATGGTGAGTTACATGGGTTTTTTCAGGGAGGGAGGGGATTGAGACAAGGGGATCCTATCTTCCCCCTTATCTTTGTCCTAGTCATGGAGTATCTTACAAGAACTTTTAGATTGGCAGCCCAAGATTTGAATTTTAGATTCCATCCAGGTTGTAAAGTCCTTAGTCTCACCAACATATGCTTTGCTGATGATTTAATGGTATTTTGTAAAGCAAATAGTCAGTCTGTCAAAATTGTGTGGGAAGCTTTCAATAAATTTTCCAGGGTAACAGGGTTGTCTGCAAACCAGACAAAATCAAATATTTTTATTAGAGGGGTTTCTCATGGTGTTAGGGAGGATATAATGACCATCACAAACTTCGCTGAAGAAAGTTTCCCAATCAAATACTTGGGTGTTCCTCTTTCCCATACAAAATGGTCAAAAATTGATTGTACTTCTCTTGTGGACAAGATTTCTTGTAGACTGACTTGTTGGGCAACTAGAAATCTATCTTATGCAGGAAGGACACAACTGATCAATTCAGTCTTGCTCTCATTGCATGGCTACTGGGCTTCTATTTTCATACTGCCACAATCTGTGGTCACACAAATTGAACAAAAATGCAGAACTTTCCTTTGGGGCAGTACTGACAATAAACAAAAACCTGCTCTCGTAGGCTGGGACTCAGTTTGTAACACAAGGCAAATGGGTGGACTTAACATCAAAAGTTGCAAATTATGGAATGTGGCTTCTCTTGGGAAACAAATTTAGGCTCTTTCACAGAAGAAAGATACTCTGTGGGTGAAATGGATTACTGGAGTCTACTTAAAAAATGATGAGTTTTGGGATCACAATATCCCTCAGGACTGCAGTTGGGTTTGGAGAAAACTTGATAAGGTGAAGAGAAGAATTAAAGATGGATTCAGGCATGGGTTTTGGCAATATACAAAAAATGGAGTGTATACTGTTAAAAGCTGCTACACATGGTTGAAGGGAGAGCAAAGACAACTACAGTAAGCTAGATTTGTGTGGAATCGTGCTAACATTCCAAAACACTCCTTTAACTGTTGGCTAGCAATTCAGAAAAGATTGCTAACTAGGAAAAGACTTTCACAGTTTATCCAAATTCCAGATCTGACTTGTGTTCTTTGTGAAACAGAAGAAGAGACAGTAGAACACCTATACTTTCAATGTGTTTGGACAAAAGACCTACTTCAGAGAACTGAGACATTGCCCTTATCAGTTTACAAGATGGAAGCATTGGCTTGGGCACTCTTTCAAGACATGGAAGTTTAAACAACAGATTGTATTTGCAGGAATGGTAGGAGATATATACAGCATATGGAGGGAAAGAAATGGCAGAATCTTCAAGCAAACAAAAACCCTTATTGAAGTTGTTTTCTTCCAACTTAAACAGGAGCTGCTGATGAAATTTGCTCAATTCAGAGATAGAAAACTAACAACAAGAGACAACAGATTTTTTGATGCCATACATTGATACAAGTTGATATATAGTTGTAGTTCTGATAGGTGTACATCTTGATTTGTTAGTGTTCTGTGGGCTAGCTGATTTGTAGCCCCAGTTTTGTGATGTAAAAGATGATTTCTTGATAGTTTACATGCTTACCATTACCTAAAAAAAAAAAATTGGTTATTAATTTTGATAATCTTAAATTTTATAGATATTTTTAGTATTTGGTAATTAGAAGTAAATTGTTTTATTGTCGGATCATTACTTTGAAGAGTTGATTTGGAGATTAAAAAGATAATTTAAAAATTATACCTTATTCTGACATTAAAAAAATAATAATAACTGTGAGACACAGACGCATATTCTGGGATATAGATGAATCATTTGCTTATATAAAAATATTTTATTCATTTTTCATTGTTAAGAAATATAACATGTTTGTACAATAGAATTATCAACATATATCTAAAAGTTTGTATGTGCTCGAAGTTATTAGCATGATAACAAATATAAAATAAGCATATTTAAAAATAAAATCATATAAGTACTTTTAGTGTGAGAATATGATATAGTTTATACTTAATTCTAAAGAACTCACAAGCACGAATATTTTTATGTAATATTATGTTTACAATTATTTTTAAAAATTGATATCAGCACCCTATATTATTATGAATTTATGATGGCACTCCACTTACTTTTTAATTTGTTTAAATGGACAATAATGTCCCTCCATGTGAAAATCTAAATCCATCAACTTTAAAAGATGAACTTGCCCCTTTTTAATTATTTTTGTATACTTAAGTTCCTTATCTCTCAAATGCGCTCAAATAGTCTCTCAACTCCTGCATTCATCCCATTAAAGTCCCTGGAGGTGTATTTTTTTTTTTTTTAACTTTTACAAAAAAACCACATTACTCCAAAACTACCTACCAACCATATGCAACTATTAAAAGTGTGTAACAGGGCAGTAACGACGAGAGGAGATAAACAACGGGATTTACAGATGGTGGAGGAGAAGGAGGAGGGTGATTTGCAGATGGTAAAGGAGGCGGCGTGGATGAGGCGACAACGTTGGATTTGCAGAAGGTGGGAGTAGCAGTACGTTGGATTTGCAGAAGGTGGGAGTAGCAGTGTTTGATTTGCTAAAGGTGGGGGAACATCATTTGATTTTCAAAGGGTGGGGGCAACGACGCATTTTGAGAAGGGTGGCATCGGTGGCAACACATATGGTGAATAGAAGGTGGAGGGGATTGAGCTAGGAGAGTGGGATGAGGGAAAATGTGAGTTAAGGTTAGGGTTTTGGAGAAGAATGGGGAAAAAAATTTAATCTAAATAATCAGGAAAATATGAAATAAAATAGATAAAAGTAGGCAATTTTGGAAGAAAAATTCTTGCAAAAGTAAAAAAATGAGCCTCTAGCTTAAATTCAGTTTGCTCAAACCCAAAATAGAAGTATATGAAGATAGCTAATTAAAATATTCAACATGCTTGCACAAGTGAATCATCATCCTATATAGAAGTTCTTATATTTTTTTGGACATGTAAATTTAGAAGTTTATATTTAAATGAAGTGATTAAAATAACAAATGCAAAATTGTACTTGAAAATAAGATTGAATAAGTGAATTGAGTGAAAATATGATGCATTCTTTTTTTATTTTCAAAAAAAACTTTCGGACATGAGTATTCATATGTAATATGTTGTTTGCATTTATTTTACTTTATAATTTCATGATAAAAAAATGCATTCAATGTTACTGCATGTACAATTATGAAAAGTGATATATATTTTACATCATTAGAAAGACTGAGAGGATAAAAGAAAATGAATCTACTTGTGCGAAACACAAAAATACAGTGTTGTGGCGAATTAGGAAAGATACGTAGACTAATGATCTATGTATAAACATGCTAAAAAATAATACTAATATTATTTTATGATAAACATGCTAAAAAGTTAAATTTCTTGAAATAGATTTTGTTAAAGACACATGGTGATGATATATGATCACAGAACAAATAAATAAAAGTTATAAAATAGGCACTACCAAATAATCAATTCTTAACCAGTTATTAATTTACCAATAAAGTAGATATATTTGCTTTACTTTGACTTCCCATCGAATCACCTTGTGCGAAGCACGTAATATTTTCTAGTTATATCAAAAAATATATATAACCAGAACACTATGAAGTAAAATTGGAGGAACACAAAAATCAAAAAGTAAAAATGAATATAGTGGCTGATCGTAAATTGAACTTCAATAATCTTGAGGCTTCTTCTGTGGCTTATTCTTAAAATATAATACTGAAAATAGATTGTTACACTCTTCTCCAATTTTCCAAATAAAAGTGAAAATGAAAACAAAAGCACATAGAGAAAAAGAAAAAGAAACTTACGGTAATTAGACTGTTACTATCCTAACACTACAAGAAAATTCACTATTCACCATGGCTCAAAACCATGGCAAAAAGCCAATTCTCGTTGTCAATTGTTATCGACCACCGCTCTACCACGACTAAACATCCGTTTTATCCGCAAGGGAGGCGAATACATTGACCACTGCTTTTAGAGGTGGTCGATGTATTGGCTATGACAAAGGCCATTGCATTTCACACCATGGTGGCTGTGGCAAAATAGTATAGAAATCCACCATGCCATATTCCCCGTGGTGAATGATTGCTGCTATTTCTTATTTCTTATTTTTCAATTTTCTTTTTCCTGCCAAGAGCTGCTATTTGGTTTCTTTCAGAGAGTCCCAATCAAAAGACAAATGAACTATCAAATCTTCTCAAAAGCAAAATATCCAACTAAATTACTCAAAATATTTAATTTTATTATTATAAAAATAAGTAACGATTATTAATATCTATTACATTATAAATATTGTTTTCAAAAAACAATACATTAAACCCTATCGACTAAGCTCCTTAAGTCTCTTTAGATAATTTGTTGTTATTGATCTTCTATTCTGCACCTGAAATAAGAAGTTTCACAAATCATATGAGCGATCAAAGCAATAAAAAATTATACAAGTACACAAGATCAATTCACAAAAATTATACACCATAAAAATGTAAATACACAAAAACTTCAGGATCCTACATCCTTAATATGAGAGCTCCAAGGTAGAGAAGAAATAAACTTCAGGATCCTACATCCTTAATAGTTTATTAAGATGGAAAAGGCACCAAAATTTGTTTTCCTTCATTCCTAGATTCCGAACCCCTTTTCATCTAACTGGGAGAAGAAGATGCAACTTTAATATGTTATCTCTATCATTGTTTTCATCTTTATTTTTATATTGATCAGTAATCTAATTTCCAAAACTCTATAATGTTGATGATCATACCTTTGTTTTTGTCAGTACATGGTGTTAGATAATTGAGTATTGTGTATAAGACTATAAGTAACAAAGTTAAAGTTGTAAGTATAGTGCTTATAATTACAAGCACTATATCCGTATCTCATAGCAAACTGAAATTCAATTAATACCTTGTTGTGAAGGATTATAACTTCTTCATCAAAGGATAACCAATAACTCTTTTTGCATAATCTGAATGAGTATCAACCAATATCATGCAAAATCACAATTTCCATCACAGAGTGGTCTGCTACACTCAAACAGGAAAATATAGTTAGAATAATCTAAGTTGGGAAACTAAAACAACTTTTCAATAAATTTCAAATATCATCTAGTTGTGAAAAAAAATATATGCCTAAATCCCAAGGACAATTCAAATTTCAATAATTTGAAGGTCTCAAAACCTTGAACATCATGAATTAAAAACAAATTCAATGATCATGTATTTAGTTTGGTTAGACTTATAGTAAGCCTCAGTTGATTGAGGCATAGTGTGTTGGAGTAGTAGCGGAAGTGTGATGAGCTTTCTATTGGTGAAAAGCTTTATGCTTAGAAAGTTTTGTAATGTTAGTGGAAGAAATATGAAAAGCACGGCTGATTTAGAATAAGAAATAAGATAAGAGCTGCTGCTCTTTTATATTATTAGAATTTAGCTTATGGTTTTTTTGCTTACTTACAACAATGCATAGTACATCTATTTATACAAGTCCATAGATAAATCTAGATACCTTTACATCATTTTCAATGAGGTGATTCTAGATACTAGATATTTCTTGGTGCTAGGTACTAGATGCTTCATAGATACTAGATATTTCTAGTAGATAGTAATTTCTAGATGCTAGATATTTGTTGGATGCAATTCATGATGCTTCTAGACATATCTTGAAAATTGCAAATTAACTTTCAACACTCCTCCTTAATTTGTAATTTTCAGTTGATGCTTGAACTTCTCGAATTTCTCCAGTGTGACTGCTTTGGTAAGGAAATCAGCTGGTTGATCATTTGTGTTGATAAAAATCATCGCAATCTCCTCCTTGCCCACTAATTCTCGAACAAAGTGGTGTCGTAGTTCAATATGCTTTGAGCGGGCATGAAACACCGGATTTTTAGTCATAGCTACAGTTGACATATTGTCGCAATATATTTTTGTCGGCTCCTTTTGTGTTTGTTGCATGTCACTGAGAATTCGTCTCAACCAAATTGCTTCACATGAAGCCTCGGTTGCTGCAATATATTCGGCTTCTGAAGATGATAATGCGACTGTCTTTTGCTTTCGCGAGCTCCATGAGATCACACTTGAACCAAGGCAAAAGATATAGCCGAACGTGCTCTTTCGATCATCTATGGATCCCGCCCAATCACTATCAGTGAATCCAACCAGCTTGTTATCTTCTTCTTTGACATATTGGAGTCCAAGTTGTTTAGTTCCTTGAAGATATCGCAAAATTCTTTTTGCAGCGACAAGATGATTTTTGCTAGGATCTTGCATAAATCTTGAAACCACACTCATTGCATAACATATGTCGGGTCTAGTGTGAATGAGATAAATGAGTGAACCCACCAAGCTTCGAAAAACTTTCCCATCTGCCTTTTCCGAGCCGTCATTCAATTGCAATTTTTCACTTGGCAGCATGGGCGTGTTTACGGGCTTGCAGTTGGCCATGTGAAATTTCTTGAGTATGTCTTCAATATATTTCTCCTGTGAAAGAAAAATTTCTCCCTTGGCTTGTTTAACTTGGATGCCGAGAAAGTATCTCATTAAGCCAAGCTCAGTCATCTCAAAATCTTTCATCATTTTTAACTTGAACTCTTTCACTGCTTTTAGGTCAGTTCCAAAATAAATTAAATCATCGACATATAAACAAACTATTAAAAAATTCGTACCTTCGTTTTTCACATATAGCGAAGGTTCATTCTTGCTTCTTTCAAACCCATTTTTGAGAAAGTAGCCGTCAATCTTGCAGTTCCATGCTTGTGGCGCTTGCTTTAATCCATATAATGCTTTCTCTGTCTATAAACTTTGTTCTCCTTTCCTTCCACCGCAAAGCCTTGTGGTTGCTCGACATAAACTTCTTCTTGTAGCTCGCCGTTCAAAAAGGCTGATTTAACATCGAGTTGATATACGTTGAGCTCCAACTGTGCTGCTACGGTGAGAGCCGTTCTTTTGGTTTCCATTCGAACTACTGGAGTGAATGTCTCATTGAAGTCGACTCCAGGTTGTTGCGAGTATCCCTTTGCAACTAGCCGAACTTTATGCTTTTTGATTGAACCATCTTCGGCATATTTTATTTTATAAACCCATTTAAGTCCAATCACTTCTTTATTTTTAGGTAAATCAACGAGCTCCCAAGTTTTACTTTTCTCAATTACGGATATTTCCTCTTTCATTGTGTCAATCCACGCATCTTTATTTTTTGCATCTTCAAAAGATTGAGGTTCGCAAGCAAAGTAAGCAACATTTGAAGATTCATAAATATCTCGTAAAAGACGTACCTTTTGTACTGGAAACTCCGAATCCGAAGATGAATCTTCATCATTTGAGTTGCTGGTACTTGGGGCCGAATTTAAGTCTTGGCTCTGCGGGAGGTCTCTTGGTCCCGAGGTATTCATTTGAGTACTCATCGGGTGAAGAATGTTGTTTTGAGATGTTGCTTGATTGCTGTCTTCTTCCCAATTCCATGCTGCCATTTCATCGAATATCACATCCCTTGATATGATGAGTTTGTCGTTACTTGGGTTCAATAGTCGATAGCCCTTCGACTCCTCGCTATAGCCAATGAATACAAGTCTTTCACCCTTCTTTTCGAATTTATCTTTATTTGGTGACTGATTTAGAGCGTAAGCGATGCACCCAAATACTTTCATATGATCGACTTGAGGCTTTCGCTTGTTCCAGGCTTCAAACGGTGTCTTATTCCGAACAGCTTTTGTTGGTGACCGGTTGAGTATATATACGGCTGTATTAACAACTTCTGCCCATAATTTCTTTGGTATTCCTTTTTCTTCCAGCATGCTACGAGCCATTTCAGCAATAGTGCGATTCTTTCTCTCTGCCACACCGTTTTGTTGCGGACTATATTTCACCGTAAGTTGTCTTTGAATTCCTTCATCCTTGCAGTGATTCATAAATGCATTGTAGATAAATTCACCTCCACGATCGGTTCGTAGAGTCTTGATTAGATGCCCACTTTGCCGCTCGACTAGGGCCTTGAACCGAAGAAATACAGAGAATGCTTCGGACTTTTCACTCAGAAAATAAATCCACATCATCCGAGTGAAATCATCGACAAAGAGAATAACGTATCTCTTATTGTTTAGTGGAGGCGTCCTTGTAGGGCCAAATATGTCGGCATGAACCAACTCCAAAGGTGTTTTTGCCGTCCAAGATGTTTTCGGGAATGGAAATCTATGCATTTTCCCGTAAATGCATCCTTCACAAATTCTATTTTCTTTTTCAATTTTAGGAAGACCAATAACTATATTTTTTTATTTTAATAAGTGCAACCCTTTATTATGTAAATGACCATATCTCAAGTGCCATAAATAAGAATTTTCAAATTTTTCCATTTTCAAGGCACAATGGTCATTTAGTGGCAAAGTTAGACGAAAATTTTTATTTAGGGCCATATCGATATTTGCCACTGTTGTGTTATTTTTCTTATCAATGATTTTGCATTTATTATTATCAAAATTTACCTAATAACCTTTTTCTAAGAGTTGACCAACACTTAATAAATTTGTAGCTAGATTCGGCACGTAAAGAACATCATGAATAAATTTCTTTTTACCTTGCCTAGTGCGGACAGCAATGACACCTTTTCCTTCAACTTTCTGAACTTTGCCGTCTCCAAGTTTTACCTCCGATGTGAAGTTTTGGTCAAGCTCCTCAAATATGTCGCGGTTGCTCGTCATGTGGTTGCTGCATCCACTGTCAATATACCATGTGTCTTGCGACTCTTTTTCGACTTTTAGGCAAGAATAGAAAACTTGGTCTTCCTCCACTTCTTTTGTAAAATTAACCCTTTTCGTTTCTTGATTCTTTTGATATCGACAATCTCTTTGTGAGTGATTAGGGATTCGACATCTCTTACACTTGAAGTAGCAATCTTGTGAAGTATGATTATTCTTTTTGCAAATAATGCAACATTGATTTCCTTCACCTTTGTTGTTGAGTTTGCGTCTCTCTTGATTTCCTCCGTTGTAATGATTCTTCTTTTGAAATGCTCCTTTTTTGAAGTCAAGTTTGCTTGAGTCATTCTCCGAAAACTTGTGTTTGGATTGGAATGCTTGCTCGACGGACTGATTTGTCGACCTATTGATTCTTTGTTCATGAGCTTGTAGTGAACTCATGAGTTCGAAGGTCGACAACTTTGATAGGTCCTTTGATTCTTCGATCGCAGTAACACAATGGTCAAACTTTGGAGGTAAGCTTCGCAAAATCTTCTCGACCACTTTCTTGTCTTGAATAGTATCTCCAAGACATTGAATTTGATTTACGATAGTTGAGACTCTAGAAAAAAAATCTCCAATATTTTCACTTTCTTTCATCGATAAGTTGTCGAAATCTCTCCAAAGAGATTGCAACTTGATCGATATTACTTTATCATTTCCCCGAAATTCTTTTTGTAAAACTTCCCATGCTTCTTTAGCTTTTCTTTTATTAAAAATTCGAGGATAGATAGATTTACTTACCCCCTGTTTTATATATCGAAGTGCCGTCGCATCTTTCTTTTGATTTTCTTTGAATTGTTTTTCTTGTGTAGTTGTCCATTTGGTCGGATCTCCTTCAGCGGGTGGCTTTGGATACTCCTCTTCTATAACTTCCCATAAGTCTTGAGAGATGAAAAAATCCCTCATCTCGCTGCTCCAATAATCATAATGCTCTCCTTCAAATATTGGTACTTCACTTGGAGAGTACTTGAACATTGTAGTGGATGAACTTGTCGCCATGATTTATATGATGACTGATCAAAGCCGTCTACACGGCTCTGATACCAAATTTGTTGGAGTAGTAGCGAAAGTGTGATGAGCTTTCTATTGGTGAAAAGCTTTATGCTTAGAAAGTTTTGTAATGTTAGTGGAAGAAATATGAAAGGCACGGCTGATTTAGAATAAGGAATAAGATAAGAGTTGCTGCTCTTTTATATTATTAGAATTTAGCTTATGGTTTTTTTGCTTACTTACAACAATGCATGGTACATCTATTTATACAAGTCCATAGATAAATCTAGATACCTTTACATCATTTTCAATGAGGTAATTCTAGATACTAGATATTTCTTGGTGTTAAGTACTAGATGCTTCATAGATACAAGATATTTCTAGTAGATAGTAATTTCTAGATGCTAGATATTTGTTGGATGCAATTCATGATGCTTCTAGACATATCTTGAAAATTGCAAATTAACTTTCAACATAGTGTTGGTGCTAGTGTGTGTTCCCTGCACTATCCAAAAGTACCCCAAACTAAACGTTATTGTATAAAGAATGAATATAAAATAGAAAAATTATAGTAATCACATTACCTACTTACATCTGAACTTAAAATTACACTCATAATTCTATTAAAACATCGGTCTGAATCTTCGAATTTGAAAATATTTCAAAAAGTTGCAAGAGTTTATTTTGTTATTAACCACTTTTCTCTTTTCATTGGAGATCAGATTTATTCAAAAAGTAATTCCCAACCAGTTGAATGAATTAATCGAATATTAAACTCATAATCTTGAAATTCTAATAGCTTTAAGAAAATACCAATTCGTGATTCAACTTAAGGTCAATAATTGATTCAACATAACCTTGAAATTGTAATAGCTATGAGCAAATTCTAATAGCTATAAGCAAAAAGAAGGGCGTACTCTTTCGGTTTTCCCTTCTTTCTCAGTCAACATGGATCCGCATCCTCATACAGAAAACTTGAAATGTGCCTGCAATTCGAAAATCAAACCTAAACACTTTTAGATCGGTAAAAGCATGAGAGAAATATTCAATTAGAAGTACACAAAGAAGATAATTCAATATGTACCCTAGAAAATAAGGTTCAATCGCAATGATGCGGTTTTTTAAGCTTTCTAGGTTGTAGAAGTGATATCTTCGAGAAACAAAACATAGAGAATTAGAAATTCAATGGCGATTTAGGTTACCAGCGGAGGCGGCGGATAATGAGTTCCGATAGCTGCGAACGAACGGGAACAACACCGTGAACGATCGCAATGGTGAGAGATCCTCTTCGGGCGGCGATTACTGTGAGAAGTCACAAGCGATGGCGGCGATTAACTCTCGGCGTCTTCAGAGCGGCGGCGATTCACTTCCGGCGACTTCAAAGCTGCGGCGATTCACTTCCGGCGACTTCAAAGCTGCGGCGATTCACTTCCGACGACTTCAAACCTGCTGCGATTCACTTCCGGCGACTTCAGAACGGCGGAGAAGATTCGCGAACCAGCGATGGCAGCTGAAGAAATGAAAACTTTTTGAGTGTTAGGGATTTACAGAACAGCTATAACACACACGGTTAAAATTTAAAATTAAAAATATTAAAAGCAAACATTACAAACCGCTGACATCACCACCGTGGTGGACGTGCTGTAATCCACCTCAGCTATTTGTTGCCGTGGTGGAAGTAACAATATCTACATCAGCTACTACAGCCGAGGTGGATATTTTGCTTTCACCATTGGCTTTTAGCGGTGGTTATTCTTCCATTGTGAATACTTCATTTCCTTGTAGTGATATAACCAAACAACAGCCATTGTTGACTCTCACTCAACAATGCACATAGCACAAACACTAATTATGGCGAGACTGAAACAAAATGTTAATTCCTTTTAAGCTCCTTCACAAATTAAGAATTGGTTCTCTCTCTGTCTCTTCTCTTTCCTTCCCCTTCCATAAACACCATTTTTCTTCATTTTCCACACAATTTAGACCCAGCGACCACAAAGACAATAATAAATAATAAAAATAATGTAGGTCTTTGTTTTAAAAATAACACATTTGAAGAATTGTGAGTATTGCTAGAGATACTTGGATCGAGATCTCCCAATTGTTATATAATACGAAAAACATGATTATTATCTAACATTAACATTTGTATTACACTGCAAGAAAATAGGCATCAGAGACGAAAATCACACTACAAGAAAACTCGGGATCAACTACAAATAAAATTGCAACAAACTCAATTTCGTAGCTAGGGTGATAGCTTAACTATGAATTGTCCGAAGGTAAATACAATTTAAATGTAAAGGAACATACAGAAATAAGTGGGCTACAGAATAGCTACGATATAGCATCGAATTCGCAACGAATAATATATTTGTTGCAATTTTCATTTCTAATGCAACGAATTAGCTATTAATATATTCAAAACTAAAAGGTATTTAATATAATTTTGGTGATCTCGTAATCTAGGTGATGTGTTAAGATAGGTATTAACCCAATTATCTCTTCTAATTATTAATTGATTTCGTAATTCTAATATTAATTCTTGATTGTTATAGTCTAAGCTTTCTAAAGTATTAAGACAATCAATAAAAGAGTTCAAGATATGAGTGAGTATGTGCATGTAAATAAATTATGAATGCAATGAAAAGTTTTATGCAAATTTATAAAAACGGGTTGAAATTCCTTTTTTTTTTTAAATATATATAATTATTCTCATAGGTTTTTAATAATTTTAAAAGAAAATAAAGGATCCAAACTGAAAACAACTTAAAAATTTTGGACCTTTTGACCAAGTCAACAATAGTGGCTGGGGCTAGTTCTCCAAAATGGGGCTATACACTTAATTCTTTATGCAAAACACTTGATTTTTTATGCAAAATGGTGCTATTTGCTTAAATTTCGATGAAACTTCATGGGGACCATGCCCATTGACTAGCAAGTTAACTTTGTTTGAAATCTTGTCATAATTATAAAAACATGAATAAGATATAATTAAAATATATTATAATAAATAATGAGATTACTAAAAAAAGTTTTCCTAGTCACTTTTCACACACGAAACTCTAGACAGTACAAAATTATTTATTTGATTTTTTATATTTTTTCAATAAATATTTATTTTCTCAAATTTAAATTAGTTTGAAATATAAAATTTTAATATTTTCGAATTTCTTAGAATTATTTATTTTATTTTTTTATAATTTTATCTTTAGTATTGACTTTTCGCCTGATTTCTCTCCAGATTTTGGTGCCACAGTTAATTTTCCCTCTACATGCCAAAATTCCCAAATTGGATGCCACGTAAACATTGTCCGGTCAATTTTGAATTTTTCAATGGAATTTTGTACTCAAATTGCCAAATTTCTCGCTATAGTATAACAAAATTGCCAATTTTACCCTTTTTTGTATTAAAAAATGTACACGACCCTTTTATGTACCAAAATTGTAATTTTTCCATTAATTGTCTATTCAATTAAGATTGATTATTTGCATCAATTGAATCAAGAAGAAAATAAATAATTACAGTTGACCAATATTTCCTATCATACAGTAATATTCTCAATTTTGCATGCTTACTTCAACCTTATTTACTTTTTACTAATAGTAAAACTTTTAAATCAAGACTTCGATTCTGCCCGTTTTACAAGGTAAAATTATTAGTTTGTAAATATAGTGTTTTCAGACTTGAGTTTTGACCCCCGCGGTACGGTAATAACTAATTAGGTTCAATTATAACTTTTGACATAATTTATATTTTTATACCTCTTTTGTTATAGCCAGAATTTTGGATTTTGGGGGACCAAACTCAAAGTAAATGGAGAAAACGTGATATTTTTTTACTTTGGGGGACGAAATTCAAATATAAAAAATTTTATAAGGTAAAAAAATAAATTTTCAAAATTGAAAGGAGGCATTTAATAATTTGAGGGGCATAAATGTAATTTATAATTAAAAATTAAAAAATATCTATAAATTAAAAAACAAAAAAAAAATTGAGTGGGCACTGCCCCCTTCTATCCACTTAAATCCGCCCCTGCACATGGGGAAGATGGCTTCTTGATGAGCATTTCTGAAGTAGATTAAGAAACAAGAAGGAAGAGTCATGATTGACTTTTTCTGTGATTCTGTAAGTAGCATGGGATAAGATATAAAATGTAATAATAAATATAGAGAAATTACTAAAGACAGTACTCGTGAACTACGCAGTCAGAATTGTCGTGCGTATCAAATCCACACCGTATCATCAAATCACATTTTTTAAAATTTCATTTTTCATTTTTGTATATATATAAATATATAGGATCAAGATCGAATACATACCCTATCTTAGATAAAATCTAAAATCTAATATACACCATTTGATACATTAAATCCAACATTCCAAAAAATAAGGAAGAAACAGGCAGGAAAAAATAGAAAATAGGGATTAGGGGTATAATGGACAAAATGACAAAATTATACATCACCCATTTACAAAAAATAACGGCACATGATCTCCTACAATCTCTCAAAACTGATACCCATGAAAATCTCCACTTCAATATCACAATCTCAACCTAAGATTAACGCAATCAATTTATGGAATCGTATTAACTTCAGATTTCGTTCAATTATCACAAAAAAAAATTCTGAAACTCTAAAAAATTTCTTGAAATCAAGATTGCAAACCCAAAATCTGAAAATATTGAATTCCACATGTTTTCGCTTACATCATTGTTATTTGCTTTGATTTTTGATTTTTGAAGAATCTGTTATTTGTTTTTGTGAAGAATCTGTTATTTTGTGTTTTGATTTTTTAATAACACGCTATATAATATCAATAAATGTTCTGTATATTGCTTAATTAGTAAACTATAATGGTGATATACAATATATTGTTCGTTTACTTTTTTCAATAGTGATTTGAACACATTATACAGCCTATTATATTACATTATACAGCGTATTATATTACATTATACAGTTCATACAATAGGGATATACAACATGTGATTGTGCGCCTTCCAACAGTCAGTTGAATATATTATACAGCATTTTGTATTACATTATACAGTATATTATAACCCAGTATACAGTATCATATAAGCCATTATACAGTGAATACAATAGCTAATTAATCCATTATATAATAGGTAACAATCAAATATACAGTAAATATAAACAAGGTAAAGTACGAAAATAATGGAAATAAATAAAAATAAAAATTTGACTGAAAACACAAAAACGCGAAAAAACCTATTAAAACGATGGAATTTGGGCTCAAGAGGGTGGTGCTCAGCATACTTATGATAAGTATCTGAGTTATTTTTAAAACGACGTTTCCTACTAGATTGAAGTAGAGCTTGGGACCAAATTTCAAAAACAGTTTTTGCCTTTCGGAAATTTAAAATATATATTTTATTATTATTATTTTTAAAGCAAAACGCAGTGCATGAGTGGTGATATACAATGTGGTATTTAGTGACATCACAATTAGTGATTTTTTAAACCATCACACAGTAGCTTATAAACCATTATACAGTAGCTTATAAATCATTATACAGTAATTACAACGGTGGTATACAGTATGTGATTAGTGACATACAATTAGTGATTTCAAACCATTATATAGTATCTTATAAACAACTATACAGTACGTTATAACATTTTATACAGTATCTTGTTTGAATTGCAGCTCAAACTTATGGGTTTTTGATGGATCTGCTGCATTTTGTCACTTATTTTTTCAGTTTTTGTGTTTTGATTATAATTATATAAATGAAAATGGGTTCTTTTATGTTTGAATAAATGTCGAAATAGAGTTATGTTTCTTAATTTCAATCCTGCAGCTCAATTAGTCTTGCTGTAAAGCTCTTATCTTTTTTTCTTACATTTCAAAGTAGTAGGACTTTTTAGTATAAATAATAGCTTTTAACATAACGGGATAGGTTATAAGATACTGTCTTGTAACTGTATGATGCATAAAAACACATTGTATAATAGGTTATAAGATACTGTATAATATGTTATAACATACTGTATAGTTGTTTGTAAGATACTGTATAATGGTTTGAAATCACTAATTGTTTAAGTAACAACAACAACTTCTTCTTCTTCCGCCATAGCTGTTCTTGAGGAGAAATCATCATCATCATCATCAGTAACAACACAGAATTGACGATGATGATGAATCGATCTTGATGATTAATTCTGTTTTATGATGAATAATGTAATTGTAATTGGAAAGATTTAGGTTCTTCGAACTGATCGAATTGTTCTATGAACACTTCTGTGAACTGATCGTGTTAATGAGATGATGAATAATGTAATTGTAATTGGAAAGATTTATTATAATTGGGGATAAAGGAATCTGTTATAGCTTAATGAGTGGGATTTGATTTTGATCCTACATGAGTTGGTTAGATTTCATTGACTAAAATGCCCCTGCATCATTAAAAATAATTATACAAATTGAAAAAGTTAGTTAAATCTGGACATTGGGATCAAATGGTATCAATGGTGTATATTGGGTTTTAGATCTTATTTAAAGTAGAGGGATGTATTTGATCCATACCCTAAATATATATATATATATATATATATAGTAATAATAATAACAAATTTTATTCTTCAGGTTCATCTAACAGACAGCCCTCGCTATAAATTAGTAATAGCGCTCCTCCTTTGCAATTGCCAAGAACGTTATAATTACAAGCATATATATATATAAACAACATAAAATATATACATACATCATGGCTGCTGTCAGCATTTTTCAGGGTCCAACTTTGAAGGTTTATGGCCGGAGAAGCTTATGTGCTGATCTTCATACTTCATTTAATTATTGTACAGTATTTCCGAAGAGCGAATTAAAGCATAAGCAATGCAGGAGTAGAGGCTTACCCTTGATTAAACCGATGGCTTCTGCCACCGCTCTTGATGGTCCAGAAGGGAGTACTCTCCGCCCTGCTGTGAAGCCTTATCGCCCCAGCTTGTGGGCTGATATGTCATTCTCTTTTGATAAACAGGTTAATATTATTTAATTATTATTTCATCTTTAATTGTTTTATTGTAACATTAACCCCTTGTCGTAGATTTTTAATGATTTTATGAATCAAACTCATAAACAAGATTATTTGTTCTCATCATTGAAGCTACACGAAAGCTATGCTGAGGCTATAGAAGGACTGAAGGAAGAAGTAAGGAGTATGGTGATGGGTAAAGACAGTAAACCAAAAGATAAAATGATGTTGATCGACACACTTGAGCGTTTGGGGGTGGCATATCACTTTGAGCAAGAGATTGAAGACCAGATTCAACTTATCTTCAAATCTCATGCGGAAGACAACGATGATCTTTTCACTACTGCACTTTATTTTCGTTTGTTTAGACAACATGGCTACGATGTTCCTTCTAGTATGTTTTTTTTTTTACATTCATCCGTTACAGTAATTGTTGTTTAATTTCGTAAATGGAAGTACTCTTAGGAAGCCTTGAGACTCTCTAGATCCTAAGACAAACGCAATCACTTGTTATGATGGATTTTACTTCCACTTCATAAACAGTTGTGATTGTTCTGCGATCTGAAGTCAACCTCCTAAGAATAGTTCCAATAAAAGCTTCAATTTTGCTTACAAAATGTTCAAATTAAGTGTCTAATATGATGAGATGGTTCTTGAAACAGGTGTTTTTGATAAATTCAAAGATAAGGACAATAAGTTCAACAAAACCCTTATTCACGACGTTAACGGGTTGCTAAGCTTGTACGAAGCGAGTTATTTAAGGTATCACGGAGAAAATATATTAGAAGAAGCCATGGTGTTCACAACCTATTACTTAAATCAGGCCAAAATGCAAGTAGGCTCTTATCTCCAAGAAAAAGTGACACGAGCATTGGAACAACCAATTCACAGAGGTGTTGAAAAAGTTGAAGCCCGTTATTACATCTCAATATATGAGAAAAATGAATCAAAGAATGAGCTGCTTCTCACACTAGCCAAATTAGATTTCAACTTCTTGCAGAATTTGTACAAGAAAGAAATCGCTGATATTTTCAAGTACGCGACTACATTATTTAATTATTAGAATATTTTGTTGAGAATACTTAATTGGGAAGAAATAAAACTAGAAATTATGGGAAATTTGCTTCTTTTTTTTTTATAACTTCTTTTTGTTTCAATGTTACAGGTGGTGGAAGGAGTCGAATTTTACGTCAAAATTTCCATACATGAGAGAGAGAGTGATGGAAAGCTATTTTTGGATGGTGGGAATCCACTTTAAACCTGAGTATTCTTTCTCTCGGTCAGCTGCCACTAAGGCACTAGTACTGGCTACAGTTCTGAATGATACATATGGTAATTATGCTACACTAGAAGAACTAGACATTTTCACGGACATATTGCAAAGGTATGCACACTGCTTTTTGGAAACCAAAAATTGTAATATCGATCTCATATGATATCTATCGCAACCTTAGTCCTATTATTTTCAAAGTTGCAAAAAAAAAATCATTAGACGTACTATTTATTTTGAATTGTTAGTCCCATTCGTTAAAAAAGGACGAAATTTGGCGCAACCATTGCATGCTCCGTTAAATTAAGACTGATCACGTGCAAGACACGTACGTGACCAAACAAATAGTTTTCGTTCGTTTTTTTAACGTTGGAACTCAAAACACACCCAAAAAAAAATCATATGAAAACAATTTTGCAAATTTTTAAATAATGAGACTAAAATTATAAAGGAACCTATCTTATATATGAGACTAATGCTGCAGTTTTCTCTTTTAGTAATACATAAAATGGAACGATATTATAATTTTTTTATTTATTTGTTCACGCACGCATTAAGAAGCATGTAAATATGTATAGTATGGAAATGCAGTCTCTATATTATACAAATATACATACATATTGATAAAAATACAAATATACATGAAGTGGGTTCTCAATTTTTTAGGTTGTGATACATAAACAAACGAAAGAAAAATTTACTAGCCCTATTGTTTTTCCAGGTGGGATATTAACGAAATTGATCGACTCCCAGATTACATGAAGATTGCTTATCAATTTTTTTTTAGCGTACGCGAAGAGTATGATCATGAATTGCCAAAACTTGGAAGATCTAATTATGGAATATCTTGTGTCATGGAAGCAGTAAGACCACAAAATTTTACTTGTCATTGTATAAACTCAATTTAGATTTTTTAAATCTTCAGATAATTTTTACACATATAGACACTTAATGGGGAAACGCATTTTTAATCCCATATCTTTTTTTATTTCTGATTTAGCCTCATTTGTTATTGGATTTTCATATTTAATCCCATAACTTTTAATATATCTCACATTTGGTCCTGGTCCATATTTCCGATCAAAGTTTAACAATAAACCTCTGCTCCATTAGTCAACATTTTTGACCCATCTTTTTGGGAGAATTTGTGCGTAAATGATACTCATACACGAATTTTATTTAGTATTACGTCGTTTCTATTCGATATCCTGTGCCACTCACACACGTATCCTCTCGAAAAAACTAGTAAAAAATGTTGACTAACGGAGCAGGGAGGTTTGACCGTTAAATTTTGGACTGAAATTTAATTTGGTTGGGACTAAATGATATACATTTTGAAAGTTGTGGGATTAAATGTGAAAATTTCAAGACGAATAGGACTAAATCGAAAATTAAGAAAATATATGGGACGAAAGGCAATTTACTCAACTCTCAACATATGAAAGTACTCATACAAAATGTTTTGGTCTTTTGGAGCATAAACAAACTGCAAACGCTTACTACAAAAAGGCCAAGTGGTACAAGGGCGGAGAGATGCCAACATTTGAAGACCACATTTCCAATGGATACCATGCAAGTGCCGCCGCTGTGATCTTGACAGCAATCTTCTTGGGCATGGAATCTGCCTCAAAAGAAGCTTTTGATTGGCTCATGAGTGAGCCTCAAATTGTGGTGGCTGGTGGTTTCATAACAAGACATATGAATGATATAGGCAGCTACGAAGTATGTTCTTCTCAACCCAAATATATATTTTCTGCATGACAAATTTCAATAGTCACAAATTGACACTCACAAACACATCACTATGTAAAAAGAAAAGAGAGAGCCCACATCAGTTTCGTAACTTAATTTTATACTCGTTTTTGTCCTGTTTAGCCAATTTGGTCCTCTAACTTTTCCAATTGCTGCCAATTTCATCCCATAAGCCCACAAAATTTGAATTCTCTAAAATGGCATCTTTTGGGCGGAAATTGACGTCCGCGGAGAGCATTTATATAATATATATTTAATTAAGATTGTTAATGAGCCCAAACGACTCGAAGTTTAGCTTGAATTTTTCCAAGCTTCAACCGAATGTTAGGACTTGAAATATAAATTTTAGCCGACTTGAAAGGTAGGCTGACTGGATATATGTGTGTGTATATATTATGTAAATAATAGAAATAATATACTATCATGTAAATGGATCTGAATGTCAATCACAATTCATAAGCAAAACATCGTAATATCAAGGATAATATGGAGAAAATATACAAAAAATTATAGAGAGAATAGGTCTTTTAATTAACATTCTGGATCCGGTTTTGATGAAATTTAGTATGGATCAAACTTTTAAATTTGATGATTTTAAAGTATTTTGAAATTGTCTGTTTTTTCCTTATTTGGTAAACCCATCATATTATTTGTATTCAAGCCGACTCGGGTTCGCTTGAAGTTCGCGTTAATTTTTATGCCAAGTCCAAGCTTTGAGTACAAAAACTTTTTAGTATCGACACGAGCATGAGTCTAAGCAGTCTCAACTCACTCAACTTGATTGACACCCCACATTTAATACATGGTTCTATCATTAGCTCCCTCTCTCTCTCTCTAATATATAGTTTAATTAGCACGAAGACACGAACATTTAATATATCCTAACTTCCCACTCACTCTCTCTCTCTCTCTCTATATATATATATATTTTAATTATTTTCTCCCAAAAAATTTAATCATTTTTTATTTACAAGTTTTCATTTATGAAAAAAATATGTTGCCACATATCAAGCAAAACTATTCATATAAAATAAAAAAAATTAATTATTTTTTATTTACAAATTTCATTTATTAAGCACACGCATCGAGTGTGCCAACGCGACTATTGTGTATAAAGTCGTAGCAATTAATGACAAACTACTCTCTTATACTTAATATGTGATCTTTTCAATTGAAGCGGGAGCACGAGGAAGGGGTATTTCCAACACCAGTTGATTGTTACATGATAGAAAATGGTGTGTCAAAACAAGAAGCTCTAGATAAGATTCATGAATTTGTTGAAGATCAATGGAAAACTATAAATAAGGAATGGGTTGTAAGTTGTGTACCAAGGCATTGGATGAAGCCTGCTCTCAACTATGCACGTGTTCAAGATGCTTCATACAAGGGCGGTAAGGATATGTTTACGAGTCCAGAGGAAGGGTTGGGGCAAGACATTTTTGCTCTATTTGTCAATCCCATTGTTATTTAATGTTGTATCTCAAAGAACGGATCATAATAAGAGCTCTTGGAGTTGATTGGGTCCAAAGACATTTTATCATTTTATGGAAATTTCAAACAAAACTTAAACTTTTGATATTTTTAATTGATTCAGTTATATATGCAGTTATAATGTCAAAGATATGGGTAAATTTCACTTTATGTCTTGTACTTGAGATGTTTTACCCCAACCTATCCTTTAATTGCATCACTTTGTTCCAAAGTGCTCTTAAAAATATTTTAAGTGTTATTAGGGTAAATTCCATTTATTCCATGTATTTTGACATAACTACACTTTCAATGCATCACTGTACTCATTTGTACTCATAAAAATGTTCTAATACCATTGTTGTTGTTGTCATAGTTTCTATCAAATTTGGATCTCTTTATATCATGTGATCTTAGAAACACTAAATAACAAATCCTTTACTTTACAAATTAATTAGTTCACAAAATTAAATTAAATACTATTATTTTATTATTAAGATGTCTAAACTTAAAATATTCAAAAAATAATAATCTATCATTTCGAAAAATAATATGGCATCACAAAATTCTAAATCAACACGTTTAAGAAGAAAAAGTTAAATAAAAAAATTAACTTGTTCTTTTCCGAAAATATGATTTTCTTTAAAAAAAATATTTACCATGTTGAGATAAAAACAAATAGATTCTCTTAAGAATTTTTTTTGAAATAAAAAATCATTGCTATTAAAATAATTATTAGTGACAAAATATCAAATGACAATGTCAAAGTTATCACTAGTAATAACTTTTAAGTGACAAATTTGTTTTTTGTCACAAAAACAATTTTCACAAATCCAAATGTACTGACAAAAGTTGTATACAATTTGTCATTCTCAATAATTAGTGACAAATAATCTATTGTCATTATTGACTATTGGTAACATGCATTTAGTAACAACTCGACGATAATAAATATAGTTGTCACACTACTACAAAAATGACCTTTGGCAGCGGTTTTTTTGGGCCTATGGCAGCGGTTTTAACCGCTGTCAAAGGTACCGCTGGTATAGGGGTGGACCTATGACAGCGGTTACAAAACCGCTGTAATAGGTCTACCTATGACAGCGGTTTCCTGAACACCGCTGCGAAAAAACCAAAAAAATAAAAAAAAATTACGGACCTGTGGCAGCGGTTCTACAGAACCGCTGCCACAGGTGGACCTCTGGCAGCGGTTCTGGGAAAACCGCTGCCAAAGGTCTCACCTGTGGCAGCGGTTTTTGGGAGAACCGCTTCCACAGGTGAGACCTTTGGCAGCGGTTTTCCCAGAACCGCTGCCAGAGGTCTTACCTGTGGAAGCGGTTCTCCCAAAACCGCTTCCACAGGTGAGACCTTTGGCAGCGGTTTTCCCAGAACCGCTGCCAGAGGTGAGAACTGTAGCAGCGGTTCTGCAGAACCGCTGTTTTTTTTTCTGTTTTTTTTTTAATTATTTATTGCGCTGTCATGATAGTGCCTGTAATATGCAATGATCCAATCAACAAATTTCAACTAACAACAAAACATATTCAACATAAGCAAACATCATCCCAAACTTCAATATTACCATCTTTAATCTCCAACAAAATATACAATTAACTAATTAAATTACTAATGACCTTACGAAATACAATAAATCAAATCTCAATTTATAGCAAGTCACAATGTACAAAAACTAAATTACCTAATTTCTAAGGAGCTGCTAAGAAAATGTAACGTGCAACTTCGCAGCGTACTTCATCAATTTGCTCATCAGTATAGAAGGATTGACAATCCTTAAAGTACTGCAAGATATATGTATATATATAGAGATTAATTGCAAAGTGAAATAACATTTCAATTACCTACCAATTAAGGTTTAATAATTTCAAAAGTAATAGAATTAAGTATATATATATATATAAGGATTATGTATACCGCTGTTGGGATTATAGATAGTCCGTGGCTAATAATCTCTTTCATGAATCTCATAACGAAATAGCCACAATCCACCTCGTTGGTCTGCCGGGGGCACTACAAAAGCAATCAAACTTACATTGTATTAGAAGACGAACTTCTATACGAATATATAATCTCATGAACCTAGAAAACGCTAACCTTTATAGTAAACCATTTACAGTCCGAGTTTTTGGATTTGTTGGATTGGTTGTTGCAGTTTGCACGAAATATGTGCACAGCTCTATAAAAAAATATAAAAAACAAGAAAATATGTTAAAAACAAGAAATTATGTGAAATAAATACAATTTAAAAAAATATTAAATATAATGGATACATTGATTGAATGAAAAACTTACTGATTGAATTTTAGCATCATATCATCTCGGTATTGCGGCTCACCATGCACAGAATCCAGATAGTAAACAATCTCTTTAAATGGATTAATTGCAAGCAACAACCAATGACCCCTACAAAACATTCAAAAGATAGTTGAAAATTTGTTTTGCGTAGCTAGTTTTACAAATTAAAATCGAGTCTTTAGTAGCTCACCCGGTGTTGTAAGGTGCAAAAAATAACTTATTTTGTTGTGTACTCTGCATCATAGCACGTGCTATGTACTGCACTTGTTGAACTGACGGGTCTGTTTGAGCAGCTATGGAATGTGGGCTAAGGAACCCGAAACTTGTTTCTTTTCCTTCGGGGATCACGTAGTTAAACCACAAACACCTAAATTGAGCATAAAAAATGAATTTCGAGTGACGAAAATAATCGTAGTTTAGATGTAATAAAATAATTAAAAAACTTACTTTATGTACGCTGTAATGATAGAGGCTCCTATTTCTTGTCTACACAGAAGGTGATAGATCTCCTCCCTCCCAATGAACTCTGGAAATGAAACATTCATAATGGCTTCGTCCATATATATATTGATCTGGGCATCAATCTTCATCATCTTCGTGTACTTTCCCAGAAATACAAGGTCATTAGGGAGTCCATCTAGTTGAAGATCTGCACATATGTCTACTTCACCTGCAGGCTCGGCCACTTGAGATTTTCCTTTGACAGTTGACCGCTTCGACGTCCCTGACTTACGGTTTGCAGATGATTTGGACTGTTTAAGCAAGAAAATAAAATATAAATGTTACACACCAAAGTATATTTAGTAACCTCAAACAAATTGTTATAATTTATTAATGACTAGCTATTAATTACATACCGGTGCAGCAGTGACAATGACAAGACTCGCTGGCCAAGCAACAAAGGTACCCAGCGCATGAGAAATGGAGAATATTTCATCATTGAGAGGGACGGGCAGGAGTGTATTAGCCTCAACTGCAGTGTCAATGCGCACTTTCACATTGTTGGTGGCTAATTGACAGTTGTGAAGTGTTCTATCAGTCTCTGATCGATTGTATAGCTGTCCTTTAGCCACCACACGATATGATGGAGATGAAAGTGCTAATTGACATGGAGTGATACCCTACACACACACGTATATATATATATACAACATTATATTAGAAAGTTTTGTATGATTTACAGAAAATAGAGAGTCGCAAGTTATATGATTAATAAACAAGTTCAAATATTTTACCTCAGGAAGCATCTTATAACCTGGTTCTGGGCTGCTATCTTTCAAAGAAATGACGTCATCTTCATGTGGCTGACGCGAGCTAGGGGCTTCCAAAACATCAATTCGTTGTTGCATGGCAACCATAGTTTCGGAGAGGTTTTTCACTATGTTTCTCAAGTTTTCCATCTCCTTTTCTGAAGCAGGCTTTGGATCCTTAAAATAGTCTCTTTGTGAGACCCCAAAGCCAACACCCCTAACGCGACCCGGATGCTCTTTCCTTTTAATAGCTTTAGCCAATAGGTCATCTCGACTCGTGTAAGTTCCACTATGGCTAGTGCTCTCTTGTGAAATGCTCTCCTGTAATGATATATTTTTAAAAATTAAAAAAAATAGTGAACCTTGTGCTTTTAATAGTATTTCAATAAAACAATTAATAGAGCTAAAATTGCCAATAACTCACCATTTCATTCACCACTCTTCTAACATTTTCGTTATCAATTTGATTTGTCGGATCGGAACGCGAAACCCTCCACACGAGTGCTCGTGTCACATCTGTACAATCGGATCCCGCATCCCTTCTTTTATTTATCTGTATTTTCATAAAAAAATATATGTATGCATTAACATAGAATTATTATTAAAAAAATTGTAAGGATTCACTGCTAAATGAACTACATACCTCCATTTGCTCCACAACAGCATCTCCAAAACTCCCTTTCCGGTAAGGATATTCAGGGTTCTTTGCTCTTTCCTGATTGTCAATGCTTATTTTCTGTTTATTACATTATCAAATTATTAGCTAAATATAAACGCAATAACCAACAAATGAAACTGTAAATTAAAATGACTAGCTACCTGCCAAGGTTCACCTAAGCGAACCTCTAAAAATGCCGCCCAATCGGCTTGGGATATCTCATATTGTGGAGGTGGGTTGACATTAACATTTCCATCATCATCTCGCACATACTTTCTGCTTATGTAGCTCCTGAAGTTACGTGCTAGCCTCCCAGCTTCTGCTAGTACGTACTTTTGTCGACTTTCGTCAATATCAAACGCCAACTACAAAAAACAAACAATAAAGTATATATAAAATTATAATTTAGAGAATATGATAATATATTAACACTTACAAATAAGATAATATCCAAATTACCTTCATCTCATCCCAAATGTTTTTTTTTGTTGCTGACGGGACTTTGCGCCAAGTACTAATGGCAATCGACACCTTCTGCCGAACCTGCACGCCTATATACCCAACAAATATTGATTTGTTGGGGTTAATTGGCTGACCTCTGTCATTCCAGCCGACAGGTAGCCTTATGCCTTTACTTCTGGCATTGACAACTTTTTTCATAGCAGAGACACCTCTCCGTATGTCCTTCTCATGACCGCTATCTGATCCATATACATCATCGTCGGGAAAACTACCATCAGGATTTGAAGCCATCGACCTACAAAAGACAAATAATACAGAAGTTAGATTCATATAAATTTGGCAGATTCATTTGGCAATAATAAATTTCAAATAGACGTAATAAATACAGAAGTTATCTTCATATAAATTTGGCAGATTCATTTGGCAATAATAAATTTCAAATAGACGTAATAAATACAGAAGTTATCTTCATATAAATTTGGCAGATTCATTTGGCAATAATAAATTTCAAATAGACGTAATAAATACAGAAGTTATCTTCATATAAATTTGGCAGATTCATTGGCAATAATAAATTTCAAATAGAAGTAATAAATCACAAAATAAACAAAATTATCCTAAACCACAAAATAAACAAAATTTAATCCTCAATTAAACATAATTAACCCCCAGCTAAACCAAATTAACCTTAAAATCAATCAACCCCTATTTCCCTTAAATTTTCCACAAAAATTGGCAAATCTCAAGAATATAAATTTTCTAGCAACTAAGTATAAATATTGAAAGAAGTCTATCATACAATTATGAAATAAATTCTAATACCTTTCATCGTTTTCTTTTTGTCGTTGGCTTAGCAGTCTTTTGCTTCCCATCGGTACGACCATTTTTTTTAGTACGGCGACGAACTGACGGATTAATCCATATCCCCTCTTGGTGATCTTGACGCATATACAATTCATCATCACTTATATCCAAGTCATCGTCACTATCAATTGATTGTGAATCACCTAAGGAGATAGGGTTTTCTCCATCATCTTCACTTTCTTCATAATCACCTTCAATACATGTATTTTTGTTTGCCGATAAAACAATGGACCACCTCTTATCAATAGGATCGGTAACAAAAAATACTTGTTTAGCTTGTGACGCTAAAATGAAAGGTTCATCTTTGTATCCCACTCTTTCAAGGTCTACTCGAGTGAAGCCTATTTCACTATTATCGACACCATGTTTATTGTCAACCCACCTACACCCAAATACAGGCACCCGAAACCAACTATAATCAAGCTCCCATATACGTTCAATCACCCCGTAATATGATAAATCGGCATAGATAGGATTATTATCTTTCGCACTTGAGATATGCATTGCTTGAGCTACAAGACTCACACCACTATTCTGCATTGTACTTCGTTCGTCTTGGTCTTTTGTATAGAATGTGCGACCATTGATACGATAACCTGAATAACAAAATACTAGTCTGTCCGGACCCATCGACAGCCGTGTCAATTTATCTGAAACTGAAAGCTGTGGATTCTCTTTCTGTTTTTCTTCAAAATGCTTTCGGAACCAATCGATGAAACTCTTATTATGCTCTCTTGAAATCCAACTCTCATTTTTAATTGGATTGAATCTCCTAAGTTGGTTCTTATGCTCTTCAACATATGGGTCAACCTCATCGGTGTTGTGGAGCACATATAGGTGTGCCTGATCCCTTTGTGTAATATGAACACTAGCTAATTGTTTTCCCATTAATCCGACTCCTTCTGTTCCCCCTCCCACAACATGAGACTTTGGGAGCTCTGCAACATTAGAATCTGTCAGATACTCTGTGCAAAATGTAATGGCTTCATCAACTATGTACCGTTCAACAATGCAACCTTCCGGTCGACTACGATTTTTCACGTAGCCTTTCAATACCTTCATATAACGCTCAGCCGGATACATAGATCTCATAAAAGCCGGTCCACATAGTTGAGTCTCTCTAACCAAGTGAATGGGAAGATGAGTCATTATATCAAAAAAAGCAGGTGGAAAATACATTTCAAGCTCACACAAAGTGATGACAATTTGTTTTTGAAGTGCAGGAAATTGCTCAGGATCAAACACCTTGCTCCACATTGCTTTGAAGAAGAAACACAATTTAGTTATCGTGTCTCTCACCTTTTTTGGCAAAATGGCCCGTATAGCAATTGGTAGCAAATGATCCATGATTACATGACAATCGTGAGTCTTCAAGTGTTTTAGCTTCAAATCCTTCATTGATACAAGACTGCTAATGTTTGAAGAATACCCTTCTGGAACTTTCACTCCATTAAGAAACTCACATAATGCAATTTTTTCTTTCCTGGCTAGAGTGTGAGCTGCTGGAGGCAAATAAGTACGTTTCCCCTTATTTGTTGGTGTCAATTTTCCTCTTATCTTCATTTCAACCAAGTCTAACCGTGCCTTTACGCCATCTTTTGTCTTTCCGGGCACATTTAGAAGTGTTCCAATGACGCTATCAAATACATTTTTCTCAATATGCATTATATCGAGAAAATGTCTAACATGTAAAGACGTCCAATACGGCAACTCAAAGAAAATTGACTTTTTTTTCCACCCAGTTTTTGCAAGGCCACATGCAAAAGTCTTTCCAAATTTAACCTCCAAGTCTCTTACATTTTCAAACACTTCTTCACCAGTTAAGCACTTAGGAGCTCGACCTTCTTCTATATTCCCATTGAAAGCTTTCTTCCACCGACGATATCGATGGTTCCGATTTAGCCATCTCCGATGCCCTTGGAATGCATATTTCTGGGAGTGTGTCAATCGATATTGATCTGTACTCTTCACACATATGGGGCATCCACATTGGCCATGTACACCATATCCCTCGAGGTTTGCTCTTGCCGGAAAATCATTGATTGTTCCAAATAACATGACTCTGAGATTAAAATTTTCTTCTCTCAACCCGTCATATACTTGAACACCGGTGTCCCACAACACCTTCAAATCCTCAATTAAAGGGGTCAAGTAGACATCTATATCATTTCCAGGTTGTTTCGGCCCAGAAATGAGTATAGGCATCATTATATGCTCTCGCTTCATGCATCGCGATGGGGGAAGGTTGTAGATCATCAAAATCACCGGCCATGTACTATGTGAGCTGCTTTGCAAGCCATGAGGGTTCATGCCATCTGTAGCCAATACAAGGCGCAGGTTTCTTGATTCTTCACCAAATTCAGGGAAATCATCATCAATCTTTTTCCATTGAGGAGAATCTGAGGGATGTCGAATCTTGTCATCTTCAATCCTTTCTTCAAACCTTCTATCAGCATGCCATGTCAAGTCCTTGGCTAACTCTTTACTACTGTACATGCGTTTAAATCGTGGTATTATAGGCAAATACCACATGGTTTTGACAGGCGTAGATCCATTCTTCTTGTACCGTGAGGCGCCACATTTTGGACAGGCCTTCAATGATGCATAGTCAATTCTAAATAATACGCAATCATTGAGACACGCATGTATCCTCTCATATCCCATGCCAATTGAGGTTAACATCCGTTTAGCCTCATAAGTACGATTAGGTAACACATTATCCTCAGGTAGCATGCTTTTTAATAAACCAAGCAAGTCTGTGAAACTCTTATCACTCCACCCATTGTTGGCTTTTAACTTGTATAGGTTAAGAACTGTTTTCAATCTCGTGAATTTACTACCACTATACAGTGGTGTCTTTGAATCACTTGTCAAATTGTCAAACATTTTAGGACAATTTCGCAAATCCTCCTCAATCACATTTGTCATCTCCTCCAAACGATCAGGCTCATAATCATTCATGTTGAAATCGTGTGATGGATATGATGTACCACCCAAATCATCCAACGGGACACTGCTTTCACCGTGTCTTGTCCAACGTTTGTAGCTTTTATCAATTCCATTACACACCAAATGATCTTCCAACTCACGTGGACTAATTCTCTTTCCAAAACAACAACGTAAACACGGGCAAGTGATCCTAGTTCGATCTGGTGCATGGTCAACCGCAAACTTTATGAACTCTTTCACACCTTTCTCATACTGTTCCGACATACGATCTGCTAAAATCCAACTTCGATCCATTTTGATTCTAAATTAATCAAATTAAACAATTTTATCATCAGTTGATAGTTAAATTAATTAAATAATTTGTATTTTAATTTATTTCCCATTATTCTAGAAAAAATTCAGCAGAGTAACAACGCAAAAATTACTACCAAGTTCTCGACTTAATCTTCACCCGGTTAGGTTGAATCCAACAAAATTCGAATCTGACGATCCGCTAAAATCCAATTTCAATCTTAATTAATTATATTTTCAGCAACTACAAATATTGATCACCAGTCGGATCACATAAATCACATAAAACTATAGATAAAACATTATATTTTCAGCAACTAAGTATAAATATAGATCACCAGTTGGATCAATGTACCCTAAACCACCAAATAACCACAATTTAATCTCAAATCAAACGGAATTAACACCCGACTAACTAAAATTAATACTAAATTCAGTCAAATTCCTAGTTCCCTTAAATTTTTTATACACCCACACATACACAAATACACGCACACATACACAAATATATATACATACACTCATATATGCATACACCCACATATACACAAATACAAGCACACATACACAAATATATATACATACACTCATATATGCATACACCCACATATACATACATCTATACATACTCTATGTGTGTGTGTATATATATATATATATTTATATTTATCTAAAAGAAAATACCAAAACTAAATGGACCACGGCGGCGGAAGCGGAGGTGGGCGGCAGGGGCAGCGGCGGCGGAGGTCGGGGGCGGCGGCGGCGGAGGTCGGCTGCGGCGGCGGCGGTGGTAGAGAGAGAGAGAGAGAAAAACCGAGAGAGAGAGCAAAACCGAGAGAGAGAGAGAAAAACCGAGAGAGAGAGAGAAAACGGGAGGGGGGCGGCGGATGGTGGTGGTGGTGGTGGTGGTGGTGGTGAGAGAGAGAAAAACCGAGAGAGAGAGAGAGAGAGAAAAACCGAGAGAGAGGGCTAGATATCTAGAGAGAGAAAAAGAGATCTAGGGGGGCGGCGGACGGTGGTCTCGCGATGGTGGAGGTGGTGGTGGTGGTGGTGGTGGTGGTGGTGGTGAGAGAGTTGAGAGAGAGAGAGAGTGAGTAGGTGGTGAGAGTGAGAGTGAGAGTGAGGGGGGCCGGGTTGTAGAAAACCCGGCCCTTGTGCCAGCGGTTCTGTCGAACCGCTGGCACATGTCTGTTTGTGGCAGCGGTTCGGCTAGAACCGCTGCCACAAAGTACACTTCTGGCAGCGGTTCGGCTAGAACCGCTGCCACAAAGTACACTTCTAGCAGCGGTTCGGCCGAACCGCTGCCATACGTGCGCTTTGTGGCGGCGGTTCGGCCGAACCGCTGCCATACGTGTGCTTTTTGGCAGCGGTTCTGGCCGAACCGCTGCCACATTCAAAATTTTTTTTTTTTTTTTTTTTTCTGAAACCTATGCCAGCGTTTTGGCTCGAACCGCTGTCATAGGTCCGAACCGAATGCCACTTTTTACAGCAGTTTTCAAAACCGCTGTCATAGGTGCGCTGTAATAGGACTTTTTTGTGGTAGTGTCACTCAATTTGTGGTGTCACTAAGTTGTCATTAATGATAACTTTAAAACAACTTTAGTTACTAAAAATTATTATTGTTACAAAACAAAAAGTGTTATCACTCATTAAGAATATTTAGTAAGTAATAATTTTGACATTGACACTTCAAATTTAGTCATTAGTATTATTTTTTGTTATAGTGAATGTAGAACAAAACAATGACATGAACTATATCTAAGATTAAAAGTAAAATATTGTATGCATTTTAATTATATACTAAAAACTAATAATTAGAAGTTAGTGATGTGACAATTGTTTTTGAATGATGGATTATTTCTAGAAAAAAGTTACTCTATAATTTTAAAAACCATACACTTTAGAGTTAGATATTTGAAAACGAAAATAATTGTATATAATTAAAATTCTAAATAAGAGTATTTTGTTTAAGTTATGAAACGGCAACAAATATTGGAAGATGGTTCTACTATTGCCTCGAGCATGGTTTCTCTTGGAATTGACATTGAAGATATGATTTTAAAAAAAATATTTAACATGTTGACATTTAAATAAATAGATTCTCCTAAGAATTGTTTTGAAATAAACACTGCTATTAAAATAATTATTAGTGACAAAAGGTCAAACGACAATGTCAAAGTTATCAAGTCAAAAAATAATTTTCACAAATCCAAATGTACTGACAAAAATTGTATACAATTTGTCACTTTCAATAATTAGTGACATAGAATTTATTGTCATTATTGACAATTAATAACACGCATCTTGCCAACCATTGATAGAATTTTTTTTGGCTAGAGTTTACTCCTGGACCGTGAAATACTTATCATTTGCAGGATGTGTTTTGCTAATTAAGGTTGTTATTTTGGAGTTCAGATGTTTTGGAGCCAAGGGTTTCCTATGCCTTTAACAGTGCTTCAGGAGATTGACAATTTTGGCCAGTTTGTTGGAAAATGCCAATTTTGGAAAATGCATAGTATGTTGGAAAATGCCAATTTTGGCCAGTTTGAGTATGTAACGTGCTTTTTACTCCGCACCATGCCACATGAAAGGAGAATGGAGATGCTTCTCTAGATATGTTTTTTCTTTTTATGGACATGTAACTTTCAAGCTTGGTGAAGATTGGCTTAAAAATTTAGGGAAATAATTAGCCAGTAATGATGCTTTGTATTTGAATCCCATAATTGTCTAATATTGTATGTCAGAGATGAATCACGTTAACATGTGGTTATGCATGTGATAAAATATTATAAAGAGTAAGTGAAAAGATGCTATACAAGATTCTCCATGGCAAAATGGTATTGTATCTTCTATTGTATTTGCTTATATGCATGACTTATTGCAATAGGAGATGCAAAACTGTTTGCAATAGAAGATCTAAACTGTTTGCAATAGAAGATCTAGTTTGACTGACAATTGTACGTGGAAAAAGGTAATAAATAATAAATAAATTGAGATCATGTTGCAACTCGTTTTGTCTTAATTAGTTGTCATCCAACTATATATTTCTATAAGAAATCATTTAATTTCAGTAGTAATTTTTAATTATATTGTTAGGAGTATTTGTCTCTTTGTCTGAATGGAATCCCTTTTTTTATTGTAAGACAAATTAGAGGTGAAGAACGGCAATTGGTGGTAGCTGAGTTAGAGGTGTAGTTGGCAAACAATAGCTAAGAAAAAGAAAGAAGATGCGGAAGAAATAGTAATGAACTTTAGAGATTAGGGCAGATTAATTAATTTATGCCTTGGCATGTCTAATTTCATTTAATAAATTAGTGGTTTCACACTGTGCTCATAAAATAGTTCAATAAATTAGCTTGGAGGTGATGAATGCAATAGTGTTTTTCAATTTAACTAAAAATGCTACATCTAGTATACATTAAAATGTTCAAGTGTTAAATTGGTACACTTAAAAGGATTAGGGTCCAAATTAGTACAAAATACGTAGTTTAAGGTTTTTTTTTTTTTTTTACCCCATAGATTAGCTCGGATCAACACAATCATTATAAAAGTAAAAAAAACTCACTTGAATTATTTTCGAAAATAAAACCAAAAAAAGACTCACTCAAATTATTTTCGAAAATAAAACCAAACACTAGTTGCTTAATTTGGGATCTCAACATCATTACCACTTGAACTATACTTGATTCATTGGATTACAATCACTAATTTCAATTCTCAATTCATTTACGAATAATACAGTAGTATAATTGGAATAGTTGGAGGTGGAATCCCCTTTTCGATCTCCTCTAAATTGTATTTGGACTTCTATAACTTTAATCCCTCGATTTGGACTTTTTATAACATTAAAGCTGAGGGTTTAACATTGTAATCCTGAATTTTATGAATGATATATAGTATAGTTGTGGAGATTTTAGAATGAAAACCCCGATTCATTCGAGTTCTATAATGTTAGTATGGGGACTTAACTTTGCAATTTTTCAAATGAAACACTATAATTTGTTTTGCACCTTGTGACAGGCAATTTGATGATGTATATGAGTAACACTTTGTTCCGCGTGTCAAAGAGGTGATTCTCATCATACATGTACCATTTTGCTTCACATACACTTCAACCTTGTTTGCTGATGATATTGAGTCTTGAAATTTTTTCGGAAAATGCGCAATACAGAGATTCGTGTAAAAATGATAAAATGTATGTTGTGTTTGTTTATGTCTCTTAAAAATTAGAAAAAAGTTAAAAATGTAAAAAGAAAAAGCTTGTAAAAATGCCAGCAACATATATTTTAACTTAAATTTGAATAGAATTATTTTTTTATTGGTAAAGTATTATAGCTTAATATTCAATTCATTAAAATTAATTTAAACTAATGTTAAAAAGTGTTGTATTTGAAGACAAAATACAAGAAAAAATGTGATGTAAAATTCCAGAAAATCTCCAAATTCTTATCTTCAAAACTATTATAGCTAATTATATTTTAATCAATATCAATATTTCTAACATAATAATATCCTATTTTTATATTTTAATAAAATTATATTTTACTGCTAAACAATGAATAATTTTAACATTTACATTACTTGCAATAAATTTAATAAATAAAGACCAAAATTAAAAATTAGAATGTCCATTTAATATGAATAATTTTTTTTTCCTAATAACAAAATTCCTGAAAAAAGAAAAAGAAAAAAGAAAGTTGGTCATCTTCATCATACACAACCATCCCCCGTCTCATCTCTGCCAAATCAGTCACCCCCGCTGATCTCCGCCAAATCAGTCCCCGCTGCGCCGACCTCCATCACAAGAAAACCCCTAGAAGACAACACACCAAGCAAACACACACCAGAAAATGCACACGCAGACAAAGCAGGAGAGGTGTGGTGCTATCGGGAGGGGCGATACAAGGGTTAGGGAGAGGCTGGGACTACGGGCTGAGATTATTTTTTTTGGGGGGGGGGGGGGGGGGGGGGGGGAACGAACTGGAAGAAGAAGATGGGGTGTTTTCAATTTTTTTTAGTTATTAAATTTGTTGGATATGTTAATATAATAACCCCAAATTAATTGATTTATTTTATTTTGTAGTTTAAATTTTTATTTTTAAACTTTTTTCCTAGCTGCCATTTTTTTAACACTTGTTATTTAGGCATTTAACAACTTGGCAAATTTGCCAAGTCGGCGGTCCACCTAGGCACTATGAGTTGAGAAAAATTGCATTTTTTGTCTCTTGGTATGAGGTCTGTTGCGACCTATAAATCACGGACACTCCAAAATTATCTCCGGGAGCGTGTCGACTCCTGCACGTGTTGAACACGACTAATATCTGCTCAATACAATACATATGATGGGAATTTATAGAATAAGAAGCTAGAACAACCCTTCAATCAAATTGAAATCCCAAGGTAATTTAATTAGACACTAAAAGCTTAAAAGTACTTAGGAAATGTGAACAGACTTAAAGACCTAGACTAAATGCTACTAATTCAAAGAATACTGTTAATTATTTAGATAAACTATTTCATAGAATAGAAAACATTAGGGAGAACTGAAAAGTTACTCGAAATTTCAGCAACTTTTGGAGCTTCTCGGTTGTGCAGACAGCTGTGTGCGTCTTCACGAAAAAATTCATAACTCATTGTAGAGAGCTCGGATTCATGAACCGTTTCTTCCCATGACACTAGACACATAGAGTTATCGACATATATATATGGCACATAATCAGGAGACTTCTAGAACGAAGCAGTTTCGTATTCAAATTAAAGTCAGCTAAAAATCTGTGATCAAGCTATTAGTATTCTATTGAAAATTTGGAATATCATGGACTTCTCACTCAAAGATTTTTACTTGGTATATTTAGCATGATAAGGGAGTCTTCGGTGTCATGTGTGCTTAAAATAAAAGGGTTATGCTGTAATTATATTAAACAAGAAGGGTAACTAGTGTATTAACCCAAAATGAAAAGACTTATATGCTAAGAATAATTAAACTGCATCCCAGAATGGCTCTTGTGCCTTCAATTCTTTTCGTTTTACGGTGACGAGGCAATTAATTATTATCAAACTTAGTCATGAATTATCAATATCTAGTCTTAAAGCACCGGCCACGAGGCAATTAATTATTATCAAACTTAGTCAATAGACTGTTATCGAGAATTTTAAATATTCCTGTCGTGTTATTCGTTGTCGAATTGTCCAATAAATAAAAGGATATATATGATTGCCCTTTCATTAATGACTGGAGACAATGTTATGCCATTTCGAGGTGATTAAGTATTTGGATGTTTGGCTATAAATATTAAATGCTTTCAACACATTAAGTACGAACTACACATATAAGCAAAAAAGATTCTTAATTCGTATTAAAAAATAAAATAAAAAAATCAAAAATGCAGATGTGTTTACGTTTACCAGCAACCTCTCCATTACCAATCAAGACTGTTATCTCTTCCTCAAATCATATTTCTTCACTTAAGCTTTGCAGCCCCCAAAACAAAATTTATAAGCAAAAAATGACTAAAATTACAAAAAGTTCGAAGATAACGGACTAATTTTGCAATGCATCAACTTAAAGAACTAAAACGCAAGGAAAGCCAAGTTGACAGACTAAAGAAATAATTTTCCCTTTTAGTTTTAGATATTTGAAAAAGTGTATATAATTAAAATTCTAAATAAGAGTATTTTGTTTAAGTATTGAAACGGCAACAAATCCTGGAAGATTGTTCTACTATTGCCTTGAACATGGGTTCTCTTGTTGGCTTATGTCAAACACAGATGGAGATGTGCCTACAATGAGCCATAATGACATTGATGGTACTAAAACGAAGTACACAAGAACGATTCAGGTCACGCTATTAAAATTGGACTAGTGCAAAAATTATTGACACTAAATCTAAGATAAGAACAGCATATATATATATATACACGCTTGTAATATTGTAAACAATATAATGGAATTAATACACTAATTAATGTCATGCAATAGTTGATCGGAAGTCTAGAGTCTAGATAAAATTTAGGAGTTAGATTGTATTAATTGGCTTTTCCTTTGATAAATCATACATAAGGAAAGATAAAAGATTCATATAGGATCGATTATTTGCGTCATTGATCAAATCAAGAATATGACGAGTAATTATAATTGATTGGAATTGCCTATTATAGATAAAGGGTGCATAGTATGATGGTTGGAAGTAAGGATGCACAGTACAACTACAAATAAGTTTTGAGGGTGGGAAGTATTTTGGAAAATGCCAATTTTGGCCATTTTGAGAATGTAACGGGCTTCTCTAGATATGTTTTTTCTTTTTATGGACATGTCACCTTCAAGCATGGTGAAGATTGGCTTAAAAATTCAGGGAAATAATTAGCCAGTAATGATGCTTTGTATTTTAATCCCATAATTGTCTAATATTGTATGTCAGAGATGAACCACGTTAACATGTGGTTATGCATGTGATAAAATATTATAAAGAGTCAATGAAAACATGCTATATTGACTGAGCCACAGGATCTTCCATTGCAAAATAGTGTTGTATCTTATATTGCATTTGCTTATATGCATGACTTATTGCAATAAGAGATGCAAAACTGTTTGCAATAGAGGATCTAGTTTGACTGACAATTGTACGTGGAAAAAGCTAACAAATAATAAATAAATTGAGATCATGTTGCAACTCGTTTTGTCTTAATTAGTTGTCATCCAACTATATATTTGCATAAGTAATCATTTAATTTGAGTAGTAATTTTTAATTGTTAGGAGTATTTGTCTCTTTGTCTGAATGGAATCCCTTTTTTTATTGTCAGACAAATTAGAGGTGAAGAACGGCAATTGGTGGTAGCTGAGTTAGAGGTGTAGTTGGCAAACAATAGCTAAGAAAAAGAAAGAAGATGCGGAAGAAATAGTAATGAACTTTAGAGATTAGGGCAGATTAATTAATTTATGGCTTGGCATGTCTAATTTGATTTAATAAATTAGTGGGTTCACACTGCTCATAAAATAGTTCTCCGTATATTGTTAATTCTATTCGCAGTATTCCTATCTTGATTACGTGTAAGATTAATCTTATATTATTGACATAGACATTCATCATGATTGATTACAAATGAAAAACAAAATATTAAGTACAAGATAATATTCAAGAGCGGAATATACGCTTGTACAGTTGTTATCAAAAAATATCTGTTGAAATATAGTAATAAAGTTTGTTATTTTATCTTGGTAAAACAGTTGGTTAAAGTTCAGAAATGATAAGCTTAGTAAACTGTCTAACTAACTGATTAGTTACGTTAGAGTGATGAACTGGATCATTTAGGCGAGGATTTGAAGCCATGAAAGACGGTTTGTATAATTGTATTGTATAAATATGTATCTGATAGGTGAATTGTAATTCAATTTTTCAGATTGTAACTTTGTACTCAAAACTTAATACATGAATAAAATAGATCATAAATTGTGATTGAACCCAATAAATCTCTTGTGTTCTTACTTATTTTCATTTTTGCTCTTGATAATCTGTAGTTCTAGATTCAGTCTCTGTGAATTTCATCTCAAGTTTCACAACAATATCATAATTTTAAAGAACAATATAATTGATGAAACATGTGGCTATTAATTATTGTAGTAGGAGATAAATAAATAAAAGGTTAACAATAATTTGGAGTGCAATGCATGTGGCGTATATTTAATTTGGAGGACCCCCCTGAAGTGATTTATGCACGAAGAATTCCAAAACTAGGAAAATTGTAATAGAGAAAATTGCAAATTTAATCCCTTAACTTTAAGGGGTAGCATTATTAATCCCCTTTTTTTTGGCATTAGCAATTTAAAGACAGTAACTATGTAAAACTCACGAATTTAGTCCTTTTATCATTGGAAAATTTCAATTTTTCCTGAAAAATGACGTGTCTCGCACGTGGCCCCCAATTTGGGTTTTTTTTTTATTTTCCAGCAATTATTGTTGCTTATGTGGCCCTAAGGAATATGCCACATATGATAATTGTTCCACATTTCTTTTAAATAATATACTTAGGTGTATTTCTTTTAAATATTATGAAATTATAAAATGCCACATTTGAAAAGTATTATTTTAATTTTTTTTCAAAAATATTAAAAATTATCTAAATAATTTTAGAAAAATCATGAAAAATGTCAAAAAAATTAAAACATTAACTGTATCTAAAAATTAGAAAAATGTAAAAAGAAAAAATCTTATAAAAATGCCAACAACAGTTCGTTGAAGTCAATCTAGATGAGATCAAAGACACACCCAAGTATTTCATAGGCAATTCGCCTCCAACATATCCTGTACACAAACAAATGTCTTTTTCTTTCCTCACTAACACCAGTACCAAAGATAATTTGACTTTTGTTCAGATTAGCTTTGAGTTCTGTCACCTCTAAAAAATGATCAAAACACTTCTTAACTTGACAGATAGAGTTTTCCTCACCCTTACAAAACATGATCAAATCATTAGCGAAGCACAGATGCACCAACCCAACTCTCTTACAAATAATGATAATTTTAAAGCAACTTTAGTAACTAAAAATCATTATTGTGACAAAACAAAAAATATTGTCACTCATTAAGTATATTTAGTAATAATTTTGACATTGACACTTCAAATTTAGTCATTAGTGTTATTTTTTGTTTCAGTAAATGTAGAACAAAACAATGACATGAACTATTAATATGCTAAAAAGTAAAATTTGTATGCATCTTAATTATACTAAAAACTAATAATTAGAATTTTGTGATGTGACAATTGTTTTTGAATGATAGTTTATTTCTTGAAAAAAGTTATAATTTAAAAATCATACATTTTAGTTTTAGATATTTGAAAAAGTGTATATAATTAAAATTCTAAATAAGAGTATTTTGTTTAAGTATTGAAACGGCAACAAATCCTGGAAGGTTGTTCTACTATTGCCTTGAACATGGTTTCTCTTGTTGGCTTATGTCAAACACAGATGGAGATGTGCATACAATGAGCCATAATGACATTGAAGGTACTAAGACGAAGTACACAAGAATGATCACTACGAAAAAATAAGGCATCAGCTATGGTGATTTACGTAGCTGTTGCTCATAAATTTGAAGCTATGGCAACGTAAGGGTTGTAGCCCCTTTCCAAAGCTGATAAGAGCGTAGCAAATTGTGGCTACGGAGTTAAAAAAGTTTGTAGCTAGCACATGGCTACGGAAGTTGGTTGCCATTCTTGTAGCTATAATAATCATGATATTTTCGTAGCAACTTTTGTTGTAATAGCAATGAAAAACTCGTTGACAACTTCTAGCAAATTCCGTAACCATCTCAACAAAATATCCATTACTATTTTTGTTGTTATGGTGCAACAAAAAGAAGTCTGTGCAATTCTCGTTGCCATTGCGGCAAAGTGTCTATTGTAAATTTCATAGCCAAAAAATGATAGACTACGTCGCTATTTTTGGTGTCGTGGCTACAGTAATTCTGTAGCACTTCCGTCACAATTACAATGGACTCATTCGTTGCAATATTCATCACCATGGTGATAGCATTTCCATATGGCATTGCAATAGCGACAAAAGTTCTATAGTAATTTCATTGTTATAGCAACTAAAAGTTTGCAAGAATTTGGTTGCTATTTTTGGAGCCATGATAATGAATTGTCCGTAGCTATATTTATATCAAGTTTAATATTAGCTACAAAACTAACATTAGCAATCTCAATAACAATTTTCGCAGCAACACCAACAAACATGCATTTTTTTATCCATTAAAGCACAAATTTAAAAATACCCGATCAATACACCAAACCAACCATAAAAACTAAAAAAAATAATTAGACAAACTCAATATCCAACACTAAATAAATTAAAGCAGTTTAAAGATCAAGTAAAGCTACTCATAATAGGTACCTAAATATCGAAATGATCTAAACATTTATCTCCAGTTGTCACTCTTACTCACTCTAATCCTCTTCATCATGATCATCCTCACTCACATCACACATCATGACACGATAAATTCTCACGTGTTTGCACAGCAAGTGGACTGGTCGTGTGTAGTAATAAAGTGGACTTTAAGTCCGAGTTATCGATCCCACAGAGACAAGATTATTTAAAGCTAGGAGTTTAAAAGCAATTAAAATTAAATTAAAAGATTGTGATTAATTTACAATAAAAATGTGAAACGAGACTTAGCAAATAGATTTAGATTCTTATGAGATAAAACAACTAAGGCACATGCTTCAACCAAATTTACTGGTTAATATATATATGAACTATTCTTCGTATTATTAGACTACTATTGCTTTGGTGAAAATTCCTTAATTAATTACTACTCGATGTCTCGGGTGTAATAATCATATGATAAATTGACAATTCTCTAAATATTTCTATCCGAGAATTTAATCAATAATCATGCATTCAAGTTCTAGAATTTCCCCGAATAAATCCGGCTAACTGCACCCAGGAATCTCTACCTATCTCTAGGGGCAATTCCCTATTTTTTACAGATGATGTGATGATTTCTTTGAACCCTAACTTAGATTCTTTCAAACTATTAAGTTAGGCAATATGACAAACATATGGTGATCAAACATATGCAAGTAATTACGCACAAAATCAAAACACAAAGCAATTGAAGAATTAATACGAAGAATAATATCATATATATATATACTCATAACTTCGGCCTTCACATGGCCCTAGTTAAGGGAAAATTAGTTCATAATTGAAATTGAGAAAACAATAAAAAATATAGAATTACTCATAGACAAAGATGAATATCAAACTAAGAAACTCCCTATTTTGGATTGATGATCGATTCTTGATTGGAAGCTTGAATCCCTCCTTTTCCTCTTCTTAGCTCTTCAAGTATGATGATAGGATGACTCAAAACCAAGAGAATGCTCCCCCAAACCCCTGAATTTTCGGCCTCACACTCTCAAAGGATGATTTTTTGATGTCCTCAAGTGAGCTCCCCACTCCGCTTTAAATACCCAAAAATCTACCTACCAAGAATTTGAGCTACCCTTCTCTTTCTTTCCACCTACCAAGAATTTGAGCTACCATTCTCTTACTTTTCACCTACCAAGAATTTGAACCTACCAAGAATTTGAGATACCATTCTCTTGTTTTCCACCTACCAAGAACATGAGCTGCCACTTTCGTATTTTCCAGCGCAGTTATAGTGTTTTGCTCCGAATTCGATGATTCAAGTCCACATGTAAAGATAAGACATAGATCTAAAACTTTGTAGAAGTACACTTCATCCAATTCTGTCTCTAAAAATATGAAAATGGCGTTCCAACGTGGAGGTTGTTTCTGATTTGGCGCCCAGGTGTGCGGAAATGGCACTAAAACATGATTTTGGCTAACTCCAACTTATTTCTTGTTTGTTTGGTCGTGGAGGTGTGAAACATCTTGGCGTAAAATTGTTTTATACATCATTTTTCCACCATTTCTTCGATTGTATCCACTTAAGGCCTGAAATCACTTAATGCATGAATTAAACGCACAAGTGACAAAATCAAGCGATAAATGAACCTTAAACATAAACGCAAAGGGGCTTAAAAACACGTAAAAGTGACTCCTATCAACTCCCCCAAACATATCAATTGCACGACCTCGAGCAATAAAAGTTCTAGGCACGAAAAACATCATCAACCAAAAAGAGAAAACAAAAACAACAAACGAACTCACTTTCGTGGAGTAAACGATTGCACTTAGCATGTGCAACAAGCCTTTAAACCTTTGAGTTACCTCAAAGGACGAGTTATAGTCTTGTGAGGGTTTGCAGAAGATATACCCACAAAATCTAACAAACTTTCAATCCCAACCAAATGAATACATCTCAACATAATTAACAAGAATATATGGCACAAAATCATCCTTTTACAGCTCACAAATATATATACATATCAACTACTTTTGCTCATGTGACACCAATACTCTAAAAAACTCCATAGGGTGTAGTGAAAATAAATCTAAGGTATTATAGTTGAGAGGCATCCTTACCAAATTTTGGACATTAATCCCATATCTATCAACTTTTGATCAAACACAAAGCATAAGAATCATAGAAAATCTCATAGCCATTTAAATTTCATTATCTCAACCATTCAAACTTTCAATTCATATGAAACTTTCCAATTAACTTCATTAAGGCTAGATCATGTGCAATGTCTTATTCCATTAGGCTTTCTATGGCATCCATGTAATAAGCTTTAGATCAATGACTCCCAAACTAGATAGTTTTGGGGCATTAAGTGTAAAGACACTCCTAAGGATTTAATCACTCGAGTGTCAAAGGCCACGAAATAAAACTAGATCTTTTAAACAATTCACTTCTTTTTGGCTTGAGCTTAGCTCAAATTAGCATAATAGTACAGTATATAGGCATGGAACTTTTCACCTCCAGTACATATTAGCCTGACCACTTGTGGTCATACCAAACTTCAACCTTTTTAATTCATTGTTTAGCATAAAAAAATTACTACTCAACTTATAACCTTATGAAAAATCTAAGTTAATTTTTCCGGGAAAAACTCCTTAAGTGTCTAAACTCCAGTGAACCTTACAAATATTTTGTGTCATTTACTGTTTTATTGCCTTACATTATACTGTCATATTATATCTTGAAAAGGCATTTAAAACTAATGAGTGACTAATTGGTTAAAACGAACGCTAAGCTATAAAAACATTTCCGCTGTGCTAACCCTGATTTAGTGACTAAACTCTGCCCTACTTTGGTAAGCGTTGAAATCACCAAGTCTAAGTTAACTTTTCCCAAGCACCTGAAACTAGTGCCTAAGTCATTATCTCTCAAGCGCCGCAACCAGCGCTCAAAGCTTTCCGAGCGTTCAAATACTTCAAAGTGATACGAAATTTTTGAAACCCAAAAAGACTTAAGGGTCTATTCAACCCCCCCCCCCCCTTCTAGACCCTTTCGTATACCACTTGGGACCAACAAGCGGTTGAAGTTGAAACCTAAGCGTTTCCAAGCGTAACTGCTTGTTCAGATCCTTTATTTTTTTAAAAAAAAAAAAAAATTTAGTCGCTTTAATTTTTTTTATGGCATTTGCTAGAGTTCCTAAGTTGACCGAGTCAAACTATGACTCATGGAAGGTCAAAGCGTTTACTTATTTGTGTTCGTGTGATGATGAAATGTGTGATATTATTTCAGATGGTCCGATTCAAATTCTCAAAGTCATCACTAGAGCGCCTGGAGCTACAAAAGCAACACCTGGCGATTATGTAGAGAAACCTAAACATGAATGGTCCCCAGATGAGCGCCGCAGAGCTAATTTGGATAGTGTTGGGAGGAACGCTCTATATACAGAGTTAGCGTCACTAGGCATGGAGTTGACCAACAAGGAAATGGTCAACAAGATATTCAGAAGTCTTCCCAGTAGATTATTTTTGATGAAGACAACTGCCATGAGAGAATCACAGATGTTGGAGATTCTAACTCCAGAGCATGTGTTTTCGGAGCTAAGGACTTTTGAATTCGAATTGGGAGCAATCAGCGACAAGTCGACTTTAGCGACTGAATCCGGAGCTTTAATCGCCAACATTAAAAACAGGGGAAAATCAGTCAGTGAGGCGGAAGCGACAGAATCGAGTGAAGAAAAGGAAATGAACTTATTGGTCAAGAAATTCAAGAAATTTCTAAGATATGAAAAGAGAAAATCCTGTTCTTCATTCCAAGACGAGGTATGAATGATTTAAACGCTTAATCATTATGCATCATATTTTCATTAGACATATAATGTAGGGGGAATTCACTTTATTATTTTGTCTAAAAGCGTTTTCAAAATTGTTACAAGTTATCAAATTTAGGGGGAACCTTAAAATTGTACTTGTACATATGTATAAGCGTCAATGATAAAAAAAAAAAAAACTATTTTCATATGCATCGGTCATCAACGCTTATCGTTATTTGTGCATGATATGTTGGACGCTTATCGTTATTTGTGCATGATATGTTGGACGCTCAAACATAAAAAGATTTAATTTCAAGCGTCAACATAAATCTTACAACAAGTGATATCATTTTAACAAGTAGTATATGTTAAGCGTTGAACATATTCCCTTCAACACTTAATATAAACTTTTATAAAAATCATGCATTAAAATATATATATATATATATATATATATATATATATATATATTACAAGAGAACTAGAGGTAGATATAGTTGGTTGTTGATTTACCAACAAGTGGTATCATATCAATGGTGGTGGAAATCTCTAGAGAATTCTTTCACTGTCCGTCCAGACGTGGATGCGACTGTGGAAATCCCTAGAAGATATTTTTTTTTTCTTCACTGTCCGTCCAGACGTTGATGCGACTGTGGACGCTGAACGGTCGATAGAAGTGGCCGAGTTTTTCTCCACACCAACTGGTCCTCCTCTTCTAGTATGTACCGCTTGAACTGCAGCCTTCCCTTGATGATGCCAAGAAGGGGGAAGAAGAGAAAGAAAAGCAGTTTAAGGAGAAGTGAACAGGAAAAGCTTTTTTTGAAAAGGAAGAAAGAGAAAGAAAAACCTTTTAAAAAAGAAAGAGAAAGAAAAGGAAAGTAATCATTGTTTCAGTATAAGTCATACACGCTTTTAATTCTATATATATGAATGAATGATTTATTGCTGAAACATCTTGTTGAAGCTAATCTAACATTAGCTAACTTATCTAACTTTCCAAACGCTCACTTATATTATTTTGGGCTTTTCTTTGAACTCTTAAACTATAAAAGAGTTATAAGAGTTAAGGTTTTGACATCATCAAAAAGGGAGAAATTGTTAGGAATTTCATGTTAGATGTTTTGATGATGACAAGATAGGATTTTATGTTAGACCCCAAAAATGTAAGTTCATATTTTCATAGAAATATTGTATAAGCGTTTGAAAGTTTACTCATTTGGTTAAGCTTGTAATTTTTGTCTTTATAGATTTTAGACTATGTGATACCAAATCACTAATAGAGTTCTGTGTGAGTCTATTAAGTGATGAAGTTGAAGATCAGCATCTGAAATCAAAAGAAGATGAAGATTTGTTCCAAGCGTCCGTCAAGCGCACTATTCAAGCATACTATTCACGTGTAACTATTCAAGCGCTCAAGCGTGAAGCGCTCACTATTCAAGCGTAAGTATTCAAGCGTTCCCTATTCACACGCATCACTATTCAAGTGAACAGTGCTCAAGCGTTCAAAGTTTGAAGCGTACTATTCAGATGAACAGTATTCAAGCGCTCAAAACTTCAAGCGTACTATTCGAATGAACAGTATTTTCAAGCGCCAACTGAATAGTGTTACTATTCAGGAGTTACTATTCAAGCATCACTATTCAAAGCGCCAGCTGAATAGTTCTACTATTCATGTGAACAATTTCAGCGTCTTGTGAATAGTGCTACTATTCAAGCAATTATTTCCAACGGAAATAAAGACAAGATGCATTAAAAGTTGGATAAAGTGCATTAAAGTATGAGCACTACAATATGGGCAAACTACCTTTTTGACCAAGACTATTAGATTCCAAAAAATCAAGAACATGTCTGGCTATTTAATATTGCCAAATGTTTGGAATGTTAGAGACAAGGAATGTTTAGGGAACCGTGCTCCAAATTGTGTCCAACGGACAAAATTCCAAGAAACATAAATAGCACCCTTTCAGCAAAAACAAAAGGTGGTGACAAGCGTGACAATAGTGAAAAGAGACCGAGATCACACGCTCATATACACTGAAAAAGGTCCAAACTTTGCTGATATTATTTGAGAGAAAAAGCTTAGAAACTCCATAGCCGAAATCCTTCAAGCCTCTCAAATACATTCCAAAGACAGTCACCAATATCTCAAACATCTTTTTAGAAGAACCCTACACTATTACTGAGATATTTCAAGTTGTTTGAACTTCCCAAAACCAAACAAACCGTTACAAAAATCCTCAACATCTTTCATCTGAGTGAGAATGTTTGTTGATTCACAAGCAGTATTTTTGTGTAAAAGAAGCTTGTTGAAGTTGATCTTTATTGGAGCTGAAATCTGTGTGACCAAGGAGTTCCGAGATCAGTGGAGTACTTGAAGTTGATCTTTATTGGAGCTGAAATCTGTGTGACCAAGGAGTTCCGAGATCGGTTGTAACTTGCATTATTTCTGGGTGAAAGAAGCAAGGGGATAGAGGATCTTTATTGGAGCTGAAATCTGTGTGACCAAGGAGTTCCGAGATCATATCCAATCTCCCTCTATCTTGTAGAAGTCTCTGTGTGACTCTTCGATAATCATCATAGTGGAAATCCTCCCTGATAAAAGGAGAAGAAGGACGTAGCTGGGATTACATCACCCAGTGAACCTTACAAATATTTTGTGTCATTTACTGTTTTATTGCCTTACATTATACTGTCATATTATATCTTGAAAAGGCATTTAAAACTAATGAGTGACTAATTGGTTAAAACGAACGCTAAGCTATAAAAAAATTTTCGTCGTGCTAACCCTGATTTAGTGACTAAACTCTGCCCTACTTTGGTAAGCGTTGAAATCACTAAGTCTAAGTTAACTTTTCCCAAGCGCCTGAAACTAGCGCTTAAGTCATTATCTCTCAAGCGTCGCACCCAGCGCTCAAAGCTTTCCGAGCGTTCAAATACTTCAAAGTGATACGAAAATTTTGAAACCCAAAAAGACTTAAGAGTCTATTCAACCCCCCCCCCCCTTTTAGACCCTTTCGTATACCACTTGGGACCAACAGGCTCTTCCCACAGATAGTGCCTAACATCTTTCAAAAACTTCTTTCTTTGGTGAAATGTCAAATCAGGGGGTAAAATTCCAGCAACTATATAGTTAGCATAATCAACATACCAAGGGATTGAAATAGAAGAAAGAGTAAAAAGCTGCTCATCAGGGAATTCATCTCCTATTGGGGTCTCATCCATTTTCTTATCCACTAATTCTAGTCTAGATAGGTGATTAGCTACTACATTTTCAGATCCTTTTTTATCTTTTATTTCTAAGTCAAACTCTTGTAATAATAAGATCCACCTGAGTAGTCTAGGTTTTGCGTCTTTTTTAGCAAGCAAGTATTTCAAGGCCGAGTGATCAGTGTATACTATTACTTTGTTAAGCATAAGATAGGAGTGAAATTTGTCAAAAGCAAAAAGCACAGCTAAAAGCTCTTTTTCAGTCGTAGCATAATTGAGTTGGACCTCATTTAAGGTATGACTAGCATAGTAAATAGTATGAAAGATTTTACCCTTCCTTTGACCTAGTACGGCTCCAACGGCAATGTCGCTCGCATCGCACATCAACTCGAATGGTAGGCTCCAATCTGGGGCGGACATCACAGATGATGAGATTAATTTCTCCTTCATGGTAAGGAAGGCCTGCATGCATGCATCATTAAAGTCAAACACTGCATTTTTCATGGTCAAGTTAGACAGGGGTTTAGCAATTTTAGAAAAATTAGAAATAAAACGCCTGTAAAACCCAGCATGTCCCAAAAAGCTTCTCACGGCTTTGACCGTGGTGGGTGGTGGAAGATTAGCTATCACTTCAATTTTCGCTCTATCCACCTCAATCCCCTTGTGCGAGATCTTATGACCCAGAACAATTCCTTCTTGTACCATGAAATGACACTTTTCGCAATTTAAGACTGGATCAGTCCCCTCACACCTCTGCAAAACTAAGGTTAGATTGTGCAAACATCTATCATATGTAGAGCCAAAAAAAGAAAAATCATCCATGAAGATTTCAAGAAATTGCTCGACCATGTCATGAAATATAGCCATCATGCATTTTTGAAAAGTAGCAGGTGCATTACATAAGCCAAAAGGCATCCGCCTATAAGCAAAAGTGCCGTAAGGACAAGTGAAAGTAGTTTTCTCTTGATCCTCGGGTGTAATAGCAATTTGGTTATAGCCGGAGTACCCATCCAAAAAACAGTAATATTCATGCCCGGCTAATCTTTCTAACATTTGATCGATAAAGGGAAGGGGAAAGTGGTCTTTTCGAGTATATTCATTCAATTTACGATAGTCTATGCAAACCCTAAAACCAGTGACAATTCTAGATTGAATTAACTAATTATTATCATTACGAATTACTGTCGTACCTCCCTTCTTGGGTACTACCTGCGTTGGACTTACCCATGGACTATCAGAGATAGGGAAGATAATGCCGGCATCGAGTAACTTGATTACCTCTTTCTTCACCACTTCTTGAATTTGAGGATTAGACCTCCTTTGTGATTGTATAGTGGGCCTTGAGCTTTCTTCCATTAAAATCTTATGCATGTAGATGGCTGGGCTGATCCCCTTGATATCAGCAGTCTTCCATCCAAAGGCTTTTTTGTGATCTCTCAACACCTCCAGTAACCTTGCTTCTTGTTGATCTGTAAGAGAAGAAGAAATGATGAGTGGCAAGGTTTCATCATCATTTAAATAAACATATTTAAGATGGGAGGGTAGAGGTTTTAGGTCAAGAGTTGGTGGCTCTTCAATATATAGTTTGGAGTGGCTAGACAGTGGCCTATCCAACTTCTTAAATTTCTTCGTGGGGTATTGTGCACGCCTCTCTAAGCTATGAACAACTTCCAGTTGTTTATCACTGGCCGACTCAACATCCGTTGAGTTCATTATGCATACCTCAAGTGGATCATCAGAGATGTTTTCCTGAAAGTGCTCAATAATCAAAGGATCAAAAACATCTATTCTTAAACATGACGCATCATCACCAACATGCTTCATAACCTTGTATACGTCAAAAGTAACTCTCTCCTCACCCACATTCAAAGTCAACTTACCATTGGCTATGTCGATCATAGCTTTACCTGTGGCTAGGAAGGGTCTTCCTAGGATGAGAGGAACTTCAACATCTTCTTCCATTTCCAGAACCACGAAGTCCACCGGGAAGTAAAAATTGTCAATTTGCACGATGACATCCTCTATGATTCCCTTCGGGTGTTTGATTGATCGATCTGCAAGTTGGAGGCTCATCGAGGTTGGTTTTGGATTGCCCAAACCCAATTTTCGGAACAACGAGTAAGGAAGAAAATTTATGCTGGCGCCCGAATCACATAGCACTTGGTCGAATTTGAGTTGCCCAATAGTGCAAAGAATTGTGAGGCTCCCCGGATCCTTGAGTTTCTGTGGCAATTTGTTCAACACCACTGCTGAGCATGCTTCAGTCAAGCACACCGTTCCATTGCCTTCCCACTTCTGCTTATTGGAGAGAATATCCTTGAAGAACTTGATGTAATTGGGCATCTGCAAAATCGCATCAATAAAAGGAATATTAATTCGAACTTCTCGAAGAATTTCTAAAATCCTAAGAAAACTCTTATCCATATCTTTCTTATTCTTTTTATGTGCTAGGGGAAAGGGAAGACGTATTTCAATAGGATTAGACAAAGAAGGAGTCAAAGTTTCAGAAGACACCATGTCTGCCTGTGAAGTACGGACTTGATCCTGCCCCAAGTACGTACTTGAGCTGTGTGAAGTACTTACTTGGTTCTGGTCAAGTACGTACTTGGGAGGCGGATTCGAATTTTCAAGTTTTTCAAAAGTTTGAACATTGTCCTCTTCAAGTGCGGACTTGGACTGCTTGGGAGGTACACTTTTCAATTCTTTTCCACTTCTCAGAGCGATGGCATGGCATTGCTCTTTTGGGTTTTTCTCTGTATCACTCGGAAGTACACAGGGAGCTCTTCCACCCGCATTCATTGATAATTGCCCAATTTGACGCTGCATCTCTTTCATTCTCGTGTAAACATCCTTCAGCATCGATCTAATCTCAGCAAATGATTTGTCCGATTTAAGCATGTGAGCATCCAATCTTTCTTCGACTGTAGGAGGTCTCTGAGCTTGACCTTGTAGTTTAAAATTTCCAGGCCTTTGAGCTTGAGTATTGTTAAATGGAGGCCTTGGTGCTTGGTAGATGCCCTGTTGTTCCATCTCTTCCTGCAAATTGTCAAGAATGTAAAAATGAATATATTATAAATTGATTATCAACTGTCTCCGATGGGTACTATTCTTCCTACCGGCGAGACGACGATCGATGCTCGTTCCCTTTTGGTATCTGCTGAGGAATGGTTTAAACATCATGGAGAAAGCAAAAGTGCGAACATTGCTTATACTGCTTTAGTTAAACATTTTAGTGGATGTAGGGATCCTGTCACCTCTTTCGAAGAGGTGTTATTTCTTAATTTTGTCTTTTTTTGGTTATTTATGAATGCTGGGTGTGTTGTTAACAAAACATTTCTCAATCTATCTACTAACATTGCTGCAACTATGGGGCCTGTCGAATTGGCCCCTTTGGTATTAGCCCACTTTTACCGAATGATGTTCCATTTACACCGTGATCCTTCGAATGCTAATAGATTGTCTGGCCCACTTTGGTTATTGTCGTGTTGGGTCTTTTGGTATTACCCTGAGTTGTTAAATATTAGGTCAAACAAAGCTCTCGAAAAAGCCATTCGAGATGAAAACCAGCGTCCCCCAAAGAAAGCTACTGGGCTTCAATTTAAGTCTATTTCGAGTTGGACTTGCTATGGGGAGGCTACTATTAATCTACTGATCCCCCTCGAGAAGGCATCCTACATTGTGATTTTAAGCCCCATTTACAATCCCCTTCATGTTTCTACTTGGTGCCCTTTTTTCGAAACAAGGCATGACCAAGAGCGGACCCATTGGGCTCATGTCGTTTTTCCTGAGTGGTTGAGGGCAATCAACTCCTTCCACCTTTCGACTGATGATCAATCCTATTGGAGGTCCATACTCTTCTCTCGAGATCTCTTTTATGCCGATAACAATCCCGGAGTCGAGGTGTATAATCCTCAGGTGATACTTATATTTTCATTTTATTTTTTATTTTCGAGCGCATAGATTTGTTTGCTTGCTTATTTATTTCAATTATACTCTGACTCTCTTTTTTAGCTTTGCTCTAGGCAATTTGGCATCAATCAATGCTTCGCTCTACCTTTTCTAGGCACTATGAACCGCCTCTGGTCAGACAGGCAATTTCACATCTCTAATACCCCAAGGGCCAAAGTTGAAGGCACTATTCGAAATCAAGCCTCTTGCCAGATTCTCCCTTCTTTTGTTCCTACTTTTTGTAGAGTTATTCGAGTGGAAAGATGCTTCATTGACTTCTGGAATGTTGTCTTAAGATGTTATTACTCGAGATAAATTATTTAAAAACAAATCATTGACATTACTAGACTTCTTGCCGATTCAGTGGACACAGTCCAATTATCAAGTTTTCTTTCGAATGAGGTATATATATATATATTAAATTTTGAGTTTATCTAGCTAATCTATGTATTTAAGTTATCCTTTTTCTTTTATAGGACGGAGATTATATCATCCCGTATGCTTTAACATCGGGTTGGAGATTCAAACAGGATGTTCCCCAAATCCAAGAAGCTACCAAGCTTTTCCAAGTTCATCGAGCATGGGACCCGGCGCCTAGGCCTTCTACCGTCTCTGCCCCTTTTGCTGAAAACGTGGTGCAATCACCATCAACGAGCCTCAAATTCCCAAATTCCCAAGTCGACGAGGATGAAGATGATGATGTGGACCCGTATGCCCTTTATTTGAGGAGTAGGAAACTCTTGCGTTCACAGGGTAAATACTTGCCCTTTTGTCATTTCGTATCATTTTTCATCAATTTCCTTAGACGCCTGTATTTACAAACTTGTTTTATTGTTTTCAATAGGCTCTTCGAGTGAGGCCACGGTTCTCGGAATGCTTCCCATTGAAGAGGACACTCCCGTGGTCGAAGCGGTAGACACTCTCGAACGCCCTCCTGAGGCTAATCTTATGTTTGTAGAGCCTTCATTCGAGCTTTCTTCTGAGATTCAAAATGTCCATACTGAGGAGGAGGTTATCGAGTTCATAGATGAAGACTCAACAAGTATTTTTTATTTTTTTCAATCTTTTGAAAGTATTTTTAATATTCCTCAGTTTCTTTATAAAACTGTAATCTTTTCGAGAAAACGTTACAGCTGCTATCGTTAATGTTTTACCTCCTTCTCCCACTTGAGAAAGTCCTCTTCGAATGGAGGTTCAACATGCTATCGGGCCTCTGAGGACGCTATCGGGCCTCTGAGGACTCCATCGTCAGGTAATTTTCATATTATTCGTATATTTACCTTCTTTTATTTTGAATCTTTCACAATTTATTAATATCTATAAAATTTCTTTCAGGGCCAACTCTCGTCGAGAATTTAGCCATTCCTAGCTTGTCATCTTCAATAAAGTTCTCTTTTGGCTCTGCGACAGGAGCATCCACTATATTTATTGATTCGTCCATTTTTAGAGGTCTTGGAGTGAACCCCGTAGGTGATGTCCACTTTCAGCCCCTTCCCAGGCCTTCTCAAGTTGCTCCTGCTTTAGTCCACATAGAAGAAATCGAGGGTGACCAGGCTTCGATCCCTCTTTCTGAGCTAATTTAAGATCCATCTACTTTGAGTTCGATGGTCCTTGCGGTGGCTACTCCACTCGAAGGTAAACATTTAATTGTGCGCTGCAACCTTATACATATCACTTGATTCCCTACTTAAACTATCATTCCATTTTTTAGGAGATGAAGCGCCTTCAGTATTCTCCCAGATTAGTTTGAACGAAGCACTTCATGACATCAGGCGTTATCCTAATGACCCTACCTTGTTGGAAAAACTTCGCCTGCTTCTTGATGAGGCATCTTTGAGGATGGCCGAGACATGGTTGCCCATGTTTCAAACGGCACGTGAAGTATTCAAAAACAACCTTACCAATCTTCGTGCTTCAATTAATCAAGGTATCAATCCTTTCGAAGAGGAGATGTCTTTTGAACATACTCAGCAGATGAACCAACTCCGAAGTCAGGTCCCTGTCCTTGAGAATACTCAAGTGGACTATCTAGCCCAAATTGCTACAATAGACGTTCAGATTGCCAATCTTCAAATCGAAAGGGAACGGCTCACCAATCTGACCGATCGAGTCGAAGAAGATCTAGCAGCCCTGGATGACCGGATTGTTGAGTCAACCTACGAGCTCGAAGAGGTGGTTAAACCCGCCTTGCTCGAAAGAGACACCTTCGATTCTGCTCTGGATGTCCTAGTTAACTATTTATATTTGATCAGGTCTTAGGATACTTTCGAGCAATATGTTTGTCATTACTTAATGTAAGAAATTTTTACCCGTTTCGGGTAATCTTTTAAATATAATTCTCATTTACTTTCCACATACTCGGTGTGTATTTCTTTAAATATTTCGCATTTAAAGCTCTCCCATATTCGGCCCCATCTAAATGTTGAAGTTTATATGAATTACCTGACAATTTATTTGTAACCAATAATGGTCCTTCCCATTTTCATGACCATTTTCCATAAAAATGGTCCTTTGAACCCTCCGGCAAGATCATTTTCCATACTAAGTCTCCGATTTCGGAAGATCTTTCTTTTATTCTTTTGTTATAGCTTCTTTCGACCTTCTTTTTCTGAAGTTCGATTTGTTGCAAAGCCATTCGTTGCAACATATCATGATCCAATCTCTCAATATTCATGTTTTCAACGTACTCCTCGGCTGTGAGGTGTGTTTGTTCGAGAATCCTTCTCGACTTTACATTAATCTCCACAGGGATAACAGCTTCATGACCATAGACTAGCTCAAAAGGAAATATCCCGAGACTATCTTTTTTAACTATTCTAAGAGCCCATAATGTGTATATTAGCAATTCGTGCCAGTCTCTTGGGTTGTTCTTTATCATCTTCGAGATACATCCTTTGATTAACTTGTTGGACGATTCTGCTTGCCCATTTGCTTGCGCATAATGTGGCGTAGAATTTAGCAGATTTATTCCATATTGAGTTAGAAACTCTAGCATTTCCGTACTGTTGAATACTCTAGCCTGATCAAATGTTATAGATTCGGGGATCCCAAATCTAGTTATGATGTTTTCTTTGATGAAGTCTGTTACTTATCTTGAGTTGATGCTTTTGAAAGCTTTGGCTTCGATCCATTTGGTGAAATAATCTGTGTCTACTAGGATATAACTGTGCCTTTTAGATGAGGCTGGTTTAATTTTGCCAATGATATCCATGGCCCATCCTCGAAATGGCCAAGGTTTGACTATCGAATTGAGCTCGGCTGTAGGCTACCTTAAGACTTTGCCAAACCTTTGATATTGCTTACAACCTTTAGCATAATTTATGCAATCTCGCAAGACTGTAGGCCAATAATACCCTTATCTGTGTACTAGCCATCTCATTTTCGGACCTGCTTGATGAGCCCCACAAATGCCTTCAAGTGTTTCTGCCATTACAATTAAGGCATCTTCTAAGTCGAGACATCTCGATAATATTCCTTGGGAATCTTTCCTGTATAGTTCTTGTCCATCATAAAAATAGCGATGAGCCATTAATTTTAACCTGTTCGAGAACCCTCCTTCGGATGGATTCTTGAGGTGATTGATAATCTCGATTCACCAATCATCCTGTTCCTTCATAATATCTATTTTCTTTACCCATAATCATCTCTTATCGAAGGGAACTAAAACTCTTGGTTCGAGTTGGATCGCAGATTCGAGTAAACAGGGGTCAACCCTATATCCTGATGCCAGTTGGGCTAAATTATTGGATATTTGATTACATTCTCTTGGGACATAAGTAATCTTAACAGTTTCGAATTGCTTGAATAATTCGTGGACTCGAGCAAATGAGGCTATTGCCACTGGGCTTATGCATATGAATATTCCCTTTACTTGATTTATGATTAACTGGGAATCGTTTTTCACTTCAATGTTTTTAGCATTCATTTCAAGCAATATTTCCAAACCTAAGAGCTTCGTATTTTGCTCTGTTATTTGTGCAATCCCCTTCGAATTTCGGTACATCTTGGTGATTACTTTATTTGGAGATATAATGTATATCCCGATTCTTGCACTATCTCGAGTGTTAGACCCATCAAAGTATAAAACCCTTGGCACTAAGTTTATAAACTCAAACTCGAAACTATGGGACGTTTCTTCTATCTTCGAAGGATGATCAACTATGAAATCAGCCAATGCTTGCCTTTTTATGGCCTTTTGGGGCACATATATTAAATCAAATTGGAGCAGACTAAGACTTCATTTACTTAGACGACCTTTTACTAGAGGTTGGTTCATCATGAATTTAATCACATCTGTTGGTGATATAATCTCTATAAGATCTGCAGAGAAATAATGTCTTAACTTTACGGATGCGAAATAAAGACTGAGGCAACACTTCTCGATTGAAGTGTATCTTTTCTCGGCATCATTTAATAACCTGCTCAAGTAAAAGACCACATTCGTTGAAAGGCTTCGATCAGATGTTCCTGAAGAGTTTAGGCTTTGATCACAATATCATCAATGTATACCTCTTTAATCGCACCCATTAGATCAGATGATAACCTTCTCGGGTCTTGAATAATTGGTTTGAATCCAGTTCTTATGGGCAATTCGTGCCTGGCTATAAACATATCTATCCCTGGTATTTTGTGATGAGCCTAGGCAAAACAATCTTTGAAATCATGCAATACTCTAATTAATTCTTCCTTCTCGCTTTGCTCTATCTTCGAACTAATATAAGTTAGTCTTGGTTCTTCAAGTGTACCAAGATTAACTTCTGACAAGGGATCTTGGATATCTTGTCTGATATCTTTATCAGACTCCAAGATTCCTTCCTCAATTATATCTTCCATCTTTTGATTTAACTGTTCGATACCATTGTATACATTAGAGTTCGTGTCAATCTTTTCAATTAAATTAGATGAATAAAGATGCAAATTCGAATCAAGATTTTCGATTACCAATTTTTTGAAAATACTGTCGATAACATACGAAAATTTGAAACTATCCATAAATACAAATTCAGAATCTAATTCGAAATACTAAGATTGCCCCATTTCGATTTGGGCGAATTTCTCCACTACTCTTTCAGATGAGTCTTTAGTTTCTTTTCTTTCTTCTTCGTTATACTCCCATTTCGAAATAAAATGCAATCATTCATGTCATGTGAAAATGCATTATGCCATTCGAAGGGATTCTGTGTTTTCCTTTATAATTTCTTATTCGTGAGTAACCAATCAAAAATTTGTTCCGTTTTCGTTACATCGAATGTGTAATTCTTTTCCTTTTTAGTCTGTAACGAGCCCATGTCCACACACTCTTTCTTTTCGAGAGCTCTACATTGGTAAGGGGGCCCTTTCACAAATTCTGCTAAGTCAACTTCATAGACTTCCTCGAATACCCATGGAGTTCCTATTTCGAAGGCATTAAAGCCTTGGTGTTTTCTATTGCTCTCTTCCTTAAGCATATTTTCATATCTTATAGCACTTTCAGCCAAATTCCTAAAATCAACGAAAGGCATACCATCGAATCTTAGCCTATATTCAAAAGACATATTTTGCTGTGCTAATTGGACAAATTCAGATTCAGGTATATTAAGGTGACATTTGACTCTAGCCTTTTTAAATTATGAGAGGAATTCTTCGACCGATTCCCCCACATTTTGTCTGATTTTGGCAAGATCACTCATCGAAATCCCTGGATCTGTTCGAGCGAAATGATTTATAAAATGGAACTGCATCTCGTCCCAATTATGTATAGAGTTTGGGGACAAACTTATATACCAATTAAAGGCTGATCCCGTTAATGAACTAGGAAAAAGCCTTAGTTTAAGAAAATCTTGATCTGAGGCTTTCGACATTGGCAAGTAAACCTAGATAAATGTTCGAGGGCAGAGACATGATCATCTTCCGAAAATAAAGTGAAATCGGGAATCTTATAGTTTCTAGGAAAATGAAAGTTTCTATCTACCTAATTAGGACAGGGTTTTCCCATAATTAACCTATGATTCATTCAAAAACCGGGTCCGTACATCCTTTCGATGATCGTTTCAATCTGATCTTGGAAAGAATCAAGGAACTGTCCCCCAATATTTCCTCCCAAATGGGCATTGGGCACAACTTTCCCCTGCATATGGTACCTGGATATTATTTGGGAACGCAGGAATTCCTTAATTTAACGGTACGTTTGGGAAACTATTATTTCCCATAGGAAAAGAAGCGTTCAAGATTCCTGCACAGGCTGGTATTTGGCCTTGTTCCCCGATATATTGCCCTTTGCTTCGAAATTATTAAAATTATTATTAGTGGGGTACCCTGTAGGCACTTGTCCATAACTCACTAGTGGTGTAGGACAAAACGGCCTCGAAGGCTGTGACTGAAACTAATTCGTATTCAAATTTTGAGGAGTGATCGAAGGAGGACGTATGTTTTGAGTAAAATTTTGTTTTCCCATGCATGTTTACCCCCCGGGCATGGATAGACTCAAAAATTCTGTTCATTCACAGGGGAGGAATTGACGTTTGACCAATTTCAAAAACGGCTATTTCTATTCCTAGTTTCCCTAGGGTAACCGGGTGGTGGTTCTCCTGAGTTTAAGTGTCTAGCTTGAGTCCTAGGTTTAAAAGACACTAACTGAGATACTTTTTCCACTAGAACATTATGCCGGTTAATTAAAGGCTCGAGTGCCGACACTACCTGAGCATTTATCATACCCGAGAATGCGTCACAGGTTTGATTAAAAATCTCCCCTATTTCTGTTATCACTCGAGTAACCTCTCGAGTGAGGACTTCTCGAGCATTTAAAGAAACTAAACCTAATTACGCCTAAGATTGCTAAAACTATTGAAAAAGATTACAGAGTTTGTCTGATTGTTTTTTGATGCCTCTCTCCTTGATCTTCTCTTCTTTATATATGACCTTCTTCTTTTCAAGTTCGTAACTTCCACGTCCCCTTTTCTTCTAGAAGCCCCTGCAACGCCTTTTTTCAAATTTATCTCGATTTGGCGCCCGAATTTTAAACCAGCTATCACTTCCGGGTTTGTTCTGATTTTTATTTGTTATCTTTAGCCTTCAATTCGATCCGGCCCGTTATTTCGAAAGAATCTAGACAAAAATATATTGGGCTTTTATTTTGTAGATGCTTGAATCGGATGGGCTTGCTTGAGTCCTAGGTTTAAAAGACACTAACTGAGATACTTTTTCCACTAGAACATTATGCCGGTTAATTAAAGGCTCGAGTGCCGACACTACCTGAGCATTTATCATACCCGAGAATGCGTCACAGGTTTGATTAAAAATCTCCCCTATTTCTGTTATCACTCGAGTAAGCTCTCGAGCGAGGACTTCTCGAGCATTTAAAGAAATATCATGCACTATTCCTGTAAATATGCCAGCAGACTCTTGAGCCAATGCTCGATATTGATCGTTCAATTCTCTTCGCTGATCTTCTCGAGCACTTACCAGAGTTCGCTTCATAACTCGAACAAACTATTCATACATTTTATCATCCCTAACCTTGTGCTTTGAGATAGGTTGTGTGTCCAGATCATCAACGAGTTCATCTCTGGCAGAATCTTCAGACATTTTATATATTTAAATCGAAAGTTAGTTACGCAAAAACGACTCCCACTGTGGTCGCCAAACATTTGTTTCGAGATACAAATTGACTAGGGAAGGATTTCGAGCGATTGATCCAAGCCCCTTGATAATTCACAACTTCGAATTATCTTTTAACCCCGGCCTATGTTTGCTAATGGTGGTTTAAGACTTTAATTAATTTCTCTATGCAATTCACAATAATTAAAGAAGATATACTAAAATTCAAGAAGTCAATTAACACTTAAAAGCTTAAATAGAAATATACCTCCATAAGTTCTTCGATAAATTCTTCTGGATATAAGAACGGAGTGGTCGAATACAAAGCGATCACACTAATTCACACTACTAACTACAGAATCTAGATTTAAAACTAAACCTAATTACGCCTAAGATTGCTAAAACTACTGAAAAAGATTACAAAGTTTGTCTGATTGTTTTCTGATGCCTCTTTCCTTGATCTTCTCTTCTTTATATATGACCTTCTTCTTTTCAAGTTCGTAACTTCCACGTCCCCTTTTCTTCTAGAAGCCACTGCAATGCCTTTTTTCAAATTTATCTCGATTTGGAGCCCGAATTTTAAACCGGCTATCACTTCCGGGTTTGTTCTGATTTTTATTTGTGATCTTTAGCCTTCAATTCGATCCGGCCCGTTATTTCGAAAGAATCTAGACAAAAATATATTGGCCTTTTATTTTGTAGATGCTCGAATCGGATGGGCTTGCTTCTTTACTTACAACCCCAGTTTTTCTTTCTTTCGAAATTACCACATTTTGGGCCGTTTGGGGTTTATAAAAAACCCAATTAATTTTTAAGTGTCAACAGTGGGGATTTTTCGAAATGGTATTTGTGCAATTGTTCAGATTTGAAAGCGGCTGAAATTTTGGGCGCTAAGAAATTAAAATTTTTGGAGACCGCTAAAAACTGACTTCAACAAAGTACCTTTTATTACTGTGAATAAATTACAAATTTTTAGTACCTTCTTTTCTATATAAACTGACTTAATTTTTTTTTAATGTAATGAGTACCTAATATTGGAAAGATCTTATCACTTATATATATCCAAGGTCTTCAATTTTGGTTTCGGTATAAATAGAGGGATGGTAAATTTAAGAAAATTTCAATGGATATTTCGAGGATATTCGAAATTTTAATTTTCATTTTAAAGATGAAAATTTATAGAGATATTTGGAAATTTACAATCAAACTTTTGGTAACTTTAATTATCATACTTATGCATCTTTTATATTAATAATATTCTATATATAATATATGTAGAATGAATCATGTTAAATTGTATGATCAAAACCTGTTACAAAAAATATGAAATAAATATGAATTGAAAGTAAAATAATAATCATATCTCATAAGAATTTCATTAAAATAAAATATACCGCAAGTTTAGTAAAATCACGTGTGTGGTTGGGGTGAATGGTTGGTAGGTGTAAGCCAACTTGAAATATTATTTTTAAATAATTTTTTAAAATGTATAAAAAAAATATTATTCAAAATTTAGGGAAATTTCGAGTTTCGGAGTAAATTTCAATGGATATTTAACAAAAGTGTTTTAATATTATTTTTAAGTTTAGGGAAATTTCAGGTTTCGGCAAAAATTTCGGGTTTCGGAAGATATTTTGTAGAATTGGATCGAAAGTGAGAGTTCGCTTTGGGACCCTCAGAAACCCGAAATTTCGGTCGAGATTTCGCTTCGGGACCCCCGAAAACCCGAAATTTCGAGGTTTCAAGGGAAATTTGACACCATGTATATATCTATATATTTTTCAGGTTACTAGAAGGTTTATAAGTAGGGCTGAAACACGAATCAAACTACTCAATATTCGACCCGAGATTATTTGACAAAAGCTTGTTTGATTAATTAGTTTGGTTCGTTAACATATCAAACCAAGTTTAGCAACCTTTTGTGTGTTCGATAAGTTTGAAACTCGACTCAAACTTGACTCAATAGTAAAAAATGATAAAATATATGAAAAAAAAGTCAAGCTACTTGAGCTTAGTTCATGTTTGACTCGATAAAAGCTCATTTGAGCTCAGCTGAATTAACAATCAAACAAAGCTCAAACACAAATTCTGAAGTTCGTTAATAAATCAAACAAGTTTGAACACATCTTGTTTTTGACTCCACTCGACTTGTTTACAACCCTATTTAGAAGTATATATTAAAACACCAACATCATTATAACTTCACATACTATATACTATATACTAGGATAATGTATTTTTTTTTAATTCAAAATGAAGGCGGATACCCCAAATATCTAGCCGGACAAACCCGGGTTGATAGTCATAAAGTCTATCTAGCTCCATAAAGGAAGGGAGAGCCACATCGAATGATTCTTACACCAATCAATCTTATTGTCGGTTACATACATTATGTAGTTTAGATAGATAGGACAAGACCAAATCATTCGATGTTTTTATTATATTGAAACAACTATGATATAATTCAAAATATATTCTAACCCTAAACCCCTAAATCTAACCCCTAACCCCTAAATCTAAACCTAAACCCTAAATATTATTAAAAAATCATTAGTAAAACTTACTTTCAAGCTTTTAGTTATAAAGATACATAAAAACTTTATAAAGTTGAATTTAATAACATGGCGAAAAATGAGACTAATTTCATATCAAATTCAATATTTTTTTATATTTTATCGCTATTCAGTTGCACCATCAAGGTCAATTGCAACGAATGTATATGATGTTGCATTAGCAACAAGAATTGCAACCGGTATACTTTGTTGCACCAAAAATGAAATTTGCATCTGTTGCAAGATTTTTGCTTTTTACACATCATTTGTAGCTTCCCGTGGTGGCAATAGCAATGGAAATGCAACGGATGTGCATATATCCAGCAACAATCTAACTACAAACTTAAAATCCATAGCAAGCTTTGTAACTATTCCGTAATTAAGAAATTTTATTATTTTGTGAATTTATATTTTCTATGATATTTGTAGCTAATCGGTTGCACTAGCAATGCAACTTACAACAAATGTATAGAATATTGTACCAGCAACACAAATTGCATCAAATGTATACTCCATTGCACCAACAACGATTATTGCAACGAAAGTATGTTGTGTTGCATGAGCAATAATAATTGCAATGATGTATACTCCATTGCAATGTCTTTCATTTCTACGCATCATCTGTAGCTCTTCGCGGTTGCATCAGCAATGAAAATTGTAACAGATGTGCATTTTGTTGCAATGGCTACAGAAAAAATAACTATCAATTTAAAATTCATAGCTATCTCCACAATTATTCCGTAGTTAAGAAATTTAAGTTTTTTTAATTTTTTTAATATATTCTTAGCTATCTTAAATTTGTAGCTAAACTGTTGCATTAACAATACACCTAGCGAATTCATAGTTATTTCGTTGCTAGTTCGTGGACAAAAATTTTCTAACTATCCAATTACTTTTAAAATGTATTTACCTATGGAATATTCATAGTTAATCTATCTCTGTAGCTACGAATTTGAGTCTGTTGCAATTTTTTCCGTAGCTGATGCCTTATTTTCTTGTAGAGTCAAGTCATGCTATTTAAATTGGACTAGTACCATGCCACATGAAAGTAGAATGGAGATGCTTCTCTAGATATGTTTTTTCTTTTTATGGACATGTCACTTTCAAGCATGGTGAAGATAGGCTTAAAAATTCAGGGAAATAATTAGCCAGTAATGATGCTTTGTATTTGAATCCCATAATTGTCTAATCTTGTATGTCAGAGATGAACCACGTTAACATGTGGTTATGCATGTGATAAAATATTATAAAGAGTCAATGAAAACATGTTATACAAGATCTCCCATTGTAAAATAGTATTGTATCTTCTATTACATTTGCTTATATGCATGATTTATTGCAATAGGAGATGCAAAACTGTTTGCAATAAAGGATCTAATTTGACTGACAATTGTACGTGGAAAAAGGTAACAAATAATAAATAAATTGAGATCATGTTGCAACTCGTTTTGTCTTAATGAGTTGTCATCCAACTATATATTTCTATAAGAAATCATTTAATTTCAGTAGTAATTTTTAATTATATTGTTAGGAGTATTTGTCTCTTTGTCTGAATGGAATCCCTTTTTTTATTGTAAGACAAATTAGAGGTGAAGAACGGCAATTGGTGGTAGCTGAGTTAGAGGTGTAGTTGGCAAACAATAGCTAAGAAAAAGAAAGAAGATGCGGAAGAAATAGTAATGAACTTTAGAGATTAGGGCAGATTAATTAATTTATGCCTTGGCATGTCTAATTTCATTTAATAAATTAGTGGGTTCACACTGTGCTCATAAAATAGTTCTCCGTATATTGTTAATTCTATTCGCAGTATTCCTATCTTGATTATGTGTAAGATTCTTATGTTATTGACATAGACATCATCATGACTGATTACAACAAATGAAAAACAAAATATTAAGTACAAGATAATATTCAAGAGCGGAATATACGCTTGTATAGTTGTTATATATATATATATATATATCTGTTGAAATATAGTAATAAAGTTGGTTATTTTATCTTGGTAAAACAGTTGGTTAAAATCCAAAAATGGTAAGCGTAGTAAACTGTCTAACTAACTGATTAGTTATGTTAGAGTGATGAACTGAATCATTTAGGCGTGGATTCGAAGCCATGAAAGACGGTTATTGAGTGCTTAGTTTGTATAATTGTATCATATAAATATGTATCTGATAGGTACTGTAACTCAGTTTTTCAGATTGTGACTTTGTACTCAAAACTCAATACATGAACATAATAGAAGCCTGGGAATGCAGTGCGGACATAGATCATAAATTGTGATCGAACCCGATAAATCTCTTGTGTTCTTACTTATTGTCATTTTTGCTCTTGATAATCTATTGTTCTAGATTCAGTCTGTGTGAATTTCATCTCAAGTTTTAGAACATTATGCTAATTTTAAACAACAATAATTGATGAAACATAGGAGATAAATAAATAAAAGGTTAACAATAATTTTGGAGTGCAATGCGTGTGGCGTATATTTAATCCTTGCACTAAAACACGTGTAGGACCCCTGCTCGAGTGATTGGGAAAAATGTATTTTTGGTACCATAACTTAGATCATGTGCAAATTTGGTCCCAATATTATGGACATCATCAATTTACATCCTTTATCTCAAAAAGTTGTGCAATTTTAGACTCACGCCCCAATTCCAGTAAATATTTGACAGAAAATGCATGTGCCACTCACATGTATCCCGTTAACTGGGGTTTGGTCTAAAAATACTAAAATTTTACAAAGGAGGAGAAAAACCTCGGAAAAAACCACCCCTCTGTGCTTGCTATTTATACATGATATAAAAGGTAGGAAGCGAATGCAAATCTCAAACTAATGATAATTGTTGCTCTAATTCTTGTATCCAACTGAATTTCTTGTGATTGTTGTTGATTATTGCTCTCCTTGCTCCACAATAGTAGGGAAGAAAATTTGCGGGGGTGAGGGGCTAGGGTTTGCAGAGAATGAAAATTCGGGTTTCTTGTTAGACCCTTCATATAAATTGTTAATTTTCCCACCAAAATCCAATTTAACAAAGCACGTGTGGAGCACATGCATTTTCCGTTAAAAATTTAACGAAAATGGGACGTGGGACTAAAATTGCACATTTTTTTGAGATAAAAGATGTAAATTGGTGAGATCCATAATATTGGGACAAAATTGCACGTGGGCCAAGTTACGGGACCAAAATTGCAATTTTCTATCAAGTGATTCATGCACGAAGAATTCCAAAACTAGGAAAATTATAATAAAGAAAATTGCAAATTTAGTCCCTTAACTATAGGGGTAGCATTTTTAATCCCTTTTTTACTGACACTAGCAATTTAAGGACAGTAACTACATAAAACTCGTGGATTTAATCCTTTTATCATCAAAAAATTTCAATTTTGCCGGAAAAATTGACGTGTCTCGCTTGTGGACCCCCAATTTGGGATTTTTTTTTTTCTATTTTCCAACAATTGATGCGTAGGTGGCCCTAAGAAATATGCCACATATGATAATTGTTACACTATGTTAGAGGAATAATATACCTAGGTGTCTTTCTATTTAAATAATATGAAATTATAAAATGCCACATTAGAAAAGTATCTTAATTTTTTTTCAAAAATATTAAAAATTATCTAAATAATTTTAGAAAAATCATGAAAAATGTCGAAAAAAAGTAAAACATTAACTGTATCTAAAAATTAGAAAAACGTTAAAAATGTAAACATAAAAAAGCTTATAAAAATACCAGCAACATATATTTTAACTTAAATTTGAATAGAATTATTTTTTTATTGGTAAAGTATTATAGCTTAATATTCAATTCATTAAAATAAATTTAAACAAATGTTCAAAAGTGTTGTATTTAAAGACAAAATACAAGAAAAAATGTGATGTAAAATTCCAGAATATCTCAAAATTCTTATCTTCAAAACTATTATAGCTAATTATATATTAATCAATATCAATATTTCTAACATAATAATATCAAATTTTTATATTTTAATAAAATTATATTTTACTGCTACACGATGAATAATTTTAACATTTACATTACTTGCAAAAATTTTAATAAATAAAGACCAAAATTAAAAATTAGAATGTAGATTTAAAATGAATAATTTTTTTTCTAATAACAAAATTCCAGAAAAAAATAAAAAGAAAGCTGGTCATCTTCATCATACTCAACCATCCCCGTCCCATCTCTGCCAAATCAATCACCCCCGCCGATCTCCGCCAAATCAGTCCCCGCTGTGCCGACATCCATCAGAAGAAAACCCCTAGAAGACAACACACCAAGCAAACACACACTAGAAAATGCACACGCAGACAAAACGGTAGAGGTGTGGTGCGATCGGGAGGGGCGATACAAGGGTTAGGGAGAGGCTTGAGTGGGGGTGGGATTACGGCCTGAGATTTATTTTTTTTTGGGGGGCGGGGGGGGGGGGGGGGGGGGGGGGGGGGGACTGGAAGAAGAAGATGGGTATTTTCAATTTTTTTCAGTTATTAAATTTGTTGGATATATTAATATAATAACCCTAAATTAATTGATTTCTTGTTATTTAGGGATTTAACAACTTGGCAAATTTGCCAAGTTGGCGGTCCACATAGGCACTATGAGTTGAGGAAAATTGCATTTTTTGTCTCTCGGTATGAGCTCTGTTGCAACCTATAAAGCACGGACACTCTAAAAATTATCTACGGGCGATGTCGGACACATGTCGGACACGACAATCCTCCTGCACGTGTCAAACACAGCTAATATCTGCTCAATACAATACATATGATGAGAATTTATAGAATAAGAAGCTAGAATAACCCTCCAGTCAAAGTGAATTCCCAAGGTAATTTCATTAGACTCATAAAACTTAAAAGTACTTAGAAAATGTAAACAGACTTAAAGACCTTGACTTAATACTACTAATTCAAGGAAGACTATTAAATATTTAGATAAACTATTTAATAGAATGGAAAATTATAGGGAGAACTGGAAAATTTTAAGGTGGATCGAGAGTGTTGCTTCCGATCTATTTTACATCACACATTCAAAATGAATGGGGTGGTTTTCACATCCACCTACCCCGTGTAAACCACCTCACCCCAATTGTTTGTGTGGTGAAAAATGGATGGGGAACAACACTCCCATTCCACTATAGAATTATCCGGGAGAACTAGTCAATAGATTGTTATCGAGAATTTTAAATATTCCTATCGTGTTATTCGTTGTCGAATTGTCCAATAAATAAAAAGATATGTATGATTGCCCTTTCATTAATGACTGGAGACAATGTTATGCCATTTCGAGGTGATTAAGTATTTGGATGTTTGGCTATAAATAGTAAATGCTTTCAACACATTAAGTACGAACTACACAGATAAGCAAAAAAGATTCTTAATTCGTATTAAAAAAAAAAATCAAAAATGCAGATGTGTTTACGTTTACCTACAACTTCTCCATTACCAATCAAGACTGTTATCTCTTCCTCAAATCATTTTTCTTCACTTAAGCTTTGCAGCCCCCAAAACAAAATTGGAGATAAACAAAATATTTCAAGGTATCGTTTGGCAGCCACCTCTAATTCAACAGCAAATGCTGGATTTGATGATCTGAAAAGTGCAATCCAATTGCCAGGAGATTTACGGCCAGAAATCATTCCCAAACACGTCGCGTTAATCATGGATGGTCATGGAAGGTGGGCAAAGAATAGAGGGCTGCCAATAGAACATGCACACTACGCAGGTGTGCAGAAGTTGAAACAACTGATTTTGAACTGTAGTCAATTTGGAATAAAGGTTCTTACTGTGTACGTCTTCTCAACTGAGAATTGGAATCGTCCAAAGGTAATATTTTTCATCAAATATTTATGTATCAACTTTACTTTTTAGCACGCAAAGAATGTGCATGCCCAACTTATGGTTTTATTTGCCACAGGAGGAAGTTGACTTCTTAATGGCCCATTACGAAGGTCTTATACAATCAATTATCAAGGAACAAACAATGGGGTAAGTCCAGGGGTTGCTTGATAAAACTTATATGGTTTAGGGGTAAATTGCAATTTTAAGTTGAACATTCCGTTAGCTTAGTTTTAATGGAATGGTCAATTCAAATAGGTTTTTGTTTAGTTTTTAGTGGAAAATAGAGCGCGGCTTAACTTTGCTACTTTTTCAAAATTTTACGACGATTCTAATATTGCGTAAAACACGGAGCTAGAATTAAAACGACCCTCTTATATGAGACTACGTTTGCAATTTTTCCTAAATGATACGATCATCAATATTCTATAAATGTTCTCTAATTACTGATCGAGCACAATTTGTTTCATGTGACAGACAAGATTTGCGCTTCTCTGTTATTGGGGACAAGTCAAGTCTTCCTCAGTCTGTACAATCTACAATATCTTCAGTGGAGAATTCTACCAAGACCAATACAGGAATGCATTTTTTGATGGCATTGAGCTATGGAGGACGATACGACATAATAGAAGCAACCAAGAAAATTGCAAGCAAAGTAGAACATGGGATTTTACGAGCAGAAGATATTAATGAAAGTGCATTTGAGCAACAATTGTTGACAAATGTTACTGAATTTCCGAATCCTGATCTACTCATAAGAACAAGCGGTGAGCTGAGAGTGAGCAATTTCTTGTTGTGGCAATTGGCGTATACAGAATTCTACTTCCCCAATAAATTGTTTCCTGATTTTGAAGAGGCTGACCTTATAGAGGCCCTTAACACTTTTCGGGGAAGGCAAAGAAATTTTGGTGGACGCAATAAATAGAATTATATCGCATCTAAATCTAAGGTGAATAAATGTTAGACGCAATAAATAGAATTAGATTGCATCTAAATCTAAGGTGAATAAATGTTAGTGAATGTGTGCATGCATGTCCGATCCGTGGGTGCTAGCTTCAGTTTTATAATTCCTACCTAGGTGAATAAATGTTAGTGAATGCATGTTAATGTAGGTCAAATGTTGTATCCATTTAATACATAAAAAGGAAAAAAAAAACTGTTGTATTCATCGTGAGAGTTTATTAATCTATTTTATTTTATTACAAAAGCACGAGTTGATTTTTTAGAATTGTTGATATACCTAAAATATCATTATCTAATTCAATTTATCAATGGAAAAAAAGTCGAAAAGAAATTTCAAATATGTACAATAAAGGGGGCCTATGGTATCATTTTCACTGATATACTCTTTTGCTCTAATTCAGTGGACACTGTTCACCAAGTTATAGCCATCGTAAGAAAGTTCAAAATTAGCATTTTTTTTTTCACTGCGACTAATTGGAGCTTAAAATAGTTAACATTATTTTTTATCACGGTTGATTTTACTTGTTGGTTTAAACTGCTATAGACCGCGAATTCAAATCATAGCGTCTATTTTCATTATCAATACTTAATTTTCTTATAGTGATATTTGACGGTGGTGGTTTTGCAGTTAGCTAGCATCATTTTCTTGTAGTGTACGTCGGGGCGGCTAAGCTTGCTATTACCTAACGGTTACCTACTAAATCACGCTATTACCTACTCTGTTTGCATTTATGTATTATTGCTTTTTTGGGTACAATTTATGTATTGAATGTAGCCCATTTTTGTAGAACTTGCTAAGCATATCAATCAATCAATTTTTTTTAAATCGAAGAGATCTTGTCTTCAGATTACGCGGGAAGCAACACGTGAATAATGAAAGTTTATCCTTGACTTTTTTTATAACGTAGCATTATTCTAAAATAAGTACAAAAAGGAATATTGATGAAGCAATCGAAAGGGATAATTATTTTATTAGTCTCGTACTATAGCCTTCGTTGCAAGATTGGTACATGGTTGCAGAAAAATGCAACTTTAGACCCATAGTATCAATTTTCATTGCAAAAATAATTCCACCGTTCACTTTTTGATGAAAAAAATCATGTGCCTGGCCCTTTAATTTTGCAGTTAAAGTTCCTAAACTGCAAATGTGGTCCTATATTTTAGCAAATCGTTACAATTTTGGTACCACCACTAAGAAATTAACGTCTAAAGCCACATATTAATTATCTATTTAGTGCAATTATTTTTTGTTATATTTATTGGGGGCGAGGGGGACAATATGCTTTATCGTCTTATTTTTAGAGAAATTACTAATTTTGTCCATTTTCCACGACAAATGTGATCTAGCGAGTAATGTTTATAATATTATATATTATAGGATAATTTATGTTTAAGAAAAGTTTTTAAATTATATAAATATTAAATAGTCTTAGTTAATTAAGTTCAAGTAGGAGTGATGGCGGCCCATTGTTCACTCTGCGATGATATATAATTTTCAATTATCAAAATGTTTTTTCAAGCGTTGTACAATTTTTTCGAAAAAAATGAATTGCATATGTTATTTAAGATGATGGGTAGATTTTCAGAAAAGAAATTAAGTAGTGGTCATAAGAATGCTATTGAATGGAGAATCAGTAATTTTCTTTTTTATAGGAAACCGTGGAAGGAGTAATCATAAATGTAACTGTTGTATTGAATTTGACGATTTAGTAATTTGTAATTTCTAGTAATCACTTGTACTTTTCTTAGTGGATATATATATATATATATATAGGGTAAAGATTTAATACATATCCTATATTAGATAAGATATAAGACCCAATATATACCATTGGATCAATTAAATCAAACAGTCCAAATTAAACACTAAAAAACGCGCGGGAAACATGCTGTAACTGGCAGAGGGGTAGAAATGTAAAATATACACTATTATACATCAAATCCCCTCCTAAATTAACTCCACAATCTCCCTAAAATCTCTCACATTTAAACCCACGAAACTCAACTGTAAATCACGATTGAAATCTGTATTTAAGCCATATCTTTCCAAAACTAATTGCATATTCGGATTTCGCATACTCCATCAACCCTAAAATCACACCCAATCGGACTTTTTCCCAACAGAAAATGAGGTCTAAAACCCCGTCGAGAGTCACAAGTACAGATTATACTGTCTATTTTCAGTTATTTTCCGATCATATAACGGACGAATTCATGTATTTTGTTGATTTGTTGTTAAAAAAATACGTTTTTGGTTAATTCGCTGCATCTATACTCTGTTTATTGGGGGTCAAATAATGTGTTTTTATTGATTTTGTGTGCATATTTGCGTAAAACATGTTGTTTATTTTTGAATTAGTGTGTGTAATGTTACTGTATTATGTGTGTGTACACACTGTATATTGCCTTGTACGCTACTGTATAATGTCTTATAATATAATGTATAATGGTTTATTATATTGTATTTGTATGATGTTTAAACACACACTGTATATTAGTTATATGATGTTGTAAAATGTGTTATAATATTCTGTATAATGTTTTACATGTCACTGTATAATGTGGCAGGTGACATGGCGCGCGGGACTGATGACGGGGGACAAGTGGCATATGCGTGTATGAAAGAAAGGAAGAAGAAGTTTGGCGCTGTGGAGGGGCAGATTGATTAGAATTGATTTGGAATTTATTAATTATTGTTTCCTTGTTTGTAATATTGTCTTTTATTAGTTTCCATGCAGAGTATGGGACTTGTTAGAATGATTTGTATTCACTGTATAATGGGTTATATGATTCTGTATATTGGCTTATATGTTACTGTATATTGTGTTATAAGATACTGTATAATAGTTTATAAGATTGTAATTGTATGATGTATAAACACACACTATATAATGAGTTGTAAGATACTGTATAATATGTTATAACATACTATATAATTGTTTATAAGATATTCTATAATGGTTTGAAATCACTAATTGTATGTCACTAATCACAAACTGTATATCACCGTTGTATTTACTGTATAATGATTTATAAGCTACTGTATGATGGTTTAAAATCTCACTAATTGTGATGTCACTAAATACCACACTGTATATCACCACTCATGTACTATATTTTGCTTTAAGAAAAATAAAAAATATATATATATTTTAAATTTCCGAAAGGTAAAAACTGTTTTTGGAATTTGGCCCCAAGCTCTACTTCAATCTTGAAGGAAATGTCGTTTTAAAAACAACTCAGTATACTTATCACAAGTATGTTGAGCACCACCCTCTCGGGCCCAAATTCCATTGTTTTATAAGGTTTTTTCGCGTTTTTGTGTTTTTAGTCGGATTTTTATTTTTATTTTTATTTGTTTCCATTATTTCCGTACTTTACCTTGTTTGTATTTACTGTATATTTGTTTATTACTATTGTATAATGGATTAATTAGCTATTGTATTCACTGTATAATAGGTTATATGATATTGTATATTGATTTATATGATACTGTATACTGAGTTATAAGATACTGTATAATGGTTTGAAATCACTAATTGTATGTCACTAATCACACACTGTATATCACCGTTGTATTTACTGTATAATGGTTTATAAGTTACTGTATAATGTTTTATAAGCTACTGTATGATGGTGTATTTTTTATTTACAAACTAATGTATACTGAGTTTTTAGTGTATAATACACTAATATTTTCTGTATAACATACACTAAATATATATCACATTCAATGAGGGAATCTTCTAGTTTTTGGAAAGCCTCAAAACCAGGTGTATAGTTTAAGTTTCTGATGCAAAATCATGCTGTCAATCTTAAAAATGAGAATGTTACTTGGATTAGTTTATTTTGTAGTTTTCTCTTATTGCTCCTCTTTCCTATACAAATATTCGATGCTTAACTGTGGTAGAAAATACTGGAACTGGATTAAGATTCCAGAGATTAAGATTTAGTCGACTCACCTCTAAACTGATTAAGATTCCAGAGACAAAAGATGCATTATTTGCAAATACAGAGGAATCACATAACAAAGTGGAAATCTTTTGCATAAGATTTTGTATTCACGATCGATGATGATGAATTGACGATGATGATGAATCGAGCTTGATGATTACTTGAGTTTGATGATAAATAACGTAAATAATGATTTATAAGATTGTAACTATATGATATATAAACACATACATTGTATAATAGGTTATAAGATACTCTATAATGTGTTATGACATATATATATAAATGGCTGCAATTATAACCAATATCCTAATTATTTCCAGAAAGCCAACTAATAATCTTTGTACCTTTGACAGGAAATTAGCTCCAAAACGGTGCCGTTTCTCACGTAATGGAGCTGCCAGTACTACCTCCTCCCAACACAGTAATGCTGTGCCTTGTGATCTGACCCCGGTTACACGACGCTCTGGAAATTACAAACCTCCTTTTTGGGATTTCGATTATATTCAATCATTGAACAGCAAATACAAGGTATCATCATCACCATGAATGTGTGTATATATATATATATATATATATATATATGTACACTGTCAATATCATTAGTATTTTTTTATTTATTCTTGTGGATATATATATATATATGTACACTGTCAATATCATTAGTATTTTTTTATTTTTTCTTGTGGATATATATATATATTGTATATGTGTAGGAAGAGAGGCATTTGAGAAGGGCTTCCGAACTTAAGGCGCAAGTGGAGACGTTGTTGGAGGCAACAATGATATTATTGGAGCCGGTTGAACAGCTTGAGTTGATCGACAACTTGCAGAGGCTCGGAATATCTTATCACTTTGAGGGTCAAATCAAGAATATGTTGAATAGTATATATATATAACAACAAATATGGGAAGACTTGTGGAACATTGAAGGAAAGAAATTTGTACTCAACGGCTCTGAAATTCAGACTACTCAGACAACATGGTTTTAGGGTCTCTCAAGGTGCTACCTAATATTCGAAATCGGTCTTTTTTTTCTCACATTTAGTCCCGTAATATTTGAAATGTCTCGCATGTATTCACAACCAAAATTTCCATCCAATTTTTAACAGTCAAAGTTTTGTTCTTTGTTAGGCAATGACAATTCTCCTCGTCTGATTTTCGTAATATGAATTAAAGCTCTAGTGAAGCCCCTTTTTATAGGCATGGGATTATATAAGTATTTTAGAGTTTTTAGTTCAATTACAATTACAATTGATATAGAGTTCAAGTTGAATTAAAATTCAACTCTCTAGAAGATGACGAGATGCAAATTTAATCAGATAATCACGAAAAATATGTTGAATGTTTTTTGGGGAGAGTTCATGCGTGAGTAACACACGATATTCAACAGAATATTGAATAGAATTTGTGTGTGAGTCTGACTCACACATGAATTCTCCCTAAAAAAAACACCTCAAGACAGTTAATTAATGGAACACATGACGTCGATCGTTAAAATGTGGACGAATATTTTGATTGAGACTAAATGTGAGATATCATGAAAGTTATAGAATCAAATGTGAGAAACCCGCATGACGAATGAGACCAAAAACGAAATGAAACATAGTTAGAAGTGAAAAATGCAATTATATATATATATATATATATATATATATATATATATATCTTCACATGGTTGAACCAATTATTATTGTTAAATCTAAACCTGAGCTTTTACCATTGTATTTGCAGAAGTATTTGATTGTTTCAAGAACGAGGATGATGAATTTAAGCCTATTCTTGGTGAAGACACCAACGGATTGTTACAAGGAAAAGATTTTGGATCAAGCCAGAGAATTTGCCACCATTTTCCTTGAGAAAAATCTTGATCAAAAATTAATTATCGACCAGAATCTCTCTTTATTGGTCCGTCATGCTTTGGAGATTCCACTTGATTGGAATGTTCCAAGAACAAATGCAAGGTGGTTTATTGAGGCACATGGGAAAAGACCAGATATGAATCCTATTGTGCTTGAACTTGCCAAACTTGATTTCAATATTGTTCAAGCTATACACCAAGAGGAACTAAAAAATGTCTCAAGGTGATTATTTAATTAATTAATGTCGGCACTAAAATTTCTGAGTACGTACCAAATGAGATTTTCTATTGCAATAATCCTATTGCATCTTCTATTGCAAAGTATTGAGTGAATGACATATATAATCTTTTAATTTTTATTAAGCACGTGTCATTCACTCAATATATTGTAATAGGAGATACAATATTTTGCAATAGAAGACCTCATCTGGGTACCTATAATATATAGTGTTTGCTGATGTTATTATATATATAGAGAGAGAGAGGTGGTGGAAGAGTACAAGGATAACTAAAAATCTCCCTTTTGTGAGAGATAGAATAGTGGAAGACTACATATGGAGCGTTGGAATGATAGAGCCTCCGGAATATGGATATCAACGGGTTATGTTCGCCAAATTGATTGGTCTGGTAACAACAGTAGATGATATTTTTGATGTCTATGGCACCTTGGAAGAACTGCAACTCTTCGAGGAGGCATTTCAAAGGTTACTTTAATAGTTATATATATATAGGGATAGTTATATGTACACCTCCTAAATTATTGAATCAAGTCCCCTAAAATTTTGCAATTTATCAGACACCAACTACTAGAAAAATAATCTGAAATTGTAATCTGTTTTTACGGACAGTAAAGGTGAAATTAAAATATGTTTTTGTTGGGAAAATTCAAATTGAGTCTCACAGAATAAGGTCAATTTAGTTATAGTCTATCCCTTTACACGACTTTAGTAATTGTCCCAATAAAGGGACAAAGTTGCAAGTTAGTCCTTTTTCTAAGCAACGTTAGACCCCTGAAATTAAAATATGTTTTTGTTGGGAAAATTTCAAATTGAGTCTCACAGAATAAGGTCAATTTAGTTATAGTCTATCCCTTTACACAACTTTAGTAATTGTCCCAATAAAGGGACAAAGTTGCAAGTTAGTCCTTTTTCTAAGCAACGTTAGACCCTCGTCAGCAACTACCGGCAGAAGCCACTCAAAATTATCATTTTCCCCTTGAACTTGTATCAGACACACAACTTTAAATAATTTTTTGTATCACTTACTCCCCTGTCCTAAACATGCCCCTCCTAGTGCTCATTGGACTTGGTCCGAACCCACCCTGACTACTTTTTGAACATTCTCCGTCTTCATCGTACTTTCCTTGTGACGCAATACTTTCCTTGTAGTAGGATATTGTACGATTTTTTAACCCGATTGCAGCGTAAAGCTTTCTCGCAATAAATGATCTTTTTGCAGTGAAATTTTAGTGGAGGAGAAAGGAAAAAGGAAAAAAAATGAAAAAGGATGACAAAAGTGAAAAAAAGAATGATTGAGGGTATTGATAACATTTCACAATTATAGGAGGGGATAGGTGTATTATTGTATTCAAGGTGATAAGTGACCCAAAAAATTGTATAGAAATTTGAGGGACAAATTGCAATTTCTTAATTGACTCTGCAATTTGTTTCTAAATTCTAAAGGTACAATATGTGGGACCAACATTGTTTAACATGATGATCAAGTTTATTATATTGCCCAAATATTGGTACTCAAAATAAAGTCTTGTAAAGTGTGGAACTAAAAATAAAATGAGCCTAAACGGTAAGACAAATACTTGTCCTTTTTTCTGACAAAGAAGCGATAGTAATTTCTCAACCTCCAGTATGTTTTTCGTAATTAGGGTCATATACAAGAGACGTTTATGCAATTTGCCATACATATATGCAACTACGGGATTGATTAGTTAACATTAGAAATTCTTCATAATTTTCAGATGGGATATTGAATTGATAGACCAACTTCCAGATTACATGCAAGTTTGTTATTTAGCAGTCTACAATTTCATCAATGAGGTGGCCTACGACGTTCTCAACGACAAAGGGGGTATCGTCATCATTAAATATTTGCGGAAATTGGTAACTTATTTTTACTTCAATGTTAGATAGATTTTGATAGTATTTGAGGTCTAATTAATTAATAATAAACTTTTTTATTTGCAGTGGACAGATTTAACCCGTTCATATATGCAAGAGGCGAAATGGTACCACAATGGACATACACCAACCATGGATGAATACATCAATAATGCCTTGATTTCAAGTGGAACTCCTGCAGTGTTAACCCACTTATTTTTCATGTTGAGAAATCCAATACAAAAGGAAGCAGTTGATGAATTGTATAAATACCACGATATAGTTCGTTGGCCATCAATTATTACAAGGCTTGTTGATGATATAGGAACATCTACGGTATGAGTTGTTCGCAAATTAATTACCTAAAATTTACACAGTCGATCCACTATTCGTCACTTGATTATGATGGATTCTTGTTATTTTTATAATACGTACCGCCCCCTACTACATCAATTGTTATAGTTGACTAACTGAATTGCATCGGCCCTATACAGTGTAGATTATGTGTTTAGGGAAAATGGCATTATTAGTCCCATAAGATAGGGTATATTGCATTTTTAGTCTCATTGTTTATAAAGTTAAAAAATTTCGTCATAGAATACATTTTTAGTATCACTCGTTAAAAAATGAATGGAAACCGTTAGTTTGGTCACGTGTCTTGCACGTGATCAATAATGAAATTAACGGCGACTCCATTATACGCGCGAATTCCATCCAATTTTAATGGTTGAGACCAAAATGCATCTTATTGGACTAATTTTATAAGTCTGTCAACAATGAGACTGAAATTGCAACAACTCTTTCAATTCTCCCACGCGTTATTATTGATAGCTAGGAATTCATTGTACATACCTTTCCGATTAACATCTTGGCTTAATTTCATTGATTCTTTACTTAGGAGGAGATGGAAAGAGGCGACGCACCAAAAACAATTCAATGTTACATGAATGAAACCGGTGCTTCCTACAAAGAGGCGCAAGAGTACACAATGTTTTTGGTACGTGAGGCATGGAAAAAGTTGAATGAAGAACCAATCGCAAATTCTCCATTTTCACGAGATTTTATTACATGTTCAATTAATATGGGTCGAATGACACATTACGTATACTTGCATGGCGATGGGCAAGGCGTACAACACTCTGGGATCAAGGATCGGACGACAGATTTGCTCTTCAACCCTATTGAATGAATAGTTTCCCAGTGAGACATCAACAATATTTATATTGTAACGAAAAAAGAAACGAATAATTAATAGCAACAATTATTTTAAAAGCTCTATTCGTCTTGCCTCTCCGGGAAAATAAAAATTAATAAACTATGTCATGTGCCATGTCAATAATTGAGGGTAATTTGTTAAATAACAAAATAAATTTGGGGATATTATGGAATTAAACTATTATAGCCCGTAATGAATATTTATTAAGTAGGCTAGTTAAAACGGCTTTAGCCCATGGTCCGTTAAATGCACTATAAATCTGTTTGTCTATATATCTAACTCTTATATAAATGTGTGAATAACTCAATTGTTTATTCCATTGTGAAAATATTTCTATACCCACCCTTACTATTAATAATTAATTAATTAATATTAATAATTGAATTTATTAAGTAAAAGGGTCCATTAAGGAGTAGGAAACCATTTAGTAGCATTTGAAATTGTTTTAGTAATTGAAAACTCTTTAATTATTAATAATAATTAAAAGAAATAAAATATGTTAGTAATAGGACACTATTTAATATAAGAAAAATAAATAGATTCCTACTTTCTCTAAAATACTAACCAGTGAAATAAAATAAATTTTTACTTACAACTAGCAACAAAGAAGAAAAGTTTTACACTCACAAGTAATATTTTAACTTAAAACAAAAAGTTGGTTATTAGTTGAAAAACGCCGGTTATATTTATTTGATAAACATATAACCGGACGAGGTGCTTGTGTTTGTTTAAGAATTTGAAACCTTAATTCAGCAGGAGTACCTTAAATTTGTATGGTTGTTTCTTCTCACGTGCTTTCTTCCAGTGATATTGCCCAAAGGGGAAATTCTTTCTGAAAGAAATAGCAATTAATTATTTTCTCTACATTAAATGGTGTGCTTCTATCATTAGATTTCTTTTTTTATTTATCAATAATTAATTATATATAATTACTAAAACGATACTATTGTCATATATCTAATCCAAAAGTTCATATGTACTCGAAGTTATTAAAATGAATCAAAAAATATACTTGAAACACACATAAGTAATAGAGTGAAAATAGAATGTGTTGAATTTAATTTTGAAGAGATTTAAACACATGATCAGTACTCTTATGCAATCTTATGTTTCCATTTTTTTAATTATATCATAATATAAACTATACTCTATATGTATATTACTGCATATAAAAGTATGAAGATTTATAATATAATGCATATAAAAGTATGAAGATTTATAATATATTTTTTATATTATTAGAAAGAGTGCTAGAGAAGATAAATGGATCTATTTGTGTGGAGTGCAATATTAGTGGAAAATTAGAAAACTACATAGATTAAGGATCATGTGTATGAATATATATACTAGAAAATAATAATATTATTTTTGTCAAAAGAAATTGAGATGATATTCAAACAAATAACTAAAATGTTATAAAAAGTATATAAAAAAGTTAATTATTTTCTAAATAGCTAATAATAAAATAATAATTAAATTTATTTATCAATAAATTTAATATATTTACAAAAGACTCTTGATATACATAGCCATAAATTTCATAATTTTTTACTTCAATTAAGCTCCTCATTATACAACTATATGCAATTTGTAATAGTGTCGGATCATTACTTTGAGTTTGTTGATTTGAAGATTAATAAGATAATTTAAAAAATTATACCTTATTCTGATATAAAATAAAAAGTAATAACTGCGAGGCACATATGCATATTCTGGAATATAGATGAATCATTTTCTTATATAAATTTTTTTTATTATTATTATTATGGAATATGACATGTATGTCCAATAAAATTATCAACATATATCTGAAAGTTTTTATACGTACTCGAAGTTATTAGTATGATAACAAATATACATATATATATATAAATATATTTAAGAATAAAATCATGTTAGTACTTTTAGTATGAGATTATGATATATTTTGTACTTTATTCAAAAGAACTCACAAACATGATTTTTTTTTTTTTGTAATATGATGTTTACAATTTTTAATATCAGCAATCCATATTCTTATAATGGCACTCCACTTACTTTTTAATTTGTTGAAATGGACAATAATGCCCCTCCATGTGAAAATTAAATCCATCAACTTTAGGAGATGAACTTGCCCTTTTTTAATTATTTTTGTATATGATCATCCATTTCTTCTTTATTTTTTTATTTTAATGGATGATAAATAATCAATTATAAAAATTAACTAGAAAAATTAAGCAATTTAAATCACACCAAATGATGGTGCATTTGAAGTGGAACTTCTAGGTCAAAATTCAGTTGGTCAAACTCAAAATAGAAATATATGAAGATAGATAAGTTAAATCTACAACATGCTTGGCACAAGTGTATCATCATCTTATATGTAGAAGTTCTTTTATTTTTCTGGTCATGTAAATTTAGAAGTTCATATGTAAATGAAGTGATTAAAATAACAACAAATGCAAAATTATTTCAAAATTAAACTTTTAGACATGAGTATTCATATGTAATATGTTGTTTGCAATTATTTCATCTTTATAAACTCATGATAAAGAATGTATTCAGTGTTACCGCATGTAGAAATATGAAAAGTGATATATTTCGACATTATTAGACTGATAGGATAGAAGAAAATGAATCTACTTATGCAAAGCTCAAAAATGCAATGTTGTGGCAAATCAGGAAAGGTACATAGACTAATGTTCTATGCATAAACGTGCTAAAAAATTATACTAATATTATTTTATCAAAAGTTTAATTTCTTGAAATAGAGTTAGTTAAAGATACATGGTGATGATATATGATTACAGAATAAATAAACAAAAAGTATAAGATACACACTACCAAATAATCAATTCTTAACCAATTACTAATTTGTTAATAAACTAAAAATATTTAATTCTATTTAACTTCTCATCGAATCATCACGTGCGAAGCACATGGTATTTTCTAGTACACTATAAATACCCTAAATTAAGGGGGTCCATGTGCAATTTTCTCAACAAAAAAAAAATGCCCATGAGAAAAGCCAAATATGCATCGTGAGCAGAATGCTCACCACTTTGGTGCTGAGTGTAGAGTACTCATTCTTTGTACTTGGTCTATTTCTTGTCAAGAACTAGAACTGTAGAACAAAGAGAAAAATTCATTGTATTGAAGATGAAAATTGTGTACAGAGAAGATGAGTTTTTGTTTTGTGATTACAAACTATATGAATCAATTACATAAGATAATCACTACAAGAAAACAAGGCATCAGTTATGGAAAAAATTGCAACAGATTCAATTTCATAGCAAGAGTGATGGATTAGCAATGAATATTCATAGTTAAAAACAAATTAAAACTAGTTGAATAGTTATGAATATTTTGGCTACAAACTAGCAAAGACATAGGTATGGATTTGCAACAAAAGTAAGTTTTTGTTGCATGTTTGTTGTTGGTGCAACGAATTAGCTACAAATTTCACATGGCTAAGAATAAATTATAAAATAAAAAAATACTAAAAATTCTTAGCTACGAATAGCTATAGAGCTCGCTATGAATTTCGAATTTGTAACTATTTTGTCGCTAGAAGTTGTAACAAAATGCACACTTGTTGCAGTTTTCATTGCTAGTGCAACCACGAGGAGCTACAAATATTGCGAGAAAAAGAAAATGTTGCAACGGAGTATACATTCATTGCGATTTTCATTGCTCTTGCAACAAAGTATACATTTATCGCGATTTTCATTGTTGTTGCAACAAGGCAAACTTTTGTTGCAATGCTCGATGCCGATGCAACATAGTATACGGTTGTTGCGATTTTCTTTGTTGGTGCAATCAATTAGCTATAAATACCATACAAAAAATAAATTTCAAAATAATAAATTTCTTAACTACCAGATAGCTACAAAGCTTGCTAATGAATTTTAAATTCATGTCACTATCACGTTGCAACGAGATGCACACACCTTGCATTCTAATTTATAAAGTTTTTATGTATCTTTATTGACTAAAACTTTGAAACGTAAGTTTTCCTGATGTATCTTTAGATTAGGGGTTAGGGGTTACATTTTAGGGCTTAGGGTTAGAATAAGTTTGAACTATATCATAAATGTTTTAATATAATAAAAATACAGAATATGATTTAATTTTGTCCGACGTAATCAAAATTAAACTATATAAAATAATCAACAATAGGATTAAATGGTTAAGAGTTAAATTTACATTATTCTAGATTATTTTGAAATCAAGATTGTCCGAATATAATATATTAGAAAAACGTTAAAAACTTTGGTCCATCAATTAATTTTCTTATGCAATCTTCTGATATAGAAATATATAATATTATTTTATTCTTTTAATTACTCTATTAAATTATAGGTTGTCGAACTATATCAAACCTTAATTTCACAAATTTTCCCAAAAGGTTATTATTAGCCACTTGATTCAAATGTCGACTAATTTCTTTTGAATCATACTCAAAGAATAAATATGAAATTACAATGATGTTCAATATTTGATGTACTTTTAAAAAAATTTAGTAAAAGAAAAAGTATGTAGTGGTAAAATTTAAACCATTTCAGTATAATAGATATGAAAAATGATTTAACCTCGTCCTATATGATCTAACTTATATAAATACGACCAACAATTGATAAGTAGAACAATGAAATTTATAGTACTCTAGATTATCTGAAAATTAATCAGCATAGGTTGAATTTAACATACTAGATTTTTAAAACTATGGCCCATTGATTAATTTTCTTATGTAATCCTTTGACATAAAAATAACATTTGATTTTCATGTAATCCTCTGACATAATTGAATTATGTGTAATGTTTATTAGTCTCAAAGTTGATTAGAAAACTTGATATATTATTCCACGGTAAAACAATTATATTAAAAAATATGAAATGGTCAGATCAAAATAAATATTAGATGGTAAATGACTAGGAGTTGATTATAAGTTTAATTTACTGAAAATTATCAGAATTTCATACACAATATAAAAAAGTAGATCCATAAAATTCAATCATTAAATGATACATTAAGTCCAATTAAAAAGAATATACCCTCACCAAAAATAATGAGCGGGCCAAATTTTCATTTGGCGCCCTGGGGCTTTTGTTTTCTTGATTTTAAACTTTTTGGGAACACTCTAAATCTCTTTTGCCCGCCGCTTCAGTCATCCAAGTTCCCTGCTACACTCTCTCTAAATCTCTCTCATCTCGCCTACGCCCATCCACTTCTATGGTTTAGATTCTTGAAATCATCTCCAACTCGTTATAACTCAAAACCACAGTAAAAAATTGTCACTCTTCTCGGAGATGAGGGTAGCTGCCACCGACAATATTCGAGCAGTCGTCTGTGCGAAAGATCAATATTCAGGTTATCATTTCCTTAGATCTCTTATTGTTCTTTTTAATTGTGAATTTTCGTTTGCGTAGTGTATCATATGTTTTACTCTTCTCTGTAAATAAAAGAAAAAAGTAAAATTGGTTTAGGATATATGTCTATAAAAGAACATTGACGGTGCTATGGTGCTTCATGGGGTTCAGAAGATTGGTTTTGGATGATTTATTTTCTATTTTTCTGAAAAAGAAAGAGGTGGACCTTTCTATTTTCCTTTTCTTTTATTTGCGATGACTAGAGAAATGGGAGGGAAATTTATAGTTTCTGTTACATTAAATTTCAGCATTTTTAGAAGTGATTCTGTTGAAATTTATTGAATAAGTATACCAAGCATTGCATCTAATATTTATGTTCTTGTTATTGGTCTTTTTTCCTGTTATCAGTATTACCAAAGAAATCCAAAATGTAAGAGACAATGGCTTTAATTTGATTTATGGAGATGGGATTGGAGATTTGGATAATTTTTTGTCTCAGCCAAGCGGGCTTACAAGTCTGATTGAGATGAAGAAAGAGATGGAGAGTCAACAACATACAACCAAGTAATTGCAGGCTATTGAAATATATATTTTCCGGAAGCAATGTGACAGATGCTAGAAGATGTTCCATTGACAAGCCACACTCACATTGCATGATTGAGACAAGTGACAAGAGGTCTTTGATTGTTTCCAAAGAAAGTTTGAGGAATTGCGAAAATCATCATGATAGCATAAATGACTGGGGAAATATATTAATAGTAATATTGTTCGTGTGATGTAGATAAGAATGAGTGATGATGGTTGTAAGAGTTTTTATACTTGTAATTTGAGAGTATTATGAATAATGATACTTCATTTTTGAGCAATTCAATTTGGCAATGTTGTGTATTTGTATTATATTATATTTTTTTTCTATATGTATGGTTGGTTGCTTGTGTTCTGAAAGATTTTATTAATTGTTTTATTGAATAAATTATCCATGGTAAATTCATCGGAATGGCCACAAAAATTTGACAAAATTATTAGAAAAATTCATAGCACATAAAAAAAGTTACTATTATGTAGCTACAGCCAGCTTGTTGCCATTGTTTCAGAAATTCCTATGAAATTGCTACAGAAATTCTTCGCTTTAGCAACAAAGATTACTATGGATATTTCGTAGGTACGACAATACAAAATTGCAATGAAACACTCGTCGCTATACCAACGAATAATTTGTCGCTATGGTAATAAAAGCTGCCACAGAACCATGGCTAGAATCTTATATATTAGCTACAGTCGCTCAGCTGCCATTGTGACGGAAATGGCTATGGACTTCCGTAGCTATGTATAGCTACGGAAATTTTTCAGTCCGTAGCCATATTTAGCGACGCGAGTATCTGCTTCGAAAATAGCTATGGTTATTTTTATCTCTTTAGCTACAAATTAACTGTAGCTGATACCCTGTTTTTTTGTAGTGAATGGAAACCCCAAGATTAAATATAAAACATAAAGAGGCGTAACTTCTTAACTAACTAGCTAACCCCATTCCATAATTAGAAGAGTTAACTAACAGATTAATAACTCTGATTAATTAACCCTTTAATACTCCCCCTCAAGTTTGATGTCCAAACAAATTCAAGACACCAAACTTGCCTAATAGATGATTGAATGCAACTCTTCCAAGGGGTTATGTAAGCAAGTCTGCTGGCTGCTCTGAAGTATGAATATGTTTTGTAGAAATGACTCCTTCTTGGATCTTGTCTCGAATGAAGTGGCAATCCACTTCGATATGCTTTGTCCTTTCATGATATACTGGGTTTGAAGCAATATATAATGCTGATTTGCTGTCACAATAGACTTTCACTGGTTGTGAAAGTACAACTCCCAAATCCAGAAGTAAACCTTTAAGCCATATAATTTCACATATAACTTCTGCTAAAGCTCTGTATTCAGCTTCTGCTGAGGACCTTGATACAACATTTTGCTTCTTGGTTTTCCAAGAAAAAGAGATGTCCCAAGCTGTACTGCATAACCAGTAAGACTCCTTCTTGTCATAGGGCAAGCTGCCCCGTCTGAATCACAAATCCTTGCAACTCTGAAGTACTTCCAGATGACATCAAAATACCTAAACCAGGCTGCCCTTTAAGATATCTTAACACTTTGATCATAGCATCCCAATGTGATCTCTTAGGTTTATGCATAAACTGACTGAGGACTTGGACTGAGTATGAGATATCAGGTCTTGTCATACATAAATAGATCAATTTCACCACAATCCTCTGATAATCAGTTACATTAGCAATAACTGGATCTTTAATACTTGAACCAGTAATCTCATCATAATCTACAGAAGTTAACTTGGTGTTCTGTTCCATAGGAACATTGACTGGTTTACAACCAATCATACCAGCATCTGTAATAAGCTCAAGAGTATATTTTCTTTGGTTTACAAAAATACATTTAGAAGATCTCGCAATTTCTAAACCCAAAAAATATCTCAATTCTCCGAGGTCTTTCATATAAAAAGTATTATTGAGGTATGCTTTACAATCATTAATCAACACAATGTCATTACCTGTTATTAAAATATCATTAACATAAACAAGAAGAACTACTATGCTACTCCCCCTGGATTTAGTGAATAGTGAATAATCATGTTTAGATTGAACAAAACCAAACTGTGTTATGGTAGATGTAAATTTATAATTCCATTGTCTAGAGGCATGTTTCAAACCATACAATGATTTTATTAGTTTACACACCTTTTTAGAATAATCACCAAAACCTGGGGGAATCTGCATATATATTTCTTCATTTAAATGACCTTGTAAAAAGGCATTAGTAACATCCATTTGATAAATATTCCAATTATGTATAGCTGCTAAAGCAATAACAGTTCTCACTGTGACATGTTTAGCAACTGGACAAAAAGTGTCATTATAATCTAGACTTTCTTGTTGTGTATATCCTTTAGCCACTAATCTAGCTTTGTACCTTTCAGTAGTCTCATCTGCCTTATATTTAATAGAGTAAACCCACCTACAGCCTATAGGAACCTTATTAGGTGGAAGGTCAACTAAAATCCATGTCTTGTTCAATTCCAAAGCTTCTATTTCTTTATTCATGGCATCCTGTCATTTACTATTTTTAACAGCATCATTAAAATGTTTAGGCATATCATTAGTACCTAAAGTAGTAAAAAAAGCCTTATATGAATCAGAAATAGACTCATATTGCATGTATTTAGATAAAGGATGCTGAGTAGAACAAGCAATATTAGTGGATGGAAAGAAAGGTGATGTATAGTCTTTTGACCAAACTGGAGGTGTATGTGTTCTTAACGATCTTCTAACTTGTGCAAAATTATCATGTATACGTGTGTAATCAACAACATTATATTTGTGCTATCAGTGCTAGTTTCTTTTCCACTATTTTCATTAGAATCAGGTGCCACATTTATAGGATGAACAGTGTGCCTAAAAGGATAAATGAAATCATCATAAAACTTCTTATCATTATGCACAGGAAAATCAGTAGAACCAGGTAAAGTGGATTGAATAGCAAATGGAAAAATATTCTCATAGAAAAGAACATCTCTAGATACCAAGAAACTGTTACTTGTTAAATCAAGAAGCTTATATCCTTTTTGATGTGCAGAATAACCAACAAACACACATGGTTTAGATCTAACATTAAATTTATCAGGATTAGGAAAAAGTTTAGCATAACATAAACAACCAAAAACTTTTAGATGTTTATAAGAGGGAGATTTACCATGTAGCACAAAAAAAAGAGTTTGACCTTTTAACAAAGGAGTAGGAGTCCTGTTAATGATATAGACTGTAATCAAAATACAGTCTCCCCAAAATTTATTAGGCAAATGAGATTGAAATTTTATAGCTCTTGCTATATTCAAAATATGCCTATGTTTCCTTTCCACCACTCCATTCTGTTGTGGAGTGTAAATACAGGAACTCTGGTGAAAAATACCATGAACTTTGAATAAATCAGTACATGCATGGCTAAAAAATTCCCACGCATTGTCTGTTCTAATAGTTTTAATATGAACTGAATATTGATTATGAACATAGCTAATATAGTTTTTCAAAATATCAAACACCTCAGATTTATGTTTCATCATGAAAGCCCAGCATGTTCTTGAAAAATCATCTACTATAGTGATGAAATATTGCTCATTATTATAAGTAATATCCTTGTAGAGACCCCAAACATCCACATGTACAAGTTCAAAAATGAAATTAGTAACACTCTCTCTAATAGGAAACCGGGTTCTAGCTTGTTTAGCTAAAGGACATATTGGACAGAATTGAAAATTTTTATTCACTTTGATATTCAAATCATGTAACAAGGATAACCTAGTAAAGGAAATATGTCCTAATCTCTTATGCCAAAGCACAGATTCATCATTGCTATAAGAAGAAACTTTGTTACAACTGAAACTAATTGAACCAAAAGAAGTTGTTGAAGGTGATTGTAATTCATTATCTAGGTAGTACAACTCATTCCTTAATCTACCAGTCCCCTTTATCTTGCCACTCCATATGTCCTGTAAAAGACAAAAGTGAGGGTATAGACTAATAAAAGAGTTATTATCATTAGCCAATTTAGAAATAGAGATTAGATTATAGTGAAATTTAGGAACACAAAGAACTCCTTTAAGCATAAGACCATTAGGTAAAGAGACATCCCCTATACATGTTATCTTACTAGTAATACCATTGGGCAATTTAACAGTACTATGTTCCAAAATTTTATCTAATTGCATATCAAGCATATTCGCATCATATGTAATATGTTGGTTAGCCCCATTATCAAGAATCCAATCCCTATTATTTTTTACAATTAAAGAGATAGGGTGATGAATAAAAGTACCTGCCATGTTAGCATTTGGCATGAATGAGGTGGAGGCAGACTTGTCACCATGATTGGATGATCCAAGGAGTTGAAGCAATTGTTGATACTGCTGATTTTTTAAGGTAGGAGCAGGAATGGAAATTGAGTCTATAGTATTGATAGATTGTTCATTATGAAATTCTCCATTTGTTTCTTGATTAGAAGACACTTAATTTGCTCTAAATCCTCTCTCCCTTCCTTGATAATTTGTGTTTCTACCTCCTATTCCCATTCCCCTTCCAAAATTGGCAGGATAGCCTATAATCCTAAAACAGTTTTTCTTCACATGACCTGGGATTTTACAATTTTCACATACTGCATCATCTTTCCTCTGGCCTTGTACTGTCTTATTCTGTGAATTTGCCAAGAAGACAGAAGTATTATCCAATCCCAAAGGTTGTGTATTGATTCCCCGTTGTGTTTCCTCATTGCTTACAATGGAGAAAACTTGAGTGTGAGTCGGTAGAGGGAACATCATGAGGATTTGGGATCTTATACTACTGTAGCATTCATTGAGACCCAGTAAAAATTGCAACATTTTCAGTTGATTCATAAAATCCACATATTCTTGGTTTGGTTTAGAGGCAGGGGATGGTGTCAATGACTCGTATTCATCCCAAAGTTGACACAATTTTGAATAATACTCAGTAACAGTGCTACTTCCTTGTGTAATGGTGTTAATTTGTCTATATAAAGAAAATAATCTTGCACCATTTACCTTGTCAAACCGTTCTTTAAGATCCTTCCAAATCGAATATGCCGAATCACAATACACTACTCCATGAATCAAGTCGCATGAAAGAGATCGATGAATCCAAGATCGTACTAAAGCATTACATCGCCGCCATTGCCCCAAATTGGGTGAATCAATTTCTGGACAGATACAAGTTCCATCGATAAACCCTAATTTGTTTTTAGCTTCAAGTGCTACTAACATCTCCCGACTCCAAATTTTGTAATTTTCAAAACCCTTAAGTGTTTCTGTGACTAAATCGATGTTTGGAGTATCGAAGGGGTGAAGACATAGAAGATTATAGAAATCGATGGAGGTGATTGACGGATTTTGGGTTGAAACTATCGTGGTAGAGGTTTGAGATGGATCTGTGGTCATCTTGATTCAAGATCATTTTCGCAGATTCAGAAAGAAGAGAAAGAAAGAACAATTGCAGAGAGGTGCGCTTAAAATTGGATATATGAGAGAAGAAAGGATGATCCTGGCTCTGATGCCATGTCAAGAACCAGAACAGTAGAACAAAGAGAAAAATTCATTGTATTGAAGATGAAAATTGTGTACAGAGAAGATGAGTTTTTGTTTTGTGATTACAAACTATATGAATCAATTACATAAGATAATGGAAACCCCAAGATTAAATATAAAACATAAAGAGGCGGTGATGAGGTGTCAACCTCTTAATTAACTAGCTAACCCCATTTCATAATTAGAAGAGTTAACTAACAGATTAATAACTCTGATTAATTAACCCTTTAATATTTATATCGTTCATCAGTTGATATCAATCAAATCCTAACAAATTAGTATCAAAGTCAGTATGGGCACTTGAATTGTTTTTCATAGGAAGATTGTTAGAAAGGCTCATTAGCACCCTATAATGTTTTGGGCTTAATTTCATATTTAATTAGTTATAGGTCAATCAGTTGGGTCTAGATTTAATGATAAGCCCCATTTTGTATTTATGATCCATGAGAGGGCATCTTCGTGTTTTCCCGCTTAAGGGGCTTAGCTTAAAGATTAATTTGCGGTTATTCACTTCAATGGTCTCTCTGTGAAGATATTATGTCACTTTAGTCCCTTATGTCAAAAAATTGACACTTTCGTTCCTCATGTCCTTAAGTTGTATTATGTTAGTCCTTTATTGCAATTTTCGGCTATTTTATCCTTGTGAAACATGCGCATGAACCACACACCCCCCAAATCAGGGGCTTTTTCATCTTTTTAACAATATTCTGCACACTCACATATTTAAAGCAGAGATACGCAAAAGTTCTATTAGTAAGGTACTGATAAAAATGGTGATATATATATATATATGAAGGACATATATATACCTATGAAGTATGTTACTCTCAATCCAAAGATTGTGCATAAACAACATCAACACTAAAACGACGCACGTGACAAATCTGTTTTTGGTATCATGCTTTTACAATATTTTACTTTTGGTACCAAATCAAGTTTTTTATATCGATTTTGGTGCCGCCGTTAGTCAACAAACGGTCAAAACTAACATGTCCGTTAGTTTTGACAATTTTTGTGGGGGTGGGATTTTTGGCCAATTTAAGGGAAAAGGACCGGTCAAAATGGAGGGGAAATCAATTATAGGTCTTTTTAAAGTAAATTTTTTTGAAGGTTTGCTTAGTTGATGTTGAAAACCCAAAAAAAATTCCAAGTATCAGGCATTTCTTAACCCTAATTCCACACTTAATCTCACGCCATTCAAAATTCTTTCTAGAAAATCCCAAAAATCCCAACTCCAAACACATTGTAAACCATAAAAATCCCCACTAAATCGTCTGTAACTGGGAAGAAAGGAAGAAGAAGAAGAAGTTCGAATCTCCCATACAAAGTCCCATTTTGTCGCAAAATTCATTCTTGAAGGAAGAACATGAAAAATTGAAATAAACAAGAAATGAGTGAAACTCCCCAAAAAAAAAAAATTGTGAAAAGATCTAATATTAATTTTTTCCTCCATTTTGACCGGTCATTTTCCCTTCAATTAGCCAAAAATCTTCTTTTCCCCCTGAAATGTCAAAACTAACAGACATGTTAGTCTTGACCATTAGTTGACTAACGGCACTACCAAAATTGACACAAAAAACTTGATTTGCTATCAAAAGTGTTACATTGTAAAAGTGTTGTACAAAAAGCGAATTTGTTTGTCATGCGGTACCAAAATTGAGATTTTTCCTATATCTTTATATAGAAAAATTGCATTTTTGGTCCCATAACTTTGTCTCATTTTAATTTTGGACTCATTTGTGACGTTAGTCATATAACTTTCAAAATGTCTCACATTTAGTTCCTACTGAAAATTTTGTCTAAAATTTAATAGTCAACTCTGTTAATCAACATTTTGATTAGATTTTTTTGGGAGAATTTGCGTGTGAATGCACTCACGCACGGATTATATTGTTTGTATTTAATATCATATGTCACTCACACACAAAATCTCCCTATAAGACCGGTCAAAATGTTCATTAATGGAGTTGACCATTAAGTTTTGGATGAAAATTTGGATTGAGACTAAATGTGAGACATTTTAAAAATTATAAAACTAATTACAAGAAATTTATTTTTTGCGCCCATGTCAATAAGTCATGATCAAAGGCTCTTAGTCATGGTCAAAATCAATTGACCACAGCTATGCCGGCTTCAGCCCTGGTACTTGCTAGCATGGCCAAAACATTGACATGGCTTATAAGTCATGGTCAATATTTGTTCATTGTTAAGACCGTGACTTTTAAAAATTGTAAAAATGTGTTAGATTGGCATTTCTTCCACCACGACTAGTTAAAACTTGAAGTAGTTAGTATTCTTTTTTGCAACGGCAGACGTTAACGTGGCTATATGAAACGTAGTCCACGGCCAAATTAGCCGTGAGTATAGATTGCTATAGACCACGATTTTAGGCTATGACGTATATTTTCATTATCAATACTCAATTTTCTTGTAATGTAAATGTAAAAAAATCCCGAAGAAATGGGATCAGAATTAAAATATGAAAACTTTATGGGACAAAAAATGTAATTTCACCATCTGCATAATATACAATATGTATAATTAATAAGGGGATCGATTAATTAACTTTCAGAAAATTCATACTTTTTAGATGGGATATTGAAATGATGGACAAACTTCCAGATTATATGGAAAGTTGCTATTTAGCAGTCTACAACTTTATCAACGAGGTGGCTTACGACGTTCTCAAAGAAAAAGGGTGTATCATCATTCCATATTTGCGTAAATCGGTAACTAATTATTTCTACAATTCAATTTGTAAAGATATTATATATATATATGATGTATAATTAATTAATAATTTACTTTCTTTAAAAAGAAAATTTGGAAACGTTTGCAGTGGATAGATTTAATTAACTCGTTCATTTATGCAAGAGGAGAAATGGTACCACAATGGACATACCCCAAGCCTGGATGAATATCTCAATAATGCCAAATGCAGGTCCTATAGTGCTAACTTGATGGGATATAAATGTGGAGACAAATCAAATTATCAAAAGGAATAGCTTTGGTAGGTGGAACCAAAGGTTGTTTGGTAGGTGAAACCAAAAGGTTGTTTGGTAGGTGGAACCAAGAGTTGTTTGGTAGGTGAAACCAAAAGGTTGATTGGTAGGTGAAACCAAGATGTTGTTTGGTAGGTGAAACCAAGAGTAGTTTTGGTAGGTGGAATTACTCCTATAAATAGGAGTGAATTTCCTTCACTTCAATCATCCCAAAACCGAGAGAAAAAATGTAGAGAGCAAAGTGTGTGTAGTGTAGTGTATACTAGGGAAATCAATTTGTGGTAGATACAAATTGTGCTACACGGGAAACACTTGTGGGTTTTTTTTTTCTTTGGGGCAATACACTCTCTACCCTTGTAAAGGATCTCTCTTCATACAATCAATAAAGATGTAGTCTAGGTTGGTCCGTGGACGTAGGCAATTATGCCGAACCACGTTAAAATCCTCGTGTTGTTTATCTTCATGTTTAGGCTTGTTTTTCTTGTTTCTTGATTATTCTTCGTGCTCGGGTGCTACCATTCCTAACAACTGGTATCAGAGCCATAGGTTTGTAGATTTAGGAGACGTCTTAGATCTAGATCTATGGGGAAATGTTTTTGGCTAAACATGGATTTTGTCGTAGGACGATGGTAGGAGATGGAAGAATAATCAAACTCGATGAATTTGTTGCAGAGGAGCACGAATTGAGGTCGTGGTGAAGCCGAAGAAGATGATGGAGGAGGTTGAGATCGGGTAGATCGTCAACTAAAGAAGAGTTATCCCGTTGAACGTTAACGAGAAAACGTTGAAAAATCGTGGTGCCAGATGCAGGGGCAGATTTGCAGCAGTGGAGGCAGGTTTATGTTGCCGGGTTGGGTAGACATGAAGCCAGTGGGAGCAGTTGCATTGCTAGGGGCAGATCCGTATAGCCGAAGGTCAAGGGGCCAGACTCGTGTTGCCAAGAGGGCGGAAGAACGAGTAAGCCAGGGACCGGAGAGGCGGAGTTACGGAGCCAAAAGCAGATTCGTATAGCCGGAGGTCAAGGGAGCAGACTCGTGTTGCCAAGAGGGCGGAAGAACGAGCAAGCCAGGGACCGGGGAGGCGGAGTTACGGAGGCATGACCACGTGGATAAACCATGAAGGCAGGAAACGGGACCAAGACAGGTTGACCGTGGAGCCGGAAGTCATGGGGGCAAGATGCGAAGTCGGGTTAGGCAGATTCGCTGAGCTGGGGCAAGATGCGAAAAGCCGGGTTAGGCAGATTCGCTGAGTCAGGGCAAGATGCGAAGAGCCGGGTTAGGCAGATTCGCTGAGTCGGGGCAAGATGCGAAAAGCCAGGTTAGGCAGATTCGCTGAGCTGGGGCACGATGCGAAAAGCTGGGTTAGGCAAATTCGATGAGCTGGGACAAGATGCGAAGCCGTGTTAGGCAGATTCGCTGAGCGAGGGCAAGATGCGAAAAGCCGGGTTAGGCAGATTCGCTGAGCGGGGGCAAGATGCGAAAAACCGGGTTAGGCAGATTCGCTGAGCTGGGGCAGAACGCGAAGCCGAGATAGGTAGATTCGCGGAGTCGGGGTTTTGTTGGCGGATGGATAAGACATAGCTTGTGCAGTGGGAGCATTAAGCAGATATGTGGGGGATCCGAGTTGCCATTGAAAAACCAAAGTATTGACAGATGGATCAAGACATAGCTCATGCAGTTGGCAGGGAGCAGATATGTGGGAAGATCCGAGATAGTCAATGGAAAGTCCTTGGTGTAAGGGTGTCGCGAGACAGGTTGACCAAGGTGGAAAGTCTTTGGTGTAAGGGTGTCGCGAGACAGGTTGACCAAGGTGGAAAGTCTTTGGTGTAAGGGTGTCGCGAGACAGGTTGACCAAAGCGGGAAAGTCCTTGGTGTAAGGATGTCGAGAGACGGGTTGACCAAGGTGGTTATCCTCTTGTGGGGAGGATAGCAACGAAAGTTGCAGGGTTGTGAGACATGTTCCAGGTTTTTGGGAGTAACCTATATCCAAAGGTCAGTTGGACCGAGATGGATAAGTCACGGTATTCAGGAGTTGGTTGATCACCAAAAGGAATAGGGTAGTGGCGGAGGTTCAAAGAAGGGGAACATCGTTCACAACGTAAGTCCGTCGAGTAGGAGCACTAGGGACGGATGGATTGATGAGACAAGGAGATGTCTCGGTTTTGATCTCCATTGGATTTGGGGATGTGACCGACTAGATTGAGGTTCACCTGGGAAAAGTGAAGGAATGATCAAGAAGATGGGATTGTGTCTTCAACTTTGAGTTGGGTCTCCAAGTGGGAGATTGATGGGATATAAATGTGGAGACAAATCAAATTATCAAAATGAATAGCTTTGGTAGGTGGAACCAAAGGTTGTTTGGTAGGTGGAACCAAAAGGTTGTTTGGTAGATGGAACCAAGAGTTGTTTGGTAGGTGAAACCAAAAGGTTGATTGGTAGGTGAAACCAAGATGTTGTTTGGTAGGTGAAACCAAGAGTAGTTTTGGTAGGTGGAATTACTCCTATAAATAGGAGTGAATTTCCTTCACTTCAATCATCCCAAAACCGAGAGAAAAAATGTAGAGAGCAAAGTGTGTGTAGTGTAGTGTATACCAGGGAAATCAATTTGTGGTAGATACAAATTGTGCTACACGGGAAACACTTGTGGGTTTTTTTTTTCTTTCGGGGCAATACACTCTCTACCCTTGTAAAGGATCTCTCTTCATACAATCAATAAAGATGTAGTCTAGGTTGGTCCGTGGACGTAGGCAATTATGCCGAACCACGTTAAAATCCTCGTGTTGTTTATCTTCATGTTTAGGCTTGTTTTTCTTGTTTCTTGATTATTCTTCGTGCTCGGGTGCTACCATTCCTAACACTAACTCACTTTTTTTTTTTGTTGAGAAATCCAATACAAAAGGAGATAATTGACGACTTGTATAAGCACCACAATATAGTTCGGTGGCCATCAATGACTTGTTGATGATATTGGAACAACTCCGGTATGTATTGCTTATATATTTATTATACATTAACATAATTGAGTCAATCCACTTTTTGTCATATTAATACCTTATAATTGGACCGGCTCAATGGCGTATAGAAGGGAAAATTATAATATTAGTCTCATATAATAAATTCTTTTGCATTTTTGTTTTGATTATTTACAAACTTGCAAACATATATAGTATCATATGACATATTGATTTGCATTTATTAATCCAAATGTTCAAAAATGATCGTAAACCATCAATATTGTCTCATGGCTAGCTTATACGTGACCAATACTTAATTTGAATACCTATCATAGAAAGCCACCCTCCGCCCCCCATAGGGTAAATTGCATTTTCATCTCATATCTTTTTTTATTTAGTCCAATTCACTACGAAGTTCTCAAATTACATCTCATAACTTCTAAACAGTCTCAGCTTTGGGTCCCATACCAAACTTCTGTCAAGTATTTAACGATAAAATTCATATTATCCATTAGTCAATACTTTTGGCATTGAATAGAATTCGTGCGAGAGTGTCATACGCACTAATTTTCCCAAAAAAATGGTCAAACTGTTGACAAAAAATGTGACCCCTCGCCCTCCCTCCCCCCACCAAAAAAAAAAAAACTCATTTTGTTGTTAGAATTTAGGGTCTAGGGTTGTAACAATTGGGGGAATTTATGCACTTTAACCAATTTATCCTAAACTGTTAATGGCTCTTGCTCTTGCATACCATGTGTAAAATTCCATCCATTTTCTTAACTGTGGGACCAAAATTGTAAAAACAAGAATTTTAAAGGAATTCAATTTTGCAATTTTAAAAATAATGATAGTAAAATTGCAATACTAGACCTCATTCTATAGAACTAATATTACAATTTTCAGGCGCATAGAATTATGCGTTTATTTGATGCATGGTTTCGAATTCTTACTTTCCCATTAACATGACATTGTGTCTTAAATTCACTAATGTTAGCTAATATAATATCTTTCCCTATCTTTCTAGTATTTATGTTAATTTAGGTGTCTTTATGTTTCCTTGTATTTATCTTTTTCTTGTTTATAGTTAGGGCTTCTTATTTACCAAGTATATGTATCCCTATAAATATGTTACTCAAAGATACAAGTTCCCTACGAGGTTTTCTCTAATCTAAAATGGTATCAGAGCCATGGCTTCGAGCCATGGTATCTCGATTCCTCGCTTCCGCCATCCTCAAGTCGTCGACCCCGTCTGGGGCACCTTATCTAGTTTAGTTTAGAGTGAAAATAGAATGTGTTGAATTTAATTTTGAAGAGATTTAAACACATGATCAGTACTCTTATGCAATCTTATGTTTCCATTTTTTTAATTATATCATAATATAAACTATACTCTATATGTATATTTTTATATTATTAGAAAGAGTGCTAGAGAAAATAAATGGATCTATTTGTGTGGAGTGCAATTAGTGGAAAATTAGAAAACTACATAGATTAAGGATCATGTGTATGAATATATATACTAGAAAATAATAATATTATTTTTGTCAAAAGAAATTGAGATGATATTCAAACAAATAACTAAAATGTTATAAAAAGTATATAAAAAAAGTTAATTATTTTCTAAATAGCTAATAATAAAATAATAATTAAATTTATTTATCAATAAATTTAATATATTTTCAAAAGACTCTTGATATACAGAGCCATAAATTTCATAATTTTTTACTTCAATTAAGCTCCTCATTATACAGCTATATGCAATTTGTAATAGTGTCGGATCATTACTTTGAGTTTGTTGATTTGAAGATTAATAAGATAATTTAAAAAATTATACCTTATTCTGATATAAAATAAAAAGTAATAACTGCGAGGCACATATGCATATTCTGGAATATAGATGAATCATTTTCTTATATAAATTTTTATTATTATTATTATTATGGAATATGACATGTATGTCCAATAAAATTATCAACATATATCTGAAAGTTTTTATATGTACTCGAAGTTATTAGTATGATAACAAATATATATATATATATATATATATATAAATATATTTAAGAATAAAATCATATTAGTACTTTTAGTATGAAATTATGATATATTTTGTACTTTATTCAAAAGAACTCACAAACATGAGTTTTTTTTTTTGTAATATGATGTTTACAATTATTAATATCAGCAATCTATATTCTTATAATGGCACTCCACTTACTTTTTAATTTATTTAAATGGACAATAATGTCCCTCCATGTGAAAATTAAATCCATCAACTTTAAGAGATGAACTTGCCCCTTTTTAATTATTTTTGTATACGATCATTTTCTTTCTTTCTTTATTTTTTTATTTTAATGGATGATAAATAATCAATTATAAAAATTAACTAGAATGAATTAAGCAATTTAAATCACACCAAATGATGGTGCATTTGAAGTGGAACTTCTAGCTCAAAATTCAGTTTGGTCAAACTCAAAATAGAAATATATGAAGATAGATAAGTTAAATCTACAGCATGCTTGGCACAAGTGTATCATCATCTTATATGTAGAAGTTCTTTTATTTTTCTGGTCATGTAAATTTAGAAATTCATATGTAAATGAAGTGATTAAAATAACAACAAATGCAAAATTGTACTTGACAATAAAATCAAATAAGTGAATTGAGTGAAAATATGATGCATTCTTTATTTTATTTTTAAAAATAAACTTTTAGACATGAGTATTCATATGTAATATGCTGTTTGCAATTATTTCATCTTTATAAACTCATGATAAAGAATGTATTTGGTGTTACCGCATGTAGAAATATGAAAAGTGATATATTTCGACATTATTAGACTGATAGGATAAAAGAAAATGAATCTACTTGTGCAAAGCTCAAAAATGCAATGTTGTGGCAAATCAGGAAAGGTACATAGACTAATGATCTATGCATAAACGTGCTAAAAAATTATACTAATATTATTTTATCAAAAGTTTAATTTCTTGAAATAGAGTTAGTTAAAGATACATGGTGATGATATATGATTACAGAATAATTAAACAAAAAGTATAAGATACACACTACCAAATAATCAATTCTTAACCAGTTATTATTTTGTTAATAAACTAGAAATATTTAATTCTATTTAACTTCTCATCGAATCATCACGTGCGAAGCACGTGGTATTTTCTTGTACACTATAAATACCCTTAAATGCACTTTAAATACCCTAAATTAAGGGGGGCCATGTGCAATTTTCTCAACAACAAATAAAAAATCCCCATGAGAAAAGCCAAATATGCATCGTCAGCAGAATGCTCACCACTGTGGCGCTGAGTGTAGAGTACTCATTCTTTGCAAGGATTAAAATTTCGTTTCGATGATAAGTTTCGGGTTCTTAAATATAAGAAACGTATCAGAAACGTTTCGAAAACGTCATGAAAAACTTGAAAAATGCTAAAAATTAAACAAGGTGGAAACCGTGAAAAAAGAAGTAAAGAAGAGTTGTTTCCTCTTTTCACTAGCAAAAAATAATAGTTACGTAAAATGTTTATACATCTACATCAATAATTGATCAAATTATACTAATAAATAAGGTGGTAACGTTTGATTCAAGTTTAACATACACAGAACATATAACCGGCAAAATTTTAGTAACTTAAATTGTGAAATAAAAAAATTCTAAAAGTGTTGTCGTAAAAAAAATAAAAAGTTGTATGTTTGATTCAAATTTAGCATTCACAGAGCATATAATTGAAAAAAAAATAGTAACTTAAATTGTGAAAAGTTAATATGGATGATACCATAGTTTCAAACTCATCTGCAAATTATATGAAAAAATTATTTTAATCGATAATACAATAATCTTCATCTTGAGTCGTATGATAAAAAGTCGCTCCTCGATGAAATAAATATTTGTTTGATTGTTAGATTTATTACTCTTTATTTCTTCTTCTTCTTCTTCTTGTCTTCTTCTTCTTTTTTTTATTTTTTTACCTTTTTCCCTAACAGTGAGAGATTTGAGAGCTCTGTTATATTTGCGATAAAACAAATCTTTTTGAAAAAGAATTACCAAACTCTCAATATTTTCATGATTTCCATGGAAATCTTTTTTAAACTCTCAATGTGTTGGGGATAGAGCAAATCTTTTTTAAAAGAAATTATCAAACTCTCTATGTTTCCATGTTCCATGGAAACGAACATGGAAACCATGAAAATATTGAGAGTTTCCATGGAAACATTGGAAAAATTAAGAGTTTCCTAGGAAACAATGTAATTTCGAAACTACATGGTGATTTTTTTTCCGTAAGTTGAAAAACATAAACTTTTCGAACGTTTCGATAGAAAAAAAAAGAAACTTTGAACCATGATTGTTTGTACTTGGTCTATTTCTATCGTTCATCAGTTGATATCAATCAAATCCTAACAAAATTAGTATCAAAATCAGTATGGGCAATTTGAATTGTTTTTCATAGGAAGATTGTTAGAAAGGCCCATTAGCACCCTATAATGTTTTGGGCTTAATTTCATATTTAATTAGTTATAGGTCAATCAGCTGGGTCTAGATTTAATTATAAGCCCCATTTTGTATTTATGATCCATAAGAGGGCATCTTTGTCTTTTCCCGCTTAAGGGGCTTAGCTTAAAGAATAATTTGCGCTTATTCACTTCAATAGTTTCTCTGTGAAGATATTATGTCACTTTCGTCCTTCATGTCAAAAAAATGACACTTTCTTCCTCATGTCCTTAAGTTATATTATGTTAGTCCTTTATTGCAATTTTTGGCTATTTTATCCTCGCAAAACATGCGCATGAAACACACACCACCCAAATCAGGGGCTTTTTCATCTTTTTAACAATATTCTGCACACTCACATATTTAAAATAGAGATACGCAAAAGTTCTATTAGTAAGGTACTGATAAAAATGGTGATATATATATATATATATGAAGGACATATATATACCTATGAAGTATGTTACTCTCAATCCCAAGATCGTGTATAAACAACATCAACACTAAAACGACGCATGTGACAAATCTGTTTTTGGTATCACGCTTTTACAATGTTTCACTTTTGGTACCAAATCAAGTTTTTTATATCAATTTTGGTACTGCCGTTAGTCAACAAACGGTCAAAACTAACATGTCCGTTAGTTTTGACATTTTTGTGGGGGTAGGATTTTTGGCCAATTTAAGGGAAAAGGACCGGTCAAAATGGAGGGGAAATCAATTATAGGTCTCTATGTTGCACAGACAAGGACACGTAGACACGGACACTGCACGACACGGACACGGGACACATCAATTCTTAAAAAATTAGAACACGGACACGGCTCGGACACGGCTCGGACACGCCTGCCCATGTTTTATATATATATATATATATATATATTTAATATGTTATAAACATATGAGTAATTGAACACCTATTAGACAATAATCAACAATTCAACAACTTATTAATAACAACCTATATATATATTCACTATTTGTATATGAGCAACCTATTTTTACACAAAATAACAACTTATTAATGACAATGCTTCTGTAAACTATAAAACTTCATCTATATATAATTACAAATATATATATAAATACATTTATATTAAAAATATAAAAAAAATGCAAAAATATCAGCCCAAAGTGTCCTGGCCGTGTCCGAGCCGTGTCTGTGCCGTGTCCTAGTTTTATTTAATTATTTTTAATTTTGGACACACTATTGCCGTGTCCGTGTCCAACGTGTGTCAGACACTGCACGGGGTGATTTTTACGCGTGTCTGTGCATCATAGGTCTTTTTTATAAAGTAGATGTTTTTGAAGGTTTGCTTAGTCGATGTTGAAAACCCAAAACAATTTCCAAGTATCAGGCATTTCTTGACCCTAATTCCACACTTAATTTCACATCATTCTAAATTCTTTCTAGAAAATCCCAAAAATCCCAACTCCAAACACATTGTAAACCATAAAAATCCCCACTAAATCGTCTATAATTGGGAAGAAAGGAAGAAGAAGAAGAAGTTCGAATCTCCCGTACAAAGTCCCATTTTGTCGCAAAATTCATTCTTGAAGGAAGAACATGAAAATTTGAATTAAACAAGAAATGAGTGAAATTCCCCTCAAAAAAAAATTGTGAAAGGAGCTAATATTAATTTTTTCCTCCATTTTGACAAGTCATTTTCCCTTCAATTGGCCAAAAATCTGCTTTCCCCCTTAAATATCAAAACTAACAGACATGTTAGTCTTGACCATTAGTTGACTAACGACAATACCAAAATTGACACAAAAAACTTGATTTACATTGTAAAAGCGTGGTACTAAAAATGAATTTGTTTGTCATGCGGTACCAAAATTGAGATTTTTCCTATATCTTTATATAGAAAAATTGTATTTTTGGCCCCATAACTTTGTCCCATTTTAATTTTGGTCTCATTTGTGACGTTAATCATATAACTTTCAAAATGTCTCACATTTAGTTCCTACTGAAAATTTTGTCTAAAATTTAATAGTCAACTCTGTTAATCAACATTTTGATTAGATTTTTTTGGGAGAATTTGCGTGTGAATGCACTCACGTACGGATTATATTGTTTGTATTTAATATCATATGTCACTCACACATAAAATCTTCCTATAAGACCAGTCAAAATGTTCATTAATGGAGTTGACCATTAAATTTTGGATGAAAATTTGGATTGAGACTAAATGTGAGACATTTTAAAAATTATGAAACTAATTACAAGAAATTTATTTTTTGCACCCATGTCAATAAGTTATGATGAAAGGCTCTTAGCCATGGTCAAAATCAATTGACCACAGCCATGCCGGCTTCAGCCCTGGTACTTGGAAGCATGGCCAAAACATTGACATGGCTTATAAATCATGGTCAATATTTGTTCATTGTAAAGACCGTGGCTTTTAAAAATTGTAATAATGTGTTAGATTAGCATTTCTTCCACCACAACTAGTTAAAACTTGAAGTAGTTAGTATTCTTTTTTGCAACGGCAGACGTTAACGTGGCTATATGAAATGTAGTCCACGACCAAATTAGTCGTGAGTATAGATTGCTATAGACCACGATTTTAGGCTATGGCGTATATTTTCATTATCAATACTCAATTTTCTTGTAATGTAAATGTAAAAAATCCTGAAGAAATGGGATCAGAATTAAAATATGAAAACTTTATGGGACGAAAAATATAATTTCACCATCTGCATAATATACAATATGTATAATTAATAAGGGGATTGATTAATTAACTTTCAGAAAATTCATACCTTTTAGATGGGATATTGAAATGATGGACAAACTTCCAGATTATATGGAAATTTGCTATTTAGCAGTCTACAACTTTATCAACGAGGTGGCTTACGACGTTCTCAAAGAAAAAGGGTGTATCTGTTGGGAAAAGTCGATTCAAAATCGAACCCAAATTGGTACGCAGCGGAATTAAAATAGAGACCTAGCTCTTTTACGTACATGCATGACATCAAAAAATTAAAGCATACATACTATGGCTTAAAGCAATTAATTAAACACTTTAATTAATAATAATTATTGCCTATCTATAGCTAACAATTAAAAGACTATATAATTAAACACTTTAATTAAAATCAATAATTGAATAACTATAAAAATAATTGAAAAAGAAGAAAGCAAACCTTACACCGAAGATTCGAAATTCGCCGGTAGAAGAAGAACTCGTTCACCGCAAAGTCTTCTTCGCAATGCCTCAACAAACTCGGGAGTGTGGGCTCCAAAAAAATACTACTAAAATAAAACTCCGTAAGAGGAATTTTATTTTCTTAAAAGCTAGCTTGCTCTCGTAAAATATACAAGAACTACTTGCTTTCGTTTTTGTTTTGTGTGTTTGAACTTGTAAATGACACCCCTTTATATAGGGTGAAAAAAGATGAAGTTTGATTAAAAAAAATTAAGTGGGGATGTTAAATAAGAAAAAGAAAACTTAGTGGGGTGAAAAAAGAAAACAAATTTTTGACCATGGTAGCAGCCGGCTGCTGGCTGCGCGTGAACAGTACGCTGTACACGCGTACTGTTCACGTGTAATTTTTTTTTTTTTTTTTTTTTTAAATTAAATCACTATTTAATTAAATATCTTTTTCCAAACATATTTCCCACGTTAATTTTCATCTAAGTTCAAACTTATCCATCTAATGGATATACTTTAGTATTTATTTGTAGAGTTTCAATTTGAGGTTTGCGAAGGGACCTTAGGGAAAATTAATTTTAGCTCCAAGTAGATTAAATCAAATTATCATCACATGATAATATTTAATATCACTTAACAATATTTAATTCCACTAAATAAATATTGTTGCACTCTAAAATTAACTTCAATTTATTTTTGAATTCCCATTCTTTCGTAAAGAAATATTTCATTAACTCCTCTATTAAATATCCTTGAAAAAAATAAAATTAATACTACTATTATTTTATTCTTCACATCTTATCCTATAATGCTCAATTTGCTTCTTATCAATTTTCCAAATGAAAAACTATTTTTCATATAATTTTAGTGACACTTCACTTGAAACACTTTGGCCAAAGTTTTTAGAAAAATTGAACATTGCAAATTCATTATAGGGGATATATCTTATCTCTCATGGAGATTATAGATTCCATATGAATGTCCTTTCTAATCACATTTTTATGTCATTGCCCAATGTATAAAGTATATTGGCCACCGAAGACCTCACTTCTAAATATATCAAAGCAATGTACACTAGATGCATTAGTCCACGACAATCATAGGATTAAGAGTTATTGTACAAAATTATTTATTTTCAATAGTAGTAAAAATAAATAATCTGTTTGGTCCAGTTCAGTATTTCAATCTTATTGATTTACACGAATATACTATACATTTGGAATCCATATTCCCATGATTAAGACAAATCATCAAATATAGTATATTGTAGTCTTTAGCAGATAAGACGCCCATTCTTATCACCGACTACAACCCATTTATAATAACATAAAAAAAATCCAAGTCTTTTCCCATGGAACAACACTTCCATTTGGATTATCATATGTAATTATGGACTACGTCTATCTTATAGTATAATTTCAATTATGCTCATAACTTGTAAAAGAACAATTTCATAAATCAATAACAAATGCATCATACAATTGGATTTTTAGGGCATAATCCCTAACAGTATCATCATTCCATATTTGCGTAAATCGGTAACTAATTATTTCTACAACTCAATTTGTAAAGATATTATATATATATATATATATGATGTATAATTAATTAATAATTTACTTTCTTTAAAACGAAAATTTGGAAACGTTTGCAGTGGATAGATTTAATTAACTCGTTCATTTATGCAAGAGGAGAAATGGTACCACAATGGACATACCCCAAGCCTGGATGAATATCTCAATAATGCCAAATGCAGGTCCTATAGTGCTAACTCACCTTTTTTTTTTGTTGAGAAATCCAATACAAAAGGAGATAATTGACGACTTGTATAAGCACCACAATATAGTTCGGTGGCCATCAATGATTACAAGACTTCTTGATGATATTGGAACAACTCCGGTATGTATTGCTTATATATTTATTATACATTAACATAATTGAGTCAATCCACTTTTTGTCATATTAATACCTTATAATTGGACCTGCCCAATGGCGTATGGAAGGGAAAATTATAATATTAGTCTCATATAATAAATTCTCTTGCATTTTTGTCTTCATTATTTACAAACTTGCAAACATATATAATATCATATGACATATTTGATATATATAAAATTGGCTCGAGGCTCGTAGCCTCGTATCCTCGTATAGTTATATAGATCACTTATGACTGAGGCTCGTAGCCTCGTATCTGCTAACGGTCAGCTAGATTACCACTGTTATACGAGGTTTAGGCATCATAGAAGCATTTACACGAAAGATCCTTAATGGCACCATAATTGGATAACACTACAAGATCCGCGTGTTTTTAAGTGATCCGGGTCGGGTTGACCTGTGACCCGATCCTAACCCTTCATAGCACAACGTGTCATCTGTGTGAAATTCCTATCATTATCAGATCCGTACAACATGAACATCTATAAATACCTCCTCTCAACACATATTTTGGGGGACAATTTCTAGTATCAACTCTCTTGAGCTAGCATCGTATCCACTGATATCTTGACAATAGACTCGAAGTACGTTCCCAATATACAAATTTGGGCTACTCAGCCTCGTAGGCATACAACCCAACGAACCAACGACCCCACATAAACGACCCTACGATACGACCCAAAAGGATACAAGCCCATTAATAGAACTTAAACTTTTGAACTACGTTATGACTTGATCCTCCAAAGAGGTACGTAGGCAGCTTGGACTAGAATCCAAGTGCAGTCATAAATTTATCATCACCACCTTCGTGTGCCATACGAAGCAACCCAGACTGAGGCAGATCGATCCTCCAAAATCGAGCTAAATCAATATTGATATGCATTTATTAATCCCAAATGTTCAAAAATGATCGTAAACCATCAATATTGTCTCATGGCTAGCTTATACGTGACCAATACTTAATTTGAATACATTTCATAGAAACCCACCCTCCGCCCCCCTATAGGGTAAATTGCATTTTTATCTCATATCTTTTTTTATTTTTTATTTAGTCCAATTCATTACGAAGTTCTCAAATTACATCTCATAACTTCTAAACAGTCTCAGTTTTGGGTCTAATACCAAACTTCTGTCAAGTATTTAACGATAAAACTCATATTATCCATTAGTCTATACTTTTGACATTGAATAGAATTCGTGCGAGAGTGTCATACGCACTAATTTTCCCAAAAAAGGGTCAAACTGTTGACAAAAAATGTGCCCCCCCCCCCCCCCCCCCACCAAAAAAAAAAAAACTCATTTTGTCGTTAGAATTTAGGGTCTAGGGTTGTAACAATTGGGGGAATTTATGCACTTTAACCAATTTATCCTAAACTGTTAACGGCTCTTGCTCTTGCATACCATGCGTAAAATTCCATCCATTTTCTCAACTGGTGGGACCAAAATTGTAAAAACAAGAATTTTAAAGGAATTCAATTTTGCAATTTTAAAAATAATGATAGTAAAATTGCAATACTAGACCTCATTCTATAGAACTAATATTACAATTCTCAGGCGCATAGAATTATGCGATTATTTTGATGCATGGTTTCGAATTCTAACTTTCCCATTAACATTGTGTCTTAAATTCACTAATTCTTAACTTAGGTGGAGATGGAAAGAGGCGACGTACCAAAAACAATTCAATGTTACATGAAAGAAACCGGTGTTTTCGACAAAGAGGCGCAAGAGTACACAATGTTTTTGATAAATGAGACATGGAAAAACTTGAATGGAGAACCAATTGAAGATTCTCCATTTTCACAAGATTTTATTACATGCTCAATTAATATGGGTCGAGTGACACATTATGTGTACCAACATGGCGATGAGCAATGCGTACAAGGACCGGACGACGGATCACAACTTAAGCACGGAGCAAGGCAGGGACGGATCCAAAACTTGTGCCTTGATGGTGGGTTGTTTTGGAGAGGGGGGTGGAGCACGCGAATGGTCACTATTAGTGAATAAATCCAGGCAATTATTGTAACATGAAATTAACTTGGTTTTCATTTTATAAACAAATTAAGTAACAAAAAGTATAATTAATTTTTATTATTAAAAAATTATGTTAATCTTTAATTATTTCAAAATTTTCTTTATATTGCAGAGTCATATCTATCAATCTTATTGTGTTATATAATGAAGCGTAGAAGTAATTAAGCAAGTTACTCGTAATTCTATATTAGCTTAATATGTATTTATAGGAGTAAAGGATTGACTTTTTTTTTATTAGAAGAGTACATATATTTCACTACATTTAAAATTAAAAAAAATTAAATATTCTACACCTAATATTTATTATTCACACTATATTTTTGAAATATAATTAGAAGATAAATCTAAAAATTAATTGGCTTCAAATCGAAGAATTAGTTGAACACAATTTAAATTGATACTTGAGAGTTATAAATTGTTTGGAAGGTCAAACAATATATTTGAGTTTATATAGAAAATACTAAATTATATATGCTGAAAAGGTAACTATATATATATATATATATAACATTAATTTATTTAAATTTAAAGGAGGTACAAAGAAAAATGGAAAAAAATTGTGTGAGTGGGTTGGACTCGAACAATGCATTAGAATATATCTTCTAGATTAGCATAAGATCTTTCCTTATCTTATATTTTCTTATATTTATCTTTATAGCATTTATCTTTTCTTGTTTATAATTTAGGGTTTATTTGTTTACAAAGTTTATGTGACTCTATAAATATTTTACTCAATAATACAAGTTTCCTATGAGGTTTTCTCTAATCTAACATGGTATCGAGTTAAAGGGTTTCTTCTCTCAACCCTCACGATCTCTCGCTTCCGCCAGCCTCTATCATTGTCGTCCCCGTCCGGCTCCCTAATTTTTTTTTCTCTTCTTCCCACACACAACAATGGCAGCCCACCACTCTTCGTGTAGTGCAGCTTCTGCCAACAAATCTTTCTTTCTTCTTTCTTTCTCCCTCTCTTTCTCTCTTTTTCATTATTTCCACAATTTTAATTCTTGCCCACTTTCATGGCATTGAATTGCGAATTGTTCAACTCCTATTCTCTTTTCTTTTCTTTTCTTTCCTTTTTTCCTCTGAATATAATCATCAAAAAAAAAAATTCTTTTTCCACACGTATAAGTATATAGTGCGTTCTTTTGGTTGTTGTTACATAAAAAAATAGCCATCTTTTTCCTTCAAATTTCGTGTGCACGGTATAATTTTCAGTTACGCCTAGCCCTGTAGTCGGGTTTTGTATCTATGGGGTTCCTTTTTTATTTTTCTCCATCGGTTTGCTCGGCCTCCACATGTTCTCCTTCTCTCTTATTTCTTTCTTTGTCTCTCACTATATATATGTTACCTCTATTTCCAGCCCCCTATACTCTTACCTTTCCCGTTTTTACATTCTCTTTTCATTCTCAATTCTTTACACAAAATTACATGATATGGGTGTGAAGGAATTTGTTGAAAGAGAAATTGCTTCTATCGTGGCCCATTGCAGTACCCACACTCTTGATTTAATCAAGATCCATTGAAAGTTATATCTATCAACCAAGAAACAAATAAAATAAAAGATGCTGCTAAAAAAGCATTCTCTAAAGGAGTACCGTCCCGGCTCTTCTTGGATTTTCAATCCAGTCTCTGCGTTCGAGAAACTCCTGTTTCGACTGCGGGGGAGTATTAGAATATATCTTCTAGATTAGCATAGGACTTTTCCTTATCCTATATTTCCTTGTATTTATCTTTATAGCTTAGAATATATTTCCTTATATTTATCTTTCCTTGTTTATAGTTTAGGGTTTATTTGTTTACCAAGTCTATGTAACTCTATAAATATATTACTCAATAATATAAGTTTCCTACGGGGTTTTCTCTAATCTAACACAATGGACCTTGAATTTGAACACTACCACCTCTACCATCGCACTAACTCTATGGCAGAACACAATCGTAGTACATAATACCAATATCCAAATACAATTCCTGTGTATATGAACAAAAGTATTTTGGGGCCCTATATTAATGTACTTTAACAATTAAATATATAGTTTGCAATGGACAGATTTAATCTTAGCATATTTTGAAGAGGTGGAGTGGTACCACAATAGACATAGATCAAGCCTGGAAGAATATATCAACAATGCATGGATTTCAATTGGAAGTCCTCAATCGTTATCCCACATTTATTTTTCACTAATTAACAAATCCAATAGAAAACAAGGCAGTTGTTCGAGACTTGAATAAATACCATAATATAGTTCGATGGCATCTATGATTTCATGCTTGGAGATTATTTAGGAACATCACCGGTATATATTATTCTGTTGTTAACTAAGATGAAATTATTCTGTTCGATGGCCACACGCAGAATTACGTCTTTTTTTAATGGATGAGACCTACAAAATTGAAAGAAGGAAAAATTGCACCCATAGAACTAATGTTGAAAATTTGTAAATAATAGGCCCATTCATATAACAATGAGATTAATATTGCAATTTTATGAATTTTTGTCTTAATTTCACTTATTTCACTTAGGAGGAGATGAAAAGAGGTGACATGCCAAAATCAATTCAATGTTTCATGAGATATTACTAGCTGCAGATTCTCCATTTTCACAAGCTTTTATTACAAGTTCAGCTACGGCTGGTCGAATGACACATTATATGTACAAAGATGGTGGCGATATGGTCATGCATGTATGGTGAGCAACCCTCTAAAGTCAAGGATGAGAATTTAGGGATGGCAATGGGACGAGTATTGCAGGACTCGAGACCCATCCTATAAAGATTTTAATACTCGAACTTGTCCTCGTCCCCGTCCTGAACACGGTTATTACCTGGCCCCTCCCTACTGGGTACCTTGCGAGTCTGGTTCCTACCCGACACACTTGATAGGTTTTTATTTTTGGCCATTTTTTGGTCTATTTTGTTCTCACATGCACATTCAAATGAGGGTTTGTTGTTAGGGGGGAATGTCAAATGAGAAATTGCATTAGATTTTTTTTTATTTTTTTGAACAACAGTTAGCTAGCTAGGTTGCTACTTTGAAAGAACACTTTTTGTCTTTTTCTCATATTTTAAGTAATACATTATTTACAATTTATTAATACGTATAAATATTAAATAATAACTAGATAAATAAAATAAAAATATAATATATTAATAATCGGGGTGAGTTCAGGTCAGGGACGGATATCTGTTGGACTCGTTACCCGCCTCGGACCCGATCGAGTCTTCAATTTTGATACCTGAATTCTGACCCGGCCCCATTTAATTGGGCTCAACCCAGCCCAAACGGGATAGATACTCGCTCTACCCGAATTCATTGTCATTTCTAGATGGAGATAGTTGGATTGCTATTTGACCGTATCGTGTAGACAATAAAATCTCATTTTAAACATTATAGTTGTGTTGGGATATATTTTCTTAGAATGGTTTTGAAGAATAAACCCCTTATCAATACTAAACATACCAAAAAGTTCAATGTTGCAGTAATTTACTGATACAACTCCAGACCCCCCGAGCTCGATTCCATGTCAACACCACTTCATAGCTTGAGAATGCGACACATGCCTAACAAATTACAAAATTACGTACTTTAGGATATGTTGACTTAATCTTTTATTTGGCGGTTCTTTTTAATTTCAGTTTCCTAGGGCTTAAGGCCACTAAGCCCTCGACCTTGTATGTAGGGGTGGTAGTTGTGTTTTAGTGTTACCAGCAACGTATGTTAGATAACAATGATGATGTAATTCAATTTTTCTTTCCTTATGCAAAATTATCAATGAAATCCTCTTCTTAAAATTTTCTTCTTTTTCCTGCTTAATTTTCTTAAGGAGATAGCTTATCTCGAATCGGGTTATGTATTATTGGTTCTTTCATCGATCTCCACCATGCCCCGTTGGAAGCCCGTTGACGATCTCACAGCCATTCAAGAGACCGTTAACCATCTTCAAACATCCACCGCCAGCCACGATGCCTCCATTACTAAACTTCTTCAAACCACCGCCCACACGCAATCTTCCATTCAAGCATTTTCCGACACCACACAAACATCCATCGTCTCCCTTACAAAAACTGTAAACGATCTAGTTGTTTCCCTCGCCCGTCTCTAAAAACAACCTGAAATTGCCACACCTCTCACAACCGAATCCACATGTTCCGCGGCTGCAGGTTCCATTCTTGGCCAAATACCACTCACCCACACTCCACAACCACTCACCACATTCACAACTCGACCCATTCACCTTGAACTCCAGCAATTAGACGGAACCGCACAACTCGACTGGATCACTCAAACAAAATGTTGTATGACACTTCACCACATTGTCGAAATTTACAAAATCAACTTCGTGCCATTCTATTTTGTTGGTCCCGCTTTCATGTGGTTCAATTGGATGCAGCAAAACTATCAAATTACGAACTGAGCAACCTTTACTCACACCTTAGAACTCTGTTTTGGCCAGTCCTCCTACACCAAACACGGCGCAGCACTCTTGGAACTTTCACAAAAAAACCAACCATTTCAGCCTACCAAAACGAATTCTCAAACCCGACATTCAACGTAAGTTACAAATTCTCAAACCGATAACCACAACCGATGCAATAGGCCTCGCCAAATTGATCGAAGAAAAACTTCTCGACCATCGCCATGATTACAATCGGTGGAACAATAACCTGTCCCATCTCTATTTCCTCCACAACATATACTTCCCCCATCATCAAACACAAACTTGCCTTCTAACTCCAACCCAACACGTACAGCCCCATTCCGGCATGTTTCGCCTTCCGAGCTCCAACTACGTTGCGAAAAAGTACTGTGTTTCTCTTGCAACAACAAATACACACCGGGGCATAAGTGCAAGTCCTCGAGTTTAATGTTATTATGGGATGAACATACGGAACCCATATCTAATTTTACTTGTTTACACGAACCTCCTGAACAAACGGACAAAATCACTCCATCTCTTATGACCCTATCCAGTTCTTCCTATACCGGTCACCTCGAGCCTACCACTCTTTACTCTTCCACAACCATTCAAAACAAACAGTTCATCGTCCTTGTTGACAGCTGGAATACTAATAATTTCATCAACACTCGCACACAACTCGACTTACACCTCACTCCTTGTACACCATTTTTCGTAATAGTAGGGAATGGAAATCAACTTCTTTGTACCCTCACAGCCCGCCAAATAGCCATCACCCTGCCCATTCACGGGTGCGACATCATCTTAGGCGTCCAATAGCTTCAAACCTTAGTGTCGGTCATCATTGATCATCAACACATTACCATATCCTTCACCCATTCCACCACACCCATTACTTTATATTGACTTACAATCAAAACTATCGACGTAATCACTCGCCGTAACATCCGCCATTCACTCACATCCAATTTCATCACCGGATTGAATCAATTATGGAACCTCACAACACTAGACATCCTGCCTCCCTCAATCTTAGACACCTTTTCCCAAGTCTTTACCATTCCCTGAACCCTACCACCACACCGACCTCATGACCATCGTATATATCTCTTACCCAGAATGCCACCCATCAATGTCCGCCCATACCGTTATCCACACTATGAAAAAGATGAAATGTCCAAACTCATTGCTGAAATGCTCCAAATTGACGTAATTCGCTCGAGCACTAGTCCATTTTCCTCTCTGGTGCTCCTCGTCAAAAAGGACAATAGTTGGCGCTTTTGTATTGACTACCGAGCCCTCAACCCGGTCACAATCAAGGATAAGTTCACAATCCCCACGGTCGACAAACTTTTAGATGAATTCCACGGCGCTACAGTCTTCTCCAAATTAGACTTGCATTTCGGGTATTTTCAAATTCGAACAGTCATGATATTCCAAAAATAGCCTTTTGTACCATGGACGGACACTATGAATTTTTCATGATGCCCTTCGGACTCTCCAATGCTCCTTCCACATTCCAGGCTGCCATAAATGACTTGTTCCGACCACACCTCCACCATTTTGTACTTGTTTTCTTTGATGACGTCCTCGTTTACAACTCCGACATGCAACAACATCTCCAACACTTACACATCGTCTTGTCCCTCCTTGACAAACACCAATATTTCATCAAACTCTCAAAATGCGCCTTCAATCAGTCATCCTTTGAATACCTGGGCCACATCATCTACTCCAATAGCGTCTCAACTAACCCATCTGAAATTGAAGCGGTGCTAAATTGGCCGACGCAGACCAACATTAAAGCTCTTCGCGGCATCCTTGGACTCACGGGTTATTATCTTAAATTTATTTGGGGCTATGCCATAATTGCTAGTCTGCTCATCGATTTACTAAAAAAAGATGCCTTTTGTTGGTCTCTCCAAACCAAAACCGCCTACATCAACCTCAAACAAGCCATGACCTCAGCTCCCGTCCTAGCTTTACCAGACTTTATCAAACCCTTCAACATCGAAACTGACATCTCTGGAACCACCCTTGGTGCCGTCTTAACCTAAAATAGCCAACCCATAACCTTCTTCAATAAGAAAATATCACCCAAATTCCAAGGCACCTCAACTTTCCCCAAAGAAATGCCCTCTATAAACTCTGTCGTCTCCAATTGGCGACCCCACCTGCTTGGCCATCGCTTCACCATCACCATCGATCACAAAATTCTTCGCCCGCTCTATCTTCAAACCATCCAAATGTCGGAACAGCAACAGTGGGTCACAAAACACCTTGGATTCAATTATGAAATCATTTATCGCTCGGGATCGGAGAATCGTGCCGCCGACACTCTTTCTCGCCGCGAATTTTTCTCCATCTCAAACGTATCTACTCTTTCGCTGCAGTACATAAACGATTTGAAGAAATATTGGGCAGAAAGTGAACCTAGTCAGAATTTATCCTCTACCTTGGTTAATGGACCGACGGCCCAACACTATCAGATGACCCACGTGTTACTTTTCTACAAAAGCCAAATTTTTATTACACTGGACCTGGGCCTTCATATCAAATTAATGCACCATTTCCACTCTAGCTCAATTGGGGGACACTCAGGTATTAAGTCCTTAATTTCTCGTATTTGTGCAAATTTTTATTGGCCCAATCTCAAAAAATTCGTAACCCACTTCATCAATTCTTTCCCCACCTACAAACAAATCAAATACTCCACTTCACCTACTGTTGGCCTCATTCAGCCACTTCCCATTCCGAACACCGTTTGGTACGACATCGCAATGGACTTCATAACCGGCCTACCCTCTTCCTATGGCTTTACTGTAATTTGAGTTATCATTGATCGTTTGTCTAAATACACCCACTTTGTTTCACTTCCCTCCGACATGACTGTATCCAAACTCGCCGCAACTTTCTTAACCTATGTTGTCAGCTTACACGAATTTCACAAAACCATCATTTTCGATCGTAACGGTCTTTTCATTAGTTCCTTTTGGCGAGAATTGTTCAAGTTACAAGGGACAACCCTCGCCATGAGTAGCGCCTATCACTCTCAAATAGACGGTCAATCTGAAGCCCTTAACCGTTATCTCGAGGACTATCTATGAGCCTACGTGTCTAATGAACCCAAGCTTTAGCTTCCTACCCTGGGCCGAATAGTGGTACAACACCAATTAGTAATTTCCGCCATTAAAATGAGTACTTTCCAAGTACTTTACAGTCGTCGTCCCCCATCTGCTTCTCATTACCTTGCCGACAATACTAAAGATCCCGAGTAAGAAGAGCTCTTATTATACAACAATACACTACTCCAGCAACTCAAAAACAGCTTATTTGCTGCCCAAAATCACATGAAACAGCGTGCAAATGCCAAACATGTCCGTATATCTTATTCTGTTGGCGATTGGGTGTATGTCAAACTTCAACCATACCGCCAACACTCCATTCATCACCGAACCTCGTAGAAGCTCGCCAAACGATATTACGGGCCTTACAAAATCCACAATAATCTCGGCCCCGTGGCATACAAACTCGCACTTTGATCCAATGCCAAAGTCCATCTGGTTTTTCATGTTTCTCTACTCTGCCTTGCTACTGCCAATTGTATCAACCTTGAGGACAGGGTTTATTCTAAAGCGGTGAGTATTGATACAACTCCAGAACCCCCCGAGCTCGATTCCACATCAGCGCCACATCACAGCTTGAGAATGCGACACATGCCTAACAAATTACAAGATTACGTACTTTAGGATATGTTGACTTAGTCTTTCATTTGACAGTTCTTTTTAATTTCAGTTTCCTAAGCTTAAGGCCACTAAGCCCTCGACATTGTATATAGGGTGGTAGTCGTGTTTTAGTGTTAGCAGCAACGTATGTTAGATAACAAATTAGGGATTAATATTGTCTTATTGACTATAAGGGCAGAGAGGACATTTCCGTCCCTGTCAGCTGCCTTCGTATATATATATATATAACTCTCTAACGTGTCTTTCTTTCTGTTGTGCACACTCATTTCTCATTTCTCATTTCTTACCTCCAGAAGCTTGTTATCAGCATCCATGAAGATATCAACTTCAAAAGTGAGGTGTTTTTTTCATTCGCTCTAAAATTTTCATTTACATCATGATAGCTCTACCTTCTTTATCCACATGTGCTCGTCACCATTTTTTTGCACCTCTAATTTCCACATCCAAAAATGTTCTAGGATCATCATTTATATGCTAACAATCCATTTTCATCTCATTCAAGCAGTCTACTTCTACCAATGCAGCTTGTATACGCTTTTCATTCAAGCATTCTACTTCTGGAGGTAAGAAATGCCTTTTGTTGGTCTATGCCACAATCGCTAGTCCGCTCACGGATTTACTAAAAAAATATGCCTTTTGTTTGTCTCTCCAAGCCGAAACCGCCTACACCAACCTCAAACAAGCCATGACCTCCGCTCCCGTCCTAGCTTTACCCTACTTCACTAAACCCTTCAACATCAAAACTGACGGCACCACCCTTGGTGTCGTCTTAACCATAAACAGCCACCCCATAACCTTCTTCAATAAGAAAATATCACCCAAATTCCAAGGCACCTCAACTTACCATAAAGAAATGCTCGCTATAAACTCAGCCGTCTTCAAATGGTGACCCTACATGCTCGGCCATCGCTTTACCATCACCACCAATCACAAAATCCTTCACCCACTCTATCTTCAAACCATCCAAACGCCGGAACAACAACAATTGGTCACGAAACTTCTTAGGTTCGATTATGAAATCATTTATCGCCCGGGATCGGAGAATCGCGCCGCCTACACTCTTTCTCGCCGTGAATTTTTCTCCATCTCGAACGTATCTGCTCTTTCTCTGTAATACTTAAACGATTTGAAGAAATATTGGGCAGAAAGTGAACCTAGTCAGACTTTATCCTCTACCTTGCTTAATGGACCGACGGCCCAACATTATCAGATGATCCACGGGCTACTTTTCTACAAGGGCCGAATTTTTATTCCACTGGACCTGGGCCTTCATATCAAATTAATGCACCATTTCCACTCTAGCCCTGTTGGGGGACACTCAGATATTAAACCCACAATTTCTCGTATTTGTGCAAATTTTTATTGGCCCAATCTCAAAAAATCCGTAACCCACTTCATCAATTCTTGCTCCACCTACAAACAAATTAAATACTCCACTTCACCTCCTGCTGGCCTCCTTCAGCCACTTCCCATTCCGAACGCCGTTTGGGACGACGTCCCAATAGACTTCATAATTGGCCTATCCTCTTCCTATGGATTTACCGTAATTTGGGTTATCATTGATCGTTTGTCTAAATATGCCCACTTTGTTTCACTTCCCACCCACATGGCCGCATCCCAACTCGCTGCAACTTGCTTAACTCATATCGTCAGATTACACGAATTTCGCAAAACCATGATTTCCGATCGTAACGGTCTCCTCATTAGTTTCTTTTAGCGAGAATTGTTCTAGTTACAAGGCACAATCCAACCATGAGTAGCGCCTATCACCCTCAAATAGATGGTCAATCTGAAGCCCTTAACCGTTGTCTCGAGGACTATCTACGAGTCTACGTGTCTAATGAACCCAAGCTTTGGCCAAAATTTCTAGCCTAGGCCGAATGGTGGTACAACACCAATTAGTAACTCTGCTATTAAAATGAGCCCTTTCCAAGAACTTTACGATCGTTTTCCCCCGTCTGCTCCCCATTACCTTGCCGACAATACTAAAGATCCCGAATAAGAAGAACTCCTTTTATACCACAATACACTACTCCAGCAACTCAAAAACAACTTATTTGCTGCCCAAAATCACATGAAACAACGTGCAAATGCCAAACGTGTCGATATATCTTATTCCGTTGGCGATTGGGTGTATGTCAAACTTCAACCATACCACCAACACTTCATTCATCGCCGATCCTCGAAGAAGCTCGCTAAATGATATTACGGGCCTTACAAAATCCTCGATAAACTCTTCCCCGTGGCATACAAACTCGCACTCCGATCCAATGCCAAAGTTCATCCGGTTTTTCATCTTTCTCTACTCCGCCTTGCTACTGCCAATTGTATCAACCTTGAAGACAAGGTTCATTCCGAAGCAGCGAGGATTGATACAACTCCAGAACCCCCCTAGCTCGATTCCACATCAGCGCCACGTCACAGCTTGAGAATGTGACACATGCCTAACAAATTACAAGATTACGTACTTTAGGATATGTTGATTTAGTCTTTCATTTGGCATTTCTTTTTAATTTCAGTTTTCTATGGCTTAAGGCCACTAAGCCCTCTACCTTGTATGTAGGGGTGGTAGTTGTGTTTTAGTGTTAGCAGCAACGTATGTTAGATAACAATGATGATGTGATTCAATTTTTTTTCCTTATGCAGAATTATCAATGAAATCCTCTGCTTAAAATTTTCTTCTTCTTCCTGCTTAGTTTACTTAAGGAGATCGTCCATCTCGAATCGGGTTACGTATTACTTACAAGTGTCCCTTCCTATCCGTTTTACTTATATACATGGTAAGTGTATAAAATTCAAATTACTTGTATATTTAAGGGGGGAAAATATACAAGTGACATGCATATAAGTAAATCAAATATTAAATCAAACATCATTTGAAACGGAGAATCTAAAACTTATTATCTTGGTTTACTTAGATGCTCTGGAAGCAATACTCCCGATGCATTCAAGACCATTAGTTAGATGGAGGGAGCGGTGTTGAAAGTCAAGATCCGCCTATATCTAATGATCATACAGTAGTAGATCGAATGGTTGTACTCGCTCCGCTAGCTCTACCTTTAGTAGGCGCCAGATTAACCATAAATAAGCTCTTGTCATTTGTTTGGTTTTTGAATTTTAACGACAGAAATACTAACTAGAATATTTTCTTTTATTTTTTCTATTTTTAGTTCTCATCAAAATCCAAGGTCCAAAAGTAACATTGATAATCACTTTGGGGGCATTCATGTCGTCTCAAAAGCCATAGATATTGCTTATTATGAAGGGTAATCAATTTGCAGAGGGACATATCTTGCAAAGGATAACAGTAGAGATAACGCATCAAAAAGTTGTACTATTTCAATGCCGCCTTCTTTTCTAACCTCTTAATATTTAATTAATTTTACATAAGTATATATATATATATATCTCATTTATATAGCTGCTACTTTAAATTAAGCTTGAAATTATGGACCACATTCGCAAGGATACAATTCTTATATGGAAATTGATGAAAAACACCAAATAGTTCGAATTATGCGATGTGATTCGATGTGTTAGGTATTCTCAAACCTAGTCCGAGTATATTTCTTGCTTGTTTTCCAGCTCATTTTCAACATACTATTAATGCATTTTCTGAAATAAAATTTTTAAGACTAATGAATCTTGCTTGCTTAAATTAGACTTCACTTTGTATTTCATGTTTGCTTTCTTGTATAGTTTTTTTGATGCATAAGCAAAGATAAATATAGTTTATCTATTGATCTCATGCAACGTGTTTAGCATCGATTGCTCATTAGGGCCCATTACCCATATATGTAGAAATTTCAAACAATGGAAAATGACTAATATTTACTTGAATGTTTTTAATTAGTATTCCGTCCAAAAAATATTGATTTTACGTAGTCCTTCTACATATGCAATTGTGGAACTAGAATGATGTATATATAAAGGAATCTTGATCGTTTTAGTGTCATTATAATAAAATGTATCTGTCTATTTCCATGCTTTTACACACATACACCACACTTCTATAAATAATATATATAGGGTAAATTACACCCAACCCCCCTATGATATACGTTATTATCACTCCAACCCCCCCCCCCCATGAAATTTTTTTTATCAACGTACCCCCCTGTGAAAAAATTAAAGGTGCAATTTAACTCCTTACACGCCTCACTCGCGTGTCGTGAGACTGGCCGTCGAATTTCTATCAATTAAAAACTATTTTACCCCTGAAATGCTGACTGTTGGATCTGATTTACTAAATATCAATGGTCAAGATTATTTATTCTATTTTACTAAATTCAATTTATAACAACCGTAGATCTTTATAGAGATCAACGGTTGATATTAAATTTCTTATGTTTATATCAAATATATATTTTTAAAATTTTAAAATTACAAAAGATATTTAAAAAATATATATTAATAATATTATATATAGAATATATATATATATATGCACAGTAATCCCGTCACCACCGTTCACACCCGTCGCGCCACCATCTCTTCCGGTAACCCCAAGCCCGCTACCGACCACTTGCAAACACTACCACCATCATCTTCTCCGACAGCCCAAAGCACCATCGGCAATCTGCAAACCCGCCTGAAAACCCGCCTGCAAACTTGTTGTCCCATCCCCACCACTGCCGACGAAGGACAATCAGCCTGCTTCCACTTAATCAATTGTTTATTAATTATCTTGCACTAATTCTCAATCAAGGACCATGTTTTATTAAATTTGTTGTGCACGTGATTCAATAAATAACAATTGGGAAATTCAACCATCCAATTTGTTGTGTGTGCTTTCCACAATTTGTTTGCACTTGGCATTGCATTTTGCCGCCTACTAATTTGAAGAAGGATTTTACTTGCCAATTTAGTTAAGGAATTTTACTTCAATCTGCAGATTTGCAGAATTTGAAGAATTTCTTCAAATCTGCAGATTTGAAGAATTTCTTGAAATTCTACAAATGCAAATCTGCAGATTTGCACAACACACACACACACACATACACACACACATATATATATATATATAATATATATATATATTAATTTAAAGATTTGAAGAACCCTTCAAATCTTCAAATCTGCAGATTTGCACAAAACACACACACACACACACACACACATATATATATATATATATATATTTAATAATAATAATAACTCTAACACTCCCCGCAGTCGAAACGGGAGAAGCACGGACATTGAGACTGGTACGAAAATCAAGAAAAAGAGTCATCGGCAATCCTTTGGTGAAGATGTCAGCAAACTGAAGAGACGAAGGAACATGTAACACACGAACATCACCCAAGAGAACCCTTTCACGTACAAAATGTAAATCCAATTCTACGTGTTTAGTACGTTGTTGTTGTACGGGGTCGGAGGAAAGATAAATAGCACTAATATTATCACAGAAAACGAGAGTGGATTTTTGAAGAGGACAGTGGCGTTGGCGACACCTCGATATTCAGCCTCAGTACTAGAACGAGACACGGTATGCTGACATTTAGAGGACCATGAGAGAAGATTATCACCGAGAAAAATACACTAGCCAGAGGTAGAACGACGAGTATCTGGACAACCAGCCCAGTCAGCATCGGAGTGAGCAATAAGCTGAGTGGAAGAAGAAGGACGAAGAGAAAGACCGTGAGAGATGGTACCGCAAATGTAACAAAGGACACGTTTAAGAGCAGACATGTGATGAATACAAGGATCATGCATGAACAAACAAATTTGCTGAACAGCAAACGAAATGTCGGGTCGAGTGAATGTGAGATATTGAACCGGCAAGGCTACGATAGAGAGTAGGATCAGAGAAAGGTTCAGAGGAAGAAGAAGAGAGCTTAAATTAAGAATCAGCAGGAGTAGTAGCAGGATTACACGTAAGCATGTTGGCACTTTCGAGAGCAAACTTTTCTTGAGAAAGAAAAAGGCCGGATGAAGAACGAGTAACAGAAATGCCAAGAAAGTAGTGAAGAGGGCCAAGGTCAGTCATGGCAAACTCAGACAAGAGAAGACGAGTAATATGAGAAAGAAGGGAAGAGGAAGAGGCAGTGATTACGATATCATCGACATAAAGCAATAGATAAGAAATGGAGGAACCCTGGCAAAAGATAAAGAGAGAAGCATCAGATTTACTACTAGTGAAACCTAGAGAAGAGAGATAAGATGCAAAACGATGATACCAAGCACGGGGAGCTTGCTTGAGACCATAGAGTGCACGTTTCAAGAGACAAACATGATCAGGAAAGGAAGGGTTCATGTAGCCCGGGGGTTGTTTCATGTAAACAGTTTCAGAAAGATGACCATGAAGAAAAGCATTTTTGACATCGAGTTGATGGAGAGGCCAGGAAAGGGAAAGAGCAAGACTAAGGACCGTACGAATGGTAGCTGGCTTGACAAAGGGGCTAAAGGTATCGGCATAGTCAATACCCGGTTGTTGCGTGAAACCTTGAGCCACAAGACGAGCTTTGTACCGTTCGAGAGAACCATCGGGGCGAAATTTATGACGAAAGATCCACTTGGAGCCAACAAGGTTAACGTGAGAGGGAGGAGGAATAAGATCCCAAGTGCCCTTGGAGTGAAGAACAGAGAGCTCAGCATCCATAGCAGCCTTCTAGAAAGGATCATGGAGAGCTTGAGTATAGGTGCGAGGAATAGGAGAAATGGTAGAAGAAGGGGATGCAGAAAGGTTAAAAAGAGTGCGCAGTTGAACGATACCGGATTTGGAACGAGTAATCATAGGATGAAGAGAAGAAAGAGCAACCGGGTGGGGGGATGATGACGTGGCTGCTGACGTGGCAGGTGACATGGCATGTGATGTGGCTGCTGACGGGACTGCTGACAAGGCAGGGGATGTGGCATCTGACGTGACAGAGGGTAGGGATGATGACGTTCAAGCGGAGTTGGGAACCAAGAAACCGGGTGGAGGGCCTAGGGTGATATGACGTGGCAACTTGACATAAGGGGAAAGATGGGGGGATCATCGTCGGATGAGAGAAAAGGAGACGAAGGGGAAGAGACAGTGGGAGAAAATGAGGGGAAAGGAAAAATGGATTCATCGAAAATAACATGTCGAGAAAGGATTATCTTATGGGAAGTGAGATCGAGACACCGATATCCTTTATGGTTAGATGGATAACCGAGGAAGATACAAGCAGAGGAACGAGGAGAGAGTTTGTGATCAGTGGTGGCAGAGAGGTTGGGATAACAAAGACAACCGAAAACTCGAAGGTGGTCATACGTGGGGGCGATGTTATAGAGAAGTTCAAACGGAGTGCGATAGGAGAGGGTAGTGGTGGGAAGAATATTCAGGAGATGAATAGCCATATGTAACGCTTCTGCCCAAAAAGACGGAGGTAAAGAGGCTTGAAAAATGAGGGTTCGAATAATATTGTTCACAGTTTGAATGGCTCTCTCGGCTTTCCCGTTTTGTTGTGAAGTGTGTGGACAAGAAAAACGAAATTGGACACCATGGGTGTTAAAGAAATTGTGAAACGACTTATTATCAAATTCACCTCCATGATCATACAATAGAGATATAATTGAAAAGGTAACTAGCAAGAAAGGTAAACCTAAACTAATAAGGAAACTAATAACAATACAATAATAATAATAATAATAATAACTTTACATAAAAAAAAATACAATAATAATAATAACTCTAACATTTAATATATATTATTAGTATATATTTTTAAGGATTAGGGATTTTGGGGGGCGATAAGGAAATAGTGTATTAGGGTTAGGGATTTGGGGGGAAGAAATGTGTTGGGGAAGAAGATGAAAATAAAAGAAAAATAAAAATAAAAAGTTAAATAAAAATTATAATATAAAATAATAGAATCAATATAAAAAATTAAAATTAATATTAGTATAGTGTAAATATTTTTAATGGCCAAGGGTATTTTGGTCTTTACATAATTTTTTACAAGCAAAAATATTCGAGGGAGGCGGTAGATATCTTTTTAGAAATGATAAGGGGGTAAGTTGATAATTTTTTTTTCATAGGGGGATGGAGTGATAATAACGTATATCACGGGGGGTTGGGTGTAATTTACCCTATATATATAATAGATACATAACCAAATTAACCACGTAAGTTTACAATTGTGTAATGACTTGAGATTAATAGCATAATTCAAAAAACAAAATCTAACACCTAGAAAGAAGCTAGGAAGCGGTGAGAACAATTTGAATTTCAAAAGATTTGTTCTCCACTTTCGAGAAACAAATCCGTGAAACATTACACATTTACACATCATCACACAAATATATATATATATATATGCATGTATATATAATGTTTTAATTTGATCTGAGAATGGCTATGTAAATCAGTTTAAGGAGCTTTATACTTAATTTAATTCAAACCAAAGACATAAAAGACATGATTTACGATTGGGCAAAAGTTTTCTAAGTCCATGAAGACAATAGAGATCTTATTGAATTCAAAGTTACATATTAACGTGTCTATCTATTTATAATTTTTTTTTTTTTAAACTAGTAAGCGTATTTTATTAATACCAGAACCAATTCAAACAACTACTCCAGGCACTATCTATTTATAATTGAAGTTCAAGGATACTAACTATTGTAGAATGAATCAAAATGTCCTCTGATCCAGAAATCAGGATCTTTATATTTAAGGTACTTTCTTTGTAAAAAAAAAAAAGTCCACAATCACATCAGTCTAGCATTGATCAATTTATGACAATTTGAGGTAATTTGTTTCTAAGCAAAATTATCGTTCAAACAATTAAGAAGTGGTTATAAGTAACATACGCAATGTAAATCTTTTAAAAGACATCTATAACATCTTTTATTACATACATCAATCACGATATATATAAAGGATATAGAAAGATGATTATATATAATATGATGAGTGAATTTGCACTTATTTTGCATTTTCACAACATTTTATCTTCTTGTCTCGATTGTTTTTTTTACTTACTCAAATTTACGTGTGTTAAAAAAGATATTACACATTTGTACAAATGATTTAGAGTGTCTCACGGGTGGCACGTTTTTATCAACAATCACTATTTCTTCTTATTAACTCTCCTTTCTTGTCATGCCATATTTGACTCAGATTAGACCTCAAACTTTTCATCGTCGATTTAGAGCTAGAATTGCTACAGTTAATGACTTAATTAGAAAGAATTTTAATCACGTTTAAATGTTGTCTCTCTGCTTTTTTTGTTTTCTAAAAAGTTAGATCAGGTTGGTAGCTGCCTCAACAAAAAGAAACATAACCATCTCATGACGTACCTTTTGACAAACTCGTTGTGACATATATCTCAACTTGATCGTCACAGTCCCACTAACACACTATTGGATCAAACATTGTAAGTCGGACATGGCCATAAGAGACTCACATAAAATAGCGAGTTCAACGTTTTCAATGAAACTCGACCAGTAACATTCAAGTGAAAGATTAAAGTTTTAACCCTAGATCGACGTGCTAGTGATTATAAAATGTTATCTAATGTTAATGAATCTTGATTTTTGCACATCATGGGTCCTTTCAACTTTCTTTTCCTCACAAAATTTCCTCCCTTATGATAGCAAATCATATTCAATTGGATTTGTCCAATGTGATAAATGATCTTTTGACCCTATCAAAATTTATGTATATGTACGTACTATTTGTAAAGGACTCAATCTTTTTTCTTTTCTCTCTTTTTTCCCCAATTGAGAAATTATAATCATGGATTTCCATGTACTGCACTCCCTTTTTTGCTTTATCTACATCAGAAGCTAAAAGTATCCATCTTGTGGGCAGTCCCCAATCAAGCATTTTGCAACTTGGATGATTTCTATCACTAAAAATTAGACAAATATGCATATATAACCATTATTATTTTGTATCATATATATACTTAATTTGTTTTCTTGAGATACACGTACGTGTGGTTGCATGAGAGATTTAGAGTGAGAAAATGGGAGAGACAGCAAAGATTATGTGAATTGGAAGCTAAAATCTTGGCTTGGTAATAAAACAAACACACACACACACACACACACACATATATATATATATAGTGTGTGTGTGTATATATATATATATAAATAAATTATATTTATAATGTTTGTGTCGAGAAATGTTTTTCATGATTGCCTTGCAAATGAAGAATAATAAAGGTAAAAGACAAAATATGGAGTCAAAGACAAGAACAGCACCCCTGTCTTTGTCGAAACCGTTTCTGTAGACTTACCACTAAAACTATCTCCAAAATATAGTAATAATTAATAATAATATGATCATAAAATTGAATCGTGAATATTAATATTGAATAACATACTAAAATATTATTAACTCACACCAGTAATATTATTAAAGGTTTAAATTTTGAAGTATTGGAAGCCTTCTAATAGATAGATCACTGTTTTATTAATTTTATTCAACATAATTAATTAAACTGGTCTCTAAAGAAGACTAATATTTGTATAACTTACATTCTAAGTTTTGCATAAGGTATTAACTCATTTAAAAGGGTTCAATAAAATGGATTCTTACCCATCAAACGAGCTATAATAGATATGACAACGTTGAATTAAGTTTAATTTACTATATATTACTTATTTAAAATAACAACTAAAATGAACAATGTAATACTCAAAAATAATAATTCATACTAGCTATATATATGTAACAAATATAAATAACTTTAATTTGATTTATTTCATTTTATTTTTAACTGGCGTGCAGGGTATATATTTAAGGGAAACTTGCATTTTTGCTACTCTATGTTTAAACTTTTTCAATTTTGGTCTCATTCACTACGGGATTCTCACGTTATGTCATGTAACTTTTAAAAGTTCTCACATTTGGGCCCAACCAAATTTTATATTCAAAATTTAACGGTCAACTTTGTTAGTCAGCATTTTGACTGATTTGTTTGGGGAGAATTCATGTGCGAATGCACTCACACACGAATTATATTGTATATCACGATTTCCTATTCAATATCATGTGCCACAAACACACAAAAGCTCCCAAAAAAACTGGTCAAAATATTGACTAGCAGAGTTGACTATTAAATTTTGGATAAAAAATTCAGTTGTGACCAAATGTGAGAACTTTTAAAAGTTATGATACACAATTTGAGAATTCAATAATGAATTGGACCAAAATTAAAAATTGTCAAACATATATGACTTAAAATGCGATTTTCCCTATATTTAATTATAATGCAAACATTCATGTACTAAAATTACAAAGATCATAACTAATTGAATTAAACTTTACACTCTCCCAATTCCCCGTTTCTAAGCAACAAAACCCCACAAACCATCACAATCATGATTATCATCATTTTCCCACTCTGTCCAAGTCTCTCTCTCTCTCTCTCTCTCTCTCTCTCTCTCTCTCTATTACGGCATTTCAAGCTCTATTGTCTCTCTATATATTTACCATTACTCCTTCACATCAAACAGTTGGAGAGAATTCTAAACAAACTACACAAAGTAGAAAGAAACATATATATACGTACAGAATATATATAATTATAATGAGGAAACCAGATCTCTCTCCAGCAAAGACCCCCATGATTAATGGCGGCCTGAAGCTGAGAAAAGGGCTGTGGTCGCCGGAAGAAGATGAGAAGCTGATGAGCTATATGCTTACAAATGGGCAAGGCTGCTGGAGCGACGTCGCTCGAAACGCGGGCCTCCAACGGTGTGGGAAGAGCTGCCGTCTCCGGTGGATCAATTATTTGAGGCCTGATCTTAAGCGTGGCGCATTTTCACCACAGGAAGAAGAGCTCATTATTCACCTACATTCTCTTCTTGGCAACAGGTTTCTATATATATCTTGCTCTTGTTGGTTTTGTTTTATGTGTTGCATAATAGTTGTCATAAGAAAATTGATCCACAAGTTCATGTTATATGGAAAAAATGTTTAGATACACCGGATGTCAAATATCAAAGGGTCGATGAACAGGGACAGAATTAGGATTTTATATTCAGGGGGTCGAATACAAAAAAAAATGGGGGAAACTTGATATATTAAGATTTTGTGGGGGGCAAACTATAAAAAATAAAAGCTTGTGGGGTAAAAAATGATTTTTCAAAAGTTAAGGGGGGCGGCTGCCCTTGTTAGCCTCCCTGGCTCCGTCTCTGTATATGAAGCCACGTATAGTGGAAAATTATATGCAGTGACTTCATCCTGATTTGTAGTGTTTGAAGACAAAAATGGCTCACAAAGGAAGCTCGTTACTTAGTTGAATCATTGGCTACCCGCCTTTGACTATTTACAAGTGTTCTTCAATATTCAAGCCCGCACTCGATTAGGTCAATTTCAAACTATTCAGAGTGAATCAAGGTTAATATGTGATTAATGTATAGTCTAAAGAAATAACTAAATATGTTAACACTTGTTGTAGGCAAGTGTAGTAGCATTTGGGCAGTTGATTAATTATATTATTTGGGTGAAATTAAATTTGATCAAGAATTTTCTGTGTATTCAATAGAGAGAACTAAATTTGAAAAGCATAAATGGTGATTATCATTTAGTTGACTCTTATTATCTAATTTATATTTATGTTAACAACTCAAAGGGTAACATTTGCTATTGCACAAAAATTGTGTCAAATTTGTAGTTGATAAGAAAGTCAATGTGTAGGGCAAAAAAAATTCAATTTGTCTTTCTTTTCTCTCTCTTCACATTTCACCCATTTAATTATTATTTTTTTAATTCAAGACGAAAAGAATACCCTAAATATCTAGTCCGAAAAATCCGAATTGATAGTTATAATCCTGAACCATAAAGACTCTATCTAGCTCCACTGACTAGACCAAAAGGTCTTTGGTACATTTCACCCATCTAATTATATACTCATATCCGTATATCAGAAGATTTGATCTAAATCTGAATTTGTTGCGAGGTGAACAAATTTTCATATAAAACAAAGTCATGTGATTAAATAGGCAAAATTAGAATAATAACGTAAGATTGAGGAGAGTTTTTGTCCTTTAATAGGTAATTTTGTTTTTAAAAACGAACTTGCCCATGCATGAAATCTTTGTCCGCAACTTCATTCGTTTGTCCATAAAGAATCAATTATATAGGTAGGATTATTAGATGAATATATTGCAGGTTATGGTATATGATATTGAATTGCTCATCCACAATTTCAGATTTAATTGGTTATATACTACTATATATATATATATATTTTGTATGTTGAAAGAAAATTAATGCTCCATATATATACATAGAGTAAAACGCACCCCAAATCATTAAAACATTTTTATATTATGTGTGTGTAATTATATATTACACGCGCGCGCATATATATATATATATATATATTAACCGTGGACTATAAACAATCTTTATTGTGGTGTTCAATTATATATTTCGTACCTCGTCGTTTTTGTGTTTAATCCACATCGAATTGTTTCTTAAAAAGAATATATTTTGTACAATATATAACAAAACGTACAGGATAGGGACACCAAATTTAAAATAAAGAATCGAACTACAAAACCCTAGTTTGTCTGCCGACAAGATATTTGTACTCAGTGTAAGTTGTAACTATCATCTATTAGTATATACTAAATTTTAAACATTCGGTCCAAATTGACGCCAATCAACAACAAACATGTCAAAATTCAAAAGATTTTCGCACTTATTTTTGTCTAACAATCTCAAATTACTTTCCATCAACAGGTGGTCTCAAATTGCGGCTCGTTTGCCTGGACGGACAGATAATGAAATAAAGAACTTTTGGAATTCAACAATAAAGAAAAGGCTCAAGATTTCATCTTCTTCCACAAGTATATCGCCAAACACGAGCGATTCATCGTTAGAGCTCTCCAAAGATATTCCTCATGGCATGGGAGATGATGGGCTCCTCATGACCATGCAAGAACATAACATCATGATGAGCATGGGCATGGACATGGACATGGGCATGTTCATGGACTCATCATCCTCTAATTCGGTTAACCTATCATCGTCATCGTCATCATCATTATCATTATCAGCCATGCATGGCATGGCTCCAATAAACACCATGATTGAGCCATACCCTAGTACCTTTGAGCAAACCCTTAATTATATGTCGAGCGAAGGGTTGTACTTCAACGTACAACCATGCGTTGCACAAGCCAGGATTAGTGACACGAGAGCTATGTATGATCAGAACAATGGAATGTTTGGTGGTCGTGACGTTACAAACATGGAAGGGCATCTCTTTAGCATCCCACCTTTAGAGAGCACAAACAACACGGAGGAAAGGTCGAAAATTGAGAATTTAGTTGGAATTAGGTGTGACAATAATAAAAGTATTGTTCATAATACAAATAACATAGTTAATCAATGTAATATAAATAACATAAAAATGGAAAATGAGGAAGATTTTGGGGGTTATTTGGAGGGAGAGGAACTAAGAGTGGGAGAATGGGATTTGGAGGAATTGATGAAAGATGTTCCTTCTTTTCCTTTTCTTGACTTTCAAGTCGAATGACCTTTATACCACTCTTAAAATGGGATTCTCTCTCCCCCCCCCCCCCCCCCCCCCCCCCACCCCCACCCCCCAACTAAACAAAAGAGAAATTTTCTCAAGATTAAGATTTCTTTTTCTTCTCCAAAAAGGTTGCCAAATATATATATATTTTTTATGCACATTTTTTAAGTATCTAAGAGAAAACAATATATTTTTCCCTTTGTAACTTTTTTTTTTTGGTTACTATTGTAACTTTTGCTAGAGAGAAAGTTAGGTGTTAAGAGGAAAAATAAGTGCCAATATGTGGTGCTCCAATTCTTTGTATAGATTTGAGGAGGTTTTACATCATGTTGTCATACTTGTAAAATGTGAATAGATGTCGCATTACAGTTGGAGTTAGTTAGAGAAATGTACTCATTAATTGTGTTAAAATGTCAAAGCTTAATAAAGCCTTAACTAGTGGGGCTTATAGCTTGTAATGTAATTATGATCCAAATTGATGGATGTGTAATGAACTTTTTTACTCCCTCCACGTATTTTACATGGATTGGGACAATATTGCAATATCACATGATTATATACATGAAAAATGTGAACTTCATAAAATGATAAGATAGAGAAATTGCTCGAGCATATTCTCACCCTCCAAATGGTGTGTTTGTTGTAATCGAAACGCGAAAAACTAGTCCAAATCAGATTTGATCGATTAAATTGCACTTGTCATGTATATACACTCCTAAAAAAAAAGGAGAAAAACTATCCAGAGCAAGTTTCGCCAATCCTCACTAACAACATAACAAGTATTATATATCTTTTTATAATAATTTTTCTTGAAGTATGCACCTAAATTGCAAGAAAATGTATTTTTAGTAACAAAATATCAACTGTAAATATCAAAATTGTCACTAGTGAGTATTTAGTGACAACATTCTTGTTTTACAACATATGATTTTTACAAACATGTGAAAATAATTAGGTCTGAAATGTCTATATCAATAACTAGCGACACCTATATTTAGCGACAACGTAATCATAATCCAAATATAGTAATTAAACCATTGAAATAATTTATGTTGTTATTAAGTTGTTACTATACATGTGTCATTGATAACTTTTTGCACAAGTTTTGTGCCATTTTGTTCTCAATAATAATAAAAATTTATATACAATTCTTTTCATTACTAATTAAATTTGTAAAATTCATTAATTGTGAAAAATGAAAATAGTTTATCACTTGCTATACATAATTAGTAACATGCATCATTATTTGACATCTTCTCGCCAATATTCTCTTTTTTTATAGAGTCACCATGTGGTCATGAGCAAAATTTACTTTCACATAGTATATTTTGATTGAGTTATCAAACCTGACCTGGGCCAAAACCATCCCGTAAAAGAGCGATGAGTCACGATGTAAATATTATTGCACTTGTTACGTGATTAATCGAGAGTTTTTATTAACTTCATTGCCCAGCATCATATTTTAAAGGAATGAACATGGATTGACGAAAGATGATTTTTCCTTGTAATGGGGTTTAATCACTTAGGTGATATGTCCACTTGGATTTAAATCACCAAAGAAAGAGTGAAAAGTCAGCATGCTCTTATTGTTGATTTAGACTCGCTAATTGTAACATTAATTAGTTAGCCTAAATGGTAGGGTCCTAAGAATGATGATAACTTTTTCCCGTTTTGCTCCAAATTCCAAAGATGATAGCATGAGTAATTTTATATGGAAGAAAAATCGTGCTTGGTACATAAAGTATATGAAAAGCAAAGCCACGGATGACAAACCAACTATATATATAATTAACAAGGAGAAAAGCATATAGTTTCCAGAATTTTATTTCATATAAGGTTCGATCACATCTAATTAATCATATCGTCACTATTAATATAATAATTATTTCGTGGTTAGTCACTCTAATTAAAAATAAATCTAATGTATGATATATAAAATTACAAATCATATTCCATATAATTGATATCGAGTCGGCCAAACTCTTAGGTTTTAGCTTGGAACCTGACGAAGTAACTAATTAGTGCTTTTCAAAATCATTTCACCAATTGAAGTCTTGTCATGCCATAACTAACTTACAATTCTTAAATATATATATTCACTTACATGGAAGTCTTGGTACCTATTTGATAGTGATGTGGTGCCTTTCGATGATTACGTAAACTTTGCATGTAAATGAAGTCACATATGTGTATGTGATAGAATTAGAATTTCATAAATTCGTATTGAAGAGTAAAAAAGAGGAGAATCTTTTTTTACTTTGTATTCTTCTTGCATATTCTTGGGACTCAGATTTCTGCACCAGATAGTCAGATACTTACGCAAAGGGGCCTTTGAAAGTGAACCGTACAAGTATTTTAAGCCTCAATATAATCATAATCATTCATATATAGTATATTTTATACAAATTCAAAACATAGAACACTGTCATTGCCTCGAAACTATGAGGCAGACGAGCTCCCAATATGTTAAAATCGCATAGCAAAATAAAATTACATGCAAATATGTCCGAGTTTTCAGCCAACTATATTGATTTAAAATTTAATTAATAAAATGTAAAAAATGATATGATCTTAGGAGAACTCAATATCAAAAGTTAGTTTGAAAGTTAGTTTATTATAATGGAAGAGCTCAACAATATATAAAATACACACATGCACTTATATAGGATTCAGATCTCATACCTTACAACTAGAATCATAATAAACCACCAACACGACCTTAAAACAAGCACGTAAGCTCGCTTTGCGCTAGCCTAACCTAGCCACATGCGAACATGACCACCTACTCCGCATGATTGCAATTGAATGGGGTAGTGGATGACTCTAATACCAATTGCTATGATATCGAATGAACTCGGCCTACAAAATTAGCCCATCACTACTGATGTCACCACTATCGTCAGCGGACTGGGTTGGAGTACCTTTCTTCAACTGTGTATCCCAACTTCAAATCTTTTTTTTTTATTAATTCTAGACAAAGGGAGATGCCCTTACCCGACAAACCCAGGACCGATAATTTCTTAATTATGGGCCACACAAACACTATAACATTCTAAATAAAAAGAGAAAAGTCATAACTTGTGGTAGTCTGGAATTGAACACAAGACCTCCCACGTGAAAGTGGAAGCTAATATCACTAGACTAATAAGTCTTGGGTATCCCAACTTCAAATATGATGAGACGAAAATGGATCTAACGAGACAAAAATAGATTTGACGAGATGAAGAACGAACGATACATTAGATTTTATATAGTTTGTTTAATATTTTGTTTTCTCTATCGAAGGAGAATTTGTTTTCTCTCTCGAATGAGAGTTTCGTCTCTCTTGAATAAGAGTGGTCTTTTGCACAAGAGTTTTCTTGTACTAATTTGTTAGTTTTTAAGATTTGTTATCTTGAAAAAACTTGATATTAGGTGTTGCAACGATTATTACTACATAGTTAGACGGTTTAAGTTGTATTGTTCTTGACGTTGTAAACTTTTTATTAAACAAAATACAATGACCGAACTTTTCCCTAAAAAATAAAAATTAGGAAAGCCCGAAATCCTTAAAATCCCAAATTGATAGCATATATAATACTGATGTGGAATCCAAATCCGATAGGTTGCAACTATGAATATAACATAATATTTTTCCACAACTGAAACTTGTATATTCCAACTCACTAGACAAATAAAGAAATTATTTCATTCTATACAATAACCTTCAAACTTTAATTCTTTTTTTTTTTTGCAGTAGTTAATCATATATTTCAGGCCTCCAATTTTATAAAAGATCAGTAGTAGCATGAACTAACCATTATGCCATTTAGGGTTTGAGACAACTTGTGCTAATGTTAGTTTAAAAAGGAAAAAGTTAAAAAAAAATCTTAAATAAGAAAAAAAAAAGTTGAAGCCCATGGGCCACGGCTAAACTGAAAGACCCAAGCCCAAGATACGGACACCGTAGTCCAACTACTTTGTGAACCCAAGTTGTAGTTGAGCCCAAGTGGAAGCCCTATATATACATATATTTTTATTTTTTTTTGTTTCCCAAGGGTATCCCCACAGCCGATCATCGTGAGACTAATCTTTCGCCCCACTGTCAGCGTACTAAGCAGTAGGAGGCTGGCCAAGGAGTTTTTTCCATTCACAAGAGTTGAGATTCGAACTCCCAATCACTTGTTTAAGGGACAAAACGCTGAACCACTACGCCAACCCACTTGGTTCTATATATACATATATAGCTATGAAACAAATACTCTAAAATGACCAAAATACTCTGAAACAACATATAGATACAATGACTATTCGAAAATGATCGAGATGTTATTTATACAAGATGTCCTGATTGTTCACTTGTTCTTACTAAAGCACTAATTAACTCAACTATTTATATCAAATGTATCATTTTTACTATTCGTTGCTCTAGTTATTGAGAAAGTTTTTGGTGTTTTTCACATTAAATCTTAAATATTTATGATTATATTTCCCAATTGAGAGTTGATATTGGCACTCCACCTTTTTATTTTAGCAAATTGACAAAAATGGCCTTCAATAAAACATAATTCCTATAAATTATACATAAACATTGTAAGAAAAATTTAGCCCCTATCAAGTATATTTTTTATTTCACTTCTTTTTATTATTAATCAATGGTTCCTTCTCTCTTAATTTATCATTTAATAAAAATATAATCCATAATCAAGAAAAAAAAAGGTGTAGATAATAGAAAAAATGAGTTATTGAATTTAAGAATAGCTACTCTATATTAGTGGAACAATACTTAAACATCTTACCTAGAATATATACAAACAATATTGAGTTTTATCTCCCAAATCAGCTATATCGTCATTTACTTTATTATTGTTTGTTGCTAACTGATTGTACATCAAATTCTGATTATATTAGCAATTGTGAAACAAATACGCTAATAAGGTTGAAATAAGAAACACAAATTTCTAAAAAGTGATGTTTATGTTTAAATGACCAAATAAATCTTTAAAACATTTATGTAATAAACCGATCGGCATTCTTTGACTCGTTATCAAAATGTGGAATACCAGTATAAATTCTCTTTCCAATTTAGAATACTTAATTCGCTAACCTCTTTGCTCAAAAAAAAAAAAAAAACACTCTTAAAATAATGTACGAAAGACAATTTTTTTTTCCACATTTTTATCATACATTAGATTAATCATATCGTCACCCTTTTGACGTCTTCTAAGGGGTACCGGGGGGGTGGGGGGGACCAATTGATAAATTGGGTCTTGAGCCCCATCTGTAGCACATTGTGGATATGATTAATACACGTTATGTATTTTAGTTTTTTGAATTAAAAAATAAGTGAGGCGTATTAATCACATCCATAAGGTGCACATATGAAGCTCAAGACTCGATTTATACAAGAATTTTTCGGGTTATGGGGGTAACAGTCACTATTAACCCTTTTTTGGGATAACTACTTTTTACCCCTTGTGTGAGTCCAAAATTGTTAAACACCCACTTCTATTAAAACAATAGACAAAAACACTCCTCTCTTTATGTAAACTCAGTGTGAAACATTTTTCTCCTTTAGAAATTTGATAAGAATATAACCCTTAAAATATTCCTATATTTTTACCCTATTTGTAGGGTTAAAATTAACTACAGGAGAAAGGTACACAGATGTTTTAAAGGTTAATCCACAAACTCTCCCCGGAACGTAAGACCTAAGATAAACCTTTCTCTAGGAGAAACCTTCTCCGCTTCGGCTTGCCTCGGATGGGGATCTCTTTTTATCCGCCTTCGGGCTTTGAAACCGCTCACCTCTTCACTGGAAACGACTTATGCTACCCCAGCTCATTAAGCTGGAAACCGCCCACCTCTTTGATGAAAGAATTGTGTTTACACGTTCGCTTCCAGGACGTCACGCCCGTGCGTCCAATAGTTTGGCTGTTTTGCGTACGAAATTTCTCTTCAAGCCCCATCCATCGCAGTAACCAAACCATAGGCCATAGACGAATGGGAAAGAAAGAAGTTGGTAGCAACAGAACTCTTTCTAAACCACTAGAGACAGTCACCTATATAGCCCTACTGAGAAAAAACTATATGAGCCCTCCAAGGTAACCAAAGAGATTCGTTCTCGAATCGCTCCAGTACGATGGAAAGGGGGGGCCCACCAGAGAAAATGCAACACGATAGAAGAGCCCTTACTCCGATTGAATGGATTTTCATTTTCAAAGCATCATCGAATTTCTGCTTTCTTTCTGTCTTTTTTTAGTGGCATGCTACCCTTTTCGATAGGGACATTCACTAATTGATGGATTTTTTATGCTCCTAATGTTTTGGGGCATCCCGTTCATCTAACTAGAAATTTCTTAAGAGAAGAAAGAGCCTCTTCTCTTACTCCTTCAAGAAGCCGGGTGTTTATTGACTTGAATCGGTTGCTATTAAAGAGAAGGGCCTTGCACATTCTGTTCTCTTGAGAATTGTCAACCATATAGTTCGGCGTAAGTTCCTTGGCTTGGACAGGACATTCCTTCGTCTAAGATCTTACCTCAATAGCTAAGGTCTTTCTTTTTGATCTCGTCAACTCGGAACTCATAGCTGCTAGGAAAGGCGGGCCGCTTTTTCGCCTCTCAACAAGCATCTCTTTCACTAGAGTACTTATTTTTATCAAGTTTCTAACAAAAAAAAGGATTTCGCGATAGATTTACGTAAACAAAAGGGTGTTTTGCCCATTGTTTTAACAATGGGGTTGTTTAGCAATTTCAGACAAAAGTAGGGTGTAAAAAGTAATTAACCCTAATTGTTTTTTTACTCAATTACCCCCATAACCCTTAGAAGACGTCAAAAAGGGTACAAAAGACAAGACAGGAGAGAAGAAAGGGGCAAAAAAGATAAAAATGGAACATCAATAAGCACAAAAAAAACACCTGCAACGACACCGTTTCTCTCCAAAAAGGGCTTGCTTCAGCAACATAATACCTCTCCGACTCGCAAAACCCAGAAAAGATTATCGCCGGAATCCACGGAGCTCTTCAACAATGTTCTACAGAGGGTAACAAATCACAAAATAACTCTCTTTTTCTAAATTTATTTATTTATTTATTTCAGCAGCTTATATTTCCCGCAATTTTATTGATTATAAATTAATCCAAACTCTGCCAATTTTTTATCTGAGATTCTGCTACCCTTTTTATCCTTAGATTTACTGGGATCATTAGATTTTTTTTTGTTTAAATTATCTGTTCAGTACTGTACTTTGCTTTAATTGTTTGTTTACGACGCTTCAATTTTTTTGCGATTTTTTTTTTCAATTTTCCTAATTCTTCTTGTTTTTTGCGATTCTGATTTGGGGTTTGAGTTTGGCTACCGTAGATACCGTTTGCTCTTTTTTTTCTTTTTTTTTTTTTAAATACAATTTTTTTTTTGATTGATTTCATTTAATTCTCAAATGGGATTTTCATAAATTCCACTTCCAATTGCTCTTTATTTCAAGAACATTCATTTTTCCTTCGTTTGCTTGTTATTTTTCGGTGAAAGTAATACTTTATACCAACTCATCAACATTCTTTACAACCAAAGACTCAAGATACTACTACAATGAGTATCTCAAGTACACAGAAGCTTGAACTAAGCTTTGCTCTAAACAAAAGAAAACAGAAGCTGACTACCAACTACTCCTGCACATGCAATAAAGTATTTATGTATATTGTATTTCTATGATTCAATCTTCTATGCAAACTATCACTAAATCGCATAACCAACTCCGATTTCAGTTGTGTATAAACAATTTCCACATCCCGCTCTTTTGGCGTAAATATCCTCTTGTTCCTTTCTTCCCAAGCTCTATAAATCACCCCTGCCACACCAGCCCTGATAACTTTCTGTCGAAATTCCCACGTCCTAAAAGCAAACTGTAACCATCTAGTCCATCTGTCAAACTTCAAGGGATACCTCTGAACATTCAACCAATCCATTACCTTCCCCAACAATTGCTGAACCCAGTTGCATTGAAAATAAAGATGTTCAACAGTTTCAATGGCCAAACCACACAACACACAGTTCTTATCATTTAGTGTAATAAACTTACTTAACCTCTCCCGTGTAAGTAATCTATGATGCACAGCCAACCAAACAATAAACGAGTGTTTGCTTGTTATTACCCAAGGGAAAACTGCACTTTTCGTCCCATAGGATGTCGCGTTTTACAATTTTGGTCCAATTGGATACAAAGTTGCAAAATTCATTTCGTTGGGCTCAAAAAATTGCACATTTGGTCCCAACCGTTAAAAAATTGGAGGTAAAAAGATAGTGGAGTGCACACGCCATTATCTCCAAAGAATACGAAAAATAGAATTTAATGATGCGTGCAAACCATTCTCTTTTGTTCCCTTAATCGGCAGTTGGGACCAAAAGTGCAACTTTCTTAGTCGTGTGGGGCTAAAGTTGCAACTTTATATCTGATGGGACTAAAATTGCAAAACACGATATCCTGTGTGACCAAAAAGTGAAATTTTCCCTATTACCTAATTTTCTCAAAGGGCTTTTAGAATATTATACAAATAATCTATAACTATCACTGCAAAAAATGTATCCATAGCTTTAGCTACTGGCCAGACTTTTGAACAAGCTACTTGTCAAATGATAACTAGATACCATCCCCTATGAGAAGTATGGTTCCTTAACAATTAGTTTGATGGTTATATAGTACTGACCTAGTGAATATCGTTTTGTTTGTTTGAATATGAAGTAAATATGGTGACGCTGGTGATGCAAGGGAAATGGGTTTGAAAAGGCAGAGGTTAATGGATCAAGGGTCGCCATATTATGGAACATCTGGTCCAAGTTATATGTACGATGCTCCCCCTCCACCACCTCCTTCATATTCTTATGTCCCCCCTCCTTTTCCTGTTGTTCGACTTCGAGGGCTCCCGTTTGATTGTTCAGAGGCTGAAGTTATCGACTTTTTTCATGGTCTAGACGTTGTTGACGTCCTTTTAATCCATAAGGGTGGCAAATTCACAGGAGAAGCTTATTGCGTTTTGGGATATCCTCTTCAAATTGATTTCGCCCTTCAGAGGAATAGGCAAAACATTGGTAGGAGATACGTTGAGGTTTTCCCGAGCAGAAAAGATGATTACTATAAGGCCATAGCAAATGAAGTTCTTGATGCTCCTGGAGGCTCGCCTCGACGTGGGGCCCCAAGGGCGAGATCAGTCGAGACAAGGGACTTGTCGGAGTTTAAAGGAATATTGCGGTTGAGGGGGTTGCCGTTTTCTGTTAGCAAAGAGGAAATTATTAACTTCTTTAAGGATTTTGTGCTTTCAGAAGAGAAAATTCATTTAATAGCTAATTCTGAGGGAAGGCCAGCTGGCGAGGCGTTTGTGGAGTTTGCAAGTCCTGAAGATTCAAGAGCTGCAATGTCTAAGGATAGGATGACTTTGAAATACCGCTATATAGAGCTTTTTCCTGCATCACATGAGGAGTTGGAAGAAGCAGCTTCAAGGGGACGGTAACTATCTTCTACTCTTTTTGTTTTGTGTCGTTCTGATTTTGTTTTTGGTTGTTGAGCATGTTCCTTCTCTGTTGTTTTGTTTGGCTTTTAGATATCTTGCTAATAGTTTTATCTCATGGAAAGGGTTTTCTTTTTAATTATCTGTTAGAGTATACCAAATGTATATTCGTTTTTCGTCCTTGCTCTTCTATGTCTTGCAACTTGCATCAAATTTTACACATAAACATGTACGATTTTATTTGGCAACCATGATATGTGATATTAATCACAAAGTCTATTTTTGAACTGAATGTGCCATGCTTTATTGGCTCTTCAATTTCTAATAACATCCCGGGGTCATTTTTAATTTCATTATGGATGTATAGATTACCTTTTTATCTCACTAGTCCAAAATTAGCTTTATCTCATTTTTCAAGATCATAATGATTGCAATAATATTTTTAATCATGAACTTTTTAGTTCTCTCTCTCTCTCTCTCTCTCTCTCTCTCTATATATATATATATATATATATATGGTCATTTGACAGATGATTAAACAAACTTATATTATCTCTAAAATTATATTCCCTTTATGATAAACATATTGCCTAGGAGTGGCCCTCGGTTTGAACTTTTCAAATCTAAAGATATGTGAATATAGCTGCTATACGAGATGGCACGACTTTTCTGCTGTTACACATCACTGTTTTACGATTTCATTCTGTGATATCTACTTTTGGGATTATTCTCGGGAGGATAATCGCCATATGTGGGACCAACGTGTGTCCGCCATATATGAACAGTTCTGATTATACGGAAACCCCTTAAGAATTATCCTTATTTTGCCGCTTTTATGGAATGTCATAAGAACTCTAAAATGGGAGTTAATCACCTTTTTGGATCAGGCTAATGTCAAAATCATCCGAGGGGACGGACCTAACTGAACCCACGCAAGTATTGCGCATGAGGGGATTGCCGTTTTCAGCTGGGAAAGATGATATAATTGATTTCTTCAAGAATTTTACTTTGTCTGAGGAGTCAATTCACATAACCTATAATTTCGAGGGGCGGCCCACAGGAGAGGCTTTTGTGGAGTTTGCGACTGCAGATGATGCAAAAGCAGCATTGGCTAAGGATAGGATGACACTCGGGAGTCGTTACATAGAGTTGTTTCCATCATCGCCAGAAGAGTTGAACGATGCTGTCTCGAGGGGACGGTGACAAATTTTTGGCCTCGTATTGTTAGCACTAAAATAGAATGTAGCTTGTGCTTGCATGTTAAGCTTAAGTTTGTTTGCTTGAAACTAATTTTATTTTTTTCATCTTTTTTAAATTTATGAGAGCTCATTTTACTTATTTAAGAGGAAATTTGACGGGGAATGATTGCTTCTACTTTGATATGAGAATGGACGCCATGACTTTGAATATTCATGTTTGTAGCAAATGTTGTTTGTGTATGCGGATTTGTGCGCGTTTTATATTAATGTGAGACATGTTATTCTTAGGAGGTCTCTGGACTTTGCGTTTTGGTATAAACACAAGCATGTACTCACGTGGACTCTACCACAGAGGAGTCGGGAAACACAATAAAAAGTTTTTCGTAAATTGTTGTCTACTCTAGATCAAGGATTAATTTCTTAGAACAAAATTCATTTTCAACAAAATGGATGATGAATGATCAAAAGAATGCGAACATCAGCATTTTCTTAATTAAAACTCCATTCGCCCAGATTTTTCCGAAACCCCGAAAGCCACAAAAATGTCATATTTACTTTGTTTAAAATCAAAAAATGATTTATCATGTCCCTTTTCCCTTTTTTTGGCAACTATTAGAAACAACAGAACCACGATATAATATAAGTTGCTCAACAATCATATATTATATTTTATATTGATATCATATCCTGTACTAACATTACAAGGTCAAAATCACCACACAGAAATTTTGGAGCACTGTTTGAAGAAAATTGGAAACTGGAAAAAAAGAAAAGAAATGTATTACGATATCATTTATATGTTTACAAAATATTGTAATGTTCAGTATCAGTGATCTGTTTATTCTACATTTTCAATTTCTTCTGCTTCATATTGGTCAGAAATGGTTCCTTCATCTGCATCTTCGGGTTGAGTCATCTTTTCGGTGCTATCTATGTTATCATCCGTCACATTATTACTGGTATCAGTCACATTAACCGCATTTTGTTTCTCCATCATACCAGACAGGGCAAGCCTTGGGTCCCATTCAAGAACATCATCGATTATGTTGGAAACCCGCCTTTGGTACCTGTCAAAAAAGAAAAAAAGAACTCTTAGTTAACCGCAAATTAGAGTTAAAAACACAGCTTTGATCCTCTTTCAAAAAGAGAAAGAAGAAAGAGTATATTACACAAACATTACTTACGTGAGACCCTAATTACCAAAAAAAAAAACACGGAATTTGAGAAATTACCATAACTTCCCCCGCCAATAAAAGGAAATTACAATTTCACCCCATTTTTTTGAGTTGTCAGGGCACTTTAGTAGCTTACAGCACCTAAGGACACTCGTGCTAATTACCCAATAAATGAAAAACTGTGCATGTAATTATCCCTAATTATAAACCAAAATTCAAGATAACAAACTTTCATCATCTGTGTAGAAATCAAAGTTTCAATTCATTCTTTATTCAATTTCCATATTTGTTTTCTGATGCTCGTCAACTAGATACATATACGTACCTGGCTCTAGCAGCTTCATCAGGAGCATGGTGCCTAAGTAGTAAAATGACCAAAGAGCCCACTATTGCATAAAAGAGCCTTGCTGTCCACTTGGGGCGCTCGCCCTCATCTTTCTGGGGCAAAAACTGGAATAATTCCTTTAGTGTTGCTTCCTCAGCAAGAATGTTCGGGAAGAACCATATACGCTTTCCAAGAATGATCCATAGAGTTCCAAATATAAGGCCTCTAACTGCATGAAACAACCAAACCTCATAAGACAATAAGATTTGAAACAATAAAAAAGGGGATACATTCTCCTTTCAAGTATCAATGTCAATGATGTGCAGAAACTAACGGACATGAACAAGAAAAGGAAATACTCGAATAAAATCAACAAAGACTTTTTATCAATGTTTAACACTATGAGCAGTTAGGCATGTTGCTCACAAAAACTGGCTTCAGACTGACAAGAATATTTATTCAAGAAAAAAATTCCATATGAAGGATTGGATATACAGTGCAGATGCCTGAAAACACAGAGATCAAGTGGTCCATGGTGAGCTGGTGAGTGATTTAAATTGAAGCAGCCCAAAAATCTTAAATCATTAGTAGTTCGTCAACTTTATCATAATAGATAAGAAAATGGTGATATTTAGTTTTTAAAAATTACTAAGACGCCATCACGTATATATCAACGAGAGCATCAAACTTGACAGCTTAATGCCACACTCATTCCTATATACTTTTTCTAAATATCCTTTTTTTAGAAGTATCAGATAACTGAATCTCATAACACCAAAACAGCTTCCAAATCTATTGTTGTGGTCAATACAATTTATTACTCTATCGCTAATCTTACTTTCTTCACCGTCTTTGTAACATTATTGGAAGATCAATTTTTAAATTATTTTTTTTGCTTTTGCTGACATGTCTCAACTCTACTAGCATCTATAATTCAGTTGAGCACTAAAATTTCCTTAAGAATCAAAATGTTCTAACTCTTTACTAATTTCTCTGGAAGACCCAAAGGAATATAAAATGAGTCACATGCATTCCCACAATTGTAATCATGGCTATAGTCCAAATATATCTCCGAGATTCCTTAAAATGTGAGTTTCTACTCCTCGGGGAACTTCAATAATAATGAGAATTTCACAATCAATTTAAGCTTAGAAAAACTATCACCTCCTAATGACGAAAAGGGTAATCCACGATGAAGAATGATTTCTCCTCGCATTTCATATTATATATAGGTAGTGACAAAAGATAACACGAGATACATAACGTTAAAACAGAGAAATATCACAGCACCAAAAAACTTACATAAAAGCAGGCAAAGTATAAGAAGCAGTACACCCGCACAGAAGTAGAGTATAAGCAGCTTGACCTGGTGGGGATACACAGGAAACAAGCAGATTGCTAGCGTCAAAACAGGCCACACGAATGCGAGAAGTGTTTGCCACAAAGGTCGTCGGTTTACAAAAGTCCATGCAAAAAATGCATCATTATCGGAAAACACTTGGTCCTGCAAAGAACAATGAATCGAAGATTGTAAGTAAAATATCCATCTTGTATGAACAAAGCTACTATAATACTATACATGTTATGCAATCATTATAGCTCCATCGACCAATCAAATCAATTATCAAAAGAATTAATATCAACAGGATAAATATAATAAGCCAAAATAAATACAGTAAAAACACCAGTACTCTGACAATTTATTTGACATATTAATTTTGTCTGATCTAACTCCGTGAATCGTTCAAGACTATTCTTTTTTTTCCCCATTTGTGTCTTCAACTTCAAAGAAGTGACATATAAACAACTTCACTCAACCCTCAACCTTTCCGTTAAAGGGAAAAATTTGTGGACAGATAAACAAGCTCAAATAGTAGGATCACAACAAATTTATTCCTGCTACAAATTTTAATAGCAAAACATGCACGCAGAAGTCCAACTGCAATGGCTCTTTTAGATATATGATAGAAAGATGTAAACACTAATTAACAAACACCAGTCTGAAAAGATCACATAAGAATAGTTTCTCAAGACAATAAGTCATAAATTGACAAAAATGTCAGACCTTTTCATCCGTGCTAATCTCATAGAGAAAATAGAAGCAAGGTAGGCACTTACTTAAGAGCAGAGATGTAAGTGGAAGATGAGAAAAGTAGTAAAAATTCTGATCGAAAGACTAAAAACTACAAAACAACACATCCACAACAAAGAGAGACAGTTTTCTCCATAATCGTTGTCAAGTAAATGCTTGAATGCAACTTACAGCAAATATCTCCAAATGTGCTGGCCAAGTAGACAATTTCCTCTTCCCGGGCCGAACAATTTTGACAACACGGTCACATCGCACTATAAGGTTCCTTCTCAGCAGAATGTCGGCAATATCTTCAGTTTCCAAATTCTTATCTGAATCAAGAACGTCTTTGAGTTCTGGATGATTTCTCAAAAATCTAACAAAATCCTTTCCTCTAAAATATTCAACTCTAGTTTCCTGTAACACAGCCCACCTGGATTCCAACTCCTTATGATCTCTTACTTTCTCAGCAAATACTTGAAAGACATCCTTTTGCGCAGCTTGCTTCTGAAATTTAAATTAAAGAGGACACTGGAGAATAAACTTACAGGATATTAACCAATTTATTCTCTATGTATAGCATCACGACAAACATATACGCTTAGATAAAAGTTCAGTCAATGTAATAGAAGGTTATGTCCATGCAGTGAGTAAAATTCACGAGTACAGCGCTTCTCTTTGTTAGCACCAGTTAATTAGGTAAGCAAAGAGCCATTCCTAATTATAGAACTCAAAAGAATCGAGAGAAATTGAGCACGCTGATCATACAGACTTCTCTTCTCGTTGTTAGCACCAGTTAATTAGGTAAGCAAAGAGCCATTCTGAATTATAGAACTCATACAAATCGAGAGAAATCGAGCATGCTGATCATACAAACTTCATCTCTATTAAGCTACCAGAAATCCAAAAACTGTTATTTACAAATTCAACAAACAAATGCCAAACAATGGTAGTCATAATCATCTCCTTGATTAATTACTTAGGTTTCGCTAAAAATCTACCAATTTTTCCACCAAATCTTCAGAATTCCAGGCAAAACCGTACATTTCACCCACAAAAAACAATTAAATTCAACGAATTCTACAAAATATCTTTAGGTTTTACCGGTGATCCAGATCCTTATATAAAATGTAAGAACATAAAATTATCATATACGATTGATAAACGCATACAGATATACATTATACTCGAAAATGCAAATGTACAAATCACTCTGCGCGTAAATTGAATTAGTGAAAATGAACTAACCCTAGGAGGTGTATCGGTGGCGGAGTCTCCGTACGAACGCCGCCCCCTCCTTCTGTCTCCGGCGGCGCCACCGCTTCCGCCTCCGCCGGATTTCTTCATTTCTATATCTCCCTCCCTCTTTTACAGTGTTTTTCACTTTTTCTCTCAATTAAGTTTACTTTTTCTATCAAAAATGAAAAAGATCTAAAATTTTAAATAGATATTTATATATATATATAATATATATATAGATATCATACACGGAAAATACACATATACGTAACCGACGGTAATGGGCTTCTTCGACTGTAAGCCCAAATGAGGGAAGACTAGCCCATGGACGCCAAGTAGATCGGCCCAGATGTAGTTATTAGTTACTATTATTTATTCTTATTCCAAGACCCAAATTAAATTATTAATTTTTGATCATCCGTCTATACTCCCATGTAACATTTTAAGCACTAAATTAATATTATGTTAATTTATTTAAAATCAAAATTTAGAAATTTAAATTCGAATTTATATTTTCGAGCTGAGTATCGAATTTTCTCATTGATAAACGAAATTGATGCTACATTGATTTATAGATGAAAAGACTCAACTCGGTCAACCTATCAAGTTAATAGCTTGGATTGATTGACTAACTAATACTCTTCCCCGAGTTGTCTAAATATCAGTAGTATATTTGTGTGGAGCTGGTGATTCACGTAAGTCGAAAAATGGCATCAGATATAACATATGATGCACGGATACGGGTACGATACGACATGGATGCAAAATATGACAAACTTCAAAATTATAAGATACGATACATTGGGGATACGAATTTATATATATATATATATATATATAATATTTAAAAATAAATTTGAGTTAGTATGTTCATTAACAGAAATGAAAGTGCAATAATATTGACACAAGTTCATTGTTTATAAGTTCAAAAAATTTCGAAGGTAACCATAATATTTCATCATTTGTGCTGATTGTAAGAATGTCATTTCATTAATATCAATATTTACTTTCTCATCCAAAATCTTTGCTAATAAACTGTAAATGATAGGCTTTACATGGAGCAAGAGAAACAAAAATATATTAAGAAGTGAAATCAAAATGGTTTTTTGCTTTTTTAAATTTTCTTATTATTTGTTTAACCTTTTAACGTACGGTCAAAGTCATTATTATTTTATATTTTAACCTATAAAGTATTATATAATATTCAAAATGCTATGTCTGATATTCAAGGCATATCAGATACTTCAAATTTTGTATGGGATATGGCATCCAGAAGTATCGGAGGAGGGCAGAGCTTTTGGTTTTTTCATGTTGTCAAAGAGTTGAACAATGGTTTTTCGTATTGTCAAAGATTTGAACAATGAAAATAGATGGCGAGTGCCTGATCGAATTGATCAGGTCATGTAGGAACAAGGTTCAAGTCTACCGGTCTGTTAGGATGCCTCAGATGCACGGTATCTGAAATTTTCTTTTTTATTTAATGTTTGGATACATAAAAAGGGTATCTAATACGTATCCGGTAGTGTCGAATCCAATACGAGTACGATACTGCATGAGTCTAATTTTAGAAGTATCCGGGCATCATAGGATATAACAGAACTGTACAGAATATATAAGAATAAGGCACCTTATAGCTTTCATATCTTAACAATCTTAATAATTTGAGACTACCAAAATCTAAAAATAGAAAACCAAAACACTTAAAAGAAAAAAAAATGGCCGGTTGCGGGGCTGGTCCAGGTCCGCCCCGGAACCATTGGGTCCAAATTTTTTGGAACAAGAACTGATTACAGTAAAAAGAATCGGACCCGTCAGGTTGGTTCTAAGTAAGACCCGGATCCATTATCATCCCTCGAAGAGAGTCTCAAAATTGACTAGTCAAATGTGAAATTTCAGCGCTAGTCAGTAGTCATAATAGCCGAACTCTCATGAAAATTTTACTAAATTCAAAACGGGCCTCGAGCTTGTATTGTTCTAGTTGTAGTTGCATTTAAGCCCGATACAATTAGTGATTACACTAGTTGGATTTAAGACCCTATATTGGGTTAGTTGTAGTTTCTCAATAGTAATTACATTAGTATCATAGCATCTTATACACAGTATACAAAGTATCAGGCACGTTTACCACACTTCGCTTCTCCATCATACCTAGATATTTTTAGGATCTATCGGTACCGATCCATTAAACACCATCGGATGCAAAGATATTATAGTTAAAAGCACATCAATCACCTTCATGCAACGATATATTGAGGACCGTAGTCCCTAACCATTTATCCCGTCCGCGATACAATCACCCTCATGGTTTACTGTCGCGGCGCGATCGCGGCCGTCACGGCCGCGTCGGAACGGGAACGGCCATCCCCGTTCCATCGTTCCAGGCTAACGCGGGGATAGTTGTGGGGCGGATGGGGAGCGACGATATCGCGGCTGGATCGGTGATATCGCGGCCGTCGCGCGGATATCTCGGCCGGAGCGACTGGAACGGGAGTTGCATAAAGCAGGGAACAAAAAATATATTATTGCTAAGACCAAAACTTCAGTTATTGGCTGGTCAAAACTTCAGTGAATATAATCACTATTGTGATTTCCATAATAATACTTTATATGTGGAAATCTTTTATTAACTTCTTGTTTTAATATATACTTAAGTTCAAGTTTCAAAAGTAACATAACATACTATTAAAATTTAAAAATGTTAGCATAATAGACTTTTATGATTATATTCACTAATTTAAATAGTATAATAGTTGTAAAAAAAAATTCAATTTTTTTACGTAATTTTAGCCAAAAAATTGCGGAACGGCCGTGACGGTACTGCAATGGAACTGGAACGGTGACCTCCGCGATAGCCACTGCGACCGCGACTGCGAACCATGAATTCACCCTACATATCTGTTAGGGCAAGCATGGTGTTCATCCAAGAACATCTTCGCTCACGTAGGGTGTAACACCTGTTCTTGGTACCTGCGAAAATTGAACCCCTAGTTAAAGTCGATACATTTTAAGCAACTTATTGGGCTTTCCACCCGTAAAAATGATATATAGACAATGTCGTGTATGTTATATATAGATGATGTAAAAATTACAAACAGAAAAGGTATATTCGTAGAGATGCATGTTATTTAGTTCAGATGATGCGAAGACTTGATAATCCACAAGCATGACTCTCTCTCTCTCTCTCTCGATTCGGAACTACGCGAATGATTTGCTCGTGATCAGTAGGTTAGATAAGAAGCCAGAAACTATAAAAACTCAATTTTGTCCTCAATCTTATTCTTTATCCTTTCAGACAAGCTTAAATAACAATCAAGTTGAAGATAACTGGCTCTATTGCATCTACGTAGAAATCGAAATTTCACTACATTTCGTTGAATTTACCTTTATTTGTTATTCCGATGCTTGTTGCAAAAGTTGTTAACTAAATATATATATATATATATACATGCCCGGCTCTGTGAGGAGCATTGTGCCTCACTAGTAGTAGAATGACATAAATGGCCGCTACTGCATAAAAGAGCCTTAATGTCCACTTCGGGCGCTCATTTTCATCTTTCTTGAGCGAAAACTGGAACGTTTCCTTTAACGTTACTTCCTCAGCGAGAATGTCGGGGAAGAACCATACATGCTTTCCCAGAATGATCCTCAGAGCTCCAAATACAAAGGTTCTCACTGCATGAGACAATCAACACTCATAAGCCCGAGATAATTAACATCAATCGTTTCCCAACAAACAACAAAAAAGAATCAAAATTATGTCAATGTACAGAAAAATGCAAAAATTGGCATTACTTTCTAATTAAACTATCGGTCTGTCATTGATAGAAACACAAAATGGGAAGTTGTGTTATATATTAAAAATGCGGCAAGTAAGGATCAAATGTATAAAGGCAAAATAGGACTACAAGGTTATAAATGAGGATATATTTGTAAGAAATTCTAAACCCTTCACATCTGAACCGGCGAACCAATCACTCTATTTCAGAACATATTCTCTTAACCAAGGGGGAATTTTCAAGCAACCAAACAACTACATTGAATGGATAGACATAAATGCTAGTATGTGCATCCTATTGCAATCCAATCGCTTGTATCCCTAACCTGATGACCTAATGATCGCCAAGTGCTTCGTGGCGATGAGTAACTTAAATGGAACTAAATTAGAACGATGCATATGGATTTCAGTAAATGTAATCGCGTGTTGTTCAAATATATAGATTACTTGAAATATGAGTTCTACTTCTCCTTGGGACATTCCAGACGTACTGAGCACTTAGCAATCAGCCACTTCAGAAAAAGGGCTATCTACATGCATACCTGCTTACTTAGTGGATAATTATCACGAGCCTCTGAGATTTTGTAAATTACCAAGACACCCTATGTCAGTACTTGACAACTAGAAAAATATGGGTAAAATTGTAATCTGCTATTACTGATAAAGGGATGTAATTGTAATATGTTTATACTGAATGCGAATTTGTTGTAGTTTCCCAAACTTCAGGGTGTTAGGGTCTCACGCAGGGGTGTCTATGTAATTTACTCTTAGAAAAATTATCACCTACTAATGAAGAAAAAGGTAATACATGACGAGGATCGATTTCTCCTGATACTTCATATTACATTTATGCAGTGACGAAAGGATAAAATGAAAGAAACAAAGTTCAAATCAGGAAAATATCACAGCACCAAAGAAACTTACATAAAAGCAGGCAAAGTATAAGAAGCAGTGCACTAGCACAGAAGTAGAGTATAGACAGCTTGACGTGGTCGGGATACAAAGGAGTGAAGCAGAGTGTTGCAATAAACGATGTCAAGAAGACTGAGAGAAGTCTTTGCCATATAGGTCTTTGTTTTACGAAAGCCCACCCGAAAAATGCATCATTATCAGAAAATGCTTGGTACTGCAATGAATAAATAAGAGATAGAAAGTAAAATATCCAAATTTCAGCGAACATAAATAAAGCTACTATGATACTATGTTACTCATTCATAATAGTCTCATCAACCAACCAAATACATTATCAAAAGAATCTAGATATTCATAATGAGAAAAACTCACCACTGCATTCCAAGAAGTTAAACTTTGCAAATAAGAAATAGGGAAAATTGCAAAATTAGTCCATAGGATATATTTCCTTGCAATTTTGGCTACATTATTTACAAATTAAACTTGCAAAATTAATTCCACAAGACATTATTTTGCATTTTTAGTCCCAGTCATTAATAAAGGACAGAAATTATTAGTTTCATCACATATCTTGCACGTAACGATTACTTGACTTGCATAAAATTCATAAAAAAATCCCATATTACATAGAACTCCACAAGAACACATACAATACAAACTGAGACAGTTCTTTTCCCATTAATACTTGTGAAGAAATTCATGAAATGACACTTACATAAGATATCTCCAAATGTGCTGGCCAAGCAGATTGTTTGCTCTTCCCGGGCCTAACAGTTTTGAAAACACGGTCACATCGCACTATAAGTTTTTTCGGAGCATACAGGCAATATCTTCAGCTTCTAAATACTTATCTGATTCGAGAACGTCTTTGAGTTCGGGATGGTTTCTCAAGACACTTGCCAAGTCCTTACCTCTAAAATATTCAACATATGTATCCTCTAAGACAGCCCATCTAGACTCCAGATAGTCATGATCTCTTACTTTCTCAGCGAATATCTGATAGATATCCTTTTTCGCAGCTTGCTTCTGAAATTCAAATTAAAGAGGACCGTTGAGAATAAACTTAAAGGATATTAACCAATTTATTTTCTCCTAAATAGCATCACGACAAGGCATAATTTTAGTTAAATTTTGTGTCAATAGCACTTATATTTCATGGTATACCATGTTACTACACTGACAAGGATTAAAAGAAGACCACATTCGCTATTAGAATAAAGAGTCGATTCATATTCAAGAAGAGGGAAACAGGGTGAAGTTACAATCACATAGCAACGGAAAAAACTGGGAGACAAAATGCGCCACCATCAAAATTCTACGCAGGCTAAATAAATTTCGGTCAAAAATCTCTCGAGCAAACACGAAAATAATAGCATAAAAGACTAAACAACACAACAATTTACATGGTTTAGCAATTGTCCAAGTCCACGGGAGAGGAGGAGCAATACAAATACCTATTCTCAAGGGCTTGGCCCTCTGCAGAACAGGCCTTCCCTTCTACTTAATTCTGAGCATAGGACTTTAAGACATATTACAACACTTGTGGTGCAGTCCCAAAGGTCACAGTTCTGTTAGGAATAGACAAAACATTCTATCATTTGGATGGTTCCTACATGCAAAGGTAAAATCGGAAAAAATAGGTTCATTTGCCGTCAACTCCAAATGAAATTATGAACTTAGTGAGATTGTTTTGAAGTTGAGGGACCTTATGGTGCATTTTACACTTCAGGGACGAAAGTGAAACAAAAGTAAACCCGACAAATTTGTAATGAGTATAACTTCTCATTGGTCTCTCAAACTGGTAAATCTTCAGCCATTGAAGTGATTGAACATTGGATAGAGTATGCATTAACAGAAAATCGAGCATACTACTTGATTTGGGTCCAAAATGGACGCGACCCTCCTCATTGAGAGATGTCATTTATTACTCCGCCATTACTATAGCGACCTTGATCCTTTAGTCTTTACTGATTTGATCGACAAAGGATCTACGCTGGGATCAATCTCAGGCTTTTTAGCTCGACCTTAATGAGGATCTTTTGATTTTAGGCTGTCCCAATTTAGGAGATTCGAGATCGTATTTGAGCCGAACTTCACTGAGGAGGGTCGTGTCCATTTTGGACCCAAATCACTACTGATCACATAGATTTCATTGAACTCGTATGTAAGAACTAAGCAAACACCAAATTACACAGAGCATAGTGTTGACATGAACGCATATATATATATATATATATATATATATATATATAACTGAACTCGCAAATGGAACTGTATAAATTTTAATCAGTAGAAGCTAAAACTAACCTTAGGAGGGGTGTGACCATATGAACGCCGCCGTCCCCTCTTACCGCCACCGCCTGCGCCTGTTTTTGTCATGTCAATTTCTCTGGATTTCTTTGCCTTAATTCTTTTTGGGTAGTGATTGACTGAGAGAATAGTCACCACAATTGTATTTTAATCCTACAAATCAAACTGGGCGCCAACTGCGAAATTACCGGACATTTTTTGCTTTAGTTGACTTATTTTTATTTCTTTTTGTTTTGTGGGGTTAGTGTTTATATTTTTATTTTTTTAATGTCTTGACTCTTGACCCCCATTTTTGATTGATGTAAATGTAACCGTGGGTTTTATCCTCAATTTTATTGAAGTATGATTATTGACTAATAAAAAAAGAAAAATGTTTATTTATACTCGGGTGAACCGAGTTCGAGCTCGAGCTCCAAAGAGAATATAAAAACAATACTTTATTAATGTTTTCATATATATTATTTATTTTATACTAATATATAATGATAAATAATAAAAATCATATTCATTTATATTTATAAAATATATTATGATAAATATTAAAAACATATTCATTTATATATATAATATTGTAAAATACAATAATATATATTATAAACAAATTGAATGTTATTTTTGATACTGGCTTACGAGCCTCCAAACATGTATAGAAAAGCTCTGCTTGTTGGACTAGAGCTTGAACCCGAAAAAACTCGAGTTTATTTCAAGCCCCCAAGCGGGCTCGGCTCCAAAATTATTTGTACGAAAACTTTTAGGATTTTTTTCAGAAATTAAAAGAAGTCATCATTTCTACATTTGTTTGGAGCAATTTACTACAAAATGTTAATTGTCAAACATAAAATAAAATAGTTGTTAAATAAAAACATTTTTTTCAGCCTGTTTTATCTTCTTCTTTTTTCCCCTACCTTTTTTAAAATTAATTATAATCTTATCGTTCTATTTTACAACAAAACCTCATCGTTACACACATCTCTTCCCAAATGCTCCATCTACGGCACTATACTTATCTTCCTCTGCAGAATACAACATCATTTTCTTCCATCAATAACCACAAAAATTCAATCTTTTTATATGGGTTCAATAAAATTAGCAGAAGAAATGGCAATTTGGGTTCGTTGAATGGTGTGGAAAAAGATTCGGATTTTGAGGTCGACCCGGATAAGGCCCGTGAAGCTTTGAGAAAGCTTGATGAGCAGCTTCAATCTATCTCCAACAAACAAGTTAATTCTCCAAAGGTTAGAGGTAATTCATCCCAACCTATAAGCACGGACGGAGCCAGAGTTTGGGGTTCGGGAGGGCGAATACAAAAGAAATGGAGTAAACCTTAAACATTTTTAGATTTTGGGGCGAAAGTTGAAATATCAAAAGTTTATAGGGTAATAAAATAATTTTCTCAAAATTGAGGGGCGGATGCCCCCACAGCTCTATCTCTGCCTAAGTGTGTTTAATAATTGAATAACCTGAAATTAGGTCAGGGGAGTACCAAATAGCTTCAGTCTCTCTCCAACAGACAAGTTAATTCTACAAAGATTAGAGGTAATTCATCCCAACCTATAAGCACGGACGAAGCCAAGGTTTGGAGTTCGGGAGGGCGAATACAAATGAAATGGGGTAAACCTTGACATTTTTAGATATTGGGGGGCAAAAATTTAAATATAAAAAATTTATAAAACAAAAAAATAAATTTCTCAAAATTAAGGGGCGGATGCCCTACTAGCCCACTAACCCTGTCTCTGCCTATAAGTGTGTGTAATAATTGAATAACCTGAAATTAGGTCAGGGCCCAGGGGAGTAGTAAATATTTGGTGAAGAAATGAATATTATGCCGTCTCTGCCTATAAGTGTGTGTAGTAATTGAATAACCTGAAATTAGGTGAGGAGAATATGGGTTGAAATATTTGATGATTTTATGCATGATATTATCTTCAATTTGTGTTTCATCATTTCTAGTTGAGGAAAATTGCTGAATTAGTCTAATAGGATAGATCAGGTTCGTTTGGCTCTGTTTGGATGTGTTTTTATTTCATTTTCAACCGTCATTTTCTAAAACGTATGGGAAAATGTGTTCTTTTATTTTTGCGTGAAAATGACGTCATGTTTGGTTGTGTTTTCGAAAATAGTTGAAATTGATAATTTAATAATGTGTGAAATAGTTGAGTTAGTTAAAAGTAATGATTATGTATATAGTATAAATAAAATAATAGATAAAATGATTGATAAAATGCATTAACAGAATGTAAGGCCCAAGCCCATGGGCAAAATTGCATTTTTCTTACATTAACTTGACGTGTACGATATTTTGGTACTTTAATATGTGGGTGGCAATTTAGGTACAGTAATTATACAAAAATTGGCACATTGAGTATTTGTTGACCGGGAATTGCTGACATGGCAACCGAAAATGTCAGAAATTGCTGACGTGGCTACAGGAAAATGTCAAAACTAGGGGGTTTTCAAAATTAGAGGGAGAATTGATGATGTGAAGCCAAGTGCTCGCAAAATTAGTCACATGATGCATTTTTTTGAATTTTTAATCTCATTCGTTGCAAGACAGACTGAAACCGTTAATTTGGTTGCGTGTCTTACACGTATATTTAACGACGTGTGCATCTCACGCGCGAAAATCCATCAATTTTGACATGTATGGGACCAAAATTGCAAAAAGCAATGCATTTTTTGAGACGAATTTACAAGTTTATAAATAAGAGGACTAAAATTGCAACGAACTCGATGCTATAGGATCAATTCTACAATTTTCTCTTTTTATTAGCTATTGAAACTTTAGGACGTGAGAATAGCAAATCATCCTTAAAATATGGCTTATGTGGGCTTGGATTATTGTGATTATGAATTTATAATATATGTTTCACCGTACATAGATAATTGTGATTGTTATATTGACCTGTATGGAACTTGAAATGGGAAACTTTTGAGAATGTACTCATTGGTGGGTGTGAATATGACTGGTGACCCTAGTTATTGCTCAGTTTGCTCTATAATAGCTGAAGTTTTTTTCTGTAGCTTTTGTTTGTTATTAATTTAATGATCATTCTAATTGTGCCTTTATGATGTAATTTGTGAACACATACTCGGTCGGGCTAAATAAAGTAGTAAGATTATGTGGTTATTGATGGATAAAGAAACTTGAATACATTAACAAGTAGTAACCTGGCAAAGATTGGCGTCTTACTCGTTTTCGTTAAGGATGTCCCGTTTGAATTTTCGTAGGAAATGTTATGGGAGAATTACTGCTAATCTTATCTACCATATTTGTGTTGTTAAGTGGAATTAAGCAATTATATGTTGATGTGTCACCTATTTGGATTCTATTTTGGATAACATTGTGAAAAGGTCTCTTCAACTAATGGCAAATCAAACTGCAAAAGGAAATAGTTCTTTCTTGTCTCTGTCAATTTCTCAGAAAGGCGATATACTGCTTTCACAATTCATGATACTGCTTATTTGATGTGTATATCGACATTATTGTGGTTCTTGGGTAGATTTTTCGGTAGCTGAAATTTTAGTTAAACGTGTAATAAGCCTGTGAAACCTTGTTCAGCTGCCTTAGTTTCTCTTTTCCTGCATTATTTCTGATCTCATTGTATGATTCTGCTGAACCACATTTAGATGAGCAACTGCAATAATCATAATTATTTATGACCTTTAAGACTATTGCTTAGAACATAACAAGTACAGATTTCTTATAAATATGGTCATTATTTACATATAACAGCTCTAGATATGCCAAATGTTCTAACGGAATATGCATTGTTCTTGACATTATCTCAGCTTCGGATGTTAATCAATCAAGACGGATGGAAAACGAAGGAAGTTCAATATTTTCAGGATCGTTTTTGACCTATGTAGCTTCTGGTCTGCTAGTTTTTACCATTTTGTACAATGTTATATTTCTTACAGTGATAAAGCCATCTGTAGATGGACCCGACCAAACTCCATCTGCAGATGCTCGAGACGGGTCGCCACTACGACAATTGCTAAGTGGCCGGGTATTCCCAGACGGGCAGTGAAAAATGTACATTTTCTTATGAGCATTTGTCATAAGGACTGTCTCGATTTATCATGATTAGTTTTTGGTAAGAATTGTTTGTTTCTGGAAAAATTCTTCTATAGAACCGGTGTTAAACATCAAAATGTATGAACACATGAGATACAATGTATATTGGATTATCTGCACCATTTGGTATATCTAACACCGAGTGCATACAAGATTTTTCCGTGTTTCTCCATGTTTCTGCTCATCCTATCTCATTCTCTAGTTCTTTGATACCTATTTCTTTTTACTTCTTCTCTATCTTTAAGGACTCGTTTGGTTTGAAAGACGGGATAAAATTGATAAAATAGATAAGCTGTGATTGCACTGTTCACATATGAATTTATCAATCTATCAAGCTATTTGGTATGTAAGATTATATTTTCAGTTAATCCTACATTCAGTCCTATTTTACGTTTTGAATATTGGATTGTTTGTATGACAAGGTTAAATTTACACATATAACCTTGAGTACATGTCATAACATTGGAGGATAAATTAGTTAAAGAAAAAGGCTTTTAAGGAGTAAAATTGGAAATCAAACTTTTTAATTTGCTATCCAACAAATTGGATTAAATTATCTCACCCCCTTTGGTAGGATAAGTTATCACCTAAATCAAGGATAAAAATCCGAGCCGTGAATCAATTATGGGCCCTGATCTATAATATTAAACGCATGAATAGATTAAATTAAATAAACTATCAACCCTTATCAAATAAACCAAACGAGTCCGAGTCCTGAGAGGCCAAGTTCTATTGCTTATATTGTGCAGTGGTTGGATGGTTACGTGGATAGATTAGTTAGGGTAGGTTACAAGTTAGTCATTTGCTTAAAATGTGAACAATAGAGACACTTAAACTATGTTTAAATTGGACATGGGATTTTAGTGAGGTAAATACATCATCTCCAATTTGATTCCAAATTGATGGTTTCTAAAAGGCCCTAGATTATCAAATGTTACATATATGATATACAGGCACATACCATTTTTGTAGCAATAAATTAGCGGAAGGAGCAATTAGTGTGATCACTGACAACTTGTTTTGAACGTGACTTTGAAAATTTTCACAAGTCTAAAAATATCTGGATTAAATCATAAATACCGCTGATTAAGCGCGTCCGTCATTTTGAACACAGCATGGTGCACAATAGTTTGAACCTATTTACTAATGCAAATAAATCCATGTGCAAAGTTAAAAGGCATTCGAACCGCTAATCATGTGTACAAATGGTAATCATTGTAATTTGTAACACAAATGATTAGAAAAGATTGCTCATTCATGTTCTATCTTAATTTAATTCATTAAATACCTATCAAACATCAATTTTAAAACTTTTATAAAGATATGGTATTCCTTTTCCGTATCACTTACATTGACATCTTGCCTAGCTGTCAATTAAAGTGAAATTATATTTTACTGTGTTGGAATTTGAACTCTAAAGTCTAAACAACAATATAATTTAAATTGTCCATATTCAACTCGAGTATCATCACATGAATTATTGTAAAGTAGTCTAATTGGAGTAAACATCAATTTCAAAAAACTTTCATAAGAGGAAAATATTTGTATAGATCGAGTTTTGAGTCTCACCCATACACTCTGTGATTAAAAAAAAATACTTAACATGTTTTTTAATTAAAAAAATAAGTGATGTGTGATGTGCCTTTTTTCAGCCACAGGGTGCATGGGTGGGGCCTAAGACCCGATCTATACAAGTGTTTTCCTTTATAAGATGTGGCATTACTTTTTGCACGTCAAATATTTCATTATAAATGGTGTTATATCTCTTATTCCATTTTCTTCTAATGCATAACAAGTAACATAGTATCACCCACATTGACAGCTAACCTAGCTGTCAATTATAAGTGATTTTTGACTAATTTAAACACAACATAAAGATATAATTACAAGTAATTAAATTAATATCTGAGCACTATCATATGAATATCATAAATGTAGTCTAATTCGAGTCCCAAAGCTCCTACATAACGTTTACCTTGAATTGCTATTATTTTATTTGTTTTGAATGTGTCAAGACTGGAAAGACAAAAAATGGTCAGAAATAGAAGTTTGCCAGGTCGGCCATGTAGGACTTGTACCCGCTGGGACCGTGGCAAAGCCGGGTAATAACTGGGTCCCAGGTGAGTCCAGGTATTAAAAATACTTAATATGGCAGGTTTCGAGTTCTGCAATACCCGTCTTATACCCAACTCGTTGTCATCCCTGACTCCTCCTAGTTTAATTTATTATATACTCCATAAAATGATTTGTACATTGAAACTTATATGAAAATAAAATCACAGAACTTTGTTTAATTTAAAAATAGGGATAATTGCAGGCACCTCCCTCACATATGGGGTCATTGCACTTCACCTCTCACTTATTGAAATGTGCACTTTACCCCTCACTTATCATAAAATGTGCACTTACCCCCTTCGGACAGTTTGGAGCAAAAAAATACAAAAGAAAATTCAAATTCGGGTAGCAACGTACAAAAAATTCTTTTGTATTTTTTCTGTCCGAGCTGTTCAAAGGGAGTAAGTACATATTTTATGACCAGGGGTGAAGTGCAATTACCCCTTATATGAGGAGGGGGGGGGGGGGTTGTGCCCTAAAAAATGTATGAATAAAAAATCAGAAAAATACAGGCTCGCTTTGGAAGTTTGTTGGATAAAAGATAAAAATGAGAGAAGCATGAGGAGAGACAAAAGGACACTAAAAAAAAGAAAAAAAAAGGGTCACTTCTGTCGTATTCAATGGAGAGGGTGAAAGTGTGCACATCTCTTGATTTAAAAAGTGTACACATCTCTATAACAACAACAAATAGGCATGGAAATTAAACCAAAAAATAAAAAATTAAATTCAAGAAAAGATAAAGAAAAATAGAGAGAGAAAGTGATAGATAGATAGAAGGTTGGATTAGGAGCTTCAGGAGAGAGAAAACTGTCTGCAAAAAGAGCTTTTTGACTCTCTCTCTCTCTCTGCCCATGGCGGATTCACATCCAATTTAATATTTTTCTGGGGTTGCTTTTGACTCATTTTCCCTCATCATATTAAAAAATCCCCATATATATATATATTGAAGGTGGTTTTTTCTTCTTCATTTTTTTCCTAATTACCATGCGTTTAATTCTTTGAATAAGCAATTATTTTTCAGGGTCTTTTGACTTATGTGAATGGGTTTCTGTTATATGTTAATGGGCTCTTTTTAATATCTTGAAATTACAAAAGAAAAAATCACAGCTTTTTACCTCAAGAAATGTATTTTTTGAAGTTTTAAAGATTTAGTTTGTGGGTTCTTCTTTAAATCTAACAACAATGTATTATGATTTATGAAGCTTGGATTTGATTAATTTTATTTTTATAATGTTTCAGGGGTGTATTTTATTCAATTGAATCATGGGAAATTGCTGTGCAAGCCCTTCTGGTGAGAAGAAGAAAACAAAAAAGAAAAATAAACCAAATCCATTTTCAATTGATTATGGTACAAACAATGGATCTGGAGGTACAACAAACAAGCTTGTTGTATTAAAAGATCCAACAGGGCACAATATTAATGATAGATATGATCTTGGGCGTGAGCTTGGTAGAGGTGAATTTGGTGTTACATATTTGTGTACTGATGTAGAGAGTGGTGAAAAGCTTGCTTGTAAATCGATATCGAAGAAGAAGTTAAGGACTGCTGTGGATATTGAGGATGTAAGGAGGGAGGTTGAGATCATGAAGCATATGCCTAAGCATCCTAATATTGTTAGTTTGAGGGATACTTATGAGGATGATAATGCAGTACATATTGTGATGGAGTTGTGTGAAGGAGGTGAGTTGTTCGATCGAATTGTGGCGAGGGGGCATTATACGGAGAGAGCGGCTGCTTTTGTTATGAGGACTATTGTTGAAGTTGTTCAGGTTAAATTTGCAATCCCAAATGATTATTGATGTGTTGGAATTGATTCGTTATGCTTAGCGTTAAGAACTTGGATATTCGGATTGATTTTAGTAAATTATTTGTTAGTTTTTGTTATGAAGACTAGTGTTGAAGTTGTTCAGGTTAAATTGCAATCAAATGATTATTGTGGTTGTCTTTTTCGTTTATAATTTTGTTTTTGAATTCAGTCGTTATGCTTAGGATTAAGAACTAGGCTATTGGGATTGATTTTAGTAAATTATGTGTTAGTTTTTGTTGTTTTACTAGATTAGATTGTATATACTCTATGGAAGTTAATTTTGTTTTCCTGGTGCCTGCAATAGTAAATTGATTGAGCTTTTTTACCCACTGTCATGTCTTTAGAGTGAGTTCAAAGCTAATAGTTCCCTTCAAGATAACAATCGAGTTTATTTTTCTGTATTTTTTCATGCTTCTCTTAATATTGATGTTCCTGGACTTGCTTAAGTTTTCGAACCATGTTGTGAACCTTCATTAGACAGTGACATAATCTATTCTGATATGCGGGAAACTTGCTATATTCGTCCTATAAGATAGAGCTTGCCTGTTGCAATTTCTGTCCCATTGTTTATTAACTTGCAGAATTTGGTCTCATAGGACACGGCTTCTGGCAATTTTGGCCCTATCCGATTAAAAACGGGTGGAGTTTCGCGCGAGTAATGCAAAAAACGGTTTCCATTTTTTTGAACAGTTGGGACTATAAATGCAAAAAAATGTATCAAAACTATTTTGCAAGTTTGTAACGGTTTCCATTTTTTTGAACAGTTGGGACTATAAATGCAAAAAAATGTATCAAGACTATTTTGCAAGTTTGTAAATATTGGGACTAAAATTGCAAGGACCTATCTTATGGGACTAAAATTGCAAGGGCCTATCTTATGGGACTAAAGTTGCAATTTTCCTTTGATATGCACTTTAGCCATATCCTTGTCCTTATGGATGTGCTAGATTCTGTGCATTATTCAATAATTGGTATTTGATTTTGGTGTCTGTGATTAAATTTTCGTTATTTTCTCAACCCTTTATGTTGCTTTCTGTGAATGAACATCTTTAATTTCTCTGTTTAATTGAATATCCGATTAAGTTATCCAGCATGCTCAGTGTCCTGCTAAGACCCATTTTCTTATGCTGCTGCTTCATTGTGCTGCAGATGTGCCACCGGCATGGAGTGATGCATCGTGATCTCAAACCGGAAAATTTTCTATTTGCAAATAAGAAAGAAACGTCTCCACTGAAAGCAATTGACTTTGGGCTATCCGTTTTCTTCAAACCTGGTATGGAATATATTCATTTTATTGTGTTTTCAATTTGAGACTTTGCCTTGTAAATGTGGACTATTTAAATTTACTTTCCTTTTTATTTACTTTAGGTGAACGGTTCAATGAAATTGTTGGAAGCCCTTATTACATGGCTCCTGAGGTTCTGAAACGCAATTATGGTCCTGAAATTGACGTATGGAGTGCTGGAGTTGTCCTTTATATTCTGCTTTGTGGTGTTCCTCCATTCTGGGCAGGTTAATTAGTTACATCAGTTTATGTTTATACTTGTTTCGAGCTTAGGGATATATGCTATTTGGGCTACGTTGAAATTGTGTAAAAGTTGACATAGAAGAGTGCCTTAAATTTTCTTTATTTTGATTTTATTTATTTTTGCGTGAATACATTATGTAACTTTTACTTATTCTTCCTGGGAAAGTTTTGTTTATGTTTTATCACGCAAATCAATATAAAAATTTGAACTTTTTAGTCATATCAACAGTAGAGTAGCAGAATGCACTCAAGGGTGTGTGCCATCTTTAGTTCTTTACTATGCATAAATATCACTTCTTAGGTAAAAGTTTTCATAAAGAGTTATTTAATTCAGAAAGGCATGGGAGTGAATAATTGTCTCATTTATATACATTTCAGTTGGTTCATGATCGTCTCGTACAAGTTCATATGTGTGCAATTGATACCTCTCGTCATTCTTTAATATTAGTTAAGCTCCTCATATGCTTTATGCTGATTGTGCAGAAACCGAGCAAGGAGTGGCACAAGCAATTATTCGATCGGTAGTTGATTTTAAGCGAGATCCTTGGCCTAAAGTTTCCGACAATGCGAAAGATCTTGTAAAGAAAATGCTTGAACCAGATCCGAGTCGACGTCTTACAGCTCAGCAAGTTCTACGTAATGCTAGCTTAAATCATATTTTATTGTGGTTGATTTGTGCTTATAGTGACTAACAGTACAATTTTTTGGATTGTACTTATTTGCATGCAGAGCATCCTTGGTTACAAAACGCGAAGAAGGCACCAAACGTCTCACTGGGTGAAACCGTAAAAGCAAGGCTCAAACAATTCTCTGTGATGAATAAACTCAAGAAAAGGGCCTTAAGGGTACTTTACAATTCATACAGTTTTCATAGTAATAAGAAAACCCTCTCCACCCCGGTTAATTCTTAGGAACTTACTGAACTCGTGAGTCTGAAATAATCATAATCATTCTTGTGGTGGAATTCATGTGTGGTCCTTCACGTATAGACGGTTGTGATTATATTGAGCCTTGGAGAGGGAGCTCATAAGAGTCATCTCACCTCAACACCTCCCACCCCCACCCCCACCCAAAAAAAAGGTGGAAAAATGAAAATTGAAAGAATTTCTTAACATTTTTTTGATGTCTTCGGATTGTTGCACACAATAGGTCGTGGCTGAGCACTTGTCCGTTGAGGAAGTGGCTGGCATTAAGGACGCATTTGATTCAATGGACACTGGAAAGAGGGGTAAAGTTAACCTTGAAGAACTCAAAATTGGTTTAAACAATCTTGGCCATCAGATTCCTTATACAGAACTTCAGATTCTAATGGAAGCTGTAAGATTATAATATTTTCTCAACTTTTCTCTCTTCTCCTTTATATATGATTCAGGACTGTTCGGATATTGATACATGGTAAAGTTAATAATTTATCTGTTTGTTTCCCAGGCTGATGTTGATGGAGATGGAACTTTGAATTATGGGGAGTTTGTTGCTGTCTCTGTGCATCTAAGAAAGATGGCCAATGATGAGCATCTACATAAAGCTTTCGCCTTTTTTGATCGCAATGAGAGTGGATATATAGAGATTGAAGAGCTTCGGGATGCTCTAAGCGACGAAGATGATGCCAATAGTGAGGAAGTTATCGCTGCTATCATGCATGATGTTGACACGGATAAGGTCAGTTATTCACATTTTTTTATTATGTACCTTTTATAGGCTAACTTAGATACCCCCCTGTTCACTACCCTAATTACGAAAAACATCCCGAACTTTAAAAAAATTACTTTAACTTACCTTTGTCAGTAAAAACATATAACAATTTCATCATCTACATGTAAAAAAAGCAGATTACATATTTGCCCCATGTTTGGCAGTTCATTTGCAAAACTTGAGGGAACTCGTAGTAATTTCCCAATAAGTGAAGGGGTGCTCATGTAATTATCCCTTTTTTTATTTTCGGGACATCCATTTTTGTATTTTATGTTTTCCATGTGTGTATTTATTTGGCGGAATTAACTCATAATTAGTAACTGTAGTCCTTGACTTTTCCCATCGGGTGCGTGAAAAACACACTCATCCCAAGACCTATGGGGTCGATTGGGTTGCTATCAGGAGTTATTGAGATTCGGAGTCCCATGACAATTACAAACACATCTGGGCGCCACCATATGCAGATGGTTGGGATGTATATGATTTGAATATCCGGGATTCCCTAAAAATCAATAGGGTTGATTGCACTTTGCCCCCCCAACCTTTGCAAATTTCAGAAACGACCACTCCACGTTTGTTAAATGTGCCACAACACCCCATCATCCTGTTGTCCTGCAGAATACCTTGGGCGTTTATTAAGAATCTAGAATGCATGACTTTTATTTATTTATTATGGTTTTGGTTGAATCATCAAATTGTATATTAATTAAAGATTTTAATCTATATCAATATATCTATGTTTAGGATGGCCGTATAAGTTATGAAGAATTTGCTGCAATGATGAAAGCTGGTACAGATTGGAGAAAGGCGTCAAGACAATATTCTCGCGAGAGATTCAACAGCCTTAGCTTGAAACTAATGAGGGACAGCTCTCTACAGTTAGCTAACGAGGGTAGACCGTAGATAAAAATACTAAAAGGCATTTTACCGAAGGGAAAAAGGTGCTACAAGGGACATTTCCTAAAGTTTTGGCCTAATTTTTGAAAAATTACAGCCTCGCTCTTTACCCTTTTCTTCATTTCTTTCTTTTACATCCCTTGTTACACCATAGGGCTCATTAGCATCGTCCTCAGGCTGAGGCGTGCAATGTTTTGCTGAAATATGGCGATATTTAGGTTGATTTATTTGTATGTAGCTAGACAAATGAAATTTTTAACAGTGGAGATGTTACTGAGGTTGTTCATGTATTATTTATAGGTCAATTTGTGGATGAAATGTCTTTTTTGTCAAGAAAATGTGTCTAATGTGTTTAAAGGTGCTTTGCTGGTTGTGACAAAACTTACCTGCCATTTGAATGTATTAAGATCTGGGTATTTTTAGGACTCATCACCATGAACAATATGGAGGTGAATACTAAGGAATGATAATTACGGAGTCTTGGAATTTTTAACCCCCCACCCCTTCATGTTATGATTAATTATCGAAAATTCCCTAACTTTTTTGGAATTATATAAAGTTCTTTTCATGTTAAAACATTTTTACAATAACAGCCCTGTGTATTTGCTTTTTTGGGCAAAATGTACTATACCTTTAGTATCAAATACCCCTTGAATTGTAAAAAAAATACATTTAACCCCTTCAATTGCATGGAGTTGTCTCTATTATCCCTATTTTTCCTTCAATTGCATGGAGTTGTCTCTATTATCCCTATTTTTCCTTTCATTTTTCATTTTTTTCCACTATTTTTTTCTTTTTCATAATTTTTCCACCATTTTTTTCTTTTTCACAATTTTTCTTTTCTTGGATAGATTAATTAAAATTTATCCAAAGCATAATAATTAATTAATTAAAATAATAATTTGCAATACTTTTTTGGGTTAAATACATAAAAAAACCCGTGTATTATATCGAAAATAAAAACTTGTGTTAACGAAATAGCATAATTACCTCCGCAAGCCCCATCACCACCTACGCCTCCATGTTTTTTTTATGGCATAAAGTATCCCAAGAGATTAAGTGAATCTTTCTATGATTTGAGGAACCACCCTACACGAATTGTCTATTTTCTTTATTGATTTCCTCACAGATTTCCGCCGGAATGAGAGAAATCTGCATTAGATAGGAAGAGATAGTGGACGTGACTGCCTTGACTAAAATGACCCTTCCTGTGAGAGTGAGCTGATTACGTTTCCATCCTTTAAGGCGCCCTCTCACTCGGTTTACCAGAAATTGATAATCCTTCTTTAAAACCCTAGAGTGGTGAAGAGGCGCCCCGAGGTATTTGTCGAGGTTCTGATTAATGGTAATGTTCGCGTGACCGGATACCCTTCTAGCAATAGTATCCGAAATATTATCTGAGAAAAATATGCGAGACTTTGATCTATTGACAACCTGACCAGACATATCGCAATAATCTTCCAAGACCCCACTAATGATGTCTGTTTGGTGAACGGAGGCCTCCCAGAAAAGAATTAGATCATCAGTAAACATAAGATGAGAGAGGCGGGGCCCTAAGAGATTGTCACTGACATCTTTATTGATAAGTGCTCCTAATTTCTCAATACAGAAAATGAATAAGTACGGGGATAGTGTATCTCCTTACCTTAAACCTCTTTTTGGACTAAACCAGTCAGTTTTCTCCCCGTTCCATAGAAGTGAGAGTCGAGCTGATGAAGTACAGTCCAAGATAAGACGGGTCCAAGGTTCAGGGAAATCCATCTCTTTAAGCACATTCTCTAAAAAAAGACCAATCTACGCTGTCATATGCTTTCTCAAAATCAATCTTAGATATAAAGTAGCCTTTGGATCCCCTATTCAGCCTCATACTATGAATAGCTTCTTGGGTAATAATGATGTTGTCGGTCATTTGCTTACTCTTAATGAAGCTACTTTGCATTTGAGGTATTAGCTAGGGTATCCGTAAGCAACCTTAATCTATTAGCCATCGTTTTCATAACAATTTTGAGAACCACATTACATAAAGAGATAGGTCTGAATTTAGAAAGATGAGCGCCATTTTTTTCTATGGGGATTAGAACAATGTGATATTCATTTATATTGGAACAATAGTACCTGATTGGATAGCCTTCTGAACTAAGAAAGTAATATCATCTCTGAGGATGTGCCAACACTTTTGGTAGAATAAAGGTTGGAGCCCGTCTGGTCCCGGGGACTTGGTAGGATACATATCCCAAAGAGCTTTACAAACCTCCTCCTTGGAGATAGCAGTATTAAGATATCTATCTGAGAAGGGCTTAGCCGAGGAAAGCCTACTGTTGGGCGGTAAGCCGACACCATCTCACCCTCCACATATAGATTACGATAAAAATTCACTGCCATATATTTCATAGTATCGGGATCAGTAATCCACCTCCCATCATCTGATTGAAGAGTGCTAATCCTACTCCGGTTTTGCCTAGTCGACACTGTAGTGTGGAAAAATCTTGTATTCATGTCTCCCGATTTGAGCCAACGAATGCGAGACTTCTGTTTCCACATCAATTCTTCCTTGTGAATGATAGCTTGATACTGGACATTAAGCTTATTCTTTAATTTCTGAAGAGAACGAATGCCCCCAATACGCGCCCGAATCTCTCTTTTTTTCTTAAAAATATTTCCAAAATGCTTGATATTCCAAATTTTCATACTACTTGTGATCGAATGGATCTTGTGGTGGATATCCGTTTCTCCCATGTATCTCCATTGATCCTCTAAAAACTTAACAAAATCTGAGTCAGTGAACCAGGCAAGCTGCATATATACGAAACGGCCTTTAGTTTCTCTGATTCGAAATTTCTCAGGGCACAATAGAAGCAGGGAGTAATCAGAGCCAACACGCGGAAGGTGAGTAACTTCGGCCTTGGGGTGGTGCCCTTTCCAATCTGAATTACATAAAATCCTGTCCAGTCGCACTTGAAGAGGAGAGTGGCTTCCTCTCGCCCAAGTAAGATTGGAACCTTCGAAGTGCATAACGATCAGGTCGCACTGGTTAATGCATCTCAAAAAATTACGCCCCCAATTCGGGTCAAAAGGCGCCCCACCTGATTTTTTGGTCTCTTTGGTGATAACATTCATATCCCCTACAATAACCCAAGAGCCATGAATTTTAGATGAAAGCTGAGTGATATAATTCCACAGATGTTCACGAGTTTCCGAATGAGGACTAGCATAAACCACAGATAAGATCCAGTCGGACCCTCATTCGGTACGGATAATAGTTGTGATACACTGATCATTCGCAGCAATTAATTCAACATTAACTCTATTCGAGTCCTATAAGATCCAAATACCCCCAGAAAAACCCCAGGTTCTACAAGTTATTGGAATAGGTTTGGATTGAAAAATATCATCAAGAGTTAATTTTTTTTTAATATAAAAATTTCTTTTAAGGGGTTTTAGTATTTTTTTCAATTTAATTTTATGATACTTAAATAATTAAAGAAGCAAGCCAAAAATTGAGCACGTTTTTTCTCCACCACTCACACTAGGCGTTGTAATGTTTCTGTTTCTAATACCCTGTTTTCTTGTAGTGATTCTACATTCATTCTAAAAAATATCTTGGACTATATTACCCTGGCTTTCTTAAGTGAAGAACCGATGGATAATTGATCTTTTCACTAGAATCATTTTGTTAAAGACTTTTCAAATTGATAAATTGTATACTACGAATTTTATTTTTTAATGTTAAATATTTTAAATACTTTCATACAATTTCTTATGATAGTAATTGTGTAAAAATACTTTTATTTTAAGAGTCTGAACATTAAAAAAATTTGAAAAATTAAAAATTAAAATTAGGATTCATGGCAATTATTAATATAAACTATCCAAGAATAAATCTCCTCACATAAATATATTAGATTAATTCTTAATCTAGATGGCTACGAAAAATCAAGTTCATAATTAAATTCATTAAACCTCAATGTTGGGTTGCTTTAATTGAAAAGTTATCGGAATAGGTTTGGATTGAAAAACATCATCATGAGTTAATTTTTTTGGAATATAAATTACTTTTAAGAGGTTTTTAGTATTCCCCCCCCCCCCCCCATTTTTATGATACTTGAATAATTAAAGAAGAAAGCCTAAAATCAAGCACTTTTTTTTTTAATTGAAAAAAATAAATTTGTGGCGCCAATCTTGAATATACATATTGACTCCGCCAAGATTAGATAGAATCACATAAAATCACTCCCGGGAAAATCAAATATAAATAAATTGTGATATGAACGAGAAAAAAACTCTCACATAGTTATCTAATAGAACTCAAAATATTCTAGAACTAAATAAATCCTATCATTGCTTTGGTTACCACCTATATACAAACCTAATATATATAATATAATAAGAGTCCTGGTGACAAAATATTCAGTTCATCCTCCAACAATGGAGTCTGATCAGCAAAATCCGAATTTCATGACCCCTGGTAACAATAATTATACAGAAGACAAAAAACCTGTAAATAATAATGGGCAAAACCCTGTATATATTCAGCAGCAGCAAACCCCTGTATATAATTTTCCGATAGGGTATCGTTTTGTTCCGGAGGATGACGAACTCATAACTCATTACTTAAAGTTAAGGATCGCGAACGAACCGATCCCGGTCGGTTTTATATATGATGCCAATATCTACCAGTATAATCCTCAGGCATTGACAGGTTCTCTTTTTCCTTTCAATTTTCGTTGTATATTTCAATATTTGTTGTGTTGGGGATTTTTGAAGCACTTAAAAACATAATTTGCCGCTACTTTTTATTTTATATTTATCGTCTATAGCATGTGGCTATTATATTATTGAAATTATCGGTTTGATGGTTTTGGGTTGTATGATATAACGGTGGTATATAACATTTTTCCATAAATATATTGCTAACGTTTTTTTGGTTGAACAAATAAAAAGTTGTTTATTGAATTATTGATTAGGGTTTTTGTATTCATTGTTTCAATTTGCATAGAGTTGTATTATGCACATGTTCATGTGTTCATAACTATTAATTAGCTAGATTCACAAAATTAGACCAAATCGAAGCTATGTCTTTTTGTTCATGTCATTAATTATGTTTTCGATTCAGGGTTTTTGAATTACTTAAAGGCATAGCATGAAACCTACCAATTATATATTCTGGTTTAGGTTTATTGAATTGATTCATTTTTAGAGAATCATATCAGTTATTACATATGTTCACTCTATTATTGTATATTCATATAAGACCAACTTGAAGTTATTGCCTCTTAAGTATTAAACTCTTTGTATTATGTTTCTTGCAACATAGCGAGGTACTCTAGTTTCAAAAAGGATGAGTGGTTATTTTTTTCGCCAAGAGACCGTAAGTATCCAAATGGCACTCGCCCTAATCGAGCAGCAGGCAACGGCTACTGGAAGGCCACTGGAGCTGATAAACATATACGTGACGACACGAATAAACTTATTGGATTTAGGAAGGCTTTGGTCTTTTATGAAGGCAAGCCTCCGAGAGGCACCAAGAGTAATTGGATCATGCATGAATTTAGAGTTAGTGATCCTACTAGAAACAAAAGGAATGCATCTGACATGAGGGTATATATATATACAAACCGAATGTTCACTCTATCAACCTTTTTTTCCCTTACTTTGACAAATTAAATTAAATTGTAATATTTTTTTGGTTGTTCTTAATTACAGTTGGATGATTGGGTGTTGTGTCGGATTTACTTGAAACCCCCAAAACCCGACAAAAAATCATCAGAGAAGAGTGAGGTTGTTCCAGTCGATAATCAATTTTCTCCTCAGGTCATCTCAGAAGACAATACTACACCTGAAAACAGTAATGACAATATTCCTGAAGGACAAATTCAAGAAAATGTTGGTGTCGTCAAACGTTACGATATTGGACTACTCAGTAACGCGTATCGTAGTAACGGGTATCGTGTTCTGCCAGTTTACCATAATATCGATCAAGCTCCTCCATTAATGGATAATTTTTGTCATGCAAGCTACATTAATCCCCAAAGCAACATGGAGTTTCAAGCTATGGTTGATCATAATGGAGGGACAATATCATTGGATGATCAAGATTTGTTCTCCATGCAAGATCTTTATTGTGGACAAGAAGGGGAGTTTTGGGGCAATGAGAACAGTCTAGGTTTCTCCAACTTAGGTGCTCAACATTTTAGTTCCTCCAATGGTGATGTTCCAACACTTGATGAATTTCTCGATAATGTTCCACCAAACATTCCCAATAATGACCAATTTCAACCAAAGAAGGAAAACAATATGAGTGATGAAGATATTGATTAGTCGTGTTGTCATCATGGACTAACATTTTTGGTCATTCTAAGGAGTTCTCGGGACGTCCTACGATGACCTCCATTACATCGCAGGTTTTTCTTTTGTTTATTTTTCCAAGGACTTTCGGAGTAACTTTTCGCCATTAAGGTTTTGCTTAGATATTTTGTTTATTTCTTTGATTCTTCGTTACTCTTAAACTTATTATTAATGAATGCATGGCACTTTTTTTATTGGTTTTTCACAAATTCTTTGTTCAATCAATTTTTCTATGTTTGTATATCCTGTATTTTTCTCATATATATATATATATAGGAAGTTGAATTTGTTACTGCAATTAAACATTAGTTGTTACGTGGTATTTCTTTGTTGTATATATACTCTTATCTCTAACTTATTCAGTGGACAACTTGAGTGTGTTTAAAAATAAGGATGTTTCAACTTTCTTTGGCTAAATCTATAGTTTAAGAATAATGGATAGACTTATTAGCCACTTAATTAAGGTTAATAACGACTCCTACTACTTGTCCACTAAATCCTTTTCGGGAAATTTCTAATTTTCCATGATTTAATTTTGGAAGTATAGACGACCTCTAGAGTCTAGGCTCTTATCATGGATCAAATATTCCTCCACTTCATTTGATTAGTGGAATGATAGATACATAAATAGGTTTTTAGCTAGTGAATCAAGACTAGTGCAGTAATTAGTGATTAAATTTCTAATCCTCTAGTTTCTTTCACAAGACGTTCGCGTAGTCAAATTGTATATACTCTTGGGATCGAGATGTTCGTTTTATTGCGTTGGATCATCTGGTCAGAAATGTTATTATTGACCTTCTACTTTTAGGTGTTCACTAGCCGAACCTGATAATTTTTTCAGGCCTGGGCTCGATCGATTCGTGTTTGTCAATCTCAAAATTGCTGTAGGAATAAGTAGCTCGAGCTCGAGTTAGCTTATTATCAACATCAATTTGGAAATGTGAGGGAGCATATCTTAGCATTAACATGAAATTGAATATACCAAAGACAATATATACACACTTCCATACGTATACCTAAATAGCTAAATGTAATCATATATATATATATATGTATATATGTTTTTTTTTTTGTAGTACAAAAGTTTAGGTAGAGTCAACTCCGATCATCTACTAGGGTCAGAGCATGCATCCTCGATCTTAAGTTACTTACCGAGCTACTTACAAATTGCTCAACAAATAACATATATATATATATATATATATATATATATATTTATATACCTAAATAACACCACTAGGCAAAGTCGCATTAAGAAAAGCACTTATTCTTGTTTGTTGTTTGTTCAACCGAATTTCACTTATCCTTATATATTCTCTCTCATCTCTCTCTCTCTCTCTCCTCAATCAAAATCGTGAAAATGGCGGCCTCGACTCTCTCACTCCTCCTCCTCGTCCTCCTGGCCGCCACCGCCTCCGCCCGTCCCTGCAAAACCATATTCTACTTCTCCGCCGCCGCCACCACCACCACCACCACTTCTTATTACCCTCACAATTCCCTCCCCAGAAACCCTATCCCCAATTTCCGCATCCAGCACCGAAACCCTAGCTATATAACCCTAATTTTCACCACCACTCAATTACCACAACACAATCCCTCCCTCAATTTCGACTCCATTAACACCGTCAATGCCGATCCCCAATCGTCATCGACGATCAAGCAATCCGATTTCCCCGTCGATTTAAACGCACCCGTTTCTAGCTCCGTACGACGTCGTATTGGGGACATCTTGAGCGTCGTGGGGGCGCTGCTGTTCGGCGTCGGGTGTGGGGTCCTCACCGGTGCCACCTTGTACTTCGTGTGGGCCCTATTCTCCCTCCGCCGCTTTGAGCTCGAAGAGGAGGAGGAGGATGACGTGGCAGCTGCCAAGAAGTTGGGCTACGTGGAGATCCCTACAAAGGCTAAGGTGGTTGATTATTGAATTGTTATATATTAGTGTTTTTTCTGTTTTGTATTTGTTGAAACCTAAGGGAGATATATTTGATTTCCGTATTGATATGTTTGTACCATTGGTGATATTAAGTATTTGTGAATTAATGATCATGATCATTTTGTGCATTTAGGTCATCTTTTCCTATTAATGATTTTATTCGCTGTTTGTTGATTTAAGTGCTCAGTGTGGAGCTAAGCACGCTTGTCCCTGCATTTATATATATATATATATATATATATATATATTCGTGGTTGATTTAGCTTGATATTCGTTGGGCAATTCGGACTAATAGGTCAATGTTCTGAAGGTCGTCGAACCCATGGTCCGCAGGAACGGTCGTGGAGGCCACCGTTCCATTTCCATTGCCCCGTCGCAGAATGGTCGCGGCAGTTCCACACTTTTGCTCGTTAAATTGCTTAGAAAATTTAAATTTTAAAATATTACAATAAACATCAGAACATGTAAAATTCATTGATCATTTATTGTCCAAGTATATGCATTTTAAGCATAAAAATTAAAGTTGACCGGGTCTGTAACTTTAATAATATTATTCCAAAATTTTCACTTTGATATTTTATAAAATTAAATCATTATTATATTAGAATTTGATAATTTCATGATATTGAGTTTTTTTTTCTTAAAAATGCTGCATAATCAACACCAAATTAAACAAAATGTTAAACTTAATTCCGTCATTTATTTAATCTATTCTTAAAATTTAAATTTAATTAATTTTCCAATTTACATAATATAAAAGTAATTTGTAGAATATAATATATTTTTTAAAAGCATTATTCTTTCTTCCCCCATACAACATACCCCCACTTTTTCTTTTTCCTCTTTTATTCTCTGTTACTCGTCCCTCACCCTAAAAGTCCCTTTCACCGCCGCCGCAGTGAAGAGCCGCCGAAGACCAGCCATATCTTTGTTATTATCTTTTTTCGGCCTTGATCACACATGAAGGCCACCTCACCTTTCCGTTTCGCCGAGAAATCGGCGATTTATCCGGAACAATCCGATTTCTCGGCCGTTCCACCGAGAAATCGGGCACTACCTTCCGATCCAAGTCCGATTCCGTTTTAGACTGGACTTTGGAACGGAAGACTCCGTTCCCGTTCTGACTCGGTCGTTCCGGCCGAGATAACGGCATACGACGAACCATGGTCGAACCTAGACCCAAATTTATTGGGATTATAGACTGCACTTGAACTAAGTCAAGCTGCCTACGTACCTAGTCGGCTAGGATCAAGTCTAATCATAGTTCTGAAAAAATTAGGTTGTTCTCTCTTAATAGTAGCTTCTGCTTCTACTACAATTATACTAGGTGAATCAGGAGAGAGTTAATTATGCAATGAATGCATGTCCCTTCATAAATGAGCATTTGGGGGTATTTTATAGGGACCTGTATTATCTATGATGTGACAGTTGTGTTGTCAAGATTCTGACATGCATCCCACCATGTTCGGTCCGGATCAACAGGGTTGTAGGGTAGACCTGACCCGGCCCAACTATTTCAAAAAGCATGGATCCTTGATCATTTTTGATGTTTTTGCTATTTTCTTCAATTTTTAAGGATATTTTGGTCTTTATTCAAATATGGTTGAACTTTGACCAATCAGTGGTAATATGCAATAAATTTAGGATATCTCTTGCTAGTGTTTATAGGATTAAAGTTCATGGACTTGATCTTTAAATATCCGCTAGAGACCGAAATATTATTGGTCTATTAAGAATTTCCTGATTATAGGATGTTTTTGCACAGTCTATCTGCAATAAAAATTTTGTATGGTTGCTTGATTGCAGGTAGTCTTGTGACTTCTAAAGTTTAAACTTTTTCATTTTACGTTTTTCCCTAGTTTGAGAAGGGTTGATATTTGAATGAGTTTTTCTATAACTTTGTCTTTTGCATATTTTTGTCGAAGAAATATGTTGAACGCATGGTTGCTTTATTCTCCTTAGCATTATGGTTACTATCAATTCATTTACATGTTTGAACTGATTCAAATTAGAGATGCTTTCGTGATGTCTTGTTAAGTGTAAATCCTTTTTCTATTAAAGAGTGTACGTTTTTCATTCCGATGATACACTTATTCTGCTAAAATAGATTGATTTTTTGATATGTATGATAAATTTAGAGGCAAAAGTATGATTGTTAGGGCTGCTGAATTAGCATTGAGCTATAAGTGATTTCAACTCTGTTTTACTTTTGAAATGAGTGAAAACTATGTTATCTTGGGTTTTCTCTATTCTAAGAATTAAGACAAAATTTACTTGTAATTTTGTGCAATAAGACAATTTTGTGCACAGATCTAACCTAAACTCCCATGTTTCTGCTGGCATTGTTTGTTGCTCCTCTCCCCTGTTATTTCTTCTTGTGCTGTGGGGAAATGAGGTGGAAATTTTTGTCGAATGTTCTATATATGCCATGCTTAAATCAGTTGAAATCTATTGTACTAAAATGTGCTTGATTAAGATTTCGAAGAAGTAAAATCGTTGAGATGGATGAATGTGGTATGGAAGTATAAATTTGACGTGCTAGAATATAATGTTTGGTATCTTGGCTTAATTTTTCATTAAATGGAGTAGTAGGGGTGCAAGTTCCATGTGTATGATTCCTAGGATGTGTGGGGACTCGAGACAATCACTAGATTTAGTGCCTTGCGGCTGTCGTGTGGGTCCCTGGTACTTATTTTGGTGTTGTCGAGTCGAGCCAAATAAAGTATGGTTCAAGTATTATTGAGCTTTAAAATATATATTTGAACTTTGGCTAATTGTTAATTGAACCAAGTTGTATGTGAGCCGAGCTCGAAGAATTTGATTGGTTTGTATGTATTTTCTCATTTTTATGAATTGAGTTGAGCTCGTGTCAATCTTTAACACTTCTCAAATGAAAAATGGTGTTCAAGTTTTGTTTGTTGTATTGACCCGTTGAGCTCAAAGAAACTTTTAACAATAGATTTCAACCTGATTATCGAGTAGCTTGTTTCAGTCAAATTATCTCAAGACTTAAATCACCTTGAACTTTCTAAAATAAGGAGAATATACGAGAATGCCAGTATAAGAATGGAAGCTTGAAGTGATTATTAAAAATATCGAGTACTTTGATTGAAAAATAGGTCTTTTGAAAGGAAAATTCTATAATACAATGGGACCCACAAACCATTGGATGTAGATTGTAGGGGTGTAATAGTAAAAAGTCCATCGGTCACGGCCATCCAATGGTGGATTGTAAACCGAGATCATTGGTCACGGTCCATGATAGAATTTAGGGATGGTAACGGGTCGGTTCTTGAGGATCCAGAACCGCATAAATTTTTGGGACTCGGAACCGGAACCGGAACTGCATAATGAAGGACCCAGAACCGCTAGACTCGCGGGTACCCGCGAGTATTGTTTTTACACTATCGCTTGCGGGTACCCGCGAAAACCGGAACTGTGAGACTCGCGAGTATCCTCGAGTTTGGAACCGGAACCGTGAGACTCGCGGGTACCTACGAGTTTGGAATCGGATTCGTGAGACTGGCGGGTACCCGTGAGTTTGGAATCGAAACCGGATAAATATCAAATTACTTAAATTATAAAGAATACTTAAACATTTATAATTTCAATCTTTTTTATCTCAAGCTATAAAATTCTTCCGAAACTATTCAAAAAGACTAAATGAAACTCATTTACTTAGGAGCGTTATTATACAACTGAATTAAAAAAGGGATTAATGCAAAAAAAAAAATCTCTATATTAATGTGAAAATGTGAAAAAACCCTTGTATTAACAAAATAGGTTAAAAATTACCCTATTTTCTTAAAAAGTCTGCAAACAGTGGATTTTTGAAAAAAAAAAGTACGTGTTTTTCATGTTTTTCACCTTTAATAACATGCTTCTTTGTTTGGACAATGTATAAATGACAAAAAACACATGTTATTAAAGGTAAAAAATATGAAAAATACGCACTTTTTTTTTTCAAAAATTCACTGTTTACAGACTTTTTAAGAATACGGGGTGGTTTTTAGCCTATTTCGTTAATACGAGATTTTTTTTTGCAATTTTACATTAACACAGGGGCTTTTTTGCCTTAACCCATTTAAAAATATCCTACTCTCACCACTAAAAAGAATAAATAAGAAAACAAGTACTCTGCAAAACAGTTGTACTAATTACTTACAGTAAAAGGAGAGTTACAGAACATTTTATATAAAATTCACTATAAATATATTTAATGTTATGAAAAGACATTGTTAATCACTCAAATGTATTTAAAGGACGACTGAAATATTTTGAAGTTACATAATTCTTCAATCAAAGCAGATTTTGGTTATACTTTTACCATCTTTATTCCATCAACATTGAAAATTATTAAATGAGAGAGATATATTCTGTTTTGTAAATGAGAGAGAGATGTTCTGTTTTGCTTTGAAAGCGTTTTGCTTGTTTGGGGAAATTCTGTTTTCCAGCAATATAAATATGTTTAATTTGTTTAATTTTTTATTTTATTTAAAACAAAAAAAGTGGCCGAAACCGCTAGGACCCGTATAAGCTGGAACCGGAACCAGAACCAGAACCCGAAACCGACACGAAACCGCTAGGACCCGTATAAGCTGGAACCGGAACCAGATCCGATTAGAGATGGGGAAACCAGAACCGTCGGGGCGGTTCCGGGTCCAACCTGGACCGTTGCGATACCTAATAGAATTACCCCTTTAGTAAAGCATAGTGTAATGATATTCTTAAGAAATACGTATTAGAGAAGAAACACCAAAAACATCGTGTTGAAACTATGAAAAATCGTAAAATTGTTTCCGGGTTCTGCTAGACTTGTTTGATTAACCAAGGATATATTTGTCAAATTGAGATGTTGTGCTCTGGCATTAGTAGAACTGGCGTTATCACCAGCCATCTATCTAGTAAGCTGTCGAAATTTTATAAACTTTTATGTTGCTCAAACCTCAAAAGTATCAAAAGATTGAACTTGAAAGAGCAAAAAAAGGATTGAATCTCAATATCGTACAGCGTTAAGACGGAAATGTGTTTTATTTGTGTGTACCAGGAGGCAGGACAGGGTACCTATTCCTCTTGTCCAAAGGTCACTTTGGTGCCCAAAATGGCCTTTCCCCTTTCCTATTCTTTCTTTTTTCATTATGTGCGTTTTAAATGGATAAAGTTGCGCTCTTATAATGATCAACAATATAATTATTTAGTTTGATAAATAAAAAAACAATAGTCATTTAATTAGTTTATTAGTTTTGATACTGTCCTTAGTCCTATTTCGTGGAGGTTATCTTTTACTTTTTCCTTGGAAAACACGCCTATTTTTAGATTCTTATTTTTTTCAAAAAAAGTTTACTATTATTTTAAAAAACAATTATATTATTACATTATATATCGAATTAATTATAATCAATTGACAGTTTCTTATTACGAACTAAGAATAATGAATTATTATGTAAATAGAAAAATAACTTATACAACTGAGGAATCGAACTCAGGACCTCTAAATTATGAGGATCTTAATTTTACGAATAGGCCCATATTCCATCGACAAGTTAACTTTTGTTGGTCGTAATTTTTGGTGGGTATAAAAATTGATGAGAAGTCAATGAAATCAACATCATTATCATGGGATATTCCCTAAATTGTGTTTAAAAGACCGAATTCATCATCAAACTCATCCTACTTCGACAATATATAGATCAAGAATACTAATCTCAATTCACGGTACAAGCACGTTGAATAATTTTATGGTACATCGGGAGTGCTAATTTAAGTGTATTATTATTTTTAATTCTTTCAAATACTGAAGTGTATTGCATGTGAACCCCACACAATACAACTCAATGTGTAAAAGAGATAGACACAAAAAATAACACTTTCGATCCAACGTATAATAATCCGTGCGCATTTGACACCACATAGGATTCACTTTTCATAGTGCAAGTGACTGCAGTCAGCAGAAAATACATTTAATATTGGATTTTCAATTAAATAGATTCCGCAGCCAGCGACCTCTGCTTCAGTAGGACGACATAGATATGTCTACGTTCAATGTACCAAGCTTTTCAAAGCAGTCTCCAAGTTCTCTTTTATTATGTCTCACACTACTAGCACCCCCACACGCTTTATCTCACGCGCCCATTTTGTTGTTTTCTTTTCCATTTTAACGAAATTATTATTTCATTTACGGTCCTCTTCTAATGTTACATGTCCTTTTAGATTAAGCAAAATTTCACAAAATTAAAAGGTCCTTTTGCAATATTACTATCAAATTGTTGAGGATTTGACGGTGTCAAATCATTTGTGTTCTATGATATATTCAGTAGATAATATGCGATAATTATGTTATTCTTTGATTCTTTTTAAAAATAAATAATTACAATTGAAAGAAAGTAAAATATTATGACATGTGTTTTATACTAACCTACCCCAGATTGCTAAAGAAGCCTACACGATAGTGTCCATTATAGCATGTGTCTTGTACCAACCTACCCGAAATTGCTAAAGAAACCTACTCGATAGTGTCAAATGGATGCAGGATTGATAACCTTAACACCGTTATTTAAGTGAAATATTAATTTTTGAACAAAACAAATCATATAAGAAAAAAAATTGTCTTCTCATGTATGAAGAAAAGCGGAGCAATAAATTCATTACATGAAACAATATACTACTATTCTAGTTTTTAATAGTAAATCATTTAGACTAGTATTGATTCTAAGTCCATCTCCGATATGAAGAGCTAACAATGGTGCAGTTACAGTAATTTCACTCGATACAAAATATATTTATTTTTTGATATAAAAATACTTTAAATATCTGGTACATAATATGTATCATTTGACTTTTATTGTAACTTTTTCTATAAAAACACGTTAATGTGAGGAACAAGCATAATTCCCTCTCTTCACTCCAATTTTACGATTCATTTATCAACCTTATTAAATTTTCAAAATATGTTTCTAATTAATGGAAATAACTCAAATATAATGCAAACCAAAAAAAAAAAAAAAAGAACAGTAAGAGGAAAGTGTGTTATCAACACCGTTCAAAGGAGCGCGTGGAAGGGGAAACAATTGAAACAAAATCAAAATAGAAGTCGTCTCGTGCCAGGCACATGACATGACGCCACCAGTGACCGAGATTTAATCTTCTTCACCTCCACCACTCACCCCCAAAAACAACAAAACCCCACATTTTCCCCCTCCTCTAAAATCTATACATATAATCTATACATACACACAGCACTCATCCATAAATCCCTAGCTTCGTTTCTCTGCTAGGGTTACTGTTTTTCGATGACGTCGTCGTTTGGAGCTGCCAACGCCGCCACCATTGTCAAGGATCCGAAGCTCCAGATTGGGAGGAGCTTCAATGGATTGAAGAGCGCTTCCAATTCTCTTTTGCTCAACAATCGACCGCAGATTTTCCGATCTTCCGCCGCCGCCGCCTCGGCCTCTTTCATCCGAGCTGTATCCACGGTATACTTTTTTTGTTTTTTTGTTTTTCACTGTGTAATTCCGTTTTCATTCCGTCAGTTCTGTTTTCGATTCATTCGTTATGTCGATTCGCGTTGTCGATTTTATCAGCTCTTTTTTGTTTTTTGAAAGATTTGTGTTTATGTTGCTTCGAAGTTGGAAATTGTTGCTATTTGGCTTCTTGAAATTTGAAAATGAACTTAGAAACTGAATTAGAAAAGAAAACGAGAGAGTGAAACCTTTCTTGGTACTAGATATGCGAAAATAGATTTTTCGGTTTTGTATGGCGTGGAAGTGGTAGAATTGATACAGGAATGCTGAGGTATTCTGCATGCTTATGCTGTTGTACATATCTTTGGAAAGGTAGAATGGTGAAGTCGAGAAAAGAAAAATGGGAGGCAAATATACCAATTGGAATTCGGAGAGAAGATTGCGTGTTCTGTCCATAGATCGGATTGGGCATTTTGGACAGTTCAGTGGGGAATGCCATTGCCAATAGCATTTCAGCTTCTCAGTCCTGATCGTGCATATAACCTGCAAGTACCAGCCGCTGATGGAGTGGCTGTATTTTTAACATTGTAATTTGACTATGAATTGGATATTGTGTTTAGATTCTTATGTTGCAGTTTTAGTTTTTAGTTTTGGTGAAGTTGCCAAGCCATCATATGTGCTTATAATTTATATTGCTTACAACGAGCAGCACATCACCATTCTTTTCTAAGCCGTTCTCCTTTTCTCTTTTTGTAGATTTTTATTGTTTAAAGCCAAGTTGACATTACCTGTTTTCATTTAATGCATTCATTTAATGATATGCCTGCTTGATTGCAGCCTGTGAAGCCAGATGCTCCTGTTGAGCAAAAACGCAGCAAGGTCGAAATCATCAAAGAGCACAGTAACTTCATAAGATATCCTCTCAATGAGGAGTTATTAACAGAGGCCTCTAATATTAATGAGGCTGCTACACAATTGATCAAGTTCCATGGTAGCTATCAACAGTATAACAGAGATGAACGTGGAGTCAAATCATATTCGTTTATGCTCCGTACAAAGAACCCTTGTGGAAAAGTTTCAAACAAACTCTATCTGGTCATGGATGATCTAGCTGATGAGTTTGGGATTTCAACACTTCGTTTGACAACCAGGCAAACTTTTCAACTCCATGGTGTATTGAAGAAAGACCTTAAGACAGTAATGAGTACTATCATTAAAAGTATGGGCTCTACACTTGGTGCATGTGGTGATCTAAACAGAAATGTTCTCGCTCCTGCCGCACCATACAACCGAAAAGATTATTTGTTTGCCCAGAAAACAGCAGAAAATATTGCTGCGCTCTTAACTCCTCAATCAGGTTTTTATTATGATATGTGGGTGGATGGAGAAAAGTTTATGTCTGCAGAACCTCCTGAAGTAGTTAAGGCCCGCAACGATAATTCCCATGGTACAAATTTCCCTGATTCTCCTGAGCCCATCTATGGAACTCAGTTCTTGCCAAGGAAGTTCAAAATTGCGGTTACTGTACCAACGGACAACTCTGTGGATTTATTTACTAATGATATTGGTGTAGTGGTGGTGTCTGATGCTGATGGGGAGCCCCAGGGCTTTAATTTATATGTAAATGCATTTTTTCTTCTTTACATATTAATATTTCAAGAATGTATTGTTTGAGACTTAATGTTGTTATGACATCTATGATTACCGTTGCAGGTTGGTGGTGGGATGGGAAGAACACATAGGTTGGAGAGCACCTTTCCTCGGATGGCAGAACCATTGGGTTATGTGCCAAAAGAGGATATACTCTATGCAGTGAAGGCTATTGTTGTCACACAAAGAGAAAATGGGAGAAGAGATGATCGTAAGTACAGCAGAATGAAATATTTAATCAGCTCATGGGGAATTGAGAAGTTCAGAACTGTTGTTGAACAGTATTATGGAAGGAAGTTTGAACCTTGCCATGATTTACCTGAGTGGGAATTCAAAAGCTACTTGGGATGGCACGAGCAGGTTGGCCTTACTGTATAAGATGTACTTTATGTTCTTTTGATTTCTACTTTTTAGCATGTTTCATTTAGATTTTACCAATTGAATTTTGTTCATGGCTTTTCTGTAGTTGATTGTGTAGATCTTGTTTTGTAGGGAGATGGTGGATTATTTTGTGGTCTTCATGTTGATAGTGGCCGGGTCAAAGGGATAATGAAGACAACATTAAGGGAAATAATTCAGAAGTATAATTTGAATGTCCGGATTACACCAAACCAGAATATCATCTTGTGCGATATCCGACAAGCGTGGAAGCGGCCCATCACTACAGCTCTTGCTCAGGGTGGCCTGCTGGTGAGATTTTGCGGGCTAAGAATCATTTGGCCGTATTAGCAAATGTTTCTATCTCATTGTAATATTTTTTGTGCTACATTGCATGTCCACGCATGTAGTAATATCTAAGGGTTAATCTAGGAATAAAATTAAGAATGTTGGTGTTTAGTACTTAGATTTTTGTCCAGATTGAGGTTGTAGAAGTTATGAGGCAAAAAAGCACCGTAACCATTGTGTGCTTGATGAATTAGGGTTAAGGATATCTCAATCTATGACTCCTTAGAAACCCAATAGCAGGAGAGCTTTGTGCAATTTCTTTAGTCTTTTTTCTTTAGTAAGAATTTTTGTGCTTAATCTCGAGTGTTTTGTGTTTGAGTAACAAAATAACCTTAACCTTTTTTGTTATTCTTTTGTGTTCATTCAAAACTTGCCCTGCTATTAGATTTTCTACTAAGAAGAGATAAGGGGAAAATATTTTAATTTTCTACATTAAAATTTATTGTTATGTCTACATTCATTCTTATGAGTATATTTGTGAATATGCTATTTGACGTCTTATAAGGCTAGTTTGACCCCATATCTAACCAATTATTTGTTTGAACAGCAACCAAGGTTTGTAGACCCTCTCAATGTAACAGCGATGGCATGCCCAGCTTTCCCACTTTGCCCTTTGGCAATTACAGAAGCCGAGCGTGGAATACCTGACATCCTTAAGAGAGTTCGAGCTGTGTTTGAGAAGGTACATTCTAGCTCTTTATTTGCGAAAATCATTCAAAATAAGTGAAAAATTGAAATATTGCATTTTCAGAATCAAGATAGAGTATTGATGCTTGTTGATACTTGATAGAAACTTTTTGTTGCGAAAATTATTCAAAATAAGTAAAAAATTGAAATATTGCATTTTCAGATTCAAGATAGAATATGATGCTTGTTGATAGAAACTTTTTGTTGTATTATTTATGGCTGGCTTCAAGTATACCATGATGTTTGCTGATAGAAACTTTTTATCGTATATATTTAGGTTGGTCTCAAGTATAACGAGTCCGTGGTGATAAGGATAACTGGTTGCCCCAATGGTTGTGCCAGACCTTACATGGCTGAACTCGGCCTGGTTGGTGATGGTCCGAATAGTTATCAGGTAAGTCATGCGTTTACTTAAAACATTTTATGACCCTTGTGTTGCGTTTGGATTAAAGGATTAGAAATTGAGGGATATATTTGCAGCTAAAGACTGCAAATAAAAACAACGTTGAGTGGATTCCAAATGCATCATAATGACTGAAAAATGATTCAAAATCGTCTATAAAGGATTTGAATCCATCTGTAATCGTATTATGGATATGAAATCCTTAGCTCTCAAATCCTCCAATCCAGACGCAACCTTAGTGAAATATACTTTCATGGTGATTGAATGCTTTCGTACTGTGATCTTAGATTTGGCTTGGAGGAACACCCAACCAAACTTCACTAGCAAAATCTTTCAAGGATAAGGTCAAGATTCAAGATCTTGAGAAAGTTTTGGAACCTTTGTTCTATCACTGGAAACGCAAACGGCTTTCCAAAGAATCATTTGGCGACTTCACAAACCGCACGGTAAGGCAATCATTTCGATAAAACTACTTTTGTTAAGGATAATTACTTGCACACCCTTCGTTTATTGGGTAATTGCCATGAGCAGCATGAGGTTATGTAAATTGCCAAGACACCCCATCCAGATCCTCACAACTCAAAAAGTAGGAGTCAAATTGTACTCTACTTTTACTGAACAGGGGGCAGATTTGTATTATGCTTTTACTGATTGGGAAGTTATGATAATTTCTCTAACATCGGGGTGTTTTTCATAATAAGGGTTTCCACATGGAGTGTCTATGTAATTTACCCTTTTTTCATTATTATTTAAATAAATTTCTTTTACTATAACAAGAAAATAAAACCAACCATGATTCTTGTCTCAGGGAAGTGAAAAACTTCGGGAGCTTGTGGATAAATGGGAAGGAATACCGTTAGGAGCATCACGCTTTAACTTGAAACTTTTTGCTGACAAGGAGACATATGAAGCCGTGGATGCTCTAGCACGACTCCAAGATAAGACTGCTCATCAATTGGCCATGGATGTAATCCGGAATTACGTGAGCTCTCACCAAAACGGTAAAATTGAGTGAACAAAACCATAAAAGGGAGTCGTTTATGCTTTGCTGAGCTGCAACAAACATGAATTTCTTGTTTGGTTGTTACTGGTCGGTAACAGTGTATCTAGCTTGTGAGATGTGAATGATTCAGTTGCATTAAACCTCATTTTTGTTTCCAGTTTTCTTGAGGTCGTACGAGACCGTTGTTTGTTGTTGGATTACATTAGAGGCTATCGTGCTTTATTTTTCATTTGTAGTTTGGGTGAATTAGTGTCTTCATCTGTAATGCAAGAGTATTTCCCTTATGGATCATGCTACAATTTTCATTTAAACATGCAAGCTTTTTATGAGTAGTAACATCTTAACGCTGATGTGCCACAATGTTGGTTTCAATGGGGAAACGAAAAGAAGATATTGCGATGTGGAATTATAAGTTTCATTATAAAAGTTAATGTTAGATGTTTGTGCTTGGCGATTATGCACGTTATATCTTCGTCGCCATACTTGTCATTTTTATAAGAAACACTTGATTTGTCCAAGGGAATTGCAATTTCATCGAATCACAAGATTAATTGTAACAACACGTTTGGTACATGGAACGAGAAGAATGATGATTTTAGGAAAGATTTTTCTCACTTGTATAATCTTACTTCATGTTGGCATGTTTGATAGGACTACGAGCACGGAGAAGTGAGATTGAGTGGTTTGTGGATTCTCACTATATAGATTATGTTATAAGTTATTATCCATAAATTTTTATATTTAAACCTGTTTTTGTATCTTATGGTTGTGTATTGTTAATGAGGTTATGATAGAAATTGTAGATAACTGAGCCAATCAAAGGACATGAAGTACTATATAAATCTAACGATCCATGTATGTAGCCAAACAATGACTTGAGAAAGACTATTCCAGGTGAAAAAAACGTTTTTTTTTGCTCATTTAGGTAGAATGCACGAATTGTATGATTAGTGTTTCGAAGAAAAAACGTCATTTATGTAGTGTACTTTCCTGAATGGATGTGTCTTTTGTATGTTTGGACTTGAGGATTGTGATGTTTTCTGGTTAGATCAGTGCAAGTTCTAGCAAAAAGTTCATTGGGAAAAAAAAACTATTCCAGGGGAATCCTTTTTCCCCTAAGTTGAACTTTCGTGGAATGTTAAGTCATCGTACCAAACGTGTTGTTTAAGTATAAGTTCTTCAACCCCAATTTTTTTCCAAAACTTGCGCATAAAGACTTGCGCATGGAAAAGAATAGAAGAAGCACTTGGACTTACATGCATGTTCCACTATGCTCAGGGGCATATATCTCAGATATTAGATGCCAAAAGGGCAAAAACATGCTGTTAAGTATGAGGGGAATTGATATTGCAGTTACAAAAATTATTAGTTGATCCCACTATTTTATTTTTTAAGAATTTGCATTGGATAATGGAGTGTAATCAAGATGTTAAAATTGCCAATTATAAACCAATTGCCTCAAAAATTCATTTCAAATTCTTTTATTGCAAAAAACCATTTCACCTCGTATGGTATCACACCCCTACACAACAAGTGTATATAATTTATGACAAATTCATCTTTAGACAATATTTTAGGGAAAAGTTACTAAAACACTCCTGAAATATAATTTATATCCAAAAATTTCATACAAACGTTTCTCAATCTCAAAACCCTATTTTACAAGTTTTTCATTTTCAAAAACCCGAAAGTTAAGATTAACAACTTTTTGGAATAAATTACCCTTAATATCTTAAGTTAAGAATTGATCAAATGATTTTTTATTTTTTTTTTCAAAATATTTTCATTTTGAATTTTTCACATCAAAAAATTGTACAATATGATTTTTTTAATATTTTAATTTAACATGGTAATTATCGAAAATTCTTCATTATTTAATTTCTTAAACGATTAAAAAATCTGAAATTTTGAAATTATAATATAATTGATACCAATTATCAATATAAAAGGTTTTAAATAAATAAATTTATATACAAAAATACAATTGATCAATTCTTAATCTATAAAGCTAAGGGCAATTAAAATCTAAAAACTATTAACTCTAAATTTTGGATTTTTTTAAAAAGTTTGTGGAATGAGTTTTTTGGATTGAAATATATTATCATGAATTTTTTGAATATACTATTTTTTATTAGGGGGATTTAAGAAAATTTCCCAATATATTATACCCTTATCACGCATGTATAACATGGATTATGTGATAGCATATCATTTTGCAACGAAGAATTTGATTAATAAAAACCTGGTTCAGGGGAGCAAATATTAAGTGTTCATTATTGTGGCACCAACATAACTATTGCAATGAAAGTATGATTGCAAATTTCTCGATAGTCGATTCGAGATTACTCGTTAAAAGGTAGTTTGAGTTCGATGTGTTATCAAATCAAATCAAAATTGAACAAGATTTTGTGTCTCGTATGTTTTAAAGCTCAACTGAAGCTCAAACTCGACTCGATTAGTAAAAATTAATAAAAATATGTACAAAAAAATCAAGCTACTCGAGCTCGCCTCAATTAAAGCTCATTTGAGCTCGACTCGATTAACAATCAGATCAAACTCAGACACAACATTAAAAATTAGGTAATAAATCGAACAAACTTAATAACAACTTATTCGTATCAACTCGACTCATTTACCGCCCTAAACGAGAGCATTTGATAAATCATATAAAGTAATATGAACATAACCACCTTAATTAAATCAAAACAAATAGCACAAGAACAAGATTTTACATAAAACTTCCAACATCAATTCACCAAACAAAAGATATCATCAATAGCGACAGATTTTAGCCGTAGGCATGGTAACGCAAACAGCCGAATACTTCTTCTTAGCTTCGGGGGTCCCTCGCTTCGGCTCGTCGGCCATGGCCACTTTAGCGACGGAGCACGCGGCGGCCGCCGCAAAAGCAAACATCAAATCCCTCCTAGTGTTGTTGCTGCTGCTCTTTTCCTCGGCGTTCACCACCATCTTTTCAGAGTCCATTGAGGCTCTCACCGACACCGCTCCGCGGCGGGAGGTGGTGGGGAGCTGCTTGGCGGCCGCGGCGCCACCCAAGAATGAGGCTGTCATGGTCATGGAAGCCATCGGAGGTATTGTTTGGTTGGTATAATATTTTTTTTTTTTTTGGGAAATGTGGAGTGTGGGAGTGAAGAGGTGGTTAAGTTAGTTAAAAGTGGAGGGAGGAATAGAATAGATTAAAGTTGCTTCATACATATTTGATCCATTTTCTTATCCTAAAATATTGGGATGTCTTCCAATTGTTTGGTGACACGTGTGGGCCTCTATCTATGCAACAAAATTGGTGGCTCTAGCCTTCATCAACTCTTTGTTTTTTGGATTTTCACTTTTTTTAATGTGTGTATGCATGGTGGTTGTCAACAAATGAGATGTTTAATTCCAATTCTTATTGCATGTCCTATGACACCTATATTATTAGACAATTTTGAAAAGAAATTAAGAAACAGAATATAAGAATAAGATTTCCCGTACTAAGTTTTATGAACCAGATGATTGTCATTAAACCACCTCAATCATACCATGCGTTGCACTTGATTCATAAAATAAAATTGCACCTGCTTTTAACGAATTTGTACTTGCTCAATTCAAATTGGGTCAATAAAATTAACTTGTGTTTTATCTATACTATATATAATTAAAGAAGGACTTAAGAATTCGCTTTTTGGGTGTCAAACAATTTTGGTGTAACACAAGAATATTGTTATGTGAATTGGGTGTTCATGTGTCATGAGTTGTTATAGTGTCATCTCATTTATTTTGGTGAAGTGGTATAATATTTATCACATGGTCCATGCATGAAACCAACAATAGTGGACTTCTTGTTAAACATGATTTCTCGGTTTTACAAGTTATTTTTCCTGCATGTATCTCTATTTTTTTCTTTAATCACATTAAATTTATTTTTCTCCTCTTTTTTTCTTTTATTTTTTATTCTTTTCTCTCATCTTTTACTTATTTAATTAAATTTTGATAAAAAAAAAACTCAGTTTGCCTTTACTGACTAGTAATTAAAAATAGTTATATTGACCCAATAGGTCCAACCCAAAAAAATTAGAACATACTAAACATAAAAATTAATTTGTCGGGTCAGGGTATTCCCTTCATCTAAAATTAAAAAAAAAATTATTCCCAATTTTCCAGTGTTTAAATATCAAAATAAAAAAAGGAAACAAACCAATAATTTGCATTTTCTTGAATACTGCTTAAATTTTATTTGAATTTGCTTTAGGCATTTGTAATATAATCACTTAAATTCCTCAACTCAACTAGCTTGCTATTGGATCATATTAAAAATGCTCAAATTGACTCGAGTTTTTAGAACTTTTTAAAATGCTTTTTGAACTTCAAGAAATCAAGAACGTCTATCATATGTGACACTTTTTTTTTTTTTTCCAAAACGAAGGGAGTACCCTAAACCTTAACTCAACAAGCCCGAGTTTAAGGTTACATATCTAGTCCAAGTTATGCCTGCTCTATCTTGCTCCAAAATGTGATGAAGATATTGAGGCGCGTTCCTGAACCGCATGAGCGTATGACTGTGACCCACATGTGCCATTGTATCCGCCGCTTTATTTGCTTCTCTCCAAATATGAGATATGCTCACTTGCCAAGGTAGAGCAATTAAATCGCGAATCTTAGATATTATCTCGAAATATCGATACGATTGACTCCCCGTAGTAATACTGTCAACCGCCTCCCAACAATCGCTCTCGACTTCAACTTTCCGAATACCGATATCCCATGCAAATGTGAGACCTTGGAGAATACTCTTCAATTCAGCGGCTAAAATAGAAGAATCGGGTACAGTACCAGCAAATCCTCCATGCCATCTTCCATGCATATCCCTAACTACGCCTCCAATAGCAACAAGAGCATGTTGATGCATGTGATCTTTTTGTATGGATGCGTCAACATTAAGCTTAAACCAACCCAATTCCGGGCGAGTCCAACCCACTTGAATAGCTTCCACAAGTGCCTCAGGGTCGTCTCCCACGAGATGTTTCGTCTCTTCCACTCTACATCGGATAAAGTCCATCGTAATCAAATGGCGGGAATCTTCGTTATTGTGTGATGATTTATTTCGTTCCTGCCATAAAATATTCAACGTTTCAGTAAAAATTATAGACCACTCCCCCCCCCCCAAAAGCGTACCTGCTCGCCGAAGAAGTGATGTTCCAGTCAATCCACGTCGCAAGATCCTGAGAGAAGAAACGGGCTCGGTGACAGGGTGCCACGAGTTGATGCCATATTTGAGCTGCCCAGTCACAGTCTCTAAGAGCGTGGAAGGCTGATTCCGTATGGGAACCACAAAACTTGCAATCAGCGTTCGTAAGAATACCACGTCGCATCAACGTAAGGTTTGTAAGGAGGCGGTCATGGCGCAAAGTCCAAAGAAACATTCTCCGGCGATGAGCAACCCGAATCTTCCAAATCCTTCTCCAAATATTAAACTCCTCTTGGTCAACATGCATTTGTTATTCATAAGTATGTCATAGCCACTTTACATGTATAAACCCCTTTGTTGGAAAATTTCCAAAAGATGAATCCTCATGGTGGATATTAAGATTTAAATTAATAGCAGCAAGTTCATTTTTTATGTTATCTTGAAGAGCAAGCAATTCATTCCATTTCCAACCTAGAATGTCGTCCCAATAGCTTCTCACAGTTCGATTAGCATCAGATTCTGTAGGGACCACCCCGAACGGTACTGCAAACTCGAATCTCCTAACCACACGTCATTCCAAAACTTGATACCTCGACCATTTCCGAGCTTCCACCTAATTCCACTAGATAGAAGTGGAGAAGCCGCAAGTATGCTTCGCCACGTGTGAGACTGACATTACGGGCACATGCTCTATTACGATAAACATACTTGTGTCGAATAATTTGAACCCAAAGCCTATTATCATGAGTCAAAAGTTGCCATCCAGTTTCCCTAAAAAAGATAGTTGACAGCTCTGGAATTTCGAATTCCGAGACCCCCTTTCGACTTTCGACGACAAATTGTATCCCACGCAATAAGATGGATTTTTCTAACCTCATCTGAACCGCCCAAAGAAATTTCCTGTTGGCTTTATCATTTGGTCGCATATACCCAAGGGTATCCGAGAAGTTTGCATACAATATGAAGAGATAGTTGTAGTCACTGCCTTGATTAAAGTAGCCCTTCCAGCTAAAGAAAGATTTTTACATTTCCATCCTGACAACTTCTTCTTCACACGGTCGACAAGAAATTATAATCACTAATACGGACACGGGAATGGTGCATTGGAGCACCCAGATAACGGCCAAGGTCATGAGTAATTGGAGATTGGCCCGACGACTTAGCTCTCTAGCTCGGGATCCAGGGATATTATTTGAGAAGTAGATCCGGGATTATTCATATTGACCAACTGCCCTGACATGTGACAATAAGAATCCAATGTACGGCTAATAGTGTCAACTGCGAACTAGAACCTCTCCGAAAGAATGAGATCGTCAGCGAACATGAGATGGGACACTAGGACCCAAACGAGAAGTAGGCACCGGATACCACCGTTTTGTCTGAACTGCCTCGCTGATGAGAGAACCTAGTTTTCCACACAAAAAACAAAAAGATAAGGCGAGAGTGGGTCTCCCGACGGAGTCCTCGTTTTGGGTTGAACCATTCAGTAGTCTCCCCATCCAAGAAGGGATAGTCTAGCTGTAGTAGTGCAACTCAAAATAAGACTAATCCAATTGGCAGGGAATCCCATCTCTTTCAACACATTTTCAAGAAAGGTCCAATCGACCCTATCATAAGCCTTTTCAAAGTCAATTTTGAATGAAATAACCTTTCTTACCTTAGACTTTCTCAAATTATGTATGCTTCTTGAGTAATAATTACATTATCAATAGTTTGCCTGCCCTGAATAAAACTACTCTGGGTTGAGGTATAAGAACATCCATCATGTGACGAAGTCTATTAGCTAATGTTTTAGTGATAACTTTGAGGATCACATTGCAAAGGCTGATTGGACGAAACTTGAAAGACGTGTAGGGATTGTCTTCTTTAGGAATTAAAGTTGAGAGGATTCATTGAGACGAGTATCGATCATACCTGAGCGGAGAGCTTCACTCACCGTATTAGTGACATCATCACCGATCGTGTTCCAACATTTCTGAAAAAGATGGGTGAAGTCCGTCGGGGCCCGCAGATTTAGAAGGATGCATCTCCCATATAACACGTTTAACCTCATCTTTAGAAACGGTAACTGAAGGGAATTAATTGGAGCTCGTAAGCTTAGGAAACCCCTCGGTTCTCAAATATTGAGTCACACTTTCCCCGGTGCCATATAAAGTCCGATAGAATTCCACCGCCATGTTCTTAAGCTCGGTCTCATCCGTTTCCAAGTGCCATCATCACGCATTAGATTACAAATCTTGGTCTTTCCTCTTTTAGTAGCCGCTGCAATATGAAAGAAGCGAGTGTTAAGGTCCCCTGATTTGAGCCATCTAATCCGAGATTTCTGTTTCCACATAACCTCTTCCTGTCTCAAGGTCGCATGATACTGTGTTATAAGCTTAGCTTCCAGCTTTTGAAGGTATTTATTGAAGTTCTGGCCCTGGGCACGTTGGATGCCACCAATCCGAGCTAGAAGTTCTCGTTTTCTTCTAAAGATATTTCCAAACACTTCCCTGTTCCACTGACCCGCTTTGGTTCTAATTGCACCTATACGGTCCGCAATATCAACACCAGTCTGACTGGACCACTGATCCGCCACAAAATTCTGAAACCGAGTATCCGTGAACCACGCAGTTTGGATGCGCGTGGGAGCATGATGATTATGAAGAGTTTGCTCGTCGGTCAGGGATAGAAGGATCGGGGAATGATCAGAAGTCGTACGAGGTAAGTGACGGACTATGGCAAGAGGGTAGCCAAACGCCAGTCCGAGTTACAAATAGCCCTGTCAAGACGCTCCTGGAGAGGGGAATTTCCCCCTTTAGCCCATGTGAATGGAGTTCCCCTGAATTTTAAGTCAATGAAACCACAATCCTCGACACAATCTAAAAAATTACGACAATTATTATAGTTAAACGGAGACCCCCCAGTTTTTTCAGCCGCCGTTGTCACAACATTCATGTCACCTGCCAAGAGCCACGGACCCGTGATAGCGTACGATAGACGTCTAATGTAGTTCCATAAGTAATCTCGGGTGTCCGTTTGAGGGCTAGCATAAATAGCCGTCAAGACCCAATCAGTATAACCTCTTTGCCTAACAATCACTGTAATACTTTGGTCATTAGCCTGAACAAATTCTAAATTCACCTCGGTAGAATTCCAGAAGAGCCAAATACCCCCCGCAAAGCCTCTAGCTTCAACTTTTTCCAATTTGTCTAGCCGGCTCCGCCGAAGAATATCAATAGCTCGATCACTTTGAACCCGCGTCTCCATAAGAACTAGGATGTACGGATCATTAGTACGAAGAATTTCTAATAGAGCAGGAAGTAATTCCGGCTTCCCTGCTCCCCTACAATTCCAAAAAGTTACATTCATCATTAAACTATAAATATATCGGAATGAAAAACTTGGAGGATCATACCTCGGGGGAGTGAATTCCCCTCATATGTGACACTTTAATAGACTACCAAGATATATATTGAATAATTACAATAATTATTACTGTTGATATTAAACAGAAAAAAACAAATAAAATAAAAACAATTAATTCCCAATAAATAAAATTAGAATATGAAAGTCACTAACTGGTGAATGGGTAGCTTCCAGTATTAGGTGGGCAGTATCGTACACCTTATATAAAAGCCTTTACATATAGTCTGGTGCATAAGACAATTTAGTGCTTTTATTTTTTGGTAATTTTCGTAAAATATGCATTGACTTTGGTGATATATAGAAATCCATAATAATTTTAAATTTTGAATTTCAAGTGTGTGTTAATATAAACTCTTCAAACGGTCGTTAGCACTAATTAAAATATAAAATATAAAGTCTTGAAATATATAGACTTTAAAATAAGAAAAAATAACATTGGAACTTGTATTTGTGCACTAATTAAATTAAACAGGATTTTTTGAAATAATCAGTGACAGGACATTGGTTAAATCACTGTTCCATCCGTATAAATATTGCTATATTTTTCATTAATATTTCCCTGAATCAGGATATTATAATCCCCATAATTAACTATTATAATCCAAGTTCAAAGTTTAAACTTCAAACCTCAAAACGAGCTTAATTTAAATCTATGTTAGAAAAAACTCGTATTATACCCGTATAATACACGTATATATGTATAATTAAAAAATACTTTCGTTTTCTGTATGCATTCTGAACATAATGAATAATTAATACTCGTACTTTTGAGTTGAGCCGTTTAGTACACGTACTTTATGTATCCCGTAAAATACTCGACAAATAATACTCTAATTTTGGTGAAAAAATATTTTTTTTTAATTTAAAACTAATAATTTTTATAAATACTAAATGAGTATTATGCAATTAAGAACTCTAAATGTTAACAATTTATCAAAATATCAATTATTGTCAATTAATGACTCATATAAAATATTATTTATATAAATTAAAAGCAAATACAAGCAATAAATCTTACAAATTTATATAAAACTAAGTCGTGTTTTTACTCTCGAATAATTAATTTATATCCATATTATACTCGTACGTCTACGAATCCATTTATTTCTCGTTCCCGTACTTTTTAGCCGAATTTTTCACTGTAACTTTTAATAAAATTTCATAATAAACACGTGCGTATTAAATGACGAACTTTTCCCGTCCCGTATTTTATTTACTAGGATTTCAATATTATTTGAGATTATCAGAGTAATTCAAATAAATCAGTAGTCAAATTTATTTATTTTCCTTTTTTTGCTAATATTCTGAAATATATATTTTTAGTTTTGTTTGACTAATTTTTTTTTTGTTATTTGAAAATTGCAAACTGGTCACTGCACCCTTGATTTTCTTTTTCAAAATGACTATTTGAGTTTCTTTATTGAAAAAATGGCACTTAACAATTCGATCTTAAATTAGGCAGCGAAAACCGAAATCGTACCACACCAGCATGTTGCAAATCTAAAATTGGACCACATAAACAATTATTGATCATCAATAAGGAGCCCAACATATAAACATCACGGACCATAAATAATCTTCTTATCATTAATGAAGGATTAATGACGAAGTAATTACTTATCATAGTGGATGTATTCACTCATGAGAAGACAACACCTGGTGTCTACATTGTATAGGTTCCATGTTATTCAAGTGCATATGGGCTCAATTACAAACCATTAAATCATATATGTTGATGTTATAAAGCAATCAATATCTTTTTTCACTTCTATCACGTCAATTTTATGATAATCCTCAGCAAAGATTATATTATCTGTAAAACTAGCATATAAAACCATGAGATTTTTTTTTTTTTTTACATTCACGTATTCAGTATACGTCTATCGAATGTAATATTTCATAAAGACCCTATAGTTATTTCGTAAAGAAGGAATTTAGATCTTTTGTTCTAAATTAATGTAATATTGCACATCTATAGCATATAAAAGTAAAACTATTAAAAAGAAAAGAAAATAATGTTTTTGTATACACATATTTAGTGGAAATGTGTGTACATGTATCATGTATATGGCATAAAACACAAAGAAAAAATTCTTATATACACCCGGTGTGGGATCCAGTTGTATGCATCAAGATACAACAAAAAAATGTATATTCAATATAAAAACAAGTCAAATATTTTTTATTATTTTTTGTTATATCTTGATGCACGCAACTGGGTCCCACATCGAATGTAGCAAAAATTTTCCAATACAAAGTGCAACATTTATTTAAGATGCACAGACTTCTTCCAAAACAACAATAACCTAATTTTAGTAATCACTGACAATGAATCCGGATATATAGTGAGTACCCGTCTGGGACTCGCCCCATTAGAGTGGGTATGAATCCAATTAAATGAAGCCGGGTTTGAGTTGAGGTATCAAAATTCAAGACTCGACCTGGTTTGGGGAGGGTAACAAGTCAGACAGATACCTACCCCGAACCTGGACCTTTCCCGGTTATAAATATATTATTACTTTATTTAATATATCTAGTCATTATTTAATATTTATAAGTATTAATAAATTGTAAATATTCTATTACTTAAAATACAAAAAAAAGAAGACAAAAAGTATTATTTTCAAGTAATTTGATATGAACTTGAGTAGGGAAATGACTTTATTTTTTTAAATCTATTCTTATTTTGAATGTATTAATATTAAAGTAGCAGATGACTTGTATATTTTTATGTATTTACATTGATTTGATGTTATTTTATTTGTTTTAAATGTGTTTATGAAAACAAGATAGACAAAAGAATGGCCAGAAATAGAAATCTACCTGGTCTAATGTTTAGGCCTCTGATCCTGCAGGTATCCGACGAGCTGGATTGGGAAATGATTGGGTCCAGGCGAGGTCGGGTATTAAAAATACTTAATGGGACGGGTCTCGAGTCCTATAATATACGGCTCATACCCACCCTATTGCCGTCATAGTAATTACATGACAAATGTTATTATACATATCTTGTGATTGCTCATTCCTTTTAAAATATTTACTATTACCATGATAAATATAATACTAATAGAATGACACATGTTACTATACCCCGCATAATAATAAATTGATAAATATAATACTAATAGAATGACACATGGTACTATACCCCGCATAAATAATAAATTGTTTACTCATTTTTTTCCTTGTTAAAAGAAAAATTATTTTACCTAGACTTGTTTGTCTAGTGGTATCTCCTTTCAACTTTTCGTAAAATGTTGGATCTAGAAAGAGTTTTCATTGTTATGAATAATTCATTAAGTGGATGTCCATACAACTCCAATACATAATTTAGTGGATTCACCTACAACTCCAATATCTCATTTAGTGGATTCACCTACAATTCCATTACCTCATTTTGTAATCAATATTTGATCTTGTTTTGTGCCTATAAATAGGCTTTGCCATTGTATTGAGAAATACACCAAAATCAAAGAAAGAATTCTCTTCTTAATTCTCTAGTCTCTCTACTTTAGAATATTTGTATATATTTCATAATATTTGGGGTTATTTCATAACACGTTATCAGCACGATCCGTCTCAAGGTGTTAATCATTTTGAAATTTGGCAAAAGATATACATGGGGTACTCAACATATGATGTAAATGTAGTGAGGATTTTTTATGAGTTATTATGAGTTTGTAAAGAAAATTGATGGACAAGGTTTTCAAAACAAAGCAAGAAGAAAAGGTAAAGAAAAGGTATGTATATTTCAATATTTAACAAAAATAGAAATATGCAATAATTCTCTTGATATTTAGAAAGAAGACATATGTATATATATGTGCATATATTTGATTAATATTATTCTTTTGAATAATCCTATCATGTTGAAAGTATTTTAAGAAGTTGAATGATTGTTATGTTATTCATCTTATACTTTGATAATAGTATTATATGATGAATCTTGAAAAAAACTTGACTTTGTGACTCTTGATATTACGAGGAAAAATTATTTTTCTTGGGCGTTAGATATTGAAATTCATCTTGATGCAAATAACTATACTTCATTCCCTGAAGTGAATGTGTTGAGCAATATATAAATTCATATATGCAAATAACTATACTCCATTCCCTGAAGTGAATGTGTTGATCAATATATAATTATTTTAATCATGAGTCCCGTCCAACTAGTTCTGCTACATTCCCTGAAGTGAAAATAGCAGCACATAACTATTTTAATCATTAAAGAAATTATGGACGTGGATGTGGTCGTGGATATGGTCATAGAAATCGTGGTGGTTATTCAAAAAACACATCTTTCCACCAAAAGTGGAAAAATAATGAAGAGAAACATGAAAGTGGCCAAAATAGCAAATTTGTGAAAAATTTATGCTATCGTTGTGGTGGTAAAGGTCATTGGTCATGTACCTGTCGTACACCAAAGCATCTTGTTGACCTTTACCAAGAATCGCTAAAAAGTAAAAGAAAGAAAATAGAAACAAATTTTGCTTTTGAAAAAAGCGATTCTGATCATGGCCGATTTTGATGACACTCATTTAGATGTTGCTGATTTCTTTGATGATCCTAATGAAAAAATTGATCACTTGATTGGAGATGGAAGTGTTCAAAAACAAATTTGTTAAGTTTTAATTCTAGTAATTTATAAATAAATATTTAAGTATGTTGTTTTAAAGTTCAATAAATGAATTTATTCATAAGATTATCGTTTCTTATATTAAATAATATTGTTTGATATTGATTTATTTCTTTTCATGTTTCAATAAAGAATGAGTATTTACTCGATCAGCAACAACATCAATAATGAAAATATATGTCTCGCTGATAGTACAACAACTCACACCATCCTCAAAAAATAAAAAATACTTCTCTTATTTAGTAATGCAAGAAGCCAATGTTAATACTATATCGGGTAGTGCAAAATTAATTGAAGGCTCCGGCAGAGTTAATATATTGTTACCCGGAGGAACACAATTTTATATTGATGAAGCTTTATATTCTACTAAGTCTCAAAGAAATTTACTAAGCTTCAAAGATATCCACCGAAATGGATATCATATTGAGACAACAAGTGATGGCAATATTGAGTATCTTTACATCACTAATACAATATCTGGTAACAAATGTATATTGAAAAAGTTGCCAGCATTGTCCTCTGGTTTGTACTACACGCATATATCTACTATTGAAACACATTTTATCGTAAACCAGAAGTTTACAAATCAAAATAAGTTTGTTGTTTGGCATGACCGGTTGGGCCACCCCGGATCAATTATGATGCGAAAGATAATTGAGAATTCATATGGTCATCCATTGAAGAGCCAGCAGATTCTTCAATCGAATGATTTCTCATGTGCTGCTTGTTTATAAGCAAAAATAGGAAGTGAATCTATTACGTTTTTGGAACGTATTCAAGGCAATATTTGTGGACCAATACACCCGTCGTGTGGACCATTTAGATATTTTATAGTTTTAATTGATGCATCAACAAGATGGTCACATGTATCTTTGTTATCAACTCGCAACCTGGCGTTTGCGAGATTGCTTGCTCAATTGATTAGAATACGAGCACATTTTCCTGATTATCCAATGAAGAAGATACGCCTTGATAATGCAGGTGAATTTACTTCCAAAACATTCAATGACTATTGTATGTCTATTTGAATTGATGCTGAACATCCTGTAGCACATGTTCATACACAAAACGGTCTAGCAGAATCGTTTATTAAACGTCTGCAGTTAATTGCAAGACCTTTACTTATGAGATCAAAACTTCCTATTTCTTGTTGGGGACATGCTATTTTGCATGCAGCAACACTTATTCGCATAAGGCCAACAAGTTATCATAAATTCTCCCCATTACACTTGGTTTTTGGTCAGGAACCAAATATTTCCCATCTAAAATTTTTTGGATGTGCGGTATATGTTCCAATTGCTCCACCACAACGCACTAAGATGGGTCCTCAAAGGAAGTTGGGAATATATGTTGGATTCGAGTCTCCATCGATAATAAAGTATCTAGAGCCATGAACTGGAGATTTTTTTACGACTCGATTTGCTGATTGTCATTTTGATGAATCAGATTTCCCAACATTAGGGGGAGAAAATAAGCAGCTGGAAAAGAAAATTAGTTGGAATGAATTATCTTTATATCATCTTGATCCTCGAACAAAACAAAGTGAACTGGAAGTTCAAAAGATAATTCACTTGCAAGGTTTAGCTAACCAACTGCCAGACGCATTTACTGACCTAAAAAAAAAGTGACTAAGTCACATGTACCAGCTGTTAATGCTCCAGTAAGAATTGTTGTCCCTGAAGGTCAAAGTAATGAGTCTACTGCACGCCTGAAGCGTGGTAGACCTATCGGTTCCAAATATAGTCATCCTCGAAAAAGAAAAGGAGCTAAGAATCAAGATGGTCTAATCGAGGATAAAATAACTCCAGAAGAGTCCCCAGTCATAACTAATATTTCGGTTCCAGAAGAACCACAGGTACCTGAAACTTGTGAAAATAATGAGATCTCAATAGATTATGTTATGAACGGGAAACGATGGAATCGAAATGAAGTCAACGTTGACGATAAATTTGCATACATGTAGCGTTAAATATGATGAATGATAATGAGGATCAAGAACCAAGGTCTGTTAATGAATGTCGACAAAGAAATGATTGGCCAAAATGGAAAGACGCAATGAGGGCAGAGTTAAACTCGCTTGAACAAACGAAAAGTTTTTGGACCTGTAGTCCGTACACCTGAAGATGTAAAAGTTTTGGACCTGTAGTCCGTACACCTGAAGATGTAAAGCCAGTAGGATACAAATGGGTATTTGTGCGAAAACGAAATGAGAAAAATGAAATTGTAAGATATAAGGCACGTCTTGTTGCCTAAGGGTTTTCGCAACGACCTGGCATAGATTGTGAGGAGACTTATTCTCCTGTGGTGGATGCAACTACTTTTCGTTATATAATAAGTCTGGCAGTGCATGAAAAACTTGATTTGCGTCTAATGGATGTTGTTACAGCCTATTTGTATGGCTCGCTTGATAGTGATATATATATGAAAATCCCTGAAGGATTTAATATGCCTGAAGCATATAATTCAAGTTCTCGAGAATATTATTCAATTAAATTAAAGCATTGATTGTTTGATGTGATCAAATTGTTTAAAGTGCTTAAATACATGAATACATTCATGTTTATAAAATATGATTCTAAATCATTGCGTTTAATATGTATTATTTGATTGTACTTGAGTATGCTTATTTGATGAAATCAAATTAAAGCATTAGTATGTGTGATTGTATTCAACATGAGAAACTTGATGTGATCAAGTGTATTATTTAAATTATTTAAATATATGTTGAATATATGATGTCAAATTGTTTTTGAAATGATAGTTGAGTGGGAGTATTTTCCAAGATAAGGAGAAACGTTTTGATGAGATCATATAATTCAAAGTGAATATTTGTTGAAGGAAGGATATAAGAATGATCCAATTTATCCTTGTATTTTCATGAAAAGATCTGGAAATGAGTTTGTTATAATTACAGTTTATGTTGACGATTTAAACATCGTTAGAACTCCTGAAGAGATTCAAAAAACTGTTAATTGCTTAAAGAAAGATTTTGAGATGAAAGATTTTGGAAGAACAAAATTTTGCCTTGGGTTGCAAATTGAATATTTAAAGAACAAAATTTTTGTATATCAAAGCGCTTATGTATCAAAGGTGCTAAAGCGGTTTTACATGGATAATCACATCCATTGAGCACCCCTATGGTCGTAAGGTCACTAGATGAGAACAAAGATCCTTTTCGACCACGAGAAAGTGATGAAGAACTAATTGGTCCTGAAGTACCATATCTAAGTGCAATCGCTGCACTAATGTACCTTGCTTGTCATACTCGACCTAATATAGCATTCGCTGTTAATCTATTAGCAAGATATAGTTCTTCCCCTACATGAAGACATTGGAATGGGGTTAAACAGATGCTGGATATATGTCTGATCCTCATAATGGTCGTTCACAAACGGGCTATTTATTTACATGTGGTGGCACAACCATTTCATGGTGATCTATGAAACAAACTATATCGGCCACATTATCTAATCATGCAAAAATCTTAGCTATTCCCGAGGCCAGTCGAGAATGTGTTTGGTTAAGATCCATGATTCAAAACATTCGAGGGACTTGTGGTTTATCTTCTGGAAAAATGATCCCGACGATCTTATATGAAAATAATTCTGCATGTATCGCACAATTGAAAGAAGGGTACATTAAAGGAGATAGAACAAAGCATATTTCACCAAAGTTCTTTTTCACTCACGATCTTCAGAAGAATGGTGATATCAATGTTCAACAAATCCATTTCAGAGATAATCTTGCTGATTTGTTCACCAAGGCACTTCCTACAGCAACATTTGAAAAACTAGTCTACAATATTGGTGTGCGTAGACTTAAAGATCTTGACTGATATTGTCATGAGGGGGAGATAATACGCGCTGCACTCTTTTTCCCTTAACCAAGGTTTTTCCCACTGGGTTTTCCTGGTAAGGTTTTTAATGAGGCAGCATCTGATTGCGTATTGAAAGAATTATGTACTCTTTTTCCTTCACTAGGTTTTTATCCCACAGGATTTTTCCTAGTAAGGTTTTAACGAGGCATATTCTTAAGTGATGGACATCCAAGGGGGAGTGTTATGAATAATTCATTAAGTGGATGTCCATACAACTCCAATACATAATTTAGTGGATTCACCTACAACTCCAATATCTCATTTAGTGGATTCACCTACAATTCCATTACCTCATTTTGTAATCAATATTTGATCTTGTTTTGTGCCTATAAATAGGCTTTGCCATTGTATTGAGAAATACACCAAAATCAAAGAAAGAATTCTCTTCTTAATTCTCTAGTCTCTCTACTTTAGAATATTTGTATATATTTCATAATATTTGGGGTTATTTCATAATATTCATGACTCAATATTATAACGATCAATTCGATTTTGTTAGGCCAGATATATAAGATATCCTTTCATCTTGAATTAAAAAACAGAAAAAAGAGAAAATTGTTTTACTCTTTTTTTCTTTTACTTTATTATTTACTTAAGATTGTGAGTGGTTTGCCTACATATATATATATATGGTACCGTTGAGTTCAAATTCTATTAATTAAACGCCTTCTTCCTCAAAAGCAACTCCCAATTAACACACACACACACACAGAGTATAGGCCGGAGCATGTCAACAACAACATCAAGAAAAGCCAAATGGCACCCAACGCCGCCTCCGCCGCCGAGTCCTCAAATCTTCCGCTTCCCCCGCAGCCGCAGAACTCGCCGCAAACAACCTAACTCCACACCACAACACCGCCGCCTACTCACGCGCCAAAACCACCTCTCTTCCAATGGCAAATACCTCGAAAACCTGATCGATCGAGGAAACGATGAGTCGTTCAAACCTAATGAACACGATGTAGCGTTATCGAACAACGAATCGAAATCGTTCGCGATCCAGAGGAGAGATAGAATAGGAGAAGAGGAAAAGGAAGAAGACGAGAAATGGAGGTTTCAATCTGAAATACTTAGGGCTGAGTGTAATCTCCTGAGAATCGAAAGAGATTTCGCTTCGAAGAAGCTCGAGAAAAATCGAATTAAAATGGAGCAGACTCTTAGATCAGCTGTTCAAGCTCTTGTATCTGTTAGTTGCGCAATTTTTCTCCCCCTTTTTCTTGCTCAATTTCAATTTTTAATTTCTCTGAAATTTTGTTTTTCAGATAATAAATGAGAAATGTGAATTGTATCTCGCTTCGTTATTTTGATTTCCGGATTAATTTGTAGGGAAGACAGAAGATTTACGAAGGTAAGAATGTGAATGCAGTGTTGGAGGAAGAGATTGAAGGTTTAGCAGAGAAGTTAGAGGAAGTACGAAAGAGCTCGAGTATTAAAGACAACGAAGCTCGAAAAGGCAGTAGTTTCGACAGGAAATCGTGCCTTTTGCAGCATCAACTACAGAAACACGGAGGATTATCGGATATGAGTTGCGTGAAGGAGTTTCAAGAACTCTCTGAATCGAATAGTGATAACGAAAACGCTATTTCGACTGAAGTAAGAACGATGCTTCTTCCGTTTATGAGAATCCCCTGTTTCTATGCATAAATATGTAGGATTAATCCTTTTTTGTAGTTTTTGGTTCTTTTTAAGTATTCTCTGAAGACATTTATTGTGGACTATAAATAAATTTTGGGTTTTGATTAAAAAATAATCTGCAGGTGTGCACAAAAATGGAAGGACTGTCAAAGGGCATGTTAGATGTAGTGGAGAAAGAGTATTCTGTTCAATGCTCTGCTTCTACTTCGAAGCGAATCGAAAGTCCCGATTTTTCGGATTTTTCCGCCGGACAATTGTATCAGGCAAGTCCCAAAAATCTATTCTATTGTATTTTTCGAATTGCCATTTCAAATGAGTGTTGGTACTGATCAAGTAAATGACTTATTTAATTATTTGGTTTTTAGTACATTGATAATGTACCTTTGTGGGCTAATCTAGTTCATTATTTGTATTAAGTATGTTTGGTTTGGTTGTTTCACACTGCCCAAAACCTATTGTCTGAGTTAAATGTGCCAAAACTCAGGTTTTGGACCACTGTTACCAATAATAGTATCTAATAATGTTTCGGTTTACTTCTATTTATGTTTTTTGTGTTGTTTAACTTCCAGAATCGGACAACGATGAAACCAGTCGGGCGACGAATCTCGTTTTTTAATTGTAAATTAAATGAACTTCAAAATTTTATCTGTCTATAATCTCATTTTTTAATAATAATTGAATGAACTTTGAGATTTTAAGCCGCTTCGAATTCCTAAATTATCCTCAAAATCTATTCTGTCATGTGAGATTAAGAATTCTGGCTCTGTCCGCACCATTTCTTTGGGTTGTAGCTTGTAAGTTTTGCATTATATGGTAAAGAAATATCGTTCTTATGCAGGAACCATCGGTACACGTGGAGAAAAAATGTTCGGGACAATGCAAGGCCATCGTTCGCAAGATTGTAGAGCAAGTGAGAGCCGAGACAGAGCAATGGTCCCAAATGCAAGAAATGCTGGTGCAGGTGAGGGTAGAAATGGAAGAACTGCGATTGTCTCGTGATTTCTGGGAAGATCGAGCTCACAATTCGGATCATGAAATTCAATCCCTTAAGCTCAATGTAAGAACGGCACAAAGTGTTCTTTGAACTTCTTGGTTTAGTGAAAATATTTGCATGTGTGTCGATTTTTTATAGGAAAAAAAACATGCATTAAATAATTATCACGAGCCCTCTAAAATTTTGAATATTACCATAACAGCCCTTGTCAGATCCGACTACTCAAAAAATAGGGGTAAAATTGTAATTTACTTTACTTAAAGAAGTAAATCTATGATATGCTTTTATTCGCAAAGAAAATTGAGATAATTTATCAAACTCTGAGATATTTTTCGTAATTAGAATCTCATACAACGGTGTCCGTGTATTTTAACCTTTCTTTTAAACTTCTATTTTTAGGTGGAAGAATGGAAAGATAGAGCTCTTGGATATGAAATCAAGGCCGACGAACTGCAACTCGAACTTTCTGTACTAAAAAACGAGCTTCGAAAGTCGAAAACTAACCGGGGGCAAAATGGGGATTTCAAGTCGAAAGACAATCATCGTATTGATGAAAAGAGTTTGAAATTTGAGAATGCAAAGAAAGAGTTCAATATAGAAGAAACCAAGCAAGATTCAAGGCCCGTTTCTTTGGCTAAACAACTTTCGAAGGAGAAGAAAATGCTTCTTCGTCACTTGAAAGAAAAACGACGTAGTACTGATAAAGACTGTACAAATGAGATCTCAGCAGATGGAAGAAGAAAAATTTATGCAAACGGTGTTGGAGTCGTGGGGGGCTCGGGATATTCTCCATTACGAAATATTGGAAATTCGATGTCATTGGCGAGAGAAAACGGAGCGGATTTTCCATTTCATAGCACGGAGAGTTCCAGAAGAAGGGAGAGCTTTAGAAAGTGATCAAATGGTATATTAGGTAGGAAGAGAGCCAAAGGCATCTCTTTTGTATTACTTCGTCATTCTTTCTTCTTTGTTTGTTAAGTAGCTTAGTTTGTAAGGTTATGTCATGCCGCTTTCTTAGAAAGATGAATAATGCTCAACTTACTTAGTGAAAGAAAGAAGAGAAATATGCATTGTTGGTCCCGTAACTTAGCCCGATTTCAAGTTTGGGCCCATTCGTTATGGATTCTCATATCTCACATTTACGCCCAACCTAAATTTCCTTCCAGAGTTTAACGGTCAACTCCGTTATTCAACACTTTGACCGTTTTTTTTGGAAGAATTCATGCGTGAATACGCTAACACATTACTTATATTTAATATCACGATATTTTTACTTAATATCACATGTCACTTATGCACAAAATGTCCCCAAACTAACGGATTTGAACGTTATATTTTGGATGGAAAATTCGATTGGGAAGACATTTTGAAAGTTATGAGACTAAATCTGAGAAACTTGTAACAAGTGGGACCAAAATTGAACTCGAGCTAAGTTATGGGACGAAAAGTGCAATGTCTCCAAAAAAGAATAATGCTCAACTTTAATTCAAAAATATATGAAATTAAATAAATATATATTTTAAGTTAATTTTTACTTCCACATAAGATGTCGGAGTTTGAGTTTTTTTCTCTTCTATAATTTTTTTTTTTAAAACTTCCATTGTAGCACATATATCCTGTATCGATGAATTATACATAATTTATATATTATTACTATTATTGTTATGATTAACATTATTTTATTGACATTATCAAATAAATTAACGATATATGCTTATAGGTCTTATAAATTATATATTTATTGAATTTGAGAATACAAGATAAATATGAAAAGTTTCATAAGTTCTTAGAACATCCATTTTGTTGTTTAATATGCTGAAGATACTCTTCATTTATAATATGTACGAGCATAGTAAGAAAAATACAGGACGGGAAAAATTGGTCATTTAATACGTATGAGTATATTATGAAATTTTATTGAAAGTTACGCTCAAAAAACCGGCTAAAAAGTACGGTAACGGGAAATAAACGGATTTGTAGACGTACAAGTATAATACGAATACAAATTAGTTATTCAAGAGTAAAAATATAGCTTAATTTTATATAAATTTGCAATATTTATTGCTTGTATTCTCTATTAACTTATAAAAAAAATATTGTATATGAGTTATTAGTTGACAATAACTAATATTTTAATAAATTATTAACGTTTGGAATTTTTAATTGCATAATACTCGAGAACTTATAAAAATTAATGATAAATTTTTAAGTTTTAATCAAAAACATTCCCTTTTTGCCAAAATTTGAGTATTATTCGTCGAGTATTATATGAGATACGTAAAGTACGTGTACTAAATGATTTAACTCAAAAGTACGTGTATTATTCATTATATTTAGATTGCATACGGGAAACGAAAGTAATTTTTAATTATACATATGTACGTGTATTATACGAGTATAATACAAGTTTTTACTAACAGAGCATATAAGGTCAATAACTGTACATCAATCCCAGAGATTGATATAAAAAAAATTAAGAAATGAACATTAGGGGTGTTCATCAGTTCGGTCCGGTTTGAAAATGAACCAAAATTTCAAACCGAAGAAGTTCGGTTTGGTTTGGTTTTTGGTCAACTCGAATTTTTGGAAAAAAAAAAACTAGCCAAATTTAAATTTTGACTATCGTCTTTTTTTTGTTTAAGGTCCAAAAAGATTAATATAAATTATGAAGTAGTCGAGGCATCTAATCAAGTATACGAGCATGCAATTCAAATGAGTTTCTCATACTTCCAAAAAAAAAAATGAAAACTAGATAGAAATAATTGAATTTTGGTTATGGCTAATTTTAATTCACTTTCTTTCTTATCCGATTAATTGTCACTAGGAAACACACTTTTAGTGGTTTTTGGTCTATGTTATACTATGTCAAAAGAAGAAAAAATGAGTTTCAGTTAACCGAATCAAACCTCAAAATTGAATTCTTGTTAAAATAAAAAAAAAATCGAAAACCAAACTGACCTTTTCGGTTTGGGTTTGGTTTCGAAACGAATTATTAGTTTTTGGTCTAGTTTAGGCCGTTAATTTTAACACCCCTAATTGTAATCAATATTAAGATAAGATAAATAATAAGTAAGTACCTTATAATCCATACTTATTTAAAAGAAAGGGGAGAGTGCCGCGATAAAAAAACACATATCATAAAATATCAACTAAAATATCTATTATTATTATTATTACTAGCATCATCATCATCATCATTATTATTATTATTATTATTATTATTATTATTATTATTATTATTATTATTATTATTATTATTATTATTATTTGGCATCATCTGAAAAATGATATAACTTAGTATCATTATAATATGTTGTAATTTATTTGTTTTATATTACTCTCATGAATTTTGAGTATTATGGTCATATAAAAATAATAAATCACGAATTTACGAACAATTATAAATAAGCTTGGGCTCGATTTACGAAAAAGTTCGAACTTGAAATCAACACAAGCTCCAATCGAGCATCTTGTCATGCTCACGAGCCAACTCGACTGACCATACACTGTATTAAAACTATATAGGGAAAAATGCAAAAAATGTCCTATAATTATACCACTTTTCACTTTTGGTCCGTTATGTATCATGCATAGCAAAAGTATCCTATATGTTTCAAAAATTGGCACATTTAGTCTGATTTTAAAATTTTTCGGCCAATTAGGTCGGAAAATCGCATGTGCCGGTCACGTGAGGGCCCAAATTGGGGATTTTCAATTTTGGGGGGGAAATTGATGATTTAGCATGACACTTGGACAAGGATTGATGACTTGGCATGCCACTTGGATAAATAATTTTTTTTTTTGCTCCTATGGTGATTTGAACTTGGGTGGGAGACTTGGCAAGAAGGCCCCCTTCCACTACACCAACTAGAAATTTGATAACAATTCTTGGATTTTTATGTAAATATACATTAGCTATCAATAGTTAAATGTATTTAAATATAGATTATAACTAATAATATTGGTTAGATATAACTAATAATATATAATTCACATATATCATTTCAAAAATTAATATTCACTGTATTTTAAAATATTAATTTAAAAAATTATTTTATTTAAAATATTTAGTATAAAAATTACAGTATTTTAAAATAGAATAATTTTTTAAAAGAATAATTTCGAAATTATTGTGTTTACTGTATAACATATATAATTTATTGTAATTACTGCATTAAAATTATATATAAAAATCTATCGTATTTACTTAATTTTAAAAATTATTGTATTTTGAAACATTTACTGTAGATTAATTTTAAAATTATTTTATTTTAAAACATTGAGCTTAAAAATTACTGTATTTTAAAATAGTTACTGTATTTCAAGATTATACTTTTATATTCTGTACTTTAAAATATTTACAGTATTTTAAAAAAATAATTTTAAAATTATTGTATTTACTGTATAACATATATAATTTATTGTGTTTACTGCATTAAAATTATATATAAAATAATTATTGTATTTACTTAATTTTAAAAATTATTATATTATGAAAATATTTACTATATATTAATTTTAAAAGCATTGTATTTAATATATATATACATTATTTACTGTATTTTATAATATATAGTTTTATAAGTAAATACATTTAAATTATGTTAATGTTGACAAATAAGGTATATGAACTTATAAAACCAATTAAGTACTAAATTCGTAGTTGGTTTGGTGGTAAGGTGTCTCTTTGCCATGATTTTTACTCAAGGTCAAATCACCATGGAAGCAAATTTTTTTCCTTTATCCAAGTGGCATTCCAAGTCATCAATCCTTGTCCAAGTGGCATGTCAAGTCATCAATTTTCCCTCCAAAATTGAAAATCCCCAATTTGGTCCCTCACGTGACCGGCACATGCAATTTTCCGGCCAAATTGGTTGGAAAATTTCAAAATCGGACTAAATGTGCCAATTTTTGAAACATACAAGATATTTTTGCTAGATATAATACATAACGGACCAAAAGTGAAAAGTGGTATAGTTAAAGGACAATTTTTGCATTTTTCCCAAACTATATATATTAATGTGGAATAGAAAAGCTGACGTTGGTATGTACTTGGAAGGTTAGACAACTACTCATAAGCAACAACATAAGATTCGTTTAGGGATAATTGCAAAAAAAAACCCTGTGTTATTTTGAAAGTGCAAAAAACCCTCCTGTGTTAAGGAAATAGGTGAAAAACCCCCTGTGTTACCAATAAACTATGCACACGTGCCTTTGCCGTCAAGGACTTTTAACGACGTTAAATTTTTGGCTGAATTTCCTATTATACCCTTGCTACTCTATACCATAAGGTTTCATTTTCATTCTCAGAAAATTCCAGATCGAAGAGAGAGAAAGAGGCGGAAATTTGGGGATCTATCTAGGGTTTTCAATTTGGGTTAAAAATCAAACCAAATATACTACTAATAACAAACAATTTAGTGATTACTATATTACCAATGAGTGAGAATGATTTGTTCATATGATTTTTCAGTTTTTGAGAGTGGAAAAAACTAGGATTATTTCGATTGCCCGATTTATTAAGTAAAAAACATATTAGGGTTTGGGATTCGTGTGTTGCTAAGTTCGAAAGTGATATTCGAGCACTTTCCTCGACATAAAGGTACGTTTCTTGTTCGTTTGGGTTTTTTTTTATTGTTTTTGTTTGGGGTTTTGAATATATGTGGGGTAGTGTCGAGTTTTGGTCCCCCTTGGTCATTTTTTAATGAATGTTGTTTTCTTTCATGAACTTTTGTCAGGAATCTCACTGGGAAGGGGTGAAATTAGGGATTTTGGACCCAATATTTGGCTTGTAGCAGCATAAAGGTGGGTTTTGCTACTATTGTGTGGGGGTTATAGTTGCTATCTTTATGAAGTTGTTGTGTTGTGTGGGTGGGGTGATATTATTGTGGGGTTGTGTGAATTAAATTAAAATATGTCTTAATCTTGACAAATTATTATGTATTAAACAAAACCTGAAAAGTTATTGGTCCCATCCCATTGAATATTTTACAGTATATTAAAGTATGTTATGTTAAAAATTTGTTTGTTGTACAGATTTGGTCCCCACTCCATTTATCTGTTTTGAGTGTTGTGTGCCTTTATGTAAGAGTGTGCCTTTATGCAAGTGTATGCCAATGTATTGCCCCTTTTTTCGGTTGTGTAATGACTGAAGTTGTTTATGTGTAATGCAAAATGGCACAATATGATTTTGGACTTGATTATATTGATTTTGATGTGTGGGTTGATGGGGTCATTGAATGGATCCCTAGGGTTAGGTACTTTAGGGGTAGGAGAGTACTTTGTCCAAATGAGAACCTAGATGAATTTTTTCACCATGACTTTGCAAGACTGTATAATAAAACAGGTGGGAAAACATTAAATTTTAGAGTCTATTATTGTTTGGGAGGGCAAACACTAGACAAGGGGACTAAGGGAATGCACAGGGGATGCTGGTATTAGGGAGTTACAAAGAGAATACAGGGGTAAAAGAGTCATTCCAATCTATATAGTAGACTGGATGGAACCAATTTTAGCTATAGATCCTCAGGGTAAAGAGTTAAATGTTAGTGAACAAATACCAGTAATAGGTTATGTTGCGGATCCTGAAATTAATGAAAACACTGAAATACAGGAGGAAGGGTTTGAAATGAATGGAATTAACACTGAAATTCCTGTTGATGAATCTGGAATTAACACTGAACCACCTAGGGAAGGGCCTGAATGTAATCAAAACTTCACTGAAACATATGATGATTGGGCTGATTTTGCTTTTACTGAGAACAACAACAATGAAACAAATGTTGAGGGTGTGGGGGTTGATTTAAATGAAACTAACACTGAAACACATGGGGGGAGGGGGGGTTGAATTTAATGAAAACCCTAACAATGCATATACAAGAGGTGAGGGGTCTGGGATAAATCTTAATGAAAACAATATTGAAACAAATGTTGGGGGCTCTAACATGGATACACAGTCTGATCCTACCTATCAGGGGGGTGGTGATGATGAAGAAGAATCACTTTCTGATTCATCACTATCTGACTGCCCTGATTGGATGTTTGAGGACTTTGAAGCTCCAGAAGATGATGACATCTTTGCAAGTAGGGCTCCTGATCATGCTAGAAAACTGTTTAAAACTTTGAGTACTTTTGTAAAAAGTAATAAAAACAAAGAGTAGAAGAAAGACAAAATGAAGAGAATGAGAGAAATAGAGAGAGGGGAGAGTGGTATAGTGAAGTTGATGAAGATGATTTACAATCAAAGAGGGGTTCAGATGATGAGGGGGGGGGGGGGGGGCTGATTCTCTTGTTTAGTCTAATGACACAGACATGAGAACTTTTGAGATGGTTGTAGGACTTCAATTTCCTATAAGAAAGAAGTACAGGGAGATTTTAAGGGACTGGGCAGTTAGGAAAGGGTGGGACTTAAAGTTCCTTTACAATGAAACTGCAAAAATAACAGCAACATGTAAGCATGGGTGTGATTGGAGAATCCATGCTTCTCCTATCATGAAAACATCCACTTACCAAGTTAAGTCACTTAGGGGAAGTCATACTTGTGCACATAGATATCAAACTAGGCAAGCCAATTACAAATACTTGGGGAAGAGGATAGAGAACATCATTAGGGATAATCCTATGGAAGGGTTAGAATCATTGAAAAACAAAATCAGAAGAGATGTTGAAGTTGAATGCAGTAGAGATAAATTGTATAGAGCTAAAAGGTATGCTCTTGAGTTGGTAAAAGGTGATATAAAAGTCCAATACCACAGATTGTATGACTACTGTGCAACAGTAGTCAAACACAAGCCAACCAGCAACTTGATACAACAAGTGGATAGAAATCTGAATCCACCTGTCCTTCAGAAAATGTATTTTTGTCTTGCTGCTATGAGAGAAGGGTTTTTGGCTGGCTGTAGACCAATCATAGGATTGGATGGGTGTTTTCTGAAAGGGATGTATAAGGGGTAGTTGTTGACAGCCATTGGTAGAGATGGGAATGACAACATATTTTCGATTGCCATAGCCTATGTTGAGATAGAGAAAGAAGAAATTTGGAAATGGTTTCTGAATTTGTTGCTTAGAGATATAGGATCTGCTGATGAGAAAGGGTGGGCATTCATATCAGATAGACAGAAAGGTTTGGTTGAAGCAGTTCATAGCTTAGCTCCAACTTCTGAACACAGATTTTGCCTTAAACACATGTACAACAATTTTAAGGGAAAATACAAGAGGCAGGATTTGAAAAGGTTATTTTGGAAGGTTGCCTCCACTTATAGTGTGAAACAACACTTGAGGATCATGAAAGATATTGAAAGGATTTCTCCTAAAATTGGGAAAAAAGAGACTGCTTATGAGTGGATGTGTAAGATTTCTTCCAATCATTGGACAAGGTGCTTCTTTTCTGGCAGAACAAAATGTGATGCCTTGGTAAATAACATATCAGAATCATTCAATTCTTACATTCTGGATGCAAGAGAACTTCCAATAATTGATATGTTTGAGTGGATTAGAAGAAAATGTATGACAAGATTTCAAGTTAAGAGGGCCGGAATAGAGAAATTCAAAGGGGTTATCTGTCCTAACATTCAAAAAAAGATTGAGAATCAAAGAGTGATAAGTAAAAATTGTTTTCCTACCTGGGCAGGGGATGATAAATTTGAGGTGAGGCACTACATGGACAATCACATTGTGTACCTAAATGACAGACATTGTAGTTGTGGCATGTACCAGTTAGTGGGCTACCCTTGTTGTCATGCTGTTGCATCTCTCAATTACCACAACTCTCAATTACCACAATATGTCATATGATGATTATGTTGATGATTACTTGAAGAAAGACATATATGTGAGAGTGTATAGTCACATGATCAACCCTGTGCCTGGTATACATGACTTTGAGGAGTCACCATTAGGTAGTGTGGATCCTCCAAATGTGAAAGTAAGAGTTGGAAGGCCTAGAAAGGTGAGAAGGAGAGATGGAAATGACAGAAGAGATCCCAATTGTGTATCAAGAGTGGGGCTTACACATACATGTGGTATTTGTTTACAACAAGGGCATAACAGATCTACATGTACAAATCCACCTCATCCTAATTCAACTGTCCAGGTATTTGCATAATTTATGTGTTTAATTTTGTAATTTATGAACTGTCATCATTAAATTGTCTAATATTCTTTTTTGTCATTTGTGTAGCATAACAAAACAAGTGGAAATGCAAAATATGTTGAAACAGAAGCTGCTGCTCAAGAAGAAGAACAAGCTCAAACTAATATTGATCCACAATTTGAGGTGATTGTCATTCATTAGTCTTCAATTACTTGTCATTTTTTTCATTAACTAGTTTCTGAGTTACTTTCCATTTTTATGTAGAGTGAAACTGCTGAAGGGAGAGATACTGCTGAAGGGACAGATAACCAAACTCCCATGGAATTTGATACTGCTCCACTGTTTGAGGTAATATTAGTACTTTTATATTATGTGTTTGGCTTAATTTATGTTTGTTTGTTCTGATCATAATAATCTTCCTTGCAGAGACCATCATATAGTGAATATGCAAGACATATGGAATCTGTCCAGTTTAACTCAAATGTTAATGCTACTCCACAGGTATTGATATAACATATCATAATGTGTATAATAACATAGAAATATGTTATTGTATATATATCATAATCTTGCAAGTGAAATCTAACTGCTTTGTCTTTTGTAGATGCATCAACAACCCTCACAAACTGCATCAAGTCTTGCAAATAAAGGTCCAAGAGCAGATGTTCATCTCCCTACACAAGCATCCAGTGTTCCAAATGTTCATCTCCCTAAACCACCAAGGTCAAGAAAGCAGTTATGCCCCAAACTCAAGAGACATCAAACTCAATTAACCTCAATCTCAACCTCAACCTCAAAAGAAAAAGGGACCCCCAATATCAATTGCTGATTTTAAGAAATCATGGAATCCATCAACTCGGATTTCAAGATCTGGGGAAAGTTCAAGTGCTGGAAATTCAAGTGGAAGATCAAATGTGCCAAAAGTTGTTAAGAAAGGTCCTAATAGGCAGTAATTCAAAGTTTTAGACAATGGTTTCTTTTTGTGCTCTGTTTTGGTAATTGTGGATATTTTGTGATGTTGAATACATTGTGCTGAATTTGTGGTGTTTCTTTTTGGAATGTGTTGGGTGGAAACTTGAATATATGGTCCTTTGTGTTGGTGGGAACTGAATCTGGTTTGAGAACCAATTATTTTACAGTCAATTTGATGTATTAACTATTGATTTATCAATGAAGTATGTGAATTTCTTTCTTTTGCAGTCAGCTTTTTTTTTTCTTTTTTTGTTTAGATGTTTGAATGTGTTTTGTTATAGGAATGTTGAAGATCATTAAATACAGTATAATAAAGGAATGAATGGAAAAAATTGTTGAAATGAAATTAAAGGTAGCCTTGCATTAATGACTAAATTCATACATTACAGTACAAGAAACTTCACTTGAAGATTAGCACAATTAGTAAAGCCATAACAATTACAGTAACAAACTTCATAGTTTTATCATTTTTCTCCATCTTTTTTATCATCAGTGTTAACTCCTGCATGATGGAATTCAACTCAGCAAAGTTCTCTTCAAGCCCTCCATTTCTTCTAGAGTCTACCTCTTCATCCATTTCGGGCATTTGTAGTGAACTTTCAATATTTTTCCACGAGACACTGATCATTGGTTTCAACCAATCAAAATACGCACAATTGTTTGTTCGACAATTACAAAATAACTTCCCTTCGGTATCTTTAGTGGGACCAACAACTCTTATCACAGCCAACTTTTTGCAGTAGCATTTTGGATTTTCATATCTAAGATCCAATTTTTCACCCCTTTTTGGTTTTGATTTTGTAGAGGTTGATGACATCCTATGATAAACAAATATAAATCAAGAAAATATTACTCTATTTTGCAAATATGTTAACAAATAATTATACTCTATTTACTCTATTTAAATCTATGTAAGAAATAACAAATAAAAAGCATTATTATACTACATGCTAATATTAAAGGTTAATAATTAAAAAGAAAAAAAAATTACCTTATGCCTTCAATTTGGACGAGTAGCTTAAGTTTGAGGGGTGAGGATAGAGAGTGAGTGCAAATGAGTTTCAAAGTGTTATGTATTGCTGGGGGGGTATAAATGTCATTATTTATGTCAACTACTACCAAAATAGCATGAAAATTCAGTTTTAGTCGCACACTCGCGCTTGGTAGACACTAACTGTTAAAATTTGACGGAGAGAGGGTTTTTAGCTGAGTTTATTGGTAACACAGGGTTTTTTTTTACCTATTTCCTTAACACAGGAGGGTTTTTTGCACTTTCAAAATAACATAGGGTTTTTTTTTGCAATTATCCCATTTGTTTATTATTTTTTCGTAAGTCTTACTAATAAATTAGTTGACTAGATAATGCTAAGTAAAAAAAAAACAGTTATCTAGAAACGAATTTAAGAAGGCATATGTTAGCAGGATTGCTAGTTTGGTATACTAGACTAAAAAGAACTCTCTCTCATGCACGTACGTCGTTCGTACCCTTATTTCTTCTCTCCATTATCATATGTTCCGATAATTTACAATCTTCGACCCTCAAAATTTCTCAAATTCTCATCTCAAAAAATCTGGTGTCAAAACTTTTCTTGTTCAGTTTCTCTGTCGCAGTAGAAGGTTTTTTGAACGAAAATGGATCCTAAATTGGTTGCTTTACGGCTTAAATGTGTGGAGAAATCGCCGTGTGGAAATTTCTCTAGAAGCATGAAGATCTTGGGTAAAGGAGCATTCAAGATTGTTTACAAAGGATTTGATCGGGCTAGCAAAAGATGGATCGCTTGGAATCAAGTATGCATCGACCATAAAAACTTAAAATCCCCGACACGCCAAGAATCATTATGTTCAGAAGCTATTCTGCTAAAGTCGGTTAACCATAGAAACATCATGAAGTGCTACAGCTATTGGGTGGATGATCGGAACAAAAAAGTGAACATCATTACCGAGTTGTTCACTTCGGGGAGTTTAAGACAGTACATGAAGAAACTAGGGTTTGTCGATATACAAAGGATGCAAAATTGGGGAAGACAAATTCTACAAGGGTTGCAGTATCTCCATAGTCAAAGCCCAAAAATAGTTCATCGCGATCTCAAGTGCGATAACATATTCGTTGAGGTTAAAGATGGTGAAACAATCAAAATTGGAGATTTTGGGCTGGCGGGAACGATGGATTCGGGGCCACTCCGGGACTTGGTGGGCACGCCTGAATTTTTGGCTGCTGAGTGTTACGAAGAGGAATACGACGAATTGGTGGATATATATGCTTTTGGAATGTGTTTACTGGAGATGGCTTCTTTGGAATATCCGTATAGTGAATGCATATATCAAGCACAGATTTACATGAGAGTTTCATCCGGGGTTAAGCCCATTGCTCTAGGAAAAGTTAAGGATGCAAAAGTGATTGAGATCATAGAGAAGTGCTTATCGCCAGCTTATTTGAGGCCATCTGCTATCGAGCTTTTGAATGATCCATTTTTCTGGACGGAAACAGAAATATTGGAGATGTCTTCGTCACTTGCAGAGACACATCTATGAGCTGGAAACTCACTTTTGATTCGTCATCGAAGGTTTTGTGCTTCTCAACTTCTATGGCTTACTTTTTTGGATAATCGTCACTCGAATCAAGAGGTAATTACTTATCAAAGATTAATTTATTGGATAACATTTAAAATTCTTTGGGGATGGGGGATCGATTTTTAATTTCTTCGTGCTTGTTTTTTTGCGGTGTATAGTACTTTTTTGCATGATTGTCGTTTTAACATAATATTTTAACTGAAGAATGTGAAAACGTTACGTAAAGTAGGATTGAAACACGGTTGAATCTTCGATTTAGTTGAAATTAGAGTTCTTGAGATGTTATGTAGATTTAGCGATGAGCATAATCGATGACTGTGATGCGTTTCTTTTGATTATCCCTTTTGAGCTAGTCCTAAACTTGGGTTTAAGTAAATAGGAGTACATATAAAGCAAATAAATTGTTGAGTAACCGGGTGCATTCATACCAATGTTTGTATTCGCGTCAAAAGACGATAAGCTGGAAAAAAAAACTTGTTGAGTAACCGGGTGCATTCATACCAATGTTTGTATTCGCGTCAAAAGACAAGCAATTAATGAGCAAATAATTAAAAAAATCCTAGTTTCCTACCCAGTTTGTAGTAGTGAAAAGGGATAATTTTGAGGTTTGTTGAAGCATGATTTGATTATGTAAGTTGCACGATTTGCATGTCATTAAGAGATATGCATAGATACAGAATTAAAGATTCAAGTATGTTTTGTTTTTCTTTATGTGATAGTTTTACATTCTAAGTTGGAAAGTTATGTTTGGACGATGATGAATGTAGAGGTACTGTGCGGAGACACTTGCACGATGATATTATATAAGTTGTTCTCTGTTTCCATAATTTTGTACTACCCAAGAGCTGAGCATAATGACCTTCGTCATTCTGAATCCTACCTCACCCGAGTGACAACCCAAGGGGGTGTTCGACACCTGACTCTCCAAACCAACTGGTTAGAGATGATCGGCAATAACTCGCTACATGGGTCGTGTAGTCGGTTCATTGTTGACATTGCACGGGTTATAGGGCTTAACTCTTGGGATAAGATAACGATTTTCTAATTTTGGGTGATTCGTAGTTAGCTTGGAAGTTGGCTTTGTTTGTTTTTTCGAGGCAAGTTAGTACCTTGTGCTCTTTGGATGTAAAAGAAAAAAGAGAAGGGCTTTATAGGGAAATAATAAGCATTTTGTATAAACTTCTTGAAGTCGGTCAGTAAAATCTGAATTTAAAAGTACTAATAGCTTTACAATACAATTTAAACTTTCTAGTAATTTTTTGTACTTGTCTGATATCTTTTTTTTCTTTTTCTTGCTAAATATTTGGATTCGTTTGTAATCAAGATTTTATAGATCTCATGAACCGGCTTGTACTGAAAAGATCATTTTTGAAATTAAAAGAATTCGTTGGAATGCACTAAAATTAACTTCTCGGTCTAAATTATGATTTGAGCGTCGATATTGTTTTTTAGCTCATAAAACTCGAGACCTTTCTGGTGTTTCATTTTTCTTTTTTAAAAAAATAAGTTAGCTGCAATAATCCCCATTTTTTAGTAATTTTAAATTAAATTTAGTATATTAAGATTACTCCAATTTATAACTTCAACTCGTCTATGCAACTTGTAAGTAAAACTATATATAATGAAGGCCGAATGAGTGATTCTTTATACTTCAAGTTCCAGAATAATCACAATCATTCACGTAATATAAGTTTTTGTGGGCCCCATTCCATTAGATGGTTGTCATTACCTCGAGACTCCATGACGAGAGAGCTAAGGATCCAAGCCGAACAAATTAATCAGAGATTTCACATATCCTACAAATATAGGATGTTCTAAAATGGTGCTAACACCAATTATAGAATAGCCTTTAGCAGAACATCTTTCACATTAATCCACCCCGCGGTAGTATTCTGCACCTACGTTTTCCGAGAACTGAGAGCCAATAGTAACGTAGAAAGCTCTTAGTATCACAATTCATGTACAATCTTAGTATCACTAAAACTGCAAAATCAGCCTCATAGGATGAATTAATTCTTATTAAATTTAATTTTACTAAAATTAGAGTTTTATTCGGCAAGTATAATACGGGATATGTAAAGTATGTGTACTAAACGGTTTAACTCAAATGTGCAAGCATTATTTGTCGTGTTTAGACTTCATATGGGAAATTGAAATATTTTTCAATTGTACATACGTACGTATGTACGTGTATTATACTGGTATAATACTAGTTTAAACTGAGTATTAATACCAAACAAATATAATATAATTACACTGTGAATGGTTTGAGTCCGACCCACTAATTCGAAACGCGCCTATATATATATATATATAATCTCTGTACCGTTGAATTCAAATTTCATTAAGGATTAATTATTTATTACGTCCTTGCGTTAGCCCGAAAACGCTAAAAAGCCCTCTGCATTAAAAAATAGGCGGATCACACTATGTTTTAGTTTGCTCACCTTCCACTTCCGTCAATCAAAGTTGAGTTTTGTTGTCCTTTCCCCGTTATACCCTTCTATTTAATAGCTATTAATTATTATAAACATAATATCAGAATCGTTAGATTTTATGGTAAAATCCCAACCGTTAGATCTCTTTGAATATCAAAGCTTTTCTTAAATCAATTTTTTCAAAAATGTTTGGGGATTCGATAGCCTCTCAAAAATGCTTGATCTTGATCTTGCTTATTCCCAGAACGCATTCATTCGTCACGTGTTCACGTCGGCGATTTCAGGAGCCAGGGGCATTGGCGGCGAGGCTGTGGTGGTCCGGTTTGGTAGGGTGGGAGTTGGGGGTGCATTGGAGAAGATGAAGTTGAATGTTGAAAAGTGAAAATCAAAAATAGGAATAGAAAAATCTGATTTTAAATTAAAATTTAAAAAAACATAATAGAAAACTATTTTATAATTGATAATTATTTCAGTTTTTTATATCAGAAGAATAATTGAAGAATATATATATAATTTTGTTCCCTTATTTTTTTATTTTTAATGATATGTACGTGAATGTGTTGATTCATATTTATGTAATTTTTGGATTTTTGTATGATCATTATTATTCATTATTATGTTTTTATGTTTTTAGAGAATTATAAAAGAATTATAAAAGGGCAAGAAAAGGTTCAGAGAAAATTTCATTTTTGGTACCATAGGACACGCGAAATCCAATTTTGGTACCACGCTTTTGAAAAGTAACACTTTTGGTACCAAATCAAGTTTTTTGTCTCAATTTTGGTACTGCCGTTAGTTGACTGACGGTCAACATCACGTGTTAGTCACATGTCTGTTAGTATTAACATTTGGGGGGAAATTTTGCACGTGTTGTGCACATGATGCTGAAATCCCCAATAACCCAACCCGAATTACAAGAACCCAACATCACTTCCATCGTTCAAAATTCTCTCCCAAAAAAATCCCAAAAACCTCCTTCTGAAAAATCAACTCTAAATAGTGAAAAAAATCCTCAAAATCTTCTGCAACTAGTGAAGAAAGCAAGAGAAAGGTCAATTGTCCATGCACAACTTCGTTTTTTGTCGCGAAAAATCAAATTTGAAGGAAGCTAAAGCTCGAACGGGAAAATTAGGGTTTAAATTGGAAATTTCTATTAAAGCTCGAGAAAGAAGTATAATCTTCGACTAAAAATGAGTCTACGCGATCCGAAGCACAACAAATACCCTCACCCAGTATACCGTAAGTTGCATTTTGAAGCTTTCATATTTTTGAAGTGATTCTATACGATTTTGGATGATTATATGTTAGTTTTTATTATTTACAGTGATATGCGTTTATACATTCAATCAATTTATGATTTAGAGTCTTAATTTTCACTTATTGAGAAATTAGGGTTCTTTCATGCTTCAAATTGATAATTTTAGGGGTATTTTTTAGTTTAGGGCTTCTGCGCTAATTACATCAGGTTATTATGTTAATTAGTGTTTGATTATTCCATTGAATATGATTTATTAGTTTTGTATGAATGACATATTTCGTGGTTTGTGATTTTTTTCTTTCTTTTTTTCTTTTTTCAGATGATGATGAACCAGTTGTTACTTTGATTATACATCATGGGGGTGAAATTAGAACTACAAAACCAGAATACATTGGGGGAACAATTAGTATATTTGACTTTGTAGAGTTAAAGTATGTCAATCTCCCATATATTGATAAGTTATGTGAATTGCTGGGTTATATGGGAGCTAAAAGATACTATAGGTTTCATGGTAGTGATTGTGGGTTTGTTTTGCTTGTAGATGGGGAACAAATTCTAGATTTATGCCTTTCACAGGATTTTTCTAGAGAAGTACATTTGTACTTGGAGGCTAGTATGAATCTTTTTACCAGTCAAGTAGGCTCATCTAGTAGGCACATTTCTGAACCAACAGAGGTTGATGATGAAGAGTATGAGACTGATATGAGTGAGGGGTTCACAGATAGTGACTTTGATATGAGCAGTGATGAGAGTGATGAAAGGGAAGATAATGAGTTGTTCAGTAGGCATGTTGATGAGGGGGTGGAGTGGGCTGGTGGGTGGAGTGAGGTTGGGAATGAGGGTGTAAGTGAAGAATATGAGGGTGATGATGCAGAGGAGGGAGACATAGTGTCAAATTCATCTGATTTTGACTCTAGAAAGGGCAGTGATGAAGAAGATGCTCCTAATTACCCTCTAGAAAGGGCAGTGACTCTAGAAAGGGCAGTGAGGGAGACATAGTGTCAAAATCACAAGCAGCCTCACAACAACCACCAATGCCACCACTAGTACCACCACTTGTACCATCAAGGGAAACTAGAGCTCAAGCAGCATTCAAGCCACCACCAATTCCATCAAGGGAAACTAGAGCTCAAGCAGCATTCAAGGCATCAGGTTTAACAAAGGCAACAAAGGTGCTAACAAAGGCAACAATGCAAGAATGCCATCCTGGTTTAGAAGCAAAAATGCCATCAAGGCCTTCAACAACAAAAATGCCATCAAGGTCTCCAGCTAAAATGCCATCAAGGCCTCCCTCAAGCATACCAAAAACCGCATCCAATTCAACTCGAGCTACAAGTGCATCTACTACTAGTCCAGCACTGGAATCACCTTCAAAGGGTGTGAAGATAAGGCATGTCCCTTTTTCTCCAGAGCATCCAAGAGTTGTTGTCAGTTTAACCACCAGGAAAAAAGAACCACTAGGAGTAAAAACAATTGATAAAGATGGGAAAAAGTTTGTGACAATGACACAATTGAATTCTGCATTGAGAGAACGAACTGCAAGATTGCTTGGGGATAAGAAAGTGTAGGCTGTGAGTGCTAGTGATGTGTTGTTGTGGTTTGTTTGGTTTTTTTTTGAGCTTTTGTCTATTTTATTATACTGCCATTAGTTGGGCATAATGAATATTTTGTAACTGATTTGACAGAAACAAGGAATTTCCAGTATTTTGGATTGTTGTTTATTGAAATGAACTTATTTTGTTATATTTCACTTGTATTGTTGGAATGTTGTTGGGTTTAGTGGTGATATAGTTTTAGTGTGCATTTTTGGATGATTGTTTCTAGAATTGAACCTTGAATCAGTGCTCTGTTTTTTGCACTATAAAACTGGTTAGTTATGGCCTATGAAATTGATTAACATTGACCTAAAAACTCACCAATTGTGGCCTAAAAACAGAGCACCGAAATTGAACACCAAAGCAGATTACCAAAACCAAAACAAAGACCTCAAGCAGCATTCTAAACTGAAACCAAAACCAAAACACAGAACACCAAAAACAGAGCACCAAAATATGAAAATAAGCTGAATAAAAATACCACAATAATATAATATTACTTTAAAACATTAATTAAACTGGAATTAAATTACGAAACCAGTAATCCTAATACATATACTAGCAGCAAATTCGAGATGAATGGTAAAATTACATCTCAAAACATCCAACAAATTATGCAAAGCACGACTGCAATGAGAAACAAAAATCGCCATGTTTTCTCTCGTTTCTGCAGACTTGTAACCCTTTCTTGTAGCTCATCAACCCTTTCTTGTAGCTCATCAATTTCGTTAGCCCGATTTTGGAATATTTTGATTCTCCAATTCTCTTATACTGTTGCGGAGTTCGGTTATCACATCCAAAGCTCGTGGAGAATATGGTGGGTCAAACCAAGCAAAGTAGCCACAACCTCTAGCGCCATAAACACAACCATAGAATCTTCGGAGTGGGTTGTTCTCGGTTTTTGACGTCCACAAATAAGGATACTTCCCACAATTGCATTTCTTTTGATCATTTCGTCTACTACTAGCTCTACTCGAGGAAGAAGAATAAGAAGGCATTTGGAAGAAGAAGAAGAAGAAGAAGAAGAAGAAGAAGAAGAAGAAGAATGAAGATTGTAGCTTAAAAACATACCCAAAATCAATTATCCTTCAACTAAATCTGATTTTTTTTCCCTCCAACTTCGCTCACATTCTATTTTTCCCCCCCCAAAATGAGAAACTAACGGATATTTTGGGTTGACCGTCAGTCAACTAACGGCGGTACCAAAATTGAGACAAAAAACTTGATTTGGTACCAAAAGTGTTACTTTTCAAAAGCGTGGTACCAAAATTGGATTTCGCGTGTCCTATGGTACCAAAAATGAAATTTTCTCAAAAGGTTCAAGTAAAGTCATAGAAGCCTTTTCCCATGTAGAACTAAAATGGGCTGGGGCATATAGGTCAATTTCTCTTCCACTTTCAAAAACCTTCAAAATAGTACAATCCGCGTGTGAAACACACCCTCTGTTAGTTTCTAACGAAAATGGGGTTTCGCGCACGGTTTAAGATAACATGCCTATTGTTTTAATTGTGTGGAAAAATTACTTTTTTGGTCCTATAATTATAGAGCGCTGTCATTTTGCGTCATGTAACTTCTATATTTACACATTTACTCCTAAAATTCACACCCCTCAATTTAATTTTAGTCCTTTTTTTCCCCATCTTTTTAGTCCAGTTTCACTTATTTAGCCCTATTTAATGTTTAAAGTTCACACATTTAGTTTTGCTACCGTTAAATTGAAAAATAAAAAAAATTCTGGCCAAATTAATGGCCGCTTCTTCGCATATTTAGTTCTTTTGGAGATTTTTTAAAAGTTAGGTTTTGGTTAACTCTTTTGGTTGACTTCATTTTTGCGGGCAACAACAACCTCTGATCACGTGTGATTCGCACGTGCGAAGTTCCGACCATAAATTTGACCGTTCAATTTTTAATTTAATGATAGTAGGACTAAATGTGTGGAAAAGATTGGCTAAATAGGACTAAATATGTGACAAATGACCAAAAAGGTGAAAAAAAGGACTAAAATTGAATTGGGAGTGTCAATTTTAGGACTACAAGTGTATTATGGAAGTTACAGGACGAAAAATACCAACACCCTGTAGGTACATGACTAAAAATGTAATTTTGCCTAAATTTGTTGTACATCCATTTATAACAGAAAGAGCTAATAAATTATCCGACCAAGGATTTTGATTTTGCAATAATGAAATTGAACTATTTTTCTTTTAGGGCTAGACTTGAAATAAAATTAGCGGTGTGCTTAGACTATCGTAAATATAATTATATGCCCTGTGGAACACATTATGATTAGTGCTATATAATAAGTTTGTATCATGTATTAAAAGTATTCAACTCATAATGCTTATCGGATTTTTTTTGTTTTAATAATTAGATGCATGATCTTGTATTCTGCATCATTTATTAATACACCATCACTTATTGTTTTGATGACAATATTTGGCTTGAATCTATTCAAAGTAATACTTGAAGTACGCAGGGAAGGAGCCAGGATTTGATTTTCTCCTGAGGCAAATATAAAAATAAGGAGGGAAAGCTTCATATTTTTAGATTTGATTAAAGTATAAAAATATAACATTGATCAAAGAATAATATATTGTTCATATTTGATTTGATTAGAAGATTGTATAATCCAGTCAAATTACTTATACCTAATGCTATTTCATATTATAGTTATATTTTGTTTGAAAGCTTGTGTAGTTCAATTATTTGTCATATGTGATAGAAAGATTCAACCGAGGAAGAAATGGTTAGTTTACCATTTACTTTTTTTTCCTTAATCCTTGCCGCAACTATACAAATTCCCATTTTTTTCATGTTTTGATTGATTTTCTTCCTAATTATTTTATTATTTTTAATGTTGCCGTTTAAATAGTAAATAATTGAATCTACTTGTATTTTTCTACTTTCTAAACTTTTCTTACCTTCTAATGGATTTGATTTTAAGTTGAAGTCTTGTTTAATCAATTGGAGTATGCCACAATCCAATGATTTTCATGAATCTAGGATTTCGGATATTCACGTGTGAGTGCATCGAATTTGTGTATAATTTTTTTGTAGGTTTATAATTTTAAAAGGGTAAATTACACCCAACCCCCTGTGATATTCGTTATTATCACTCCACCCCCTATGATAAAAAAATTATCAACTTACCCCCCGGTGAATAAATTAAAGAAGCAATTTAACTTTCTATGCGCTTCACTCGCGTGTCATGAGAGTGGTGATCGGATTTTCATCAGTTAAAGACAATTTTGCCCTTGAATTGCTGGCCATTGGATCTGATCTTCTAAATATCAAAGGTCAGGATTAATTTCTTATAGCTTATTAAATTCAAATTATTACAACCATAGATCTTTATAGAGATCAATGGTTGATAATAAACATCTTATTTTTATAATAAACATATATTTTCAAAATTTTAAAATTATAAAAGATATCTAAAGAATATATAGTAATAAAATATTTATATATATTACCATATATTATAAGTGGGAATGACCATGAACAGTTATATTTGGTCGTCGTATTTTTGGACCATTTTTTATTTAATTTTTCTCCCCCCAAGCCCTTCAAACGACGTCGTTTCACAAAGTCACGTGTGCTCACCTAATTGTGCTTCTCTTCTCCCCCCAAATCCTTCAAACGACGTCGTTTCACACCGAAAATTAAATTCCCAACCAGAAGTCACGTGTGCTCACCTAATTGTGATTCTCTCTCTCTCTCTCTCTCCCTGCATGTGCATATTCCTTTCTCTATAAAAGTGACCATCTCTTAGTCCATTCTATCTTCCAAGAGTTTACCAAGGTTGTGAAAGGAATATTCTCCCTTATTTTCTTGTTTCTTCTCCTCTTGCTGTTTTTTGAATTTTTTTGCTTTTTTTGGTTGATAGATATTCGTCTAATTTCCAAAAGCTTCAAAAGGTTCTGCAACAAGGGATCTTTTTTCTTCCAAGGGTTGTAAAGGTTTGTTACTTTCTTTTTATTTTTTATCTCTCTTTATGCATGCATGGGCTTGGCAAAAAAAAAAAAAAAAAACATAAAATGTAACATCAAGCTTTTACGCATCAGAAGCAATTCATACCTCCCAAATTTTCATGGCTGCCTTCACATCTTCCCAACATATAGAATAACAAAATTAAAGAGAAAAGAAAACCATAAATGATTTGCATACGTGATCTGGGCATTTGGAAATGATATTGCATTATATGCTAATGAATTACTTTTGGCATCTGGAAATGATATTGCATTATATGCTAAGTGGGAATGGCCATGAACAGTTATATTTGGTCATCGTATTTTTGGGCCATTTTTTATTTAATTTTTCTCCCCCCAAGCCCTTCAAACGAGAAGTCACGTGTGCTCACTTGATTGTGCTTCTCTCTCTCTCTCTCTCTCTCTCTCTCTCTCTCTCTCTCTCTCCCTGCATGTGCATATTCCTTAAACGACGTCGTATTGTGTCTTCGGGAACCGTCTTCAACTGTCCTCAAAGACAAATGCCCAAATTATTTTATGGTGTAAACAAATGCCCCCCTAATATACATGAACGTTTCGAGTTCATGTGTATTAAAAGACACATGTGTATTAAAACGCTAAACGGACCAAACGAAGGCCTAAAACGATGGAATTTGAGGTCGATCAGTTACCTTAAAACAATCCTAGCCATTCGATTGGATTCGCCTTGAAAAGAGCTTCGATTTGGTATCTTGTGGGCCCAGTAACTCCAAACGGATCAAAAGTTACAGCTGTTTGAAGTCACACCGTCAATTTTTCGTTTATTTTTCACTTTTCTTCCTTCAAAATTTTCCAGAAATGCATCGATTTCTTGTTCGAATTCACTTCCCCTTCTCGAAACTTTCATCTTCGAGCATGCTTTACTTCGAGCATGTAAATTTTTAATTTTGAGCATGATCACCTTTGAGCCTGTAGATTTCGAGCACATAGGTTTTCGAACATATGGTGTTTCGAGTATACTCATTTTGAGCAACAGTATTTTGGGTATGCCTCATTTCAAGCACATAATATTTCGAGTGTGCCTTATCTCGAGCACATAGTATCTCGAGCATGCAAGTTTCGTTGGCTCATCCTGCTCCTCCTGCATATGGTACTTGAATATTATTCGGGAACATGGGAATTCCGACTTTTCCAAAAAATGCATCGGCTTCCTGTTCCTTGAGGTCGAAATGGTGGACACCCTCGAAATCGAATCTGGGCCCCTTTTTTTGAACATTCAATTCAGGGTACTCAAATTGGAGAAATCATTGAACCCGTGGATGAAACTCTAGAACTCAGGTCCTTCGAATGAAGCTGCAACTCTCGAGGTATCTTTATCAGAGTCGGAATCTCTTGAGGTCGAAACGGTGAACACCCTCGAAATCAAAACTGGGCCCCTTTTCGAACCTTCAATTCGAGCATCTCTTAGCCATCTTCTTTGATTTGCCTTTCGAGTAAACAGAGATCGCTGAGAAAATCGCAAAAAAAATCTTTCTTTCATTTTCTCGATTACCCCTTCAATTAAGATTCGGTTAATGGCAAATCCCCGAATTCTTGCCCTTCAAAACCTGTTCCATTTCGTTTCTCGAGCCCTGGAGCACATATCTTGGATTGCGAGGATGCCCACGATTTGTATCAAATAATCATGGATTTCGAAATACTTTACCGAATGTTTGAAACTGTCGATAAATACCAATATAAAAACATAATTTAAAACACTAAGATTGACCCATTTCGATTTGTACAAATTTCTTCATAACTCTTTCAGATGAGTCTTCAATTTTCCTGGCATTTACCTATTGTTTCTTCGAAAATCAGGCCCATATATCCTTTCGATGGCCATTTCCACTTCATTTTGTAGAGGATCTTGAATTTGCGGTCCAAAATTTCCTCCTACGTAGTTATTAGGCACGTACTGCCCCCCAGCATATGGGAACTGCAAATTGTTATTCACGAAAGGGAAATTTTGGTTTGCCTGATAATTGGGCAGACCTTGATTTCCTATGTTAAAGGGTGCATTCGAAGATCCTATATATGGTTGACTTTGAGACGCACCCTGCGTCCCATTGTAATATCCTTGAGTATAACCAATATTTGGTTCAGGATTTCCAAGATTAACATTAGGTGGGTATCCAGCGGGCAACTGTTCCGAACCATTCGGTTGTACGGAGACATTTGGCCTTGCTAGCTGAGGAATAAACTAAGTTGTATAGGCATTCACCTGACTCACACGTGGATGCCCCCCAACATTTTTTAGATTCGAGTAGTGCTGCTCCTTGAGTGGAACTTGACTCGAAGGAAGAGGAACTTGATTCGAGCACTGGCCAGTCTCGAATCTTTCCTCTCGAGTTCGCGCATCTCGAGGATACCCGAGGGGAACTTCATTAGGACTAACTGTCCTGGTTCGAACCCTAGGTTCTATTGATATTAATTGAGATACTTTTCTACTAGAGTGTTATGCCTGCTAATTAGGTATCGTATTCGAAAAGACATCACATGTTTGATTAAAGATTTCTCCTAATTCTGTGATTACTCGAGTAACCTCCCGAGCCAGTCCATCTCGAGCGTTCACTGCAATGTCTTGCACAATTGCAGTGAATATTCAGTCCGACTCTTACGCTAACGCTCGGTACTGATCATCGAATTCTCTTCTTTGATCTTCGCGAGCACCCGCTAGGATCTGTTTCATAACTCGGACAAATTGTCCGTACATTTTGTCCGCTCTGACTTTATGTTTCGTAACTAGTTGAGTATCACAGTCGTCAACCAAATCGTCTCTGAGTGAATCCTCAGACATTATACAAGAATTTTATTTCTAAAAATTCTAAAATGTCAGTTTTCAAAACCGACTCCCACTGTGGTCGCCAAAACTTGTTTCGTTTAAAAAAAAACAAACTAGATTAGGGTGGATCCAACTGCGCGTTCCGAGCCCCGCGATAATTCTCCACTTAGAATTATCTCTCAACCCCCGCGTTCGAGTTCGATACGCTAAACTGTGGTTTAGACTTTAACACTTCGGCGTGTTGTTTAAAATGGTTATTCGGACCGCAATCGATGAAAATATTTATCGTCTTCGAATGAAACAATAATACAGTGAAGGAAAAATTCAAGTCCAGATAAAAATTATCTCTCAGATACTTAAATCTGACAAAAAGATAATCTTATCCCTACGTGAGAATCTCTCGATCGAATGTATTATTTCTCACCCCTTGCGTTCGATTCACTAAACGGTGGTTCGAGTTATTGTCTTCGAATGAAACAATAATACAGTGAAGGAAAGATTCAAGTCCAGATAAAAACTATCTCTCAGATACTTAAATCTGACAAAAAGATAATGTTATACGTACGTGAGAATCTTTATTTTTTCATACTTTAATGTTTTCGAATTCAAAAGGGACGATTGAAAACTCAAGTCCAGTGCATAAACTATCTATTCGATACTTAAATCTGAATAAACGACAATTTATACCTCCATGAAAGTTTTCAATTCTGAAAAATTACAAACAAGTGAATGCCGATACAAGCCTTGAAGGCAAATGTCATCGAGTCTACACTACAACTACTCCTAAGTTATGCTATGATCTACTCCTACATTACGTTAGAAACTACTCCTAAGAGAACGAAAATATAGAAGTCTGATGATCTTGTGGTCTCTTCTTCAATATATATATATAACATGACTATAGTTGGCGGGTCCTATTGAAGTCAGACCGGTTGTCGTGGCATATATATTGTATGCCTATATTTATGGCAAGTCTTGTCAAGACAATATGGTTGGTGAGTACAGTATGCATGTTATATAGTATATGTATATTTATGGATGTATATATGTATATATATATATATATCTTTATATACTTCAAGCCTATATTTATGGCAAGTCGTGTCAAATGAATATGGTTGGTGTGCATGTTATATAGCATACGTAACCTATATTTACGGCAAATCTTGTTAAATGAATATGGTTGGTGGGGTGCATCTAATAAATATGGATGTTATGTATATATATATATATTATATATGTATATATATATGTATGTATATATAGGGATATCTCTCTCTTGTTTATTATATCTTTGACAAGTCTTATCAAATAATATGGTTGGTGGACCCCCATATTTTTTATTTGTATGAGTAGTTTGTTTAGTGTATCAAAGTTTTATTCATACAAATAATTCGACGGCCTCTTTTTTTTTTTTTTACTAAAATCTTGTGCGATTTGAATTTTAGCTCACTTATATTCGACAACTACAATAATTCATGTTGCTACTATATTTTCTTGGCTGCGTAATTTATACCTGAGAGAGATAATTTAGTTTAAATATATGAGAGGACATTTGAAATTGATTAGTCCTTACATTAAATGAATCCAAAGACCTATGTCGGGAAAAATAGTTAGATTACATGGAGATAACTTGCGGTTTTGGCTATAAGGAAAGAAATATCCGCTGCAAGCAATCACATCCAAGACCATTTGCATAATGGTTGTTTTCTACTTCATCATATATATACATACATATATATATATAAATATAAATATAATCCCTAAAACAAATCTCCAAAAAGTGTAGATCTGTGCGTGGGTACCGAAGATGAAGGGAAAAAAAATTAAATTATTTCATTAAAATTTAAGATAAAATAAAATTATTGACCATATTGTACACTCCTATTTCGTACTATATAAATACAATGCCTAAAACAAATTTTAAAAAAAAGGATAGTTTCAGTGAATATTCCTTACTGTATATATATATATATATATATATATATATATTTCCATATTGATATTTGTGTTTCTTTAATTAGTGATTCCATGATTTATGCTTCAATATAAATGTAATATATATATATATATGTATATATACAATCCCTGATCAACACAAGTGGAATACAATGCAAACACCGTAATATAGCTAGAAAAATAAACCATGTCTTCAACTAAAACATAACTAGGGTTATAATAAGGGGGAACTTCCTAAACAGACACAACCAACAAACAAAAGGAGAGGGTCCCAAACTTCATACTGCTTCAAAAGGTCCTAAACTTCTTACTACTTCAACCTAATAACAAAACACAAAGAACCCATCTACGCATGGTGGCAACATGGTCTTTATTTAACACGGTTCATGATAAAGCTCATAAGGAGAGGGGAGTTTTCGAGACAAGCAATGGAGGTCATCTTGTGCTTCCAAATGCTGAAAAGGCCTTGAAATTCTTCACTCGGGTTTTGGAAAGCTCTGCCCACGTACCCCATGGAAACAAACGCTTTTTGAAAGGTAGAGTAGGGGGCTCCCGGGTCTTGAATGATGAAGAGATCAGGATCATAACCTGTAACAACATGTTGACAGTGCTTTAGAAATCCCCCAATGAGTGATGGATTGCACGTGAGAACAACAACCTTCATGTATGCTTCGTGAGGGTTTGCCCCCGTTTGACGAACGTCGACATGCACGCCATGCATGCTACACGGTGATTCTGGTTTTGTTGCCGGTACCAACTTCACCGTGGTGGCTTCAACCTTTCGACCAACAAGGAACATGGTGAACTGGAAAGTTCTGGGGATGAAACATGGAGATGCTCTTTCACCCTCGAGGAACACACTATTTGGCTCAACCACTGTGCCACCTGAAATTCGGCGTCATGGAAATGAACTAAAGATGTTAGTTATGAACATGGATGTTGACATTAAAATAATGATAATAAATAATATATATATATATATATAGACAGTACACAAATGATTTTGGGGAAGTTTTCGTAGGAAATTAGATGCCACGCTCCAAAAGGCAAATATGCCAAGTTTTGGTTAGAGAAATCCCATTGTTGGGTTTTTGAGTCCATTCACAAGAATAGAAAACAAGAAAAAAAAACGAAAAGATATATATTGTATAATATTTTTCTTTGTCCTTTGGAAGCTTATAAGAGCTTGGCCTTGTGCAAAATTTAGAAGAACTGTTGTTGTTTGATTAATGTGGCTGCTGATTGATTAATTAAATATGTAAAAAAACAAATAACTTTTATGTTCCTCCCTTACACCGTGAAAAGCCAAGAACTGTTTAAACACCGAAAAAAAATATATATATATAGAAACCATAACATAAACGGCTGTTGATTGTGTGTGTAAAAATGAGTCGGGGTATATAAAAATGGCCCAAACATGTCTAAACATCAAAAAAAAAAATTAAGGTTATAAAGTGTGTGTATGTGTGTGTGTGTGTGTATATATATATATATATATTACTATATTTTAGGGGTGTCTCTCTGGTTTTAACACCCAAAAAAGGTGGAGGGTAAAAAGAATTTACTTTGACAACTTGCTCCAGCCATATTGGATATTTTTGGTTAAATATTTCTTGATTTACCTAACAAAGGAAAAGTGAATTCTTAATTTGGCTCAAAACAGTATTTATAGAGGGCAATGTAATGATTGCAAATTTTGCCATTAATTGCTTGTTGTAATTTATTTATTTTTGGTAGGTTGTTGTGTATATATGAATCTAATATGGCTGCTGATTGATTAATTAAATATGTAAAAAAATAAATAACTTTTATGTTCCGCCCTTACACCGTGAAAAGCCAAGAACTGTTTAAACACCGAATATATATATATATATATATATATAGAAACCATAACATAAACGGCTGTTGATTGTGTGTGTAAAAATGAGTCGGGGTATATAAAAATAGCCCAAATATGTCTAAACATCAAAAAAAAATTAAGGTTATAAAGTGTGTGTATGTGTGTGTGTGTATATATATATATATATATATTACTATATTTTAGGGGTGTCTCTCTAGTTTTAACACCCAAAAAAGGTGGAGGGTAAAAAGAATTTACTTTAACAACTTGCTCCAGCCATATTGGATATTTTTGGTTAAATATTTCTTGATTTACCTAACAAAGGAAAAGTGAATTCTTAATTTGGCTCAAAAGAGTATTTATAGAGGGAAATGTAATGATTGCAAATTTTGCCATTAATTGCTTGTTGTAATTTTTTTTTTTTGGGGTAGGTTGTTGTGTATATATGAATCTAATATATATATTAAAAAAAAAGCGAGGTGATCGATATATATATAGAGAGAGACACACATGTATATGTATCCATCTAAAAAATGTAAAATGTAATATATATATATATATGTATCTATATATTTTATATTAATATATCAATAGACTTTATTTTAATAGAGAAATATATAATTAAATTATTTTTACTATAAAACTACAATCGTATTTAAGGAAAATAGTTATATACATGGATAATAGACAATAGTCATAAATTAAACTAAAATTATATATGTTTTAGAAGGTAATATTATTAGTTGTCTTTTGTTTTATAGGAAGGGCATTTTAAAGAAACAATGAACTTTCGATAAATACTAAGAAAAGCCAAAGGGCACGTCCTTTTTGGTATATATATATATATATATTAGATGTTAAATAAAGACCGTTGATCTCTGTATAGATCAATGGTCATTGTTATTCAAATTTATGTTACTCTAATGATCCTTGTTTGTGTTAGAGTAATGATCCTTATAAAGACTAGAAAAGAAAAGATCAATTGCACAAGATATCATTGGATGGTGTACAAAATGCATTAAAGTCCAGCCGAATATTCCTTGATACGCAAACTTAACAAATACGGCCAATAATTTTATTTGCATATATATATATATATATAACATGACTATAGTTGGCGGGTCCTATTGAAGTCAGACCAGTTGTCGTGGAATCTAATACTTATGCATATCATATATTTTATGTGTATAATTATATATATATATATATATATATTGTATGCCTATATTTATGGCAAGTCTTGTCAAATGAATATGGTTGGTGTGCATGTTATATAGTATACGTAATCTATATTTATGGCAAATCTTGTTAAATGAATATGGTTGGTGGGGTGCATCTAATAAATATGGATGTTATGTATATATTATATAGAGATATATAGATATATATAGGGATCTCTCTCTCTTGTTTATTATATCTATGACAAGTCTTATCAAATAATATGGTTGGTGGACCCCCATATTTTTTATTTGTATGTGTAGTTTGTTTAGTGTATCAAATTTTTATTCATACAAATAATTCGACGGCCTTTTTTTTTTTACTAAAATCTTGTGTGATTTGTATTTTAGCTCACTTATATTCGACAACTACAATAATTCATGTTGCTATTATATTTTCGTGGCTGTGTAATTTATACCTGAGAGAGATAATTTAGTTTAAATATATGAGAGGAAATTTGATATTGATTAGTCCTTACATTAAATGAATCCAAAGACCTTGTCTGGAAAAATGGTTAGATTACATGGAGATAACTTGCGGTTTTGGCTATAAGGAAAGGAATATCCGCTGCAAGCAATCACATCCAAGAACATTTGCATAATGGTTGTTTTCCACTTCACCATATATATACATACATATATACAAATCTCCAAAAAGTGTAGATCTGTGCGTGGCTACTGAAGATGAAGGGAAAAAAATTAAATTATTTCATTAAAATTTAAAATAAAATAAAATTATCGACCATATTGCACACTCCTATTTCTTACTATATAAATACAATCCCTAAAACAAATCTTAAAAAAAGGATAGTTTCAATGAATATTTCTTACTCTCTATATATATATATATTTCCATATTGATATTTGTGTTTCTTTAATTAGTGATTCCATGATTTATGCTTCAATATAAATGTAATATATATATATATATATGTATATATACAATCCCTAAAACAAATCTAAAAAAAGGATAGTTTCAGTGGATATTCCTTACTAGATAGATACAATCACTAAAACAAATCTAAAAAAGGGTAGTTTGAGTAATATTTCCATATTGATATTTGTTTTTACTTAATTAATGATTCCATGATTTATGCTTCCATATAATGTATTTCACTTGTACTTCTCCATTTTGTTCCAATGGAGATTAGTTTCGTCTCTTGTTCATCCTATGATGAAAAAGTTAGTTGCTAAATTGAGGGTTCTGATCACATCCATATTTTAATTTGAAATTCGCAAGATATTAAAATTCGAATAAATTTTATATAATTAATCAAAATAAAATACTTTGAAAACACATATTGTCTGAGTAGGTTGGATACTTGGATCAAAACAGGTGGAATACAATGCAATTTTATATGCAAATTTAAAATCCAATTAAGAATTGTTAAAAATGACCTAAATAATGGATCAGATACTCGACTGCCAACAAAGTCTTACAGGATAAAAATACAATTTCTTTCTACAGTCCTACAATATTTATACATGTTCAACTCCATCATAGTGTGAGGTTGTAGGTTGTCATTTCATGTGTCAAAATAAATATATTAATATATTATGGCATCTTACTTTTGGCATACTAAATATGTTGCATGCATATGGTATTGAATATTTTGCTAAGATTTATATAGGATTTGTTAATTGATAAGATTGACTAATTGAGTTTATATTTTTTATATTATAATTTTCAATCATTTACTAATTATTATCAAACAAACCTAAATCATGGATTAGTTAGTAATAATCAGACCAGAAAGAAATCACAAAAAAAAAGGAACTATATTAACAAAAAATCACGCAAAAAACAAAGCAACACAATGCAAAGTAAATTAATTATTCTTTGTAGATTCAAATTGATCATTTAATTTATTTTTTTAAGAAAATTAAATATATCAAACAAATTTTTTTTAAGGCCTTAAATTTTATATCCTATGGTCATATTAAATAAGTACATTGGGTTACTATTGGCTTGGGCATGTTCCTCTTCCTATACCCCATTTAATTTGTTTGGACCATAGAAATTTAGCCAAAAATGGTAAAAAAAATAGAGCCATTGGGTTGAGTTTTGAACCCAAAAGATTACACAATCCATTGGGCCCAAGTATTGGGATGGATTCATTTATTAATTGGACTCTGCTTTGCCAAAATCATTATGTTAAATAATCAATCATCTACTTGTTTAATAAATAAATACAGAAAAAAATATCCTTTAAAAGCAATCTTGCTTAAATATTTAGTATGGGCAATTTTCACTGCGCTTTTGCGCGGTGGTTGCCAGTACCTAGTAAATATATAAGTATGTATACAGATATATATATCTCCGTCACCACCGCTTCGTCGCCGACGAACCGCCGCCGCTGCCGATATGAATCTTCAAATTGCAGATTTGAATCTCAAATCTTCAAAATTTGCAGATTTGAAGTCTTCAAATCTGCAAAATTTGCCGATTTGAAGTCTTCAAATCTGCAAAATTTGCCGATTTGAAGTCTGCAAATTTTGCCGATTTGAAGGCTTCAAATCTGTTATATATATATATATATATATATATATATATTTATATTATAATGATGATGATCATGGTGGTGGTGGTGGTGGTGGTGGTTGCGGCGGCTGCGGTTGCGGCAGCGGTGGTGGTGGATGATGATGATGATGATGATTTGCAGATTTGAAGATTCCTTCAAATCTACAAATATATATATATATATATATATTATACTATATATAAATATTATTAGTATAATATGATGATGATGATGATGATGATTTGAAGGAAGAAATCTTCAAATCTGCAATGATGACGATGAGGATGATGATGATGATGATGATGATGGTGGTGGTGGTGGTGGTGGTGGTTGCGGCGGTGGTGGTGGTTGGGGCGGCAGTGGTGGTGGTTGGTTGTAGAGGTGGCGACGATGATAAGAGGCATTTTTACGTGTTTTTAAGCCCATGGGACTTATGCTATGGATTCATTTATTGACTAAATCATGCCACATTTGCGTTTAATCGTGGTGTTAAGTGATTACAGGTGATAAATGAGAACATACGAAGAAACGAGGCGAAAAACGACGTAATTAAACAAGTTCAGGCCAATTTGCTTCTGTCGTCCACGCCCAATCCAACCACGCCCAGGCGCCGGACAAGATGCAAATAACATCAACATTCTGCTTTGCCTAGGCGCCGTTCTGTCCACGCCTGGGCGCCGTATCTGCATTTGTTTCCACGGTTGCTATTTTCTTATGTAGAGACCGAATTGGTGAAGTTTCCTTCTACAAAGTTGTGACCTATGTGTTAGCTTCAAATGAGGGCTTGAATCATCCAAATCGGAGTTTTGTGGAGAGGTGAAGGAAATACAATTACTGCGCCAGCGGCAAATACTCCCAACATTCTTGACGGCGCGAGCGCCATAATTCCCGCGCCTAGGCGTGACCACACCCGGGTTTTGATTCCCTTAAGCCAAAAGTTCATTATTTGAGGGTGGGATGGAATATGATGTTAGCACATTGCTTGAGGGGAAAAAGAATTGTTTATTGCACACCAATCATTTCTTGAGGGGGCATCTTCTTGAGCTTGACCGATCACCTTCACTCTGGACTATTCTTGGAGGAGAGGGGAGAGGTGGAAGCCATCATTCAACTCATTCTTATCATTGTTCTTATCATCATTTTTCATCCATATATATCATATACTTAGTTTTATTGCTTTTATATTCTTAATATTATATATGACAACATTATTCTTTTAAGCCATTGATGATGGGCTAATCTTGTAGAATGCCATGTGATGAATCAATATATGATGATGATGATGATCACCATATGATCTTGCCTAATCTAGTTCGAGAGAATGGATTAGGGTGCAAGAGAATTAACACATCATCAAATGAGGGATTGCCCATAGGTAAAGATTCCCTGGTGTTGTTGATTCGTTCGGGGAGCTCTAGAACGTTAATGCGTGATTTTTGATTAGATTCTCGGATAGACATATTTAGAGAACCGTCAATTAATCATAGGATTATTATGTGCCGAGACATCGGGTAATAGTTAATTTAGGAGTTTCCACCAAAGCAATAGGAGTCTAATAATTCGAAGAGTAGCTCATATATATCGACGAGTGGATTTGGTCATAGCATGTGCCTTAGTCTTTTTTTAACCAATTCGTGAGGTTTAATTCATAGCTTGTTCCCTCCTTTGATCTTTCGTTTACTTAATTGTTTTTCTCTTGCTTTACTTTAATTGTCTTTACCTTCATTAAAATCATAAACTAGAATTCAAGTCTCCGTGGTTCGACAACCCGGACTTTTAGTCCACTTTTATTACTACACACGACTAGTGCACTTGCTACCAAGCACGTTAAGTATTAGCGTGTCAGACGACTTCGGAGTTTGGCGGTGGAGGAGCAAGAAGTTCGGAGGTGGATATGGTGTAAAATGATGTTGAAGATGGTGGAATTGTATTAAGGTTAGGTTTTGGTGTTGGGGAAGAAGATAAAGAAAGAAAAAATAATAAATAAAATAGAAAATAGTTAAAATATTAGATTAATAAAATAAGAAATAAAATAAAAATTATATTTTGTAAATATCTAAAAAGAACAAGGGTATTATAGACTTTTAATAAAATTTTATAAGCAAAAATACCAGAGGGAGGGGGTAAACATATTTTAAAAATTACAAGGAGGTTTCTAGTTAATTTTTTTTATCACAAGGGGGTTGGGTGTAATTTACCCAATTTTGAAAAGAGTAGACGATAAGACGAATTAGATTATTTGGTATATTTATGTCCAAATAAGGAAAATCAATCTTGTATGTAAGTTAATATGAGATTTCTAAATATCATATACGAATACTAAAAATGAGTCACAACGTTGCTTTTTTTCTTTTTATGATTAAAATTTAAAATAAATGATAATGTTCATGTCATCTATTATTTAGTCTGATATTCAAAATTCATTTCAAGATTCATATTCATTGATACATGCCAGAGTAACTGGACACAAACATGTGTTTTGAGTTGTCAGACTCCTAAAATTTGTAGGAAAAACTTCTATGAAATTTAAGTTGAAGTTGATAAAGATTTTAGCCCTCGTAATTAGGCATGTGAAAATTACCTACTTAGGAAATTTCGTGGTGGAATATAAAAAATTGCTTATAGCAATGTAAAATTGTATGTTTCATATATTTTACATTAGATTGTTTTAAATTTAACAAAAATTTGAGAAGTTCAAAAAATTAAAAGCTACTAATACTAACTATAGATAGTATCATAGTATTTAGTTTTTTTTTTCTTCCTCTTTTCCTGTATACATATTTTTTCTAATAGGGCAAAACACATATGACAGACACCCTGTGATATATCAAATTATTCAGAAGCCTCACCGTCAAAATATTTTAGGGAAAATTACTAAAAATTCCTTAAAGTAAACTTATATATCCAAAGTGTTGTATATATATTTATATATTAGTAATAAAATTCTTGTCCCACATTCAGTCTCACATGCATGCATTTATCTCACACTGGTTGTTCAAGGTTCATTGGAGCTCAACTTACACTATAAATATGTGTAGTGTTGGAGCTTTAAAGACAAGTTCATTGGGAGCTCCACTACTTTATGGTTGGGCAACTATAGTAGTATATATCTAGTCTTTGTTTTATATATATATATATATATATATATTATAAGAAAGAAAGAAAGAAAGTAATGAATAAATAAAATATTAATTAAATATTAATATTGAGATCCGAATCGGTTCTTCTTAAATCGAAAGATTGGCTTCCAATTAGTCTATACTGTTTGATCACTTGAGATGGTTAATACACCATTTCGGACCAAGGGAGTACAATTTTGGCCAAAAGGGTATCACCATTTGGTTAGATACCATTTCAATTGAATATGTGCTTTTTGGTGGCATCTTGTGGAAGTCTATAAATACTTTCTTGTCTTGGCCGAAACTGATATATTATTAATCAAATATTTATCTCTTTCTTTCCATATTTTTCGAGTCTTTTATTTTTACTAGGTCGAGTTTTGCTCTTAAGAATTTCGAAGGAGTGTAGCCTTGCGAAATTACGTTAATAGGCTTTGTATCCTAGAGGTGTATTTCTTGAGACCATCTACATCATAGTGGGAGAAATATATACCTTATAGCATCTTTAAAGGTGTGCCTGACCTATTGTTTTCATAAGAATTGTTCCATACCCACATTTTATACAATAATTTTAAGGTACATATTTTTTTATAATGGAATCGGTTCTTGTGAAAACACAATTGCATGACGGAGACAAACTCAAACGTCTCAATGAGTTGAATTACAAACGTTGGAGTCTCAAGCTTGAATACCTACTGACGATTGCTAAGGTGTTCTATGTTCTGTCGGAACCATGACCAACCGAGGCTTCAAGTTCCGGTCCAAGTACCGACCAAGTTCTGGTTCTGCTCCAAGTACAGGTCCAAGTCCTGGTTCTGCTCCGAGTACCGAAACAAATTCCGATGGTAGTTCCGCTCCTGCTACTAGTACTGAACCAAATTCTAGTGGAAGTTCAGCCCCCGCTACCAATGTTGCTGTTGCACAAAAGAGGAAGCAGAAACAAAAGTGAAGAAGTGGAAGGATGACGACTTCATTTGCCGCTATACTATCCTCCAGTCGTCAACAACACTTTGTTCAACGTGTTTCACATTCACAAAACAGCCGCAGAACTTTGGAATGCTATTAAACGAAGGTTAAGTAAATGAAGATGCTGGAAATAAGTCTTTTTTGGTTTACAAGTATGTGGAATACAAGATGGTTGATTCTAAACCTGTTATAGATCAAGCTAATGAACTTAATGACATTGCAACGGAGTGTGCCGATAAGGGTGAACCCATCACCAAAACTTTTCAAGTTTCTACCATCATTGAGAAACTTTCACCTTCACGGAAGGATTATCAAAAGAAGTTAAAATACAAGAAGAAGTCTATCACTGTAGATGAACTTCTTCAAGGCATCCAAATTGAGACCGAAAGTCTTAAAAGGGATGGTTCAACTATGGAGAAAAGTGATGGTATAAACTACTTAGAAGGGAAAAGTGGTCCTGGAACTTCCAAGGGAAACCATGGAAAGTTCCATAAAAGGAAGAACTTTTATTCTAAGAGGAATGATGGGAATGGAAAAAGAAGAAGAAGATTTCTTGCTAAGTTTGTGGTAAACCGGGACATTTTGCTAAAGAATGTTGTTATCGCAAAGTTTTAAAGAAAGAGAATGAGACAAACAAGATTATAGATGATCTTGTTGGTATACTTACCGAAGTTTATCTTGTTTGTCAAGCCGACACCGATTGGTGGGTGGATTCGGGTGCAACATGTCATGTTACTTCAAATCGGAACTTGTTCAAGACATATGAAGAATTGGACGAGGTTAAAACTGTCTGCATAGGAGATTCTTCAACTGGTGTGGTTTTGGGCAAAGGAACGGTGGAACTTCCGCTCACTTTCGAGAAGACATTAACTTTGAAAGATGTTTATCATATTCATTCTATAAGGAAAAATTTTGTATCGGTCCCTAAGTTGAACTTTAATGGCTTTTGGATCTCAACAAGTGATTATTACTAAGAAAGAATCATTTGTTGGGAAAGGCTACAGTAAAGACAATATGTACTTGTTGAGTATCAATAAAACTATTTCTAGTTCTTCTTACTTTTATGGTTCAAATTTTAATTATGTAATTGAGCATGACAAGAATGATTTTTGGAATCATAGGTAGGGCATATTGGTTTAAATGCTATGTTTCGCATGATTAGTTGTGAATTAATTCCAAGAAATTCATCAAGTTTTTCTATAAATAATTGTGAATGTTGTGCACAATCTAAGTTATACTACAAGAAAAATGGCTTTTTGAGAAAGGCTTTGAGGGATGCAAAAATCAATTTGCTGCTGCTGGTTATCCTCCAACTGGAAGTGATATCTCTTTCCTTGATGTCGATACTGCGATGGATGTTGTTCTTCTAAAATCTCCTACCCTAGCAACTGAAAATGTTCCAGGTAAAATTCCTCCTGCTACTTTGGAAGTGAATCTGATCCCAGAACAGGTAGCAGACCATCCAGCTGACCCGTCTGCTGACAACCTTGCTGGGACAGCGGAGAAGGTTGCAGAAAATGCAGCTAATGTGGAGTAGTTTTTATTTTGAGAAACAAGTATTGTATTTTGGCTAGGCTGGGTTATAGCCTTTGGACAATATCTTTCTTTTGCTATTTTTGTGCTATTTGCCCTTCGAGGCACGTAATGCTTCGGAGATGCTTATATTTTTAATTGCTATGAATGGTCTAAGTTTGATTATATTCTATCTATTTGTGTTTGTTGAAACTGCATGTATGTTTTGATGCTAACTAGGATGAATGCTTGTGAGGGTATACAATAAACATGAACTGACATATGATGCGATGAGGATATTTAGCATTGAATTGAGCACATAATTCTGATAGATTTCAGCTAGCTGAGTAGCAAGATAATTTGGAACATGCTTGTAGCATATTGAAAGAGTATGCATATGTTCGTGCATATACATAGGAATATAGCAAGAGATTGCACATATTTAAAGATATATCAGCCTTTTGACTCCCATGAATTCGTCACTCCATACCACTTTCTTCCATGGGTTCGCACCTGGCCAGTATGCTACCGGGGGTTTTCCTTACTTATTTCTGTCTTTTTCTCCTGAATTTTGCCCCCTTCTGCTACCATGGAGTACGATTGGACATGTATGTCTCACCCCATCCTGGGGATCAACCAAGAGGCTGTCCCCCCAACCTTATTTCTTCTAACCATCCTTATTTCTTATAGTTTGAGAAGTAGACTGAGAAGTCTCCAACCTTATTTCTTCTTTGACCATCCTTATTTCTTTTTTTGAAGTGGGTCCAAATAGATCCGCAGCTGACTTTCCCCTGACTGGACGAATCCAGGTTACCCATCCAATTTTCCTAGTCACCGTCTACTTCATGCCACCAACACCCCCTTATATTCGATATGTGTGAGAGTGCAAATATTTATACAATCAAACATATTCTATAAAGATGCATTGTATATGACATGCATTCTATGAAACAAAGCATTCTCGAAAAATAATATTAAAATAGGATAAAAATAAGCATAATATTACTTAGCTTATGTTGCATTTTCGAACTCTGCAGAATAGGCTCACATTCTTCCTGGAATTTGTAGCTCCGCAGAGCAACATTTAGCTCTGAGAAACAGCATGGGTTGCTTCTCACCCTAGAATCCTTCTCTCAACCAAGCTGTATGGGTTGTTTCTTGCCTTGGAAACTTCATCTTTCTGAAGAATCATAGGTTGCTATCCCTCTGGAATCTTCCAAAATTCTTAGAGCCAGATCAGCTCTATGAACCAGCAAGGGCGGTTCAACACCTTTAAAATTTCCTTATTTTCCTCCTGCAGAGCAAGATCGGTTAAGCAAACAGGCATGAGGGACTACTCGCCCTGGAATCTTCTTGACTTTTCTCTTGAAGAGCTAGATCAGCTCTACGAACCAGCAAGGGCGGTTCCTCGCCCTCGAAACTTCCTTATTTCCTTCATGCAAAGCAAGATCGGCTGTGCAAACCGGCATGGGCGACTATTCGCTCTGGAATCTTTCTGAGTTTTCCAGATCTTCCTAATCCTCTTCCTGAAGCTCTTCTTCTTCCTCGACTTGGATACCAAGCTGTCCCTTTTCCTCTGAAAGAGGATCCATTATTGTTGTGATTCTCTGGTGGATTATTGTTTATTACAAACTCTTTTAGGCCTCTAGTATTAACTAAACGTTCCAGCTCCAGAGCTAGTGCTCTACAATCATCTGTGTGGTGACCAGTTTCCCTGTGGTATCGATGATAAGGTCTATTTGAAATATTTTGAGAGTCATTTTCTGCACTAGCTAGCCATCGTACTAGCCTTTATTTTTCACCTCCATCAGTTGTTGCGTTAAACTCCTTGTTGCGGGAAAGGGAGGTCAAAATGATCCTCGATCTCCGGTCACGGGTCCTTGAGAATGTCATCTCCTCGATCCACACTGCTTAAGATTTTCCTGATTTTCTCTTTCCTTCCTTTCCTTTTCTATTTCAGCTCTCCTCGTCAATTGAGCATACTCCATGTTAACATATTTTTTTGCTCGGCTAAGTAACTCATCGAAATTTCCAGCTGGTTTTTTAGTTAAGGACTTAAACAAATCTCCCTCACGCAAGCCCTACGTGAATGCACTTGTTTTTAGATTGGCAGTAGCCGATGGCACTTCCAGAGTAGCAGCATTAAATCTTTTCACGTAAGATCTTAAAGTTTCGTCGCCTTTTTGCTTTATGTTAAAGATGCTAAGTGGGGTTTGCCCATGCCTTTTGCTGCTAGCAAATTGGTGGAGAAATTTTGTGCTAAACTCCAGGAATGACCCAATAGATCCTTCAAGTAGCTGATTAAACCATAACTGGGCTGACTTAGTCAGCGTTGTTAGGAACACCTGACATTTGATGGCATCCGAGTATCTGTGCAACAAAGCGTAATTCCTGAAAGTATACACGTGATCCTCGGGGTCTGATCTACCATCGTAGGTCATCATAGAGTAAAGTTTGAAATCTCGTGGCAACTCCTCTTGCATTATGAAATTAGTAAATGGGATCCCTCGATCCACACACACTTTTCCTCAAGCTATTTTCTTCTCTATTTCCTCCATCCTTCTTGTCATGAGATCACATTGGTTTGTTATTTCCTTTGTTTTCACGCGTCCTCCTGGATTTTCTCCTGAAGAAAGGATTGATTTATAGCTGTTAGTCTCCTCATCGAGGTCCTTTTTTCCTTCCTGTCTTGGGTGATGGCCCCAATTTTTCATATCATATTTTTTCTCCTGCCTAGGAGGTAGCATTTCTCCCTGGAGTTTCTCCTGATGTGCCATATTGGGCAGGGTCCTGCTTTCCTGGATTTTCTCCTCATGAAATTCAGTGCGTTGCATCTGGCGACCTTCCTAGGCATGATATTTTCTAGGGGGTTCCTCCTCTCCACGTATGTTCATCTGTTCAGCAAATTCCATCCTCCCATGCTCATTTTTCAGGGCCATTTTCAGGAGTGAACTCCAGATCGATGTGAGTATTAGCATTTCCGGGTACTTGCTGTACCGGACTTCCTTTCATCCTACCCGGACCATGCGGATCCGGGCTTTTCTTTGCAGCCTGGACGACTGCCTGAATTAGTTCCTGCAATTGTTCCTTAGTTAGGTGATAAGATGGCTCAATCTGCAGGGAGTTTTCCATCCCTACAGCTTGCGCTCCAAGTGAGGGAAAAATTTCATTTTCATCAATCAAGACTCCACCCCAACGTGCTATGGGGGTCTCCTGTAATTCGCCCATCAAACGTCTAGCCAAGATTGCTTGGGTTTCAAGAACATTGTTACCTCCATTCGCCGGGAGTAACGCCTCCTTTTTTTCGTGTAACCTCCATGGTTTCGTCCATTTCTTTGATGTGTTGACCTTCCATCAAGCTTGTGAAAGAAAAGAAAATTGCGAAAAAAATAATAAGATGTTACCTCACGCCTTGAAGCTCAATTTCCCACAGACGGCGCCAATTGATGCACATGGGATTTACACCAATAAATTTATATATTATTATTATCGCGAGAAATTGAGTATAAAAGCAATAAAGTAATAGAGAGTAAAATGCGTAAAATATATAAAGTCGTTTTATTGATCATCAATGTTGAATATTTATACAAGTTAGATGGCTTCTATACAAGTATGGTAAGTTGAATCCTGTTGATTTCCCTCATGCTCTATTTATGGTAGCTGGAGCTATTTTTGGAAGCTTTGGGTGTCCTGAAATCATCCTAAAACGCGTCCAGTCAGGTCCATATTTAGCATGCCGAATCTTCCTGCTTTGGTAACTGTTTGACCGATCTCCTTTGATTGATATTTAATTGGATACTTGATTGGATATTGTCTCTTGATTGATTCCCTTCCTTTTAGGGCTCTCACTTAGGCTCTACTCTTGCTAATTGGATGAGACCAAAATATTAATATATGAGCCGAAATATTGTAATAATTTAAGAAAAAATATATAATATTCTTTGGGCTTATTAGCTTGGCCCAATGGATGATATCTACCCACATCAATAGTCATATAAAAATAAAAATAAAAAATGTTCGCGAGGCGGCTCGTGAATTTACGAACAATTATAAATAAACTTGAGCTCAGCTTGCAAAAAAGTTCGAACTTGAAATCAACATGAGCTCCAATCGAGCATCTTGTCATGCTCACGAGCCAACTCGACTCACCATACACTGTACTAAAGCTAAATTAATGTGGAATAGAAAAACTGACGTTGGTATGTACTTGAAAGGTTAGAGAATTACTCGTAAGCAACAACATAAGATTTGTTTATTATTTTTTCCTAAGTCTTACTAATTAATTAGTTGACTAGATGATGCTAAGTCAAAATAGAATAGTTATCAAGAAACGAATTTAAGAAGGCTTATGTTAGTAGGATTACTAGTTTGGTCAGTGGCGAATCTAGAATTTTTGTTCAGTGGGGGCACCAGGAATTTTATCGGGAGGGCGAGATTGTTGTGATTTAGCTATACAATGTTAAGGGGGTGCTCCCCGCAGTACGGTACGCTATATTTATAAGAGAAAATATAATAAGGAATTAGGTTTAATTACAACTTTTGACATAATTTATACTCTTTTACCTCTTTTGTTATAGTCAGAATTTTGGGTTTGGGGGGGAGGGGGTGAACTCAAAGTAAAGGGAGAAAACGTGATATTTTTTTATCTTTAGGGGGGGGGGGGGCAAAATTCAAATATAAAAAATTTTGTAAGGTAAAAAAATGATTTTTCAAAATTGAGGGGGGGTTTAAACCATGCACGTATGTGGTACGCTTACTACAATTAGGGATTTTCTTCTCTCCATTATCATATGTTTCGATAATTTAGAATCTTCGACCCTCAAAATTTCACAAATGCTCATCTCAAAAAATCTGGTGTCAAAACGAAAATGGATTCTAAAGTCGTTGCTTTACGACTTAAATGTGTGGAGAAATCGCCGTGTGGAAGTTTCTCGCGAAGCATGAAAATCTTGGGGAAAGGAGCATTCAAGACAGTTTACAAAGGATTTGATCGCGCTAACAAAATATGGATCGCCTGGAATCAAATATGCATCGACGATAAAAACTTAAAATCCCCGACAAGCCAAGAATCATTATGTTCAGAAGCTATTATACTAAAGTCGGTTAATCACACAAATATCATGAAGTTCTACAGCTAGTGGGTGGATGATTGGAACAAGAAAGTGAACATCATTACCGAGTTGTTCACTTCGGGGAGTTTAAGGCAGTACATGAAGAAATTAGGTTTTCTCTAGGAAAAGTTAAGTAAGAAAAGGTGATTGAAATTATAGAAAAGTGCTTATTGCCAGCTTATTTGAGGCCATCCGCTATCTAGTTTTTGAATGATCCATTTTTCTGCAAGGAAATTGAAATATTTGAGATTTCTTCATTAGTTCATCTATAATATGGATGAAGCAGATACAACTCCGGACTTCTAGGTTAGAAGTAGCATTTGATTCATTTGTGGATAGCTTAATCAATATTGATGATGAGAGTCACTTTGGGAATGATGATTATTAGATGGAGGCTTTTTTTTTGCGAATGCTTATATTTTACGAAGCTCTCAATTCTTTGATGGTTTACAAATGAATCCGAACATTTATTTATGCTACTCCATCTCCTAATGACAATGGTGATTATCTCAATCTAATGGTTAAAATTAATCTATCTAGATAGTTCTACCTAAATATCTACAAAGAAGCTTCTACGCATCTCTTGCACTTTCTAGGAAACTGACAATGAACCTTTAAAGATTGGACGGCCTAGAAAATCCTGAAGGAGAACTAGGCAATCGTTTTCTTCGCGTGCAACCCCTTATTCTTCAGCCTTTCCTAAAGTCGGGAGGTAGTTCGACCAGTGAATTCATTCCATGATGAGCAACGCTAGTAACTAACCTACTCAGTGGTTGACACAAAGATCTACCCACAAAATTGTCCAAATTTTGAAGAATGTGAGAATATTCCAATATCCAAGTGATCCAAATATTCTCTCAGGCATGTTTCTCAGTTTTACATTTTTTGATTTTCGCTTGAACAATTAACGGGAAATATCTGAAATTTAAAATTCTTAATAAAATAACAGAATCAACTTACTCTAATATGAAATGCCTATACTAAATTATCCTTGTTATAATATAGACTTGACAATAGTTTGTAAACAGATAGCTACACCTCAAGGACCCCTTTGAGAAGAAAGGCCCGAAAAAAATTATAAGGATCTTTTTATGCGAAATGACCTCCCCGAGGTCATGTTAGTCAAACTGATTGTAATGCAACAAAAGGGAGATGAATCCTACAAACAGTTTTGAGGAGATGTGCTCGTATCACAACCAAGAAGTATGAACCTGGCAAAGACTAACACAGTACTGGAAAGACAGAGATCGAGAGACCTCGATGTGGTTGAATCCGATAAAGACTACCACATTACTGAATAGTTAGTGATCGAGAGACAGCATAGAGATCGTATACATTGTATTGCTCTAAAGTTGAGCCAGGTCATCTCCAGCGTCAACCTATAAATAAAGATGGAGATCAAGATGGAAGGCATGCCAAAATACACACTCAAATTCAATACAAGAAAGTTATCTATTGAATGGGATAAAAGCATATAGTTCATGATTTAATATGTAGGAAGAACAAATATAATGATATGAATCATCTCAATGTTAAATATGATATATATTAGGATTATGATATCTTTATATATTCCATGTTTATCTTTTCCTTTCTCACAACCTTAGGGTTTACTTGTATTCTCTTTCTCTTTTAACTATATATACGTTACTTAGTAATACAAGCTAAGATGTCCTATGGAGTTTTACAATTCTAACATGGAATCAGAGATCGGGCAAACGAACCTTCTGTTTCGTCTTCCGCCCTCACGTCACATATAGCCTCCAACATGGCCACCCCCCCGTCCAGCATCTCTCTCTTCCATCTATGTCGCTCCTTGTCCGACGACATCACCGCCTCTATTTTTTCTGTTTCTGTTTCTCTTTTTCTTCTCCATCTCCCGATTCCACGTCTGTCTCTCCTTTCGCTCACCCTCCTTTTTCTTATCTGCAAAATAATACTCTATCTCACATGCCAAAAATGGCTGCCATACAAGAGTTAATGGCTTTTCCTCAATGTTGAACATGATTCATATGCCAATCCAGTGCACTCCTATCCTTCTCTCTCACACAACTTTGCTGACAATGGTTTTTCCTCAACGTGGAACATGATTCAACATCTTTTGAATCTTCCCTTTCTTACCAATCTTTGCAACAAAAACATCAGTTGTCCCATCTCTCTTTCTCTTGGTCGCCATCGCCAGCCCTCTTCTCGTAGGCGGTGTCAATTCATATGCTGCCGTTATCCCTTCTTATGATGACATTGTCATTGATTTGGGGCAGAAGCCCATTCTCGCGTCACCTACCCCAAATTACTCTTTTTTCAATCTAGCTCCAACCAAAATCCTGTATTACAAATCAGCCCCCATATTTCTTCTACTTCTCAATACATACATCCTCAAATCTCTATGCAGCCTTAATACACGCTGTCATCTCGTCTCCCTCATCTTCCGCTGCCCACCGACCCCTCTCTTTCATGGTGTCATTTTACCCAAACTAAAATGGTTGTCCGGTCCAAATTACAAGAGATTTTCTACACCAAAGGACTCTAGGATCTCACTGTTCGAGAATCTCCCGCTTCGACTGCAGGGAGTGTTAAATGATTACACATTGACTATGAATTATGTCTTGCAATCCCTCTTTAATTTCTTGAAGAATTCCTTTGATTGTGTTATGCGATTCCAACACATATTATGAGTAAAATTTCTAGCAAAACTCATCTGATTATGAATAATGCAATTTTAGCACTTTTATTATGAGTTGAATTTCCTGATGAACTTATTGAATATTATTATGTGTGTCGAACCATCTTATCATTGTTGGGTTTTTCGTGAACTCATTCCTATCTTCGGTTGGATTTGTTAAAGTTTGTAAAAGATCTCGAGATCGATTTGGCTCGGGACGAACTAAAATTGTGGCTAAGTTATCTTTCTTAAGTATATCCTATTACGGAAACTATTTTAGATATTTTAGATTAAGGTTTTTCTTGAAGATGTTCTCAAGTATTGGGATTTCCCTTGTATATATTCTGAGGATTTCCGCTTGGATACTTCGAATTGGACATTTGAGTTGAAACAACTCATATTTCACACTCATATAGCTCATTTATTTTGAGCAAAAATCAATAGATATTCAACACAATCAATCGGCAGGAAATTGAAGCAAGAGTATTTTTATAAGCAGTAAAGTGAATGATAATATACGACTGAGACTAAAATTGCAAAAAAAAAAAAAAAAAAAAAAAATGTGTCTGATGGACTATATTTGCTACTTTGAAAATAATGGTCGAGAAAATGCAAAATTAGTCCTATAATTATAGGAGTCTGACAAATGTAGTCCCGTATTTTGTGTTAGTGGCAATTAAGGTCCTGTATCTCTTAGTGTTGCACAATTTCTTTGGTTGTTTTTAGAGAAGGGCTTAAAGTGCAACAATAAGCATTTTATTATAAACTTCTTGAAGTCAGTCAATAAAATCAGAATTTAAAAGTACCAATATTTCTACACTACAATTTAAATTTTTAAGCAATTTATTGAATTTATCGGGATACTTTTTTTTTTTTTTTTTGCGCTAATTATCTAGATTTATTTATAGTCGAGAATTGTACATCTCATACCAGACTAGTATCGAAAAGATCATGTTCGAAAGAAATTCGTTGGTGACATTACCAGCCTTCATGGTTTGAGATGGATGTTTTTTAACTCATAAAATTCTCGACTTTGCTCAATCTTCATTTGTTATGTAAAAGGAATAAGTTAGATAATAACCCCCATCTTCGAGTAATTTTAAGTTCAAAGTTCGTATATTAAGCTTACTCCCAGTACCAAAAAAAAAAAAAAACGGGTATATTAATTATTAAGCTTACTCCCAACTACAATTCGTCTATACAAGCTTGTGCGTAAAACTATAATAAATGGGGAATGAACAATTCTTCCAAATTCTAGTATATTCACAATCATTGATATAACATAAATTTTTATGGGCCTTATTACATTATACCTCGGGTCTCCTGTAACGAGAGAGCCAAGGATTCCAAGCCGAACAAACCATAACATTGCACATGTTGTACAGCAAACATTTATAAGTGACCAAACATAGGATATAAAAAAACAGGGCTAATATCAACCATAGAATTAATTAACCCTCAGCAGTACATGAAAGGTTTTGTTAAAAAGCTCATTTGGGTTTAAAAATGTTTTTCTCTTTCAAGCTCTCAACAGTTTCCTTGATTCCTTCTTCAAGAGGAGTGAATTCTACACCTATAGATTTTGCTCTTTCTTTTGAGACTTGAAACTTGGGCATAAATGGCTTGTCATCCGCACACCTGTACACGAAGTTAGATCCTCCCGTAATTAAATTAATAAGTCGAAAATAACACCAGTATGCAGATTAATCAAAGTCGCCATTAATATGGAATAATCATACGCACACCCATCACTTATTTGGTAATTACCATGAGCCGATGAGATTTTACAAATTACCAAAACCCCTATGACTCGAAAAACAAGGTTGAAATTGTAATCTACTTTCACTTACATGATCTGAAAATGTAATTTGCTTTCACTTAGAGGTGAAGTTATGATAATTTCTCAAATTTCAGGGTATTTTTTGTAATTAAGGTCTCACGTGGGGTGTTTATGTAATTTACCCTAAATATATAAATTGAAAGTTATTCACCATAAGGATTAAGGGACTTACTTTTCAGGAAGTTGAAGAGTAGGGTACAATTGACGCAATATTTTCACGATATCGGAGTGGTGTGCAACACTCTCCACCATACAATATCTTCCATTGGCAGAAGGATTCTCAAATGCAAATATATGTGCATATGCAACATCTTTAACATTTACCCAACCAAAGGTAGCATTTGGGTATGATTCTGCACCTGCATAGTTCACCATCAAAAGTAGATAATATCAGCAAAAACTTCTTACAATTTTAAAACCCAAAAGTATGTAAAGGGGCTAAGCATTTGATTTAGTACTTTCGACAATATAAGATCGCTACTACGAAATTATAAAGGAAAATTTTTCCATTGAGTCTGCATATAATCAGTAATTTTACTAACTAAGATTTCTAAATAAGGTTCATTCAGCAGTTAATTAAAAGAAATGAGAAAAAAAACAGGGCTCTGGAGAAATGGATCATAACATAAAAACAGATAAAAAGAATCCAAGAAATCATGAAAGCAAAGAAATGTGTACTTGAAACAATATAGAAGGAGAATCGGTTATAGATATGGTGCATGTCTAGAAGACGGAGGGACTAAACTATAAGCACTTACTGCAAGAAATTAACTTACCATTTATCAAGTTCAAAATCGTTGCAGAGCTTGTGTTAAGTGTTGGCCGCAATAATGGACCAATGACCATCGCGGGGTTTATGGTAACCATGTCGATTCCTTTCTCTTTCACAAACTTCCAGGCAGCATCCTCAGCCAATGTCTTAGAAAGCACGTACCATTGCTGGTACAAGCAATATGACAAAAATAGTCAGGAAGAAAATGAAGAAATTAAAATTTACTACTCTTGTTATTTCTTGTCAGATCACTCCTTAATGAGATGTTTGGAGAGAGATTGATAGATATTAAGCTGATTTACTAATCTCCAACAAAACATGGCCTCCACGTGTCCAGGGATTGAGAAACAATTTTAAAACAAAGAAAGGGAAAATCGCAGTATTAGTCCATTGAAATGGATCTGTTGCAATTTTAGCTCCACTGTTTACAAAATTGCCAAATTAGTCACATAGGATAAGAAGTCTTTTTTGTGTTTTGCCTAGTCTCAGCCACTAAAACAGAAGAATGAGAACCGTTAGTTTGGTTACGTTCAAGCTTCTTTTTCATAAATTTCACAGAACCCTTAATGGCATGTGCATGCCAAACGTGAAATTCCATTCATTTTTTAACTGATGGGACCAAAATGGCAAGAAAAAAAAAAAGGAAATCCTATGAGATTATTTTTGGAACTTTGGGAACAATGGGACTAGATTTGCAATACTTTAGACCAATATTGCAATTTTCCCGAATGTTTTCACAGGAAGTTTTATGTAATAAGAGCAGAAGATACGGCTCGTGTACTCCACAGAAGTGAAGATGTCAATTTACAGTTAAAGGAGCTTCTTATAGTTAATATTGGGGTAGATGTTGTAAACAGGAGCAGAAATGTCTTAACATGACTAGATTTCTCGTTGGAGACCAGGAATAGAACAATAACCTGATTTTGTTTGCAAAACTCCAGGTCAGACCACCAAGTCTCATCAACAACCACATCAGGTGTTGGAGGTTTACCATTGAAACCAACTTCAGCCGTTGTAGATGTCACACCAACTGCAGCTATTGAAGATGTCAACACAACTCTTTTAACAGATGGTGTTTTTGCACATGATCCAAGAACATTGAGTGTGCCCTTTAGTGCAGGATCAATCAGTTCTGCCTGAGGGAAGTGAAAGCCCAAGTTTAGAGACAATTACTTGCTAAACACGAGAAAGTCAGCTGATAAGGTTCGATTATTTTTACCAGAAGTGTCGCATATTCAAATAAGCTGGCTAGGAAAGGTTTTAACCTTATACTTAGTTGGACAATATCTTCATCAGTCTCCACATTTAAACTCTTTTTCTCTTTACTTTCCACTCTCACAAAATGATTTTCATAAGATCGAGTGACATCTTATAAATGGAAAAGGAGAAAAGGAAAGGAACCTGTGGATCTGTGACTGAATCGTAAAAAGGAGATGCAGTATGAAAAACACCATCACAGCCATCAACGACTGCATCAAAGGACCCTTCTTCTAGAAGATTTGCTTTTATCAATTGAAGTCTTTCCTTGGCTCCATCAAGTTCAAGTAAGTGCTTCGTCTTCTTTGGATCATCTGCATATTATTATTCACGATCTCGAAGATTAGGAAATTGGATATGATGGTAAATCTTAAAACTTCTAGGCTTGTTATAAATGTAAGAAGAGATGAATATGGTCAATTTATCCTCAACGATCGAAAAATCAAATTTAACAGTACCATCAAATAGTGAGATTATATTTGTAATTTAGTTTTAGATATTATATTTACCGATTAAACAAGTACCACAATTATATTTCTAAATCAAGTATGATTTCTACCCACACAGGAAGATTTTCAGTTTAATTTTTGTTTCATACCTCGTCTTTCAATAACTCTTGGAAAGTAACCATGACAATAATAACCACAACTTCAAAGTAAGAAGAGCTTAATGTTAATTAGAGAAGAGCTGAAGTAACATCCAGCATGTGAAAACTTTGTCAATTTAACAAGAAAAGTTACTTGTACAGCTACGTCTCTGAAGTTCTAACCTTGATATTGAACATTTATATGATCTGATGATACAATTAAATTATCTTCACTAAGTAGAAGATCACATTCTAAGATTATCTTCACTAAGTAGAAGATCACACTCTAAGAAGGGTTTGAGGGAGGCGAAAGAAAAACTAAGAAGTTGGCTTGAAACGACATTAAGTCGGTTCTCTCCCTTTTTGATTACATGACGTGATCCTAAAAATTAGGATTCATAAAACAAACCCAACCGACCACTACTCATCAATCAACTCAAACAAAACCTCCACCATACTCGACACACCATGACCCAACAAGCCAACAAAAATAGACAGCACAAGGAGTTCAATTTGTTGTGGAACTCAGAGTCATATTCCACCAAATATAGAAATAGCGAGGGAAATATTGTACTAGAAAACCACACTAGATTTAATTCCCAGGAAAGATTGGAGGCGTCACAACGGTCGCGCTTAAAACCCAACCTCCTCGACAGAATTAACTAGACGAATTTAATAGCACAATATAACACTACAACTATAACTAACAATGGCTACTTGAAGAATAGCACAAAATAAAGAACACCAAATATAACGAGGTTCGGCTAATTTAGCCTACGTCCTCGGACCCCACCAAAATATTTCACTAAAGGACTAAAGTAAAACTATTACAAACTATAGAGGAAGAAAGTAGAAATTGCTAAAAGACTTAGACAGTTTGGGATATCTAAAAGGTGAAGAGGTAGCCCACCTTTATACAAGAATTGAACCCACCACTTTCAATGTTTTCCTATGTGGGATAACAACCAATTCTTTAACCAAAAGAAAAATGAGCCATCTTCAACAAATCTCCACCTTGGCGAATTTCAAAATCTTCAATCTCCTCGTCAAACGGGGTCACCAAAATCAATCTTCAAACTTTGACAATGTTGATCAAGTCCAAACAAAATTTGAACTTGATTGCAGTCACAACTTTTGTCAACATATCAGCAGGATTCTCAGCAGTATGGACTTTCTCGATTCTGACTCCACCTTCTTCGAGTATCTCTCGTATGAAGTGATACCGAACATCAATGTGCTTCGTCCTTGCATGATAAACTTGGTTCTTTGCTAAATGGATAGCACTTTGACTATCACAATGTATTTTCACATACTTTTGTCCAATCCCCAGTTCACCAAGCAACCCTTGAAGCCAAATTGCTTCCTTTACAGCCTCTGAAATTGCCATATACTCTGCTTCGGTAGTAGACAGAGCAACCGTTGACTGTAAGGTAGACTTCCAACCGATTGGTGCTTTAGCAAGAGTAAATACGTAGCCTGTAGTTGATCTACGCTTATCTAAATCACCAGCATAGTCTGAATCGCAATATCCGACTATATACTGACTATGTTCCCGCACAAATATCAAACCAACATCAGCTGTGTCATGGATGTATCGCAAAATCCATTTCACAGCTTGCCAATGTTCCTTTCCAGGATCATGCATATACCTGCTCACAACCCCCACTGCTTGGGAAATATCAGGCCTCGTACACACCATAGCATACATCAAGCTACCAACAGCATTTGCATACGGTACTTTTGACATGTATTCCCGTTCTGCATCAGATTTCGGTGACAAAGCGAAGCTAAGCTTAAACTGAGGAGCAAACGGAGTACTAACCGGTTTTGACTTTTTATCAATGCCAAAACGCCTCAACATCCTACTCAGATATTGTTTCTGAGTCAAACAAAGCCTCCTCAATTTTCTATCTCTGAAAATCTCCATGCCGAGAATTTTCTTCGCCTCACCTAGATCCTTCATCTTAAACTCCCTTTTCAAATGAGTCTTCAACTTCTCGATTTCTATTAGACTCGGAGAGGCAATCAACATATCATCAACATACAGAAGAAGATATATGAAGGATCCATCTTGTAGCTTATGCAAATACACACAATGATCGTATGTGCTTCTTGTGTACCCAATTCCCATCATAAACTTGTCAAATCGCTTGTACCACTGCCTCGGAGATTGCTTCAATCCATACAACGATTTTTGAAGTTTACAAACCAAATTTTCATTTTCAGCAACTTTGAATCCCTCTGGCTGAGTCATATAGATTTCCTCTTCCAAGTCTCCATGTAAAAATGCAGTTTTACATCCAACTGAACTAGTTCAAAATCCAACTGTGCTACCAAAGCCAACAAAATCCTAATGGAGGAGTGTTTTACAACTGGAGAAAATACCTCAATGCCCTCCTTCTGAGCGTAACCTTTGGCCACCAATCTGGCTTTGTAGCGAACATCACCTTGGCTAGGAAATCCTTCTTTCTTTGCAAATACCCATTGGCATCCAATTGCCTTCGTTCCCTTCGGGAGACTGGCCAGTTCCCATGTTCGATTCTTATGAAGGGACTGCATTTCTTCACTCATGGCAATCATCCACTTATCTTTCTCTGGTCCTTTGACTGCTTCAATATAAGTGGTAGGAACATCATTAGCGGCAATTGCAGATGCACAAGCCACCATATCATCAAAGCGAGCAGGCTTTCTGATTGTCCTCTTTGGCTTGCAAGTTGCAATTGATTCAAGATGCTGTGGAAGTTCTTGGGGTTGAACTTCCTCTTCTTCAAAATCTCCTTCTACCGTAGGAGAATGATCAAGAGTTTCTTGATCTGCTGGGACAACAAACTTTTCAAACTCCACCTGTTTGGGAGTACCATCCTGCTGTTCTGCATTCACCTTTTCCAACACGGTAGATTCATCAAAGGTGACATCCCTGCTAAAGATTATTTTCTTTATTTCTGGACACCAAAGGCGATAGCCTTTTATACCAGAGGTGATCCCCATGAACACAGCTTTCTTTGCTCTAGGATCCAACTTTGATTCTTTAACATGATAATATGCAGCGGAACCAAACACATGTAAGGAATCATAATCAGCAGCAGGCTTTCCAAACCATTTTTCAAATGGTGTTTTTCCATCAATAGCAGTAGATGGTAGACGATTAACGAGATGGCACGCATACGTCACAGCCTCAGCCCAAAATTCTTTACCCAACCCAGTATTGGATAACAAACACCGAACTTTCTCCAGCAAAGTCCGATTCATGCGTTCTGCCACTCCGTTCTGTTGTGGTGTATGTCTGACAGTGAAGTGTCTGACAATGCCTTCATCCTCACAAAATTTCTGAAATGGACCACTCCTAAATTCTCCACCATTGTCTGTACGGAGACGTTTGACCTTTTTTATCAGTCTGAGTTTCCACCATCTTTTTCCAATTGAGGAATATCTCAAACACTTCATCCTTTGTCTTCATCGTATACATCCAAACTTTCCGGGAAAAATCATCAACAAAGGTTACAAAATAGTGCTCCCTCCCAAAGAACTCGTTTTTTGAGGGACCCACACATCCGAATGAACATAATCCAAGATACTCTCAGTATTATGGATTGCTGTTCCAAATTTAACCCTTGTTTGTTTCCCACGAACACAAAGTTCACAAAACTCCAATTTGGAGTATTTCACTCCTTTTGTTTTGTGAACGACCTCTGATGAACAAAACTTCTGCATCTCCGCCTGAACAAACTTGCTTATCCTTCTCAATTCATAACTGTATAGGGCAGCACAAACTTCGCTAACAGATACAGCAGCAGCCTTCCCGTGAAGTAGAGTGGTTTCAAGAAACTCAAACTCCTCAGGAAGGGATCCCAGCAACATCAGAGCCAAATCCTTCTCATCCAAATTTCCGTTCTTTTTCCTCTATATCATTTGGTTTCTTTTCTTCAATAGCTAAGTATAGACCTTGTTGAAAGAGTGCGTCTACAACTTCGCTTTGCCACATACCAAAATGGCCTGTGCCATCAAAAGACTCCACTGCCAAACGCGTATTCGCCACAGTGGTTCTCACCCAAATGGACGACGACGATGCTTTTGAGGTGTCTTCCATTTTTGGTTACAAATTATTCTTCAATAGCCCTCCAAATGCAAAAGCCAAATAGCCCAGGAAAACTTTTCTGATGTGGAAGATCAGTTTAAACTGCAACCACAGAGCATACTCAGAATACCCGAGCTCTGATACCACTTGTTGTGGAACTCAGAGTCATATTCCACCAAATATAGAAATAGCGAGGGAAATATTGTACTAGAAAACCACACTAAATTTAATTCCCAGGAAAGATTGGAGGCGTCACAACGGTCGCGCTTAAAACCCAACCTCCTCGACAGAATTAACTAGACGAATTTAATAGAACAATATAGCACTACAACTATAACTAACAATGGCTACTTGAAGAATAGCACAAAATAAAGAACACCAAATATAACGAGGTTCGGCTAATTTAGCCTACGTCCTCGGACCCCACCAAAATATTTCACTAAACAAAAGAAAGGACCAAAAGTGAAATATACAAAACTATAGAGGAAAAAAGAAGAATAGCCAAAGATGAGATGCTAAGGGATATCAAACAACTAAGGGTGAATCCTCTTTTATAGGAAAAAGGATGGCCCTTTACAAAATTCGGGAGATTTAGTGTATTTGAAGCCTAAGGCGTACCGTGATGATGATTAAAGCGTACCGGGAGATTATTCGTATCATGATCCGTGGATTTCGTGAACTTTGCCAAAATTATTAATCAAAGTAAACATTGAGAGCGGAAACAAAAGGAAAAAAAGAAGTAAAACAAAGACATTCACATTATAATATATCTAAGAAGGATTAGTTAGTCCCCTTAAAAAACCATCTCTCTTTTCATGGATAATGATCATCGAAGCAAAATCTTGCGTAATTACTCAAAATTAAAGAGATAAATGGAGAGAATTACTGACTGAGATCACGAACAGATGCTTTGACGGTATAACCGCGCTGCAGCAAGAATTTAACAAGCCACGACGCTATGTATCCCGATGCTCCTGTTACACAAACTGTCTTCGTTGCCATCGCCAACGATCGCTCTGCAGCAAGCAACAATGTGTAATTTTGTGTGTGTAGTGTATGTAGAGTTTGCGGGTGGTATGTGAAGGTTTTAACAGGGAGGTAGGGGACATATGTCAACCTGCCGTTAGACTTCACATACCATTTTTTGCAGTATTTTATTCAACATTTGGTCAAGTATTCTATTTGAATTGGTTTTTCAAATTAAAATCCGAATTGAATTCGTCTCCTTCTTCATTCAAACGTGTCTCCCGAGCTAGAAAGTGAGCAACTTGATTACCCGAACGTTTAACAAAAGAAATGCAAACAGAGTCAAAAAACGAAACAAGAACTTTAGGCTTGTATGGTTTTGTTTTCAAAACCAATTCTCAATTCTCAAAAATTTTAAGAACCAAATAATATTTTGGCCAAGTTATTTCTTCCTTTTCATTGGTTTTCAATTCCCATAAAATTGAGAATCCAACCCATAAAAATGAAAAGAAAACTTTCAAATATGTAAATATGTAATCCAACCCATAAAAATGAAAAGAAAACTTTCAAATATGTAAATATGTACAATCGGGTCTTTCTCTCAATTTTTATTTCAACTTCTTATTCCCAATATCCACTTTCTCTCATCCCATGTATCACTCAACCTTTCCCATCAATTCAATTCTCTCTCTCTCTCTCTCTCTCTCTCTCTCTATATATATATATATATATATATATATATATATATTTACATAGAACTACATCAACTCTACTACACATCTACTTACGATTCCATATTAAATTTTTATATTTTGAAATAAAGTGATACAAATGTGAGTACACAAGAATAAAGTAGAATTTACATTATATATATAACTATAAAAAAATTAATTTTTTTTTTGATAAATAAAAGTTAATTGACCAATTAATCTATTTGATGTATTTTTTATATATAGTAAGTATATCATCTTTTAAAAATTATTGAAATAAAGTTTTCTCTATGTAGGCGATACAATTCTTGACCCATTTATCTATATTATGTTTTTTTACGAAATAATTTATGTTATTTGTTTGTATAAAAACTATTGATATATATGTATAGTATACAACAATTGAGTAGTAGTAGTACCATTTAGTTACTCTATAACATAGTAGAAAGGACATTATATATATATATATACATATATATATATATATAATTATAAATCAAGTTTACTTTATGTCAAATCAATGCTATAATTATTTATTTTACTTATATTTCAAAAAATATTCATCCAAACATATTTCCATTCTCATCACGTCTTTTTGTAAAGAAATCCACACAAAATCTCATTGATCCAAACATAATTTCATTTTCAACTTATAAATTAACAATTTATCCAAACATATTTTCATTTTTAAAACAAAAACCAATAAAAATTTAAAAACTCATTTTTCTATATTTTTCAACTTGAAAATGAGAATTGGAAATGAAACCAATACCTTACATACGAGCCCTAAAAATCTGAAATAAGGTTTCCAACACTCGAAAGATCATCTTCAAGGGACTTGAATAAGATTTGCACAATCACATTCCACATGAACTCGCTGCATGCCATCCCATTCTTTGACTAAATCGAAGAGCTTCAATTCTTGCAAGAGCCTCGGCTTGTTCAGGAATTGTCTGATCAAACCCGCGGACCATCCAAGACAAGTCCCACTTGAATCTCGACCAACCAGACCCAATCCCGTGCCCTGCATCGTCTTCACAAAACCCGTGATGGATGTAGACCAACACTCATCCGGCGTTCTTTGAGTAACCGTAGCATCCCACGTAAAAGCCCCCTTGAAAGAATCAATCATAGATCGAGCAGCCGAGATGAGAATATCCGGAAAAGTGATTGACGTAAAAGCCCCTTTAAAACACGGTTGAATTTTCGATTTAGTTGAAATGTGTAATCTTGATATGTTAGGTAGATTGAGTGATGACCATAATCGATCATTGTGAATTGTGATGCGTTTCTTTTGATTATTCCTTTTGAGCTAGTCCTAAACTTGGGTTTAAGTAAATACGATGTTCATAAAGCAAATAAATTATTGAGTAACCGAGTGCATTCATAGTTCATACCAATATTTATATTCGCGTCAAAAGACGATAGGCCAAAAATATTTGTTGAGTAAGCCGGTATATTCATATCAATATTTGTCTTCGCGTCAAAAGACAAACAAAATGAACAATTAAAAATCCTAGTTTGCTACCTAGTTTGTAGTAGTGAAGAGGGATAATTCCGAGGTTCGTTGAAGCATGATTTGATTATGTAAGTCACAAGATTTACATATCATTTAGAGATATTCATAGATATAGAACTAAAGATTCAAGCATGTTTTATTTTCTTTATGTGATATTATTACATTTTAAGTTGGAGAGTTTTGTTTGGACAATCATGAATGCAGATGTACTGTGCATCGCAGAGGTCCGTGGGCGAAGTATAAGAAGTGACCATTGTCCTCTGTTTTCTTAGTTTTGTACATTTTCTTTAGTTGTTTTCAGAGAAGGGTTTAAAGTGCAATAATAAGCATTTTGTTTTAAACTTCTTGAAGTCAGTCAATACAATCGGAATTTAAAAATACTAAGGCCTTGTTTGTTTATGTTTTCAAATTCTATTTTCAATATTCTGAATCACAAAACTCTAAAAGTTCATAACACAAACCATTTTCATTTAAATTCTACTTAATTTTTTCAATTCCCCATATAACTACCTATCACTCACTATATCAATCATTTCACGTATTTATCAATCAACATCATTTCCTCCAATCATTACTTTTCTATTCAATCTTCCACTTTTACTATATATTAATAATAAATTTCAAATTTCAAATTTCAAAATATATTAATATTAAATTAACTTTATATATCTATCTATCTTATTCTATTATTTATTTATTCACATAATCATTGCATAAATAACTAACTCCTCATATTTTACAAATCTCAACCACTATTTAAAAACATAAACAAACACAACACATATCACATCAATTCTCACACGAATCCATGTAGTACGCATTTCCCGAGAAATTTTCAGAATTTCATCTCAAAAACATAAACAAACAGAACCAATCTACACTACAATTTAAATTTTTAAGCAATTTATTGTAATTATCAGGATACTTTTTTTTTTTGCCCTAAATATCTAGATTTATTTATAGTCGAGAATTGTACATCTCATAAACCAGACTAGTATTGAAAAGATCATGTTTGAAAGAAATTCGTTGGTGACATTACCAACACTAGAATTTACTTCTTCTAAATTCATGATTTGAGATGGATGTTTTTTAACTCTTAAAATTCTCGACTTTGCCCATGCCTCATTTGTTATTTAAAAAGAATAAGTTAGGTAATAAACCCCATTTTCGAGTAATTTTAAGTTCAAGTTAGTATACTAAGATTACTCCAACTACAACTCGTCTGTACAAGCTTGTACGTAAAACTATAATAAATACGGAATGAGTAATTCTTCCAAATTCTACTATAATAGCGATCATTGATATAACATAAATTTATGTCCCCATTACATTAGATGGCTGCCGTTACCTCGGGTCGGGTCTCGAGCTAACGATGCCACGCCAAACAAATCATAACATTTCATACGTTTTACAATAAACATTTATAAGTGAACAAACATAGGATGTTCGAAAACAATGCTAATACCAACCATAGATTTATTAACCCTCAGCAGTACATGAGAGGTTTTGTTAAACAGCTCATTTGGGTTTAAAAAAGTTTTTCTCTTTCAAGCTCTCAACAGTTTCCTTGATTCCTTCTTCAAAAGGAGTGAATTCCACACCTATAGATTTTGCTCTTTCTTTTGAGACTTGATACTTGGGCGCAAATGGCTTGTCATCCGCACACCTGTACACGAAGATAGATCCGCCCGTAATTAAATAAATAAGTCGGCAATAACACCAGTATGCAGATTAATCAAAGTCACCATTAATATGGAATAATCATACGCACACCCATCACTTATTTGGTAATTACCATGAGTCGATGAGATTTTACAAATTACCAAAACCCCTATGACTCGAAAACAAGGTTGAAATTGCAATCTACTTTTACTGACATGATCTGAAATTGTAATTTGCTTGCACTTACAGGTGAAGTTACGATAATTTCTCAAATTTCGGGATATTTTTCGTAATTAAGGTCTCACGTGGGGTGTTTATGTAATTTACCCTAAATATATAAATTGAAAGTTATTCACCATAAGGATTAAGGGACTTACTTTTCGGGTAGTTGAAGAGTAGGGTACAATTGACGCAATATTTTCACGATATCGGAGTAGTGTGCAACAGTCTCCACCATACAATATCTTCCATTGGCAGAAGGATTCTCAAATGCAAATATATGTGCATATGCAACATCTTTAACATTTACCCAACCAAAGGTAGCATTTGGGTATGATTCTGCACCTGCATAGTTCACCATCAAAAGTAGATAACATCAGCAAAAACTTCTTACAATTTTAAAACCCAAGAGTATGTAAAGGGACTAAGCATTTGATCTAGTTCTTTCGACATATAAGATAGCTACTACAAAATTATAAAGGAAAATTCTCTATTGAGACTGCATATAGTCAGTAATTTTACTATCTAAAATTTCTAAATAAGGTTCATTCAGCAGTTAATTAAAAGAAATGAGAAAAAAAAAACAGGGCTTTGGAGAAATGGATCATAACATAAAAACGGGATAATTACAATTATAGTCCCTAATGTTGACACCCAAAACACTTTTGGTCCCCCATTTGTTGGACTCGTCAAAATTGGTCCCTCCATAATCTTGCATTTTTTAATAATTTCCGTCCCTGCCGTTAACTTTCAGTCAAAATCGACGGAATATTCCCCAAATATTGACGACAGGGATGCTTTTTGTTAAAAATTGAATGATTAGGGACCAAAATTGTCAAGTCCAACAAATGGGGGACCGAAATTGATTTAGATGTCAACATTAGGAACCAAAACTGTAATTATCCCCATGAAAACAGATAAAAAGAATCCAAGAAAAGATGAAACCAAAGAAATGTGTACTTGAAACAATATAGAAAGAGAATCAGTTATAGATATGATGCCTGTCTAGAAGACAGAGGGACTAAACTATAAGCACTTATTACAAGAAATTAACTTACCATTTATCAAGTTCAAAATTGCTGCAGAGCTGGTGTTAAGTGTTGGCTGCAATAATGGACCAATGACCATCGCGGGGTTTATGGTAACCATGTCAATACCTTTCTCTTTCACAAACTTCCAGGCAGCATCCTCAGCCAATGTCTTAGAAAGCACGTACCATTGCTGGTACAAGCAATATGACAAAAATAGTCAGGAAGAAAATGAAGAATTTAAAATTTACTACTCTTGTTATTTCTTGTCAGATCACTCCTTAGTGAGATGTTTGGGGGAGAAAGTGATAGATATTAAGCTGATTAATTAATCTCCAACAAAACATGGTCTCCACATGTCCAGGGATAGAGAAACAATTTGGCTACAAAGAAAGGAAAAATTGCAGTATTAGTCCATTGAATTGGATCTTTTACAATTTTAGCCCCCTCTGTTTACAAATTTGCCAAATTAGTCACACAGGACATCTTTTTTTTTTTTTTTTTTTGGCATTGCTAGTCTCAGACATTTAAAAAAAAAAGATGAGAACCGTTAGTTTGGTCACGTGCAAGCTTCTTTTTCATAAATTTCACAGAATCCTTAATGGCATGTGCATCCACATTTCCATTCATTTTTTAACTGATGGGAACAAAATGACAAGAAAAGAAAAAGGGAATCCTATTCAGATTATTTTTGGAACTTTGGGAACAATGGGACTAGATTTGCAATATTTTAGACCAATATTGCAATTTTCCCATATGTTTTCACGGGAAATTTTATGTAATAAGAGCAGAAGATACGGCTAATGTACTCCACGGAAGTGAAGGTGTCAATTTAGAGTTAAAGGAGCTTCTTATAGTTAATATTGGGGTAGATGCTGTAAACAGGAGCAGAAATGTCTTAACATGACTAAATTCTCGTTGGAGATCAGGAATAGAACAATAACCTGATTTTGTTTGCACAACTCCGGGTCAGACCACCAAGTGTCATCAACAACCACATCAGGTGTTCGAGGTTTACTATTGAAAGCAACTGCAGCCATTGAAGATGTCAACACAACTCTTTTAACAGATGGTGTTTTCGCACATGATCCAAGAACATTGAGTGTGCCCTTTAGTGCAGGATCAATCAGTTCTGCCTGAGGGAAGTGAAAGCCCAAGTTTAGAGACAATTACTTGCTAAACACGAGAAAGTCAGCTGATAAGGTTCAAATAGTTTTACAAGATATGTCGCATATTCAATTAAGCTGACTAGGAAAGGTTTTAATCTTATACTTAGTCGGACATTATCTTCTCATCAGTCTCCACATTTAAACTCTTTTTCCTCTTTACTTTCCACTCTCACAAGATGATTTTCATAAGATCGAGTGACATTATAAATGGAAAAGGAGAAAAGGAAAGGAACCTGTGGATCTGTGACTGAATGGTAAAAAGGAGATGCAGTATGAAAAACACCATCACAGCCATCAACGACTGCATCAAAGGACCCTTCTTCTAGAAGATTTGCTTTTATCAACTGAAGTTTTTCCTTGGCTCCATCAAGTTCAAGTAAGTGCTTCGTCTTCTTTGGATCATCTGCATATTATTATTCACGATATTGAAGATTAGGAAATTGGAGATGATGGTAAATCTTAAAACTTGTAGGCATGTTATAAATGTGAGAATACGTGAATATGGTCAATCTATCCTCAAAGATCGAACAATCAAATTTAACATTACCATCAAATAGTGAGATTATATTTGTAATTGAGTTTTAGAGATTATATTTACCGATTAAAAAAGTACCACAATTATATTTCTAAATCAAGTATGAATTCTACCCACACAGGAAAATTTTCTGTTTAATTTTTCTTTCATGCCTCGTCTTTCAATAATTCTTAGAAAGTAACCAAAAAATATAGATGAAGAAACAATGACAATAATAACCTCTTAAGTAAATTAGAGAAGAGCTGACTCATACAACAGAGCCTCTTAAGTAGCATCCAGCAGGTGAAAACTTTGTCAATTTAACAAGAAAAATTACTTGTACAGCTACGTCTCTGAAGTTGTAACCTTGATATTGAACATTTATATGATCTGCCACGATTAAATTATCTTCACTAAGTAGAAGATCACACTCTAAGAAGCCTAAGAAGTTGGCTTGAAACGACTTAATTCTCATTAACTCAGTTCTCTCCCTTTTTGATTACATGACGTGATCCTAAAAATTAGGATTCATAAAACAACTCATCAATCAACTCAAACAAAACCTCCACCATACTCGAGACATCATGACCCAACAAGCCAACTAAAAAAGACAGCACAAGGATTCAATCCGGGAGATTTACAGTATTCGAAGCTTAAGGCATGCCGTGATCATGATTAAGGCGTACCGGGAGATCATGATCCATGGATTTCGTGAACTTTGCCCAAATTAATCATCAAAGTAAATATCGAGAGAGTTAACAAAAGGGAAAAAAGAACTAAAAAAAAGACATTCACATTATAATTAATCTAACAATAATCAGTCCTCTTAAAACACCATCTCTTTCCATGGAGGATAATCATCGAAGCAAAATCTTGCGTAATTACTCAAACAATCATAGGCATATTACTCGGAAACATGAATCCTAAACAAAATACGGACAAATCCAATCACCAAATGATCATAAAACACACTAATACAAAAGATTATAAAAAACAGGTCAAAAATTGAAATCGAATGGCAAATCAACAGAAATTGAACATCTCTTGATATAATAAACACAATCTCATGATTATACGGCGAAAACATCAAAATTATAGAGATAAAATCGAGAGATTGGGGATGAATTACTGACTGAGATCACGAACAGATGCTTTGACGGTATAACCGCGCTGCAGCAAGAATTTAACGAGCCACGAAGCTATGTATCCCGATGCTCCTGTTACACAAACTGTCTTCGTCGCCATCGCCTACGATCGTTCTTCGTCTTCCTAAAGAATGAGTAATTGGTGTGATATATATATATATATATATATAGAGAGAGAGAGAGAGAGAGAGAGAGAGTGAGTGGTGATTGACTTAGCGAGAGTGAAAGGTTATAACAGATGTCAACCTGCAATGATTGCCGTTAGAGAATTTTGTTTCCTATTATGAGGTCATTGATTATTAAAGCCTCCTCACCTACTCTTTTTTTTGTGTCAAAATACACTTCGTACTCTTGAATTATTCATTTTACATTTCATTTAAATGGTTGAAATACAAATGCAATAAAATGGTTCTTAAACGTGATAAAACAGTCTCTAACTTAAGGACGTGTTGGTTATTTTTTTTAAATTGATAATAATATAATATGAATGTTATTTTTAAATATTAAGTACTTATAATATTTTTATAAAATTTATTTTATTTTAATATGGTAATTATTTAAAAATATATGTTTTTAGAATTATTCAGAAGATTAAAAAATTAAAAAATATAAAGTTAAAATCATAAGTAGTATCAAAATATAAAATTTCTACATAATAATGTTTTAGATAACACTACAATTGATTCTTTTTTATTCTAAAAGGCTAAGGACAATTAATCCATAAATTTATTAACCTAACTGTTGGATTTTTTTTAAAAGAAAAGTTGGTGAAATGTATTTTTCGGATTGAAAAATATTAAGAGTTTTTTGGGTATGAAATTTATTTTAAGGAGGTTTTAGTAAATCTCGTTTACGAAATTAGTAGAAAATCAATGTATTATGAGAAAATGACATCTATAGTCCCTCTGTTTTTACGTTTGTGTCACTTTAGTCCCTCTGGTAATAAAAGTGGCACATTAGTCCCTCAACTATAAATTTTGTTTCACAGTGGTTCCTAAACTCAGATTCCGGCTGATTTCTTCAGGCCAACCGAGCGCGTGTGTTACACCTCAATTGAACAGGGGTATTTCTGTCATTCAACCCCATTTTTCACCCCAAATAATAAATCCCTAAACAAAATCATTTAATCCCTAAACAATTAAAGCCCCTACCCCCATTCACCCGTTGCTGTAAAAACCCTAAGTAAAATCTATCTTGCCAAAAATAAGTTCACACAGCCGATTCTTCAATCTCACAGCAGAAAGGTGCCATCGTCCTTCAATTTCAGGAAATGCAGCTTCGGGCACGCGGGTTAAGTTCACCTTCATACAGTAAGTTCTTTAACCTTTAAGTTCCAGTTATATGTATTGTATGGACATATATATTGAGATGGGAATGAGATAAAGAATAAGGAGGGAAACACGAAGCATGTAAATCCATTTTTAGGCGTTAAAATAGTATATTTTTTTGTCATTTTCTTAGGGCTTTTTTGATGATATAGAATAAAGTTTGCAAAAATTAGTTTGTGGTCCCGTAATTATTAATGTTGGGTTGTTGGAATTGATATAGGAAAACCCTTTTTTTGTTCTTTTATAGTTGGATTTTGTGTAGTATGCATATTTTTGCATTGAATATGTTTAGTGGTCCTGCACTTGCATTGTCTTTTGTTGCATTGAATATGTGAAATGTGTAGGGTCACAATGTAATGTAATATAATATATGTAGGGCCTTCTTATGTGTATTGTCTTCTACTGTGTATGAGTCATTAACAAAACTTTAATTTTGCAGGCCAGAAGAAAAACTTTTCACTATAAAGTTGCACCATGGTGGTAAGCTCATTGAACACCCCCTGAAAATGTATGTTGGGGGAAGAGTTGATTTTGTGGACTTCATTGATCCTGACTTAATGTCTCTGATAGAACTAGATAAGTTTGCTGAAAAGCTAGGATATGTTAGTGCTGCCTATTATTATTTAATTCCTGGGAGAAATGCTCAATCTGGTTTGGTGTTCTTGTTGTGCGATGATGATGTATTGGAAATGGGTAGCATTGGGGTACAATTTGGGGAAGTTAGTGTTTATATTGTAGAACCTTCATTTATGGGCTTGTTAGAAGATGTTATTGACGGAGATATTCAGACTGCATATCAGTGTGACAATGAAGGTGGGGGCAGTGGGAATAAGGAAAAGGAATGTGACAATGCTGAAGGTGGGGATAGTGAATTTAAGGGGGAAAAAAGTGACAATGCTGAAGCAGGAGATTCAGAAACTGAAACTGATACTGCTGATGAATTTGACCTATGTGATAGTGATTATGACTTGAGTGAAGAAGATGACATACTATATGACACACATGTGGACCCTGAGATTGAGATTCTGGCAAAAGAAATGGATAGCAGTAACATAAGGTCAAAAGGAAAGCAAAATGATACAGAATTTCACCAAAAATTGTTTGATGATGTTGAAATGGGAATGGGAGTACATTTAGAGTCAGACTCTGATTGTGAGAGTTCAGCAGATGAACTTCAAAGTCTTTGCAGTGATGATGAAGAAAATGAAGGTGGGACAAAATATATCAGGTTTAACCCTAAGACTGATATGGAAAATCCTCAATTCAGAATTGGAATGGTATTCACAAGTCCAGATGAGTTCAAACAAGCTGTTAGGTCACATGCAGTACATTGGCAAAGAGATATTGTATTCCTAAAAAATGACAAAAGAAGAGTAAGAGCAAAGTGCAAAGGCACTAAATGTCCATGGGTTGCTCTTGCTTCAAAGATGAAGAATTCCACAACATTTCAGATCAGGACATTAAATGTAAAGCATAAGTGTGGAAGAACATTATCTAAAAACAAGTTTGTCACATCCAAACTGTTAAGCCAAAAGTACAAGAATGATTGGAGGTTAAACAATGGTTGGAGGGTTGGAGATTTTCAGGAGAAGGTCCATAATGATCTTAATTGTGAGATTAGTAGGTCTCAATACTATAGGACTAAAAGGAAGGTTAATGACATGATCAATGGCCATCATAAAGATCAGTATGCAAGGCTTTGGGACTACACTGAAGAGTTGAAAAGGTCAAACTCTAACTCCACAGTGGTTCTAAAAACTGATGTTGATGCAAAAACTGGTGAGGAAAAGTTCATAAGGTTGTATATCTGTTTTGATGCATGTAAGAGAGGTTTCATGGAAACATGCAGACCTGTTATTGGAGTTGATGGGTGCCATTTAAAGGGCACCCACAAGGGTGTTATATTGACTGCTGTGGGATTAGATCCCAACAATTGTATATTTCCTATATGTTTTTGTGTTGTTGAGGGTGAGCACAAAAAATCTTGGGAGTGGTTTTTGGAATTGTTGGTTCAAGATGTGGGCATCATTGATCAACAGAAATGGACTTTTATATCTGACAGACAAAAGGTAACATTTCTAGTATTTAAAGTATTTTTTTTATATGTTTCATGGGTCTTATCTTACATCTGTGTGTCTAACTCAAATATTTTTTTTGGCATAGGGGTTGATGCCTGCACTTTATGAGCTGCTGCCTGATATAGAACATAGGTTTTGCGTAATGCACATGTATAACAACTTCAAGAAACAGCACCCTGGGCTCGCATTGAAAGATAGGTTTTGGAACCTAGCTAGAGCCACAACAGTCAATCAATTCAGATTTCAAATGGATTCTCTGAAGGACTTTGATGAGGGGGCACACAAATGGATATCTGAAGTTCTTCCTAAGCATTGGAGTAGGTCTAACTTTAGGACTTCTCCTAAATGTGATATCCTGCTCAATAACATTTGTGAGAGCTTCAATGCAGCAATACTTGAAGCAAGGGGCAAGCCATTGTTGATCATGGTGGAGTCCATTAGGGTGTATTTAATGAAGACATTGCAAAGCAATAGACAATTGATGGGAAAATGGACTGAAAGTATATGTCCTAAGGTAAACATTTCAAGTATTTATATCTTATACATATGTTTTATATTAGATAGGTTTGTATCTAATTTAGATATATTTTATGTGATTAGATTTTGAAAAGGATGGAAAAATTGAAGAATAACACTAGAAGCTGCATTTCAACTTATGCTGGGGCAGCAAAATTTGAGGTTAGAGATATGTATGGGCAATACTCAGTGGATATTCAGCAAAAATCTTGTTCATGCAGAAGATGGGATTTATGTGGTATCCCATGTAGTCATGGGATGAGTGCCATTATGTCTGTACAAAGAGAACCGGAGGAGTATGTGGATCTATACTATTCAGTAAATACTTACCATAGAGCTTATGCTTATGTCATAAATCCAGTTAATGGTCCAAGTGAATGGCCCAATGCTGGAAAGGGTCCTATTGCACCTCCTGGAGACATCAAACTCCCTGGAAGGCCAAAAGGAAAAAGGAGAAGAGAAGTTGGTGAGCCACCAGCAGCTGCAAATGGGACAACATGGCTTGGTAGATCATATCAAAAGACTGTTAATTGCAAAAGATGTGGTGTGAGTGGCCACAATAAGGCAAAGTGCACTGGATCTGCACCACCACCAGATGATGCACCACAACCAAAAGCACCACCAACTGCTGCACAATCTGATCCAACCCCAAAAGCTAGTGCACAACCATCACAACCTCAAGCAGATCATATTGCAACAACACAACCTGCTCCAAATGTAAAGAAAAGAAGATGTAGTGTCTGTTTGCAAGAAGGACACTACAGAAGCAAATGCCCAACTCCAGCAGGAAGAATATGGAGGAACTATGATAGATATGCATTCAACTTTCAGCATAATCCAGTAAAGACCTATATTAAATTAGTAGGTTTTCATTTATGATTAATAAATAAATAAATCTTAACTCACTACTATTTTTGGCAGGTCTCTGAAGAACCCAATGCACCACCTGCTGCACTAAGGTCCAGTGGTAGTGAAAGGGTAAGTGAAGGTGCAAGAAGAGGTGTAAGTGAAAGGGTAAGTGAAGGTACATCAAGTTCCATTGGAGGTGCAAATAGAAGTGCAAACATTGGTGGTGTTTCTGTGGAGACTGCTTTTGTGAAAAAAGGGAAGCATTGTGTCACCTTGAAGTCATTACAGACTGCTGCAGCAAAATCAAGGTCTGTGAAGGAGCCATTTACTAACATTGGACAATCAACTCAACAGTCAAGCTCAACTGCAAAGACCAATTCTAAGAAGAAGAAAAATTGATATATTATTGTCTCTAGTGTGTACTTAAGAAGATTAGGCTCTTAAGAGTTATTTTGATGAACTTGCATTTGTGTTTTTTGATGGTCTGCTTATTAGTTAACTCAAGACTAGGCCTTTGTGTTTTTTGATGCACTGGGAAGCTCCCTAGATATTTTAAATATTAGACTTTTGCTGGTTGATGTTATATTTGAATTGTATTGAAAACAGTTATTGGTGCTATACTGATTGGCCTATATATGCATATTAAAGTTGGTTATTAATATCAGGTTATTGGTGCTTCTTTGTTATTGTAATTTTCTCGTAATGATATTGTGATGTTTTTTGGTGCTTTGTTGTTTATACAATGTTTTGTGTTGTTGAAGCTTGTTGTTTTGTCTTATTCAATGGTCATAAGCAAATTAGTCAGTTTTAAAAAGTTTGACTAGTTCTTGCCTTTTAAAACATATTCATTTACGCAAAATATTTCCATTAATCCATTAAAACAAAACTAACACCATACAAAACTAACTTCTTCAACTAAAGTCATACTTACACTAACATATATCTTAGACACCATAAAAATCTTACAACAAAACAAACTAACTACTTCACAACAATTGTTTTATTTCATGGCCATTTGGAGTTTCAGCATTTGACTTCTCACTCCCAAACAGCAACCACAACAACAGCAAGCAAGCCACAACCAGTGCCCTCCAAACTCGTTTCTCCCTTCGTCCCACCCTGTGCAATTCAGTATCCACCCGGTGCAATTTAGTTTCCACCCGGCGCAATTGAGCTTCCATCGGGTCAAATTCAGTTTTCACCCGGTGCAATTCAGTCTCCACCCGACGTAAAGATCTCAAAAGTCCAGGAATCACGTGTCTTGACCTCTCACACATGGGTGGATCAAACCATGCAAAATATCGACACTCTCCAACTTGCTGTAAAACAAGAAAAAATATCCAAAACGGATTAAACTTATGTTAAAGAAATTTTGATTTTTTAAACCAAACAATGTCATACTTACCCCATATTGGCCACACCCATAAAATCTTCGGCCCGGGTTTGCGTCTGTCCATGCGCATTGAAGCTTTGAAGCCATACGACAATCGCACCGTGGAGTTTCCATGGAAGCAGCAGCAAGAAATGGGGCCTCTTTTATGGTGGGGATATTGACAGCAACAGGTGAATGGGGGGAGGGGCTTTAATTGTTTAGGGATTTATTATTTGGGGTGAAAAATGGGGTTGAATGACAGAAATACCCCTGTTCAATTGAGGTGTAACACATGCGCTCGGTTGGCCGGAAGAAATCAGCCGGAATCTGAGTTTAGGGACCACTGTGAAACAAAATTTATAGTTGAGGGACTAATGTGCCACTTTTATTACCAGAGGGACTAAAGTGACACAAACGTAAAACCAGAGGGACTATAGATGTCATTTTCTCATTTATTATTTTCTGCACAAAAGTGCATTGAAAATGGTAATTAAATGGTTAAAAGATAGCAAAACTATAAGTACACAAAAAACCCATTATTGAAAACAAATACGTCCATCAAATTGAGGGATTCTTTTGTTAAGTTTGATAGTTCAAGAACTTAAATAAGACAAAGTGAATAGTTGAAGAGTACAAAGTGTATTTCAGTCTTTCTTTTTCTTTCTTTCTTTCATAAGTATTAGGCATCGCCTACCGATTTTCGCATACCTATTTAGTATTTTATTCTACATTTGGTCAAGTCTTCTATTTGAATTAGTTTTTCAAATTAAAATTCGAATTGAATTCGTCTCCTTCAATAAAAAAATTATAAGATATGTAAAAAATTCAAATTACTTGACATTGACTTGTGTTTAGCTTGATTAAAACTTATTTGAGCTCGATTCGATTAATAATTAAATTAAATTCAAAACAAATGCTAAAGTTCGGTAATATCTCAATGAAGTTCAGACTCAATTCGTTTACCACACTAAGTGACACCATTTATTGTGTGTGTTCAAATTTCTATACCTATAAAATTAAGAAATTATTATACAAGTGTATAATATTATCAATATTTAATTTAATATATTAAAGAATAACCTGACTAAGTAAGCAGAACGAGTGATTATTTGGGAGTTTCGATACACTAAATCCATGTTATAATCTCAATCGTTTATATATCATACCCTAAGACAAATTTATATATCCAACAAACCTACAAAAATAATAGTCACGTGGTAGGCACAGGAACAAACTATCGGTTTTCGTCAATTTTTAACGGCTAGGACCAAAAAAAAGAAAGAAAAAGCCGATGGGATTGTATTTGCAACTTTGAAAATAATGGGGCTAAAATTGGAAGAGAACAATATTTTTGAAACCAGCAAATAGAACCCGATTAAGGCGGGAGCGGGTGGGATCGCGAGAGATAACCTTGGAGAATTTATTTTTGCTTAGGACAAAAAATATTTTTGACCCCAACCTATGTTTTTTAGAGCACATTAGTCCTCAACCTCTTAATTTTGACACTCGACTCCCCAACCTATGTAAAATGTGACACTTCAGTCTATTTGACCTTCGTTGGCGGAATCTTTTGAAATTTTTCATCCGAACAAGGGTGCAAAGTGAACATATTATGTAATGAATGGGAAGTGAGGGGTGCACAAATTTCATACGCTAGAGTGCAAAGTGCTTGACAAATTTGGACAGAATTTTTCAAAAAATTCCACCGGGAACGGTCAAATGGACTCAAGTGTCACATTTGACAAAGGTTGGGTAGTCTGGTGTCAAAATTAATAGGTTGAGAACTAAAGTGCTCTTAACAACATAGGTTGGGATCGAAAATGTTTTTAACCCTTTTGCTTATTATGACGGAGTTGGGATTGAAACAAACATGTTTGCTGAGCTTTCTGCATTGGCCAGGGGGCTTAAACTTTGTCTCACATTGAACTTTACTCATGTTTGGATTGAGGTGGATGGACTTAGTTTGCTCAATTTGATTCATTCTTCCTCTCATGTAGTCATGGGCATTGGACCCTTCAAACACTCATTGTCATTATCAAAAGCATGCAGTACTCCATTAGCATTAAATTGTACCTGAAAATGAAGCCAATAAGTTTGGTCAATCTAAGTATGTAAAAAATATATATCTCCATAGATGCACCTGTGACTGTGAATGAAGCATTACTATACTGTATGTACTTAAAAACAAATAGACTCTCGGTCGGGACTTGTTCTCCTATAAATGGATTATCCAAGAGCCGAACAAATCAAACAATTCATATATGTTGTACAAGTTAAAGATTGTGTGGAAGTTTACAGTATTTCTAATTCAACAAATACAGGATCGATGCTTAAATAGGTGATAGCCCTCAACAGCTAATTTCAAGTTGTTAGCGATCGATATGTATATGTAGTATCTCATAATTAGGTGACCAACGAAGAGGGATAATTAATGTTTGTGTTAAGTACACGAGACGGGGAGTTCATATCCTCTCTCAAACGGACTCATTGTCGTCTCTTGTTGAGGAGTGTAAGCTACTAACATTTGATAGAAGTTAGCAGTTATGATTAAGTTCAAAATTGCAGCAGAACTCATGTTAAGTGTCTGCCCTCACTCAGCCAACGTCTTTGAAAGCACGTACAATAGCTGGTACAATTAAGCACAGAAAGAGCCTTTATTGTCCTGGAAACAAAGGGAGAACAAGAAAGCGTCATATTCTGAACTTGCAAAGAAAGATGAGTAAGAGGTGATAATCAAAGCGAGCTCTACAATGCATTAGACCGTCAGACAGTCAATAAGAGCGCAAAAAAATTAAGTGGATCCATATCTTTCACTAATCGTGAATTTAGACAACGAACGAAAAACGAAAATGCTGTTTTATGGTACGTGTTGTGGAACTCAGAGTCATATTCCACCAAATATAGAAATAGCGAGGGAAATATTGTACTAGAAAACCATACTAGATTTAATTCCCAGGAAAGATTGGAGGCGTCACAACGGTCGCGCTTAAAACCCAACCTCCTCGACAGAATTAACTAGACGAATTTAATAGCACAATATAACACTACAATTATAACTAACAATGGCTACTTGAAGAATAACACAAAATAAAGAACACCAAATTTAACGAGGTTCGGCTAATTTAGCCTACGTCCTCGGACCCCACCAAAATATTTCACTAAAGGATTAAAGTGAAACTATTACAAACTATAGAGGAAGAAAGAAGAAATTGCTAAAAGACTTAGGCAATTTGGGATGTTTTCTAATGTAAATAGATGGTCTCTTTTTATAGTGTAAAGAGACCACTCTTTACAACCATTTTCCAATGTGGGATATTGCTCAACTTTGAAATGAGCCATTCTTCAACAAATCTCCACCTTGGCGAATTTCCAAAATCTTCAATCTCCTCGTCAAACGGGGTCACCAAAAATCAATCTTCAAACTTTGACAATGTTGATCAAGTCCAAACAAAATTTGAACTTGATTGCAGTCACAACTTTTGTCAACATATCAGCAGGATTCTCAGTAGTATGGATCTTCTCGATTCTGACTCCACCTTCTTCAAGTATCTCTCTTATGAAGTGATACCGAACATCAATGTGCTTCGTCCTTGCATGATAAACTTGGTTCTTTGCTAAATGGATAGCACTTTGACTATCACAATGTATTTTCACATACTTTTGTCCAATCCCCAGTTCACCAAGCAACCCTTGAAGCCAAATTGCTTCCTTTACAGCCTCTGAAATTGCCATATACTCTGCTTCCGTAGTAGACAGAGCAACCGTTGACTGTAAGGTAGACTTCCAACGGACTGGTGCTTTAGCAAGAGTAAATACGTAGCCTGTAGTTGATCTACACTTATCTAAATCACCAGCATAGTCTGAATCGCAATATCCGACTACATACTCACTATGTTCCCGCTCAAATATCAAACCAACATCAGCTGTGTCATGGATGTATCGCAAAATCCATTTCACAGCTTGCCAATGTTCCTTTCCAGGATCATGCATATACCTGCTCACAACCCTCACTGCTTGGGAAATATCAGGCCTCGTACACACCATAGCATACATCAAGCTACCAACAGCATTTGCATACGGTACTTTTGACATGTATTCCCGTTCTGCATCAGATTTCGGTAACAAAGCGGCGCTAAGCTTAAAATGAGGAGCAAGCGGAGTACTAACTGGTTTTGACTTTTCATCAATGCCAAAACGCCTCAACATCCTACTCAGATATTGTTTCTGAGTCAAACAAAGCCTCCTCAATTTTCTATCTCTGAAAATCTCCATGCCGAGAATCTTCTTCGCCTCACCTAGATCTTTCATCTCGAACTCCCTTTTCAAATGAGTCTTCAACTTCTCAATTTCTATTAGACTCGGGGAGGCAATCAACATATCATCAACATACAGAAGAAGATATATGAAGGATCCATCTTGTAGCTTGTGCAAATACACACAATGATCGTATTTGCTTCTTGTGTACCCAATTCCCATCATAAACTTGTCAAATCGCTTGTACCACTGCCTCGGAGATTGCTTCAATCCGTACAACGATTTTTGAAGTTTACAAACCAAATTTTCATTTTCAGCAACTTTGAATCCCTCTGGCTGAGTCATATAGATTTCCTCTTCCAAGTCTCCATGTAAAAATGCAGTTTTTACATCCAACTGAACTAGTTCAAAATCCAACTGTGCTACCAAAGCCAACAAAATTCTAATGGAGGAGTGTTTTACAACTGGAGAAAACACCTCATTATAATCAATGCCCTCCTTCTGAGCGTAACCTTTGGCCACCAATCTGGCTTTGTAGCGAACATCACCTTGGCTAGGAAATCCATCCTTCTTTGCAAATACCCATTTACATCCAATTGCCTTCTTTCCCTTCGGGAGACTGGCCAGTTCCCATGTTTGATTCTTATGAAGGGACTGCATTTCTTCACTCATGGCAATCCTCCACTTATCTTTCTCTGGTCCTTTGACTGCTTCAATATAAGTGGTAGGAACATCATCAGCGGCAATTGCAGATGCACAAGCCACCATATCATCAAAGCGAGCAGGCTTTCTGATTGTCCTCTTTGGCTTGCTAGTTGCAATTGATTCAAGTTGCTGTGGAAGTTCTTGGGGTTGAACTTCCTCTTCTTCAAAATCTCCTTCTACCGTAGGAGAATGATCAAAAGTTTCTTGATCTGCTGGGACAACAAACTTTTCAAACTCCACCTGTTTGGGAGTACCATCATGCTGTTCTGCATTCACCTTTTCCAACACGGTAGATTCATCAAAGGTGACATCCCTGCTAAAGATTATTTTCTTTGTTTCTGGACACCAAAGGCGATAGCCATTTACACCAGAGGTGATCCCCATGAACACAGCTTTCTTTGCTCTAGGATCCAACTTTGATTCCTTAACATGATAATATGCAGCGGAACCAAACACATGTAAGGAATCATAATCAGCAGCAGGCTTTCCAAACCATTTCTCAAATGGTGTTTTTCCATCAATAGCAGTAGATGGTAGACGATTAACGAGATGGCACGCATACGTCACAGCCTCAGCCCAAAATTCTTTACCCAACCCAGCATTGGATAACAAACACCGAACTTTCTCCAGCAAAGTCCGATTCATGCGTTCTGCCACTCCGTTCTGTTGTGGTGTATGTCTGACAGTGAAGTGTCTGACAATGCCTTCATCCTCACAAAATTTCTGAAATGGACCACTCCTAAATTCTCCACCATTGTCTGTACGGAGACGTTTGACCTTTTTATCAGTCTGAGTTTCCACCATCTTTTTTCAATTGAGGAATACCTCAAACACTTCATCCTTTGTCTTCATCGTATACACCCAAACTTTCCGGGAAAAATCATCAACAAAGGTTACAAACTAGTGCTTCCCTCCCAAAGAACTCATTTTTTGAGGGACCCACACATCCGAATGAACATAATCCAAGATACCATCAGTATTATGGATTGCTGTTCCAAATTTAACCCTTGTCTGTTTCCCACGAACACAAAGTTCACAAAACTCCAATTTGGAGTATTTCACTCATTTTGTTTTGTGAACGACCTCTGATGAACAAAACTTCTGCATCTCCGCCTGAATAAACTTGCTTGTCCTTCTCAGTTCATAACTGTATAGGGCAGCACAAACTTCGCTAAGAGATACAGTAGCAGCCTTCCCGTGAAGTAGAGTGGTTTCAAGAAACTCAAACTCCTCAGGAAGGGATCCCAGCAACATCAGAGCCAAATCCTTCTCATCCAAATTTCCGTTCTTTTTCCTCTATATCATTTGGTTTCTTTTCTTCAATAGCTAAGTATAGACCTTGTTGAAAGAGTGCGTCTACAACTTCGCTTTGCCACATACCAAAATGGTCTGTGCCATCAAAAGACTCCACTGTCAATCGTGTATTCGCCACAGTGGTTTTCGTCCAAATGGACGACGACGATGCTTTTGAGGTAATTTCCATTTTTGGTTACAAATTATTCTTCAATAGCCCTCCAAATGCGAAAGCCAAATAGCCCGGGAAAACTTTTCTGATGTGGAAGATCAGATTAAACTGCGACCACAGAGCATACTCAGAATACCCGAGCTCTGATACCACTTGTTGTGGAACTCAGAGTCATATTCCACCAAATATAGAAATAGCGAGGGAAATATTGTACTAGAAAACCACACTAGATTTAATTCCCAGGAAAGATTGGAGGCGTCACAACGGTCGCGCTTAAAACCCTACCTCCTCGACAGAATTAACTAGACGAATTTAATAGCACAATATAACACTACAATTATAACTAACAATGGCTACTTGAAGAATAACACAAAATAAAGAACACCAAATTTAACGAGGTTCGGCTAATTTAGCCTACGTCCTCGGACCCCACCAAAATATTTCACCAAAGGATTAAAGTGAAACTATTACAAACTATAGAGGAAGAAAGAAGAAATTGCTAAAAGACTTAGGCAATTTGGGATGTTTTCTAATGTAAATAGATGGTCTCTTTTTATAGTGTAAAGAGACCACTCTTTACAACTATTTTCCAATGTGGGATATTGCTCAACTTTGAAATGAGTCATTCTTCAACAGTACGAGACTAGACACATTGTTTTTTCAGTCCATGGCTATTTCTTATGCCAAAATTGCCTGTCTGTGCGCCTCAGAGGTACTTTGATCAAATAGTCTCAACTCAAGCATCTTAACCGAACAGCCGGACCGGACACCTACAAATTTATCCATTAATTAAATAAGTTCACTAAAACAGAGAGATTACTATAAACCTTCAAGAACCATATATATTCCCTACATTAATTCACCTTTTCTTGAAAATTCAGACAAACATTGTTCGACATCATTATCAGTTCTCTTCAAAAACCAACCAACGAAAGAGTTTTTTGAAAAGACGACGACAGCAAGGATCAATAAAATCAGTTTTCTTGAAAAAATCAACGAAAGAAAGGTTCAAGAAAATCAACTTTCTTGAAAAACCAACGAAAGAAAGGTTCAGGAATATATTCATGTCGACCACTCTAGTCTACAGGCTTAGACACTCCCTGAATCTTTCAATAACTGAAAACATGATCTTTTTCTCAGTATCAATCTCAGAGGCGTGCATTCATATTCATTATGATAATCAGAGGCCTCTTAACGTGATTTTCTAAGCTCGTTCCCAGTGGCGGATCCAGAATTTTTGGTCAGTGGGGGCACTTGGAATTTTACCAAGGGTGAGATTGTTGTGATATAATTATAGCCCCCGCGGTACGGTACGTTATATTTATGGGAAAAAATATAATAAAAAATTAGGTTCAATTACAACTTTTGACATAATTTATACTCTTGTACCTCTTTTGTTATAGCCAGGATTTTGGATTTTGGGGGGGCAAACTCAAATTAAAGGGAGAAAACGTGATATTTTTCGATCTTGAGGGGGGGCGAAATTCAAATATAAAAAAATTTGTAACGTAAAAAAATAATTTTTTAAAATTGAGGGGGGCCATTTAATAATTTGAATGAGGACATTAATGTAATTTATGAATTAAAATTAAAAAATATCTATATATTAAACAAAAAAATCAGTGGGGGTGCCCCCTCTGGCGTCCACTTGAGTCCGCCCCTGCTCGTCCCCCAGTACTATTGCAACTTTTGCACCTAAATAAGGAAGTCATTGAAACCGTCATTATAATTATCATATTAATACCAGTATAAGTAAAAAATCTGTTTGCTCGATGAGATCAAATAAAATAGTGCGCCAATCAGAATTATTAATTAGATTAGGACATAAATTGAGTTGGTTACTATTTTGATATAGGGAAAATTACACACAGACCCCTCACTTTTTATGTAATTAAAAAAACCTCCCCTCACTTATTGGAAATTATCAACACACCCCTCAAGGGGTTTGTTTGTAAGTTTTACAGGGGGTAAAATTGTAAGAATTTTTAAACATACAAGGGGTGTAATTGTAAAAAATCCTAAACATGAGGGGGTGTGTTGGTAATTTCAAATAAATTAGGGGGGTTTTGATAATTACACAATAAGTGAGGGGGTCTGTGTGTAATTTTTCCTTTGATATATTACCTTTTCTTGGTAATTTTAAATAAATGAGGGGGATTTTGGTAATTACACAATAAATGAGGGAGTCTATGTGTAATTTTCCCTTTGATATGTTACCTTTTTTAGAAAATTCAACCATATCTAACAGATTAATCGTATCTAATTATCAAAACAAAAACATTAATAAAGAAGTCATACTTGAACGTCAAGTCTTTTAGTATATATATTAGTACTAGACTACGAGTAGAGTCCTTTCTCTTCATGTCAAACATATTCACTTCACAACTCTCTCCTCCTTCACAATCACAACTCCAACAACGTACAATGGCGTCTAATCAGATCCCAATAGGTTATCGTTTTCTCCCTAATGATGACGAACTCATTACTCATTATTTGAAGGAAAAAATCCGGAATGAGACGTTCAGATTTGATTATATACATGATGCCAATGTTTACGAGTTTAATCCTCAAACATTGACTGGTAAGTTTCTTCGATTCTTTGTTTCGTTATTTATATTTTTAATAGTTTTCTTCATATCTATCTTTATGATTTTGATTTATTGTTTTGAAACACTTGTAAACAAATTAAATTAAATAGCATAGATCCATAAGTGTATACTGTTTTTTTATTGTAATATTTAGATTATGTTATATGACTACATGATAATATTATTGATAGTTTTATATATGTTCTTATAGTGATGTATTAAGAATTAAACAGAAAGAATTATAATAATTTGCAGTTTTCGAATTAGCGTAAATTGTGAATTGTGAATTGTTCAACGAAAATCACGTCTTATGATTAGATCAGATTTCGTGAACTTACATATAGAGACATGAATACATATATATATATGCATTGCTAATTATATATAATTACATGATGATGATAGCGATGAGTTTCAGCTGCAAATTCATGATTATCAATATTATGATCGGTGGTTGATGAGTTTCTCTTAATTGTGCAAGACTAGTCCTACTTGAATCTTAAACACCTTGTATCTTAATTTTCTTTTCTTTTTTCTTTAATTACATAGGGATGTTCCATAATGTTGGAAAAGATGAGTATTACTTTTTCACACCAAGGAGTCGCAAGTATCGGAATGGAAATCGCCCTAATCGAGAAGCAGGATCGGGCTATTGGAAGGCCACCGGAGCAGATAAACCCATTCGTAACAATCGTCGAGAAATTATTGGGTTCAAGAAATCATTGGTCTTTTATGAAGGCAAGCCTCCAAATCATTCCAAGACTAATTGGATCATGCATGAATATACGGTTGATCAACCTACAAGAAACAGAAGAAATGAAGATAACATGAGGGTAAGAATGTAACTCACTCTATTAATTAATTAACCCTTTCTTTTGTTGCTTTTTTAACATTTTTTAGGCAAATAAAATTAAAGTATTATATTTTTCGTTGTTCTTGCAGCTGGATGATTGGGTTTTGTGTGGAATCCACTTAAGAACCACAAACAGAAGAGAATTAGAGAATATCGAGATTCCTCCAGTTGATTATGGTCAAGAAGCTGCGGGGGCTGTTTGGGAAAATAATGAGATTTTTCTTGTTGATCAAGCTCCTAATGGCAATATTCTTGAAGAATTAGCTTCAGAAGACGTGGACGGTGTCGGATATCAGTACTTTACCGCCCTTGATCAAGCTGCTCCTAATCTTTCAGACTTAGTATAAACGTAACATTTAATTTTTTTTTCCTTTCGTGCTCGTATTTTTGTGGTGTATAGTAATTTTTTGCATGATATTGTCGTGCTAACATAGTATCGTAACTGAAGAATGTGAAACTGTGATATAAAGTAGGCTTAAAACATGGTTGAATCTTGGATTTAGTTGAAATGCGTATTCTTGAGATGTTGTGTAGATTAAGTGATGAGCATAATCGATGATTGTGATGTGTTTCTTTTGATTATCCCTTTTGAGCTAGTCCTAAACTTGGGTTTAAGTAAATAGGAGTACATATAAAGCAAATAAATTGTTGAGTAACCGGGTGCATTCATACCAATGTTTGTATTCGCGTCAAAAGACGATAAGCTGAAGAAAAAATACTTGTTGAGTAACCGGGTGCATTCATACCAATGTTTGTATTCGCGTCAAAAGACAAGCAATGAGCAAATAATTAAAAAATCCTAGTTTGCTACCCAGTTTGTAGTAGTGAAAAGGGATAATTTTGAGGTTCGTTGAAGCATGATTTGATTATGTAAGTTGCACGATTTGCATGTCATTAAGAGATATGCATAGATACAGAATTAAAGATTCAAGTATGTTTTGTTTTTCTTTATGTGATAGTATTACATTCTAAGTTGGGGAGTTTTGTTTGGACGACAATGAATGCAGATGTATTGTGCATTGCAGAGGTACTTGGGCGAAGTATAATTAGAAGTGTTCATTGTCCTTTGACAATTCCTTTAGTTGTTTTTAGAGAAGGGCTTAAAGTGCAACAATAAGCATTTTGTTATGAACTTCTTGAATTCGGTCAATAAAATTAGGAGTTAAAAGTACTAATATTTGTACACTACGTTTACATTTTTCAGCAATTTATCTTACTTATCTGGATTCTTAATAATAATATCAGTTGAGAAGTAAGAAGAGCTTAATGTTGATTAGAGAATGAAATATAGATCCTATTCCACTACTGACTACTTCATTCATTCATTCATGAATCATGAATAAGGAGTGGTGTGTATGTTTGCCGGTAAAATTGTATCGAAATCCGACAATTTGGTTCGAACTGAAACCGAATCCAAAAATTCAGACTGGTTTCCAAAAATTAGAAAATTTTGGCTCTCGGTTTTAGGCACTGGTTAAACAAACCGAACAGAAAATTGAGTTTTAATGTTTTATATTTATTAATTATTATTGTAATATTAATTAATAAAATATTCAACAAGAGAAATTGTGTCCTCAAAACGCGATTTCTCTGTGGTTTTGGGCACAATTTCGATATATTTTATTTTACTAGTAAACATGTGTGTCACACGTGAATCATATGATTTCGTTAAAGTAATTCATATACATAAATATTATTCAACTTGATAAATCCAAAACTTAAACAATAACTTAACTACCCCTAAAAAAGACAATAACTTAACTAATGAACTGCTAATTAATAAACTATTATTATTTAAAAAATTAATTATTAATTGACATGAAAAATTGAATGAATATTTGAAGAAATTAAGTTAATTGAAAATCAAGACTTATATAAGAATATCACTAAATAAATTCTTATGTAAATTCATGATTCTTTTATACATTATCTTGTTTAATTTTGATGGATCTAGTGGTTCATTTCTTCTTTCCGCTCATTGAGTCTTGTGTACTTATAATAATCTCTTCGTTATGGCTCAAAATCTAGATACTTATGTAGTTTTTTTGTTTTTTATTATTTTTTTTGTTTCTTAAATTTTTTTATAGCAATAAGACTATAATTGATGCAATGCCAAAATGAATAAGTTGAACGGATAAAATGAAATCAACCCTTCACAATTAAGATTAGCCAAGCTCTTGAGTCTAAAAAGAAAAGCGGTTAAATAAAAATGAAGTGTTGTGCGAATCATCACTAAAATTATATTGAACTACAATAGCAGATGTCAATATATATATCTCCCAAGACCATGAGGAAACAATGGTATACTATTTTTCTTTTTGTATTATTATAATTATTAATTAATATTAGTAATGAAATAAGATAATGAAATGGTGCCGGACTGTAAAGCTTTCACAAGTCTCTTTTACTAAATTAGTATTTGTATGCATTTTGTGATGATATTCAATTTTCTCGATCATAATATTCATATAAATTAGTTAAAATTAAACCATAAACAACAATGTGAATAGTTTATGTTTATTTGTATTATAAATTTGTTTGTTCCAAGTTTAAGCAGATCAAGTTTTCTTTTTAATCTTCTTCGTTTAATAATAAATATGATTGAGTATTCTTGTTTAAATGTAATTTAATAGTAGAAACCTAATGTAATTATATTTTTTATTGTTATAGATACTTCAAATTTATTTTTATTATTTGTTCTTGCCACTAAAAATTGAATTACATAGGGATATTTTAGGTTCAAAAGTCACTAAATTTATATACGATTAAAGTTAGGATTTCAAAATTTCTGCCGAATGAGCTACGGAAAATAAATTTATAATAGATTAGTTTGTTGAGCTAGGTTTTTCTATTCATATCCATCTTGACTTACAATATAAAATAAAAAGTTGATTGGATATGTGTTCCTATCTCCTAGAATTCAATATTAAATGTAAATTTGTTGTAATTTTCTTGTACCATATATGTTGAGATATTGGACTTCCAATATATTTTCTTCTTTTAATGAACCTTATTTAAATATTTGAAATTTATTTTTATTATTTATGTTTTACTCATTTGCCATTAAAATATTGAATTGCATGGGGATATTTCAGGTATATCAAAAATTTCAAAAAACAACTCGTAACTCATAAATTTTCAATTTCTATTCTATATTTATAATTTTACACTTGATTAATGTCTATATATAATTTCTTTATAGAGTACTCTATATATAATTTTCTTGTAGATTCCTTATGCAACTACATACACTACAAAAAGAATGATTATTGCCTATGTCAATATGTCATGGTGAAAAGTTCTTTCGCCATGGTTAAAACCAATTGACCACGGTTTTGCTACGGCTTTGGCCGTGGTATTTGCAAGCATGGCCAAAATATTTACCATGACTTATAACCATGGTCAATATTTTGTTCATTGTAAAGACCATGACTTTTAGTTATTGCAAAAAAGTGTTAGGTTAACATTTCTTCCACCACGACTAGTTGGAGCTTAAAATAGCTAGCATTTTTTTCCACCACGACTAACTTTAGTGTGACTATACGGCCAAGTTCGCCGTGAGCTTAGACCACGATTTTAAGCCATGACATATATTTTCATTGCCAATACTCAATTTTCTTGTAGTGATATGTGTAGGATGGGGAAATCGCATTTTTAATCCCGTAACTTTGCCCCATTTCACTTTTGGTCCCATTAGTTACGGGATTCTCACTTTACGTCCCATATCTTTCAAAAAATTCTCACTTTTGGTCCCAAACCCTTAATTCCGTCTATTTTTAACGTGAAATGACACATGAGTGGCCCGTTCGCCATTAGCCAGCTAGGTTTGGGGGAAAATTGTTCACTTTGATTGTTTGGGAGGCAAAATTGGTGGTAAAATTGAGAAAAAGGAAGGGGAAATAAGATTTTGGGGCAAAATTAGATAGGTTTTTCTCAATTTTGGTGCCAATTTTGCCTCCCAAACAGTCAAAGTGAACAATTTCCCCCCAAACCTAGCTGGTTAACGGCGCACGGGCCACTCACGTGCGATTTTACGTTAAAAATAGACGGAATCATGGGTTTGGGACCAAAAGTGAGAATTTTTTTAAAGATATAGGACGTAAAGTGAGAATCCCGTAACTAATGGGATCAAAAGTGAAATGAGGCAAAGTTACGGGACTAAAAATGCAATTTTCCCGTGTAGGATTCATCTTGCATGTGGGTATTTCAAAGGAAAAGGAAAATTGCAAAGATAAATCTTCTAAATTAAGTATTTCTCAATCAAAGAGGTTTTTTGGTTTGACTAATTGATAATTAAACTTAATTTTCTTAATCAATTAGTGTACTAATGATTTTATTCCTTAATTAGTCTATTAAATCCATTTTAATAATCAATTAGAGCCACTAATTGATAGACTCAGCATAATCTCAGCAAAAGCTTTCCCTCACGTGTTGCTCTTTGGACATTATAAATAGAGATCCATTTAGCTGTTCAAACAATAGAATAACCTTTAAGCTTTTCTCCCCTAAACCATGCTTAGCCTTGGTGTCTAGTTTGCTTTGAAAAAACCTTTCATTACACAAGTCAACCCCATTTCATCCGTAGCAGTAAACTTTTATCCTAATTACCAGTGAAATATAACTCTTTACCATCATCAAACACCACTGTTGAGTTCGTACCGCATATATATATATATATATATACATATACATATACATATAATATCTCTACTATTTCGATTTTATTGTTTGAAAGAAGAGAACATTAGTAAGAGTTGTCCATTTGAGATTCCATCAATTCGTGTGCACATTTGGTGGAATAAGACTGTTGAATCCTGGGGAGTAAGCGCCGTGAAGCCTTGTTGCACCGAGTCATCGACTTCGAGGGGCGAAAATACTCTTTAGGACAGTGCCGTTGCACGCCTCAGTCCATCTAGCTAAGTCCTTTCCAACTCCCCCTTTTTTATTATTTTGTGTTATATTTCCTACAATATGTATTTTCATTAAAGAGTCCTAATGTAATTATACATTTTATTATTGTAAATATATACAATTTATTTTATTATTTAATATTTGACTCTTTTGTCATTAAAAAAGTGAATTAGATAGGGATATATTAGGTATATCAAAATTTTCAAAAAACCACCCATACTTTTATAATAGAATAGATTTGTCAAATTTATGATGGAATTTTGGTTAACCGCAACAATCAATTTGATTCGGCTTTCGATTGAGATTTTTGAATAACCGAAATTTCAGTTCAGTGTGACACAATTTTAACCGAATGCATTAGAGTAAACGATAAAATATTATTACCGCGAATCAATCAAAACAGTGTTCACAATATGTGGAGGAAGAAGAAACTCCCCTTCCGAATCCACCAAAGCAGTACGAGCTTAAAGATGAGCCGGATTATTACCCTTCTCCTAACAAACGAAATACGAGAAGAACGAAAGAAAATCAACAATAATTTATTATCACTAGCAAGATGTCCTAACTAAGGGAATCACAAAAATATGCTCTTTGAATACTTTCTTAGTAAACTAAGAATGAAAAATGCAAACATATCAACATCTAAGTATAAATTGATGAATAGGAAGAACAATTTAATCGAGAATATATATAAGTATATATTAACTATATATAGAGGCTAAACTAATTAACAATCCTACAATTCCTCCTAATCTCTCCTTGGTTTCCAGTGAGCACATCAATGGATCCCATTTGTACCATTGCAGCCTTATAATCCGTTGCCCAAAGGGCAGCATCCTCTGCATATTTCGCAACCGCTTTAGCCGTTAACGGGCTGCCCGTCAACGCCTGGTCCGAAGACAGCAAACCCATTTTCTTCCTCAAATTCTTAAAGTACTGATTATCAAAGCTTATTTGGCGTCACAACGTCAAGGTTCACTCTTTTAGCCTCACCATTCTCATTAGGACACTTACTTTTTAAGAAAGAAGCAAATTTTGGATCCATAGATGGATCGTGTCGTCCATTAGTATTATTAAATGAGTAAAGTCGATTCGAGAAAGAAACTCCTATGGAATGTGCCCCCGAGAGTGCCACCATTTGAGATATTGACATCCCTTTTCGGGCAAAAAATCCCACCAACAATTGAACGTCGGCCACCGGAGGCGGAAGATTGTCTCCGACGTGTGATTTTGAGGAAAATCTTCCGTCCCTACGGCCTCCGGGTACCGGATATGATATTCCGCCAGCCAGATTTGAGCTGTCACGGGCCGCGAAAACTAATATGTCTGCGCAGGATACGGTGTGTGGACATAGTGCTTCGAGTTTTGTCTTGGCTTCGTCTATCACTTCTAGTCCTCTTAGGGTTCTACCATTTGCGTCATGTTCTTTCTCCGAAGGACTAGTTTTAGATGTGGACTCAAGAAGCAATGAAGCGTCACAACCCTGCTAGTTTAGGGGGGTAAGTAATGAATCAAGCGAGAGAAGAATATTGAAAGTAAACATACAGATACAATCTGGGTTTATGTACTTTGATTTTGATGAATAATGCCTATGTACATGACATCATTAGAGATTACAAGAAGTGATAGTTTAAGTTATATTAATGGTTATGGGAAAATGACCAAAATACCCTTTATCAGCGCGGCACCAAGGTATATCTTACTGTATTTATATCTATCCATGTATTGCAATTGTGGAAATACCAGAGTATGAGACCGACCGCTATATCAGGATTCTTGGTTATTGCCTCAAGGACTACCTATTAGTAACAAATTAAACGCGAGAAGAATATTGAAAGTAAATTTACGCATCAGTGCATGGTTTATGTAGTTCTAGTACACACGGACATCAGAGATTCAATTAAGACATGATCAATCTATTTATAATTAAAATGTAGGTCTACTACTATTGCAAAATGACCAAAATACCCTTGGTACTTGAGAGACCAGACTCATACATGCATATATAATTGTTGATAATGTACTCAGTCATGTGACTAAATATAAAACGACTTAACTCTAACAAAGCAGTCATGGAAATGGAGGCGAATGAGACCAGCTGCTATACCGGGATTCTTGGTTACCGCCGTTGTGACAGCCTGTTTCACAATGAGCTCGGCTGATGGACAAGATTTTTCGTAGAACCCAACTTTCAACGATGCAGCTGCAGATGTTCGACAAAGGAGATCGAGCACCACCAGCAATATTGAAGAGATCAAAAAAATTTCGACGAATCTCATCTTGTTAATTAATTGACAATGCTACTTTAACGTGTGCTCCCTATCTTGGATTCAGCCATGTATGTACATATTTATATTGAGATATAATGTGACTGAGTCGCAATCCATAGTACTATTAAATTTAAATTACTACAATTATTAAAATTCCAATATGTACTTTAATGATTCTTTAAGAGCGTGAGCTAATTTTTCAATTGTTAATGATCCACAGCTGAGATTTTAAGGTTGTCGTTAACTTGTTATTGTTTATTAATGAGTTCGAATTTGCTTGGAATATTAGTGCCGGCAATAGACCAAATCGCTGGCTCACTGTATTGGTCAGGTTAATTGGAGTTCTTATTTGGAGTATCAAGAATTTGGAGTTTCGTATGGAGCATATACTGTCAGTACATTTCCGAAAATTCTTTGCAAATAGAATTGAGCAGACCAAATGTTTTTAGAGAACTCATATATATCTTGTGAAATTGAAAACAATTTTTCGGAAAAGCCTAGTTTTAATTTGGTGGCAATATTGAAGTCCTAAAACCGCAAGGTGTGCACTATGCAATAGCATAGTAAAATAAGAGTATATATAAAGTTGTAATTTGTTTATGATTATAAGATCTTGATTTGGGTTGTTATTCGTCAAGTGAACGAATCAACACAGTAGGAGCGACGGTCTAGCATGACCCAAAATAATGATATTATAGACTGCACTTGGCTACTCGATCAAGTTTTCTACGTATTTCATTGGAGGATCAAGTCTTACGTAGTTCAAAGGTTTGGTTTTTATCTATTGGATTGTAGGATCGTTTTAGTAGGATCGTATTTGTGATTGTAGGATAGTATTTATGATCGTAGGGTCATACTAGAAGGTGCTCCAATTTATAGAGGGAACTTGAATTGAATCTATAAAAATAAGATCACTAGGGTCGTATGGATTTCTAAAGAGAGAAATTTTTGAGTATTGAAGAATAGATTCTACTCCTTTCTTTGTTATGACTTGGGGCCGGGTATTTATAGAGACATTCTATAGGAGCGTATGGTTCATTGAGATGATGCCACGTGTCATGGTCCTACGGTTAGTATTTAGAGTCATCGGGTCGGGTCATGGATCGTACCCAACCCGTAAAAAACAAGCGGATCCTATACTTAAAGGTAATACCTTGATATCTTGAGGATATTTTGGTCTTTGAATTGTATGCCCAAATTAGGGCATATCAGATCTCATAACACATAGTTAAAAATTTAGAATTCATGGTTAATCATATTTCATTCCAACATTTTCTCAAGGGAATCTAGACTGGTCTCCTCAACTTCTCTTTTAAGACTCGAACCTACGTACAATTTAACTGTTGGCAGGGTATCAGTGTTACCACTAGACTACTAACTCATCCTTGTTTCACTCCGACATATAAATAGATCGGAGTGAAACAAGGATGAGCTAGTACCACGGTGCTCTACAAACAGATGATATGTTAGAATCTCAAAGGAAAGTTGGGGACCCAACATGGGAAATTCTAAGGCGGACCGTGTCCATTGGAGTCGGTCCACCCAACATTGTTGGATGCAGGTGATTTAGGTGGTTTCTACTATCTTGTCCCTGCATCCAGTGATATTTGGTGCACCGATTCCAATGGTCTAGTGCACCTTAGAATCACCCGAACTGTGAATAAATTAAAACATTTTACAAGGATATTTAGTTAAATACTTTAACAAATTTCCAATGAAATAAGAAACTTTTCAGCAAAGTCTCCAAAATTAAACATCACTAGAGTTATTTTCCTTCACCTATGAGACAGTAATAAGTAGTAACTAATAACAAGAAACATCGTTTTCTGATAACAAACATTCAAAAATAAGAGTTATATATCACCAAAGCTTTTTAGCATCCGAAAGCTTCATATCTTATAGTACTTAAATAGACAGGAGAAACTGCATCAATAAATTGACAGAAAACAATATTATTGACATTTTTTTTTAGTTTTTCTTCTTTTGGGCCGGGAATTAAAAAAAAAAAAGATAGAGCTATTAACAATAACATGAATTGCATAGGATTAAGCATCTTTCGTAGTTAAAACTAGTATTATACTCATATAATACACGTAAATACATATAATTGAAAAATACGTTAGTTTCACATATGCATTCCAAACTTAATGAATTATACTCGTACTTTCAAGTTGAACCGTTTAATAGATGTACTTTACATATCTGGTACTTGACAAAAAATACTCTAATTTTGGAAAATAAATGAATTATTTTTGTTTAAAACTTAAAATTATCATTAATTTTTGTAAGTTAATTGAGTATTATACAAACTACGAACATTAATAATTTATCAAAATATTAATTATTATCAACTATGACTCATATAAAATATTTTTTTTAATAAATTAATAGCGAGTACCAAATAATTTATCTTATAAATTTACATAAAACTACGGCGTATTTTTAATCCCGAATAATTCATTTGTATTCGTATTATACTCGTATGTCCATGAATCCATTTATTTCTCGCTCCCGTAATTTTTAGCCAATTTTTTCACCGTAACTTGCAATAAAATTTTATAATACACTCGTACGTATTAAATGACAACTTTTCTCCCTCCCGTATTTAACTAACTAGACTAATTATATAAGTACCACTTGATTACCATATTTGATCAATAAAACGAAAGCATTAATCTTGGAACCCTTATTATGAGTTAGCTATGAGTACACGAGTGAATTCATAAAGCTTTCAAACATATATAATTAGGTTTTAGTACAGTTCGTTAACAAGCCGGAGAAGCTGGAGCTCGAAAAAATTTCAAAGCCACTCAAATTCGGTGTACGACCTTATTTATATGTAGAAAACTAAATAAGCATGCTTATAATAATTAATATGTAGAAAACTAAATAAGCATGCTGATAATAATTAATAAGTGACATGATATTTCTTTTTCTTTTTTCTCTCTCTGTTTTTTTTGCTAAATAAGTGACATGAAATTTCATCATATTCATTTTGGTATGATATAAATAAATCATGATCAAATAGATGAGAATATAAGAATATCGTAAAAGTAAAATAATTGTATCATTATATATAATACACTCACTCACGGTCTAACTTAAAGGCTAACAATGTGAGTAAAGTACCAAAATAAGTAGGACATCATGAGTTACAGGGAAAATTTATGCTAGAACAAATTCAACAGATCTAATATTTATTTCTCTCATACAATAAAATATATTATGTGCCATCGCTATACACTAGTATAAAAGAAATGACATAAAATATACATTTAAATTATTGAATTTGATCTAGTATAGAATTAGTCACGAGTCACGCGGTCTTGGGGCTTCACTTTTTTGGCAAAAATAGCAATTCCACCATAAAGTCCTCTGACAATATTCCCAACAAAAGAAATTGTAAAGACAGGTGCCAGCTTTCTGGTTTCTACTAGTAAATTATTGTATTTACCAAAACAAAAAAAAAACTAGTAAATTATTGTGTAATCAATTGGGTCTGAGGAAATTAACGGCTTGTTTGGATGGGTGGTTTAGTGCGGGCTAAAAAGGCCTACCAAACAACCAAACAAGAGTTAAATATGTGGAGTTTCAATAGTTTTGGGTTTTAAACCCATGGCTTCTTGAAAACCCTCCAAACCCAACCCTCGATCGAAATAAGCCGTAATATGACGACCTAGGATGTTTTCATACTCTTGTCTGGAATAATTGTACAAATGTTTTGTTTCATTATTTTGCTTAGTTAGTAAAGTTTGCAAGATCGAGCATATAAATTAAGATACAAATACAAGGATTTATCTGATTTATTCAAGTAAGGTTAATTTAAGGGAAATTTTCAATTTTCGTCCCTCACTTATACACCAATTTTGATTTTGGTCCCCCAAATTCCACACTCATTAAATTGACCCCTAAACTATCTTGATTTCATCGATTTTGGTCCATCCGTCTACTCCTCCGTCCAATAGTTAACGGAGGGCCAATTTTCCCTCCAATACTCACGATTTTGGCGCCAAAAACTCGAATTTCAGCTCCTTATTGTTTAATATCAGATTTTACCCACAAAAATTTTCATATTCTCCAACACAAGATCAACCTAAACACAAAAATGAGCTACTCATCATCTTCAACCTAAAAAATAAGCTACTCATCATCTTCAACATAAAAAATGAGTTACTCATCATCTTTAAAAATACGACGTATTAAATTTGATGATAGCTGGACCAAAATGACTACAATAGAACTTTTGAAAAAGATGAAGAACCAAAAATATAATTTATGGATTTGATTCTTAAGCTTCAACAGAAACTTTTCATTATCTTCTTCTGTCACAAGCCTTTCAACAATTTGTTTCCTTTCTTGAAATCCTAGATTTTGTACATCAACCTCACTAATATCGCCTGTCGACCCAATCAAAAGGCTTTTCCTCAAACGATCAAACGTCAGAAGCTATTCAATTGCAGCCCATTTTAGAGCTTCATCATCATCTTCGTGATGATGATCTCTTGTTGATGAACTTGAAAAGATTTCCAAAGCATCATTTGTCAAAGCTGCTGAAGCACTTCTTCTGAGGCTATGACTGACTTTATAAACATTATTCATGTCCATTTGTATATATATGCCAAAACAAAAAGAAAAAGAGCAGAAGAAAAAATGATCACTTAGAAGACAAATCTCAAGTAGAGGTGTTCATTCAGTTAAACCGAACCGAAATTTCGGTTCATGAATATTCAGAACCGAAACTGAACCGAAATATCGGTTCGGTTAAAACCGAATGAATTTCGGTTTTAATTCGATTAACCAAATGGTTAACCGACCCAAAAAAGGGAAGAAAAAAAAACCCCAAAAAAATTCCAGTTAACAAAATCGAAAATTGCATAAAAACATCATCATATAAATTTAGAAATCTAACAATTAATATAAAAACAAAGAGATTAAATAACTTAATTTAAGTTTTTTTACCTAGGGTTTGGAAATTGAAATTAAGTAATTAAGGACTAAAGAGAGAGCCGAGGGCGTGTGTGATAGGACTCTTCCGGCGAGTCGATGGCAGCGGCGGTGGATCTTGAGAGAGCTTGAGAGTTGGAGTGGAGCTTTGCGTCATTTCTGCCGTCGCAGAAGAAGAAATGAAGAATGGATAGTTGCGTGAGTGGGTTTGAGAGTTGAGGGGATTCATTTCATAACTTTTTTATTTATTATTATTTTGGCCCATAAATTTTATTAAAATGTTATAATCACCCCCTATAATATATAATATTATATATTTATACATATACATTTCGGTTTTTGGGTTCGGTTTGGTTAACCGGACCCAAAAACCGAAACCGAAACTTCAAAAAATTAAAAACCGAAACCGAATCGAAATAGCTCGATTCGGTTTCGGTTCCAATCGAATTTTTCGGTTCCGGTTTGGTTCGGTCGGTTAATCAAACCATGCACACCCCTAGACAAAAGTGATGAATTTTATTGTCATGTAATAAGTTCCATGCAGATCACGTAAGGTTTTATTGGTTAGCTCATTAAGTAGGGTAATGACTACGCCAAACCTTAAATTTCTTGCTATGGCAGACTATAGCACAATTAATGATTAGGTTTAGTATACCAGCGACATACACAAGTGAATGTGCTATTGTAAGGGATATTCTATAATGAAAATATCAAATATATTTAGGGTGTGTTAGGGTGTTCTTTGATGAGTAGCTTCTTTTTGGTGTTTAGGATGCTCTTGTGTTGGAGAAGATGAGATTTTTTGGGAGTAAAATCTGATCTTAAAGAAAAAGAAACTGAAATTCGAGTTTTTGGCGCCAAACTCGTGAGTTTTGGTGGGAAAATTGGCCCTCTATTGACTATTGGATGGAGAAGTTGACGGAGGGACCAAAATTGATGAAATCAAGATAGTTTAGGGATCAATTTGATGAGTGCGGAATTTGGGGGACCAAAATTGAAATTGGTGTATAAGTGAGGGACGAAAATTGAAATTTACCCTTAATTTAATTATATTTGAAAAGATGTATAAATCATAAATTGTAATTTTTCTCTTATATGGTGTTTTATAGGGTATGTGTGGCCCATGATTGAAAAAATTATGGGCCCAAATTTGTCGAGTCAGAATATCCACTCGTCTAGATTTTTTTTTTGTTTTTTTTAAAAAAGATGTATAATGATATTGCAAAAAGATATCAAAAGTGTATCAATTGAAGTCTCAAAAATGATCTCATATATTTATAATGTACTCTATTGGGAGGGGCTGTTGTCGCCCCGCAGCTCTCAATCCTAATTTGAATAGGCAATCAAAATGAAGGTAGTTGACCAAATTTTTTGTTTCAAGAACTCCACCATAGGGGTGGGCATCGAGTCGAGTCAGCTCGATTCGAGCTCAAGCTGAGCCATTTGAGACAATTATATATGAGCGAAAGCTCACAAGTTTATATAAAAAGTGATATTTTATTTATAAATTTATTAATATAGTTTTATACTGATTCTTTATCATATATATATACATAATATTAATTATGAAAATGTATATTAAGAAAAAAAATCAATAATTCAATTTTTTAAAAACTTTTTCTCGAGCTAAACAGTTTGGTCAGGCTCGATTCAAGCTCGATTCGTGTTTTGGGCCTCGACTAGGGCTGTCAATCAACCCGAGCGAGCCGAGCTTGCATAGGCTCGTGCGCCGACTTGATACTAAACGAACTTTTGTGTTCAAAGTTTCGGCCTGGCTTGACGAACTTCAAGCCTAGCCCGAGCCTGCTTGGATTTAGAATATCAACATTTTTATCTTTTTAGTACAACTGATAAAGTAAATCTACCAAATAAAGAAAAGACATAACAATTTCAAAACACTTCAAAATCATCATAATCAAACTATAATCGTACTAAAAATCTTTAAACTTGGTTTCATAAAGTCATAAACACTAATTAGTTTCCTATATTGTTTCGTTACTTGAGAATATTTACCATTAAAATACGATTGACTTATTTTCGTCCAATCTGACTTTCATATTATCCTTATATTTTTGAATTCTTGTGTATAAAGTATAATCGATATTTATATACTTGACATGTTAGTATATCATTTTAACTCTATGCAGATATACTATACTATATATATATATATATATAATTTATTTATACGAGCGGGAAAATTGCACTTCACGTTCCATAACTTTCCCCGAATTCAATTTTGGTCCCACTCGTTACCCAAATCTCACATTGCGTCCCATATCTTTCAAAAAATCTCACATTTGGTCTCATCTGTCCATTTTCGTCTATTTTTAATGGTCAACTCCATTAATCAACCCTTTGACCAATTTTTTTGGGAAGAATTCGTGCATAAATGCACTCAAACATGGATTACATTCATTATTACGATATTTCTATTCAATATCACGTGTCACTCATGCACAAAATCATCCCGAAAAAATCGGTCAAAGGGTTGACTAACGGAGTTGACCGTTAGAAATAGACAGAAATGGATGGGTGGGACCAAATGTGAGACATTTTGAAAGTTATAGAACTAAATGTGAAAAATTCATAACGAATGGGAACAAAATTGAATTCGGGAAAAGTTATGGGACATGAAGTGCAATTTTCCCTTATCCAAGCCCAAGCTCAATTCAAGCCCAGCATGCTACTGCTCACGCTCGGCTTGAACATGAATTCTAGCCCTAATTGTTTGTTCAAACTTGAAAATATTCAAGCCGAGTTTTCGAGAGCTCGTTGACAGTTCTAGCCTCGACTATAAGACGTACCACATATTCTTTACTCAGTTTCCATGTCAAAACTCAAAACCTTATAAAAAGAATTTATTTTCCAAAATGCCCACTGAATATTCGAGGTTCAGCTGCGTCCCGCACACAATAATATTCCAATCCCCAATCCCCCCACCAACTTAAACAAACAAACGTCAGTTTAAAATCAGACTGCTCCCCGCAGCACCACCACCAAACAAAGTCTAGAGAGAGAGAGGTGTTGCGCCACCACCGCCGCCGCAATGCCAATCTCCACCACCCTCAATTTCACCCAATCACCACCGCGATCTCTCTCTCTCCACCACCATCACACCCCCAACCCCTTCTTCTCACCTCAATTCCTCTCCCTCACCCCCAAAACCCGGAAAACACTTGTATACAATACACCGGGTCTTGGGCCCCACTTGTGCACATTGTGGATGTGATTTATAGACATCACTATTTTGTTTTTTTAGTTAAAAAACAATTGACATGTATTTTACACATCCATATATGGTGCACAGATGGGCCCAAGACCCGATTTATATAAGAATTTTCCCCAAAACCCTCTCCCCTCCCTCTCCCTAACCTACATTCGGGAATTTGAGGGAAATAGGCTTACTTTGCACAAAGTCCTCAAGACATAAGCTCCATTTGAAATATAGGCCTCCCTTATAGGCTTGTCCAAAGTTTTGGCATGTGATATACCTATTTTACCCTTATAATTATTTATACTAATAATAATTAAAAAAAACAATATTTACTTAATACCTAAAATATCCTTGATACCCCAATCTTTGCCTGTATCGATCTTCTCTTCCCCTGAATCCATTTTCAACGTTCTATCTCCATTTCAGGCCCTTCGGTGTATCTCCATTTCGGGCCCTTTCATCTCCAATTCGGGCCCTTTCATCTCCAATTCGGGCCCTCCCAATGGGCATAGAGGTAAGGGAAACAATTATAATTGGTTGATGTAAAATTTGATTATTTGAATTTGTTGGTTGAGTAAAAGTTTGATTGAATGAATTTGTTGGAGATTTTGATGGATTATGTAGACAAGGTGTTTGATAAAATGCTTGATAGAGTTTTTCTCATTAGTTTGCATTGAATAGTGTGTTTTTAGGCGTTTAGAATGTGATTTTGTGATTGTAGCATTAATTGAATTGTTATATGTGTGTTGGAAGTTTGATTGTTTGAATTTGTTGGAGATAGAGATGAATTATGTAGACAAGGTGTTCGACGAAATGCTTGATAGAGACTCTCTCATTAATTTGCATTGAAAATGGTGTTTTTAGGCTATATTTGATCAATGCAAAACTTTTGTATTTTGTAATAATAACTGTAATAAACTTTTGTAAGAATATTTGCTCATTCATTACTAATTGTATTTTGTAATAACTATGTTTCTTTATCTTTTTTTTCTAGGAAAATGTCGGAGTTTTTGATATACTATTTATACGATGGTGAGTGGAATATGAAAGTGGGAGAATGCGGAGCACGCCAATGTGAATGGTTGTCAAGGAATAAATATAAAATGCTGAGTTTTCTGCTAACTGGAGTTAATCCACAGTCGATTACGCGTTCTCAATTTTTCCAAGTCATGTTTGAATTTGCTCCTTCTGAATGGAAGAATTATGAAGTTGTAATAAGTTACATTCCATCCTCTTGTAACGTTGGTAATCCGGTATACATCGAGACCGATATTGACATGAAGCATTATTTGGTGGACTCATGTCCAGGGTTTTTGACATTGACCATATCCCGTGCGCGCACGCCATTTCAGCATATAATTTCAGCATATAATGGTTTTTGACATTGACCATATCCTGTGCGCGCACGCCATTGTGTAATAGTGAAAAGTGATGAAAAACAAAAAATAGGTAAAAAAAATTAAAAATATGGTTGGCACCATGGTGCCGAACAAATACTGGGACCTATATCGCGATATCGGGCCATGGAATTGCACTCGGCACAATCGTGCGGTAAATTCCGCACCATGGTGCCGAGAGCACTGAGTAAGATAGGGCACTCAGCACAATTGTGCCGAGAAATCGGCACCATGGTGCCGAGTGTACTTGCATGGTGCGATACCGCGATATGTTACATGTACGCAATATGTGAATCAAACATAATATGAAATAAAACTTCATTTGCAATTATTTTATATTGTGTATTTTGTATTTTTTATGTGATTATTCTTTCTTTAGAGATATTAGTAGCTCAACATTGTAATATATACATTAGTAGTTACAATTGTGATGAACTATAAATACTTAAGTAATGTTTAATATAAAATCATTCGACATAGTTCATTATGATGAATAATAATAATATATTCATTTTCTATTCTAAACCATTAACCCTAATACCTAAACGCTAATCCCTAAACAGTAAATCCTAAACCCTCCTTGCATAGAAAAGCGTAGAGCGATTCGAAAACTACGATATCAATCTGGTGGAGAAAAAAAGAAAAGCCACAAAAAACGTGTGAAAGATCCATCGACCTTCTAAAGTAAAGGTAAAATGGTAAAATCAAGTTTTTGGTCTTTTTTTGGAGTTTTTCGACTGAATTCGACAGCTATGCGCGTCTTCACGAGAAACTTCATAACTAATTGTAGAAAGCTCGGATTCATGAACAGTTTTCTTCCCATGAAACTAGACACATAGGGATATCCACACATATATTGCACATACTCAAGAGATGTCTAGAACAAAGAAGTTTTGCATTCAAAGTTAGAGAAAAATCTATCGCTGAATCCGACAGTTGTGCGCGTCTTCACGAGAAAATTCATAACTAATTGTAGAAAGCTCGGATTCATGAACCGTTTTATTCTCAGGAAAATAGACATATAGGGATATCCACACATATATTGCACATAATCAAGATATGTCTAGAACAAAGCTATTTTGCATTCAAAATTAGAGAAAAATCTATCACTGAATCAGACAGTTGTGCGCATCTTCACGAGAAAATTCATAACTAATTGTAGAAAGCTCGGATTCATGAACCATTTTCTTCCCATGAAACTAAACACATAGGTCTATCCAAAAATATATCACACATAATCAAGAGATGTCTAGAACAAAGCAGTTTTGCATTCAAAGTTAGAGAAAAATCTATCCCTGAATCCGACAGTTGTGCGCGTCTTCACGAGAAAATTCATAACTAATTGTAGAAAGCTCGGATTCATGAACCGTTTTATTCTCATGAAAATAGACACATAGAGCTATCCACACATATATTGAAATTAATCACGAGATGTCTAGAACAAATCAGTTTTGTTCTGTAAGGCAGACTACTTGGCACTATGGTGCCGAAATGGTGCCAGGCAAACTGCCCCCGGGCAGGATACTCGGCACCATGGTGCTGAGTATCCTGCCTTAGGCAGAGTACTTGGCACCATGGTGCTGAAAATTCGGCACCATGGTGCCGAATAAATTTGGCCCAATTAATTTTAAATTTTTCGCCCAAATTTGATTTTTCCCGCCCAATTGATTTTTGAATTTTTTGCAGTTTTGATACACTTTTTACCCATTCATACACATTCATTATTCTAAAAAAAATCCCTTGCTTATTTTCCTCATTGCAAAAACATTCCAAGCTTTCAAAGTAGAGAAAAAAAAAGTTCCTCATTGCAAAGAAGACGTCCATCCCGCCCCATCCCGTCAATCCCGAGTAAGTTATTTCTAATCTTATCTAGTTTTAGTAGTTAAGTTTTGATGAAATGGGTTGAATTTATAACCAGAGTGAATTCATTGTTAATAAGGTTTAAGGAGAGATTACATTCATGCAATTTTACTGTGGATAATTATGATTCTATTGTTTCTTTGTATAACCTTGGTCTTAATTGTTGTTTATTGATTAATTTAGTCAGAAAAATGAAATCTTTAGTTAGTTTTAGTAGTCAATTTTATGGGAAAAATTTATCATTATATTGTTTGTTTGCGACTTTGTGTAATCTTGACATTATGTGTTGTTTATTGACGAATTGTATTGATAAAAATTTACCTTAAAAAAATAATGGTTCTTATTGTTTGATTTTGTAGCATTGACATTATTTGATCCGTGTGTAATTCACTAGTTTATTCAAACTCTTGCCAATGCAATTTCTGAGTAAAAAAAAAAGGGAATCTTCAGTTAGTTTTTGGTGGTAATTTTTTTTGATGAAATGGGTTGAATCAATAACCAAAGTGAATCCTATGATAATAAGGTTTAAGAAAAAAATTACGTAACCATTGTTTGTTTGTATAATCTTGGCATTATTTGTTGTTAATTGATTAATTGCATTGATAAATTTTCACCATAAAAAATTATGGTTCTTATTGTTTGATTGAGCATTGACATGATTTGATCCTTATCCTATAGGGTTTAAGGGGAGATACCGCTGCCGCCTCATTTTGCCCTCGTAATGTAAGAAGTTTGTCTTATTAAATGCCTTTTTCTTATGATGATTGATACCATCTTTAGTATTAGTCTTTTCTTGTGTTTACCATCGAATTAATACAGGTAGTCAAATGTATTTTGATAAGTTAAGAATAGGGAATGGTTTCCGAATCTAAATGTTTCATATTTTTTTAGTTTCTTAAAGGGGATGTTTGTTGTCGTCTTGTGAAAGCCAGACCTTCTTTGATAAAAATTGACAACATGACTGAGGAAAATAGTATGATTCAGCTGTTGAATATCATCATACAGGAGAGTGGCAATGAAGTGAAGCAACAACATGACTGTGATGACTTTGACGATTTCTATTGATCAAGCAATTCTGAAAGCGAGGATGAGGCATTTGGTGTGGAGTGTGATCGCATTTAATGAAAATGTTGTTTAAATTGTTAATTGTGTGTAATTTTCATAACCAGTAGAGACAATTTCATAGTTTGTGCAAAATGTTTAATGTTGTTTAAATTGTAAATTGTATGTAATATTTGCTACTTGTAGAGACAATTTCCGGATCTGTGTGTAATAATTGCTTTTGTGCAATGTTATAATGCGTGTGTAATCTTTTGCGTTAATTGCAATAGTTCTAACAAAACGATGTAGAGTACATGTCATCCAACTTTACACTATATTCAAAATAGATGGTAATATTGTTTTGTACGATCTAAAACATGTCATATATTCAACAACCTATGCACATGTCCACTCCAACTGAGATTCACACAAAAATACACTTCAATAATTCAACTAGATAAACATTATTATGAATTGGAATTGGAAACTGCGGCCTAATCTATTCTTCTTCAGTAGGTCTATATAAGTGAGCTGGTTCATATCAACTGTCATCAGACCCTGAATTGGAATTTGATCGGTCTTATTTCGATCGAATGCCCCGATCCGCTCGGTGATGCATGTAATAAGATCACCCATCAATAGTTGGCCCTTTTCGCGCATTTTTTGATTTGAAAACAATACAGAATCCCGCGGTACGAGCCCTTTTTGCCCCATATTTCAGAAGACAAAAGTGGTTCAATACTGGGATGATACGAAGCAAAAATGATACCTGCATTATCATATACAAAATGTATTTCAGAAAATCCAGAAAATAACAAGAAAACAGTTGGAACATCTCTATCAGGCATTTCGTCGAACACCTTGCCTTCATTATGTAGGCATCTCCATTCTAGTAATAAATTAACACACAAGCATGCCCAATAATCAGTTTGCCATTCCAAATCAAAAAACTCCCACATCTAATCACAACGAAACAACAAAATCTCCATCAGGCATTTCGTCGAACACCTTGTATTCATTATGTAGGCATGTATATTCTAGCAATTAATTAATACACAAGCATGCCCAATAATCAATTTGCAATTCTAAAATAGAAAACCCCAATGATAATCACAACAAAAAATAACAACACGTATTATGCAAAATTCATGCGTTACAAAAGGCCAAACAAAACAATTGAATACCTTGTTTACACCTTGCGTTGATGGAAGAATGAGTTGATGGAGCCGTGCGTTGATTGAAGGTGAGACGATAGAGGGAGCGTGCTTTGATGGAAGACTGAGTTGATGGAAGGAACAATAGAAGCATGCCCAATTATCACTTTGCAATTCTATATCAAATACACCAAATGGCGTTTCAATTTTCCCTGTGTTCCGTTGTCATGGCGTGGGGTTTGGTTTGAATCGGGTTGCTGTGTTGTGTGGCACCGTGAGAGTCGAACACCAGCACCATGGTGCCTTTTTTATAATGTTATTTTTGCTTTTGGTAAATACTGTAATATAGGACCCCAGTATCTTCGTATTAAATAATTGGATGTGGAAATACAGGGGCTATTATCGCGGTATCGAAAAATGGCGATACTACTATACTGAGCCCCTGTATCGCCGTATTATACAAACTTCCAAGCTGTTGGGGTCCATGGACCGATACCCAGATACTTGAACAGGTATTGGTGTATTTTGCACCTAAATACTACAATACGGGGGTCCCATATCGCAGTATTCGGAAATATGGCACACTAATCTCGTCAATATAGCGATACGGACCCATGTATCAGAGTATCGTACACGCGATACTGGAATATAAGCCTCTGTATTACAGTACGCCACATCCGATACTGCGATACAGGGGCTTATATTCCAGTATCACGTGTACGATACTCTGATACATGGGTCCGTATCGCTATATTGATGAGATTAGTGTGCCATATTTCCGAATACTGCGATATGGGACCCCCGTATTGTAGTATTTAGGTGCAAAATACACCAATACCTGTTCAAGTATCTGGGTATCGGTCCATGGACCCCAACAGCTTGGAAGTTTGTATAATACGGCGATACAGGGGCTCAGTATAGTATCGCGGTATCGAAAAATGGCGATACTACTATACTGAGCCCCTGTATCGCCGTATTATACAAACTTCCAAGCTGTTGGGGTCCATGGACCGATACCCAGATACTTGAACAGGTTTTGGTGTATTTTGCACCTAAATACTACAATACGGGGGTCCCATATCGCAGTATTCGGAAATATGGCACACTAATCTCGTCAATATAGCGATACGGACCCATGTATCAGAGTATCGTACACGCGATACTGGAATATAAGCCCCTGTATTACAGTACGCCACATCCGATACTGCGATACAGGACCCTGTATCGCAGTATCGACAATTTTTGGAGTCCAATGTAACTTTAATGGCCGATACCGCGATACTGGGGTCCTATATCGCGGTATCATAGCGATACCATGATACCGGGACCGGTATTGTAGTATCGGATGTGGCTTGTGGATTCTCGGCACCGGGGTGCCCAATTTCGGCACCAGGGTGCCGAGGCAGGTAGTGCACCTGGCACCATGGTGCCGAATAGTGCTGATTGCACTGCCTTATGCACTGCACTCGGCACCGTGGTGCAAGAAACTCGGCACCATGGTGCCCAGTGCACTGCTTATATACATGCATGGCAAAAATTCCCGCACAATCCTACTACAACTTATACTTTATTGAGGAAAATATTACATGTACACAATATGTGAATCAAACATAATATGGAATAAAACTTCATTTACAATAATGGTATAAATATTTTACAAGATAATACAAATACATAAAAGTATGTTCCTCAAACTATGGAATTGGTCAAAAGTTGCAAGGCTATTTTCTGTCTAAAATATGGAATGTGGATATGACTAAATTTTTTCAAAGATCTATACTTTTCCCTCGTACAAAAGAAGTCCACGTATTTGAGCATGGACACACCACAGTCGTACTCTTCTTCCTGTAGCAGGATGTTACTGACAATGTTGTACGCCCAACCACTCGCATCAAAATCTTCTACACATTTGTGTTTCACGTATTGGAGTACGTAATCTTTTAGCGAGTTAAAAACTCCATTATCACCCCGATTAGGACCGAATGAATCAAGATACTCCATTTTTTTTCCTTCGAGCTGATAATTGCTAAAGTCTAATGCAAATTATCATTGATTGGCACAAAGATTTAATCACACTCAAGAAGACTATAATCAACTGTCGACGTTCTAGCATCAGTCATAACTTTCACCGACTGAAAACCTCTACTTTTATATACTTCATAAAAGTAAGAACCAAAATAATGGCATTTCAAGTACTTCATTGGCTCCCTCAACTCTCTCTTTTTGAATAACAACATGTAGAAATTACATACTTCATCATCAAGTCATCCCCGCGGTTTCAACTGTTTTAAACTCCTTGTACAAAAGCATTACAAATAAATGGAAGAACTTTTTTTTACTTACAGGGGGTGTCGATGAGGTAGAAGGCTCGTTCTTAGTCAAAGATATACGTTCATCACCACGGGGAGCATTCATTACTCTGCAAATGCATAACATGAACACAATCCTTAAAATTACATAAACCCTAATATCAAAATGTGCTTAAAAATTAAAATTAACTTGGACAAATTAACACAACAAATCATTTATTCATTCATTCATTGATCAAGGTTTTTCAAAATTTTACAACAAAAATATGCTCCAAAAATTTAAAAATACATTGGGGAATTTGAGAATTTTACAAAAAATCACAAAATTTTAAAAAAATTCACATTTTATACAAGTACATTGGCTCGGGTTGCTTTAATACCTTTAACTTATCTTCTTCTTCTTCTTCAATGGCAGAGTCGCGGAAGCACCGACGCGAATGGAACAGGTGGCGTGAATTGAAGCAGACGACAAGTCTCAGGCGGCGTCCGACGATCTTCTTTGTTCGGCGATGGACTCTTCTCTTGTTTCTCCGGTGGAATCACGGTATTTGTCTTCTCCTTCTTTCTCTTTTTTCTTTCAGTAGCAGGGGCGGATGTTTGAACCAGGGAAGGGATATGGATCGATCGGTATCAGGTATTATGAGGGAGAAGGGTGTTTATGTAATTACAGGAATGATGCATTTAAAAAAAAAAAAATTCCCAGAAGAATCGCGTTTTGCAAACACGCTTCTTTAAGTGGGGGAGTTTTTTTGAGGACTTTTTTGTCATTTTACAATGAAAAAATAGGTAATTTTTATGGAGGCCCAAAAACTTCCATCTCTTGCAAATGAAGCCCATTTTTGCAAACGTCCCCCTACATTCCGTGCCACACCTCATTCCTAGCCTTCTCCACCAATGCTGAAGCCACCAACACCGAAATCAACGACAAATTCCCCGGTGGCGGCAACGGAGGATCAGGCTGCGGCAGCGGCGGCGGCGGAGACAATAACGATGAAAATGATGATAAGAACAAGAAGAAAAACAAAGACAAAGCATTAATGGCGATGGCGGAGGCTAGGGGGAGCCTCGAGAGCTTGCCTAAAGATTTGAAAGCTGTCATAGAAGACCGATGGATACCTGGATCGATCGTGTTGAGGTATTTCGATCTCGAAAAATCGAGGTTTGTCTCTTGGCTTATGAAATTTGGAGGATTTAAGGAAAGGTTGTTGGCTGATGATCTGTTCTTGGCTAAAGTTGCCATGGAATGTGGCGTTGGAATATTCACCAAGGCACTTTAATTCAGAAAAATAAAAACTGAATTTTTACCTTTAATGCTAGGAATATTTACACATTTTTTTCTCTTTTTACATTGGTTTAGTTCTAGTGTTCTGCATTTTTATTTGATTAAATGATTGTTTTTGTTTAGTGGATTATATTTCGGGAAAATCGCATTTTTAGTCCCGTAACTTTGCCCCATTTCACTTTTGGTCCCATTAGTTACGGGATTCTCACTTTACATCTCATATCTTTCAAAAAATTCTCACTTTTGGTCCCAAACCCGTAATTCCATCTATTTTTAACGTGAAATGGCACGTGAGTGGCCCGTTCGCCGTTAGCCAGGTAGGTTTGGGGGGAAATTGTTCACTTTGATTGTTTGGGAGGCAAAATTGGCGGTAAAATTGAGAAAAAAAGAAGGGGAAATAAGATTTTGGGGCAAAATTAGATAGGTTTTTCTCAATTTTGGCGCCAATTTTGCCTCCCAAACAGTCAAAGTGAACAATTTCCCCCCAAACCTAGCTGGCTAACGGCGCACGGGCCACTCACGTGCCATTTTACGTTAAAAATAGACGGAATCATGGGTTTGGGACCAAAAGTGAGAATTTTTTGAAAGATATAGGACGTAAAGTGAGAATCTCGTAACTAATGGGACCAAAAGTGAAATGGGGCAAAGTTACGGGACTAAAAATGCAATGTTCCCATTATATTTCTGTTTATGGTGTGTTGTTAATATGGCTGATGTTTTCACTCTGATTAAAATTGGTATTCTAATAATAGAAATGTGGCAAATTTAGTCATATAAATTGTGACATCGAATTGAAAATTTGGTCCAAATTAAATCCCCTTTTAATTTGGGATTTTCTATTTGAGGCACGAAAAATGTAACTCATCATAACTTATAGGACTAAAATTGCAGCAACTTTGTGCTAGATGTATTTGTGATTTTAGTCGTGTAAATTAAGAGAAAAATGGATTTTGGGTAGGAATAACATATTTTGTCATCCTGTGCACATCATATGTTGTTTTATCCCCAAAATTGAAAAGTCCCAGTCTATGACTGGCACATGCCACTTTGTAACCTCTTCTTTTATTTTCGATGGAATTTGTCATTAAATTGCGAAAATTAGAAAATTGTTTACGTTAAAAGTCCACAATTCACAATTTACAAAACTAATTTTGCCACCTCCAGGGTTACAAGACGAGTTTTGCAAATTTGCCATTTCTTCTAGTGTACGTACTAAAATTAGTAATCACATCTTTTAGCATATGTTCTGGAAAATTCTTGTCAGTATCAGTCGTTGTTAATCTTCATGGATCATTGAAGAATGAATAGAGACGAACAATTGGGAGAAAACCTTCTTCATTGATGTGTAAATTGATTCTGCTTACAATGAAAGCAAAAGCTATACATTCACCTATATATACACAATACAGTAATGTATTTACATAAATGCCCCTATCTAGCTTAACCGACTTTAATTAGCAAATTGACTTGGTCAACTTGCAACTTTTAGCTCCTCTTGACTTCAATGTACTCCAGCTGTGTGTATCTATTCCAACATTCCCCCTCAAGTTGGACTTTGCAATAGATTGCAAATGCCCAACTTGACAAGCAAGCTCTACAGCCGAGGTCTTCCAAGTGATTTTGTGAATAAATCTGCAATCTGTAATTTTGTTGATATGTAACAAGGACTCACTATTCCTTCTTGTAATTTCTCCTTTACTAGATGGCAATCTAATTCTATATGTTTGGTCCTTTCATGGTACACCGGATTTGATGCTATATGTAATGCAGCTTGATTATCACAAGCTAAAGGTATAGGAGTCAGATCAGTAACTTGTAATTCCTTTAACAGATTCAGCAACCATGTTAGTTCACAGCACACACTAGCCATGGCCCTATACTCAGATCCAGCTGAGGATCTTGAGACTATGTTTTGCTTCTTAGTCTTCCATGATATCAATGATTCTCCTAACTTCACACAGTAGCCAGTTATAGATCTCCTAGTCATAGGGCATGCAGCCCAATCAGCATCACAAAATGCTTGTAACTTCAGTTCTAAATTTGCTGAAAATAACAACCCTTGTCCTAGAGTTCCCTTAACATACTTTAATGTCTTATATGCCATGTTCGGATGCGTATCTCTAGGTTTTGACATGAATTGGCTAAGAATATGGACAGGATAAGCCAAGTCTGGTCTTGATATAGTAAGATATATAAGCCTCCCAACCAATCTTCTATACATAGAAGGATCCTTTAACTCATTGCCATCTTCATCATTTAATCTGTGGTTCTGGTCCATTGGAATACTGCTAGGCTTAGCTCCAACTAACCCAGCATCTGTAAGAATATCTAAAGCATATTTCCTTTGATTCAAGTAAATGCCATCTGTATTCCTGATAACTTCCAATCCCAAAAAGAACTTCAGATCACCCAAGTCTTTGATTTTAAACTTGTCATCTAATAGTCTCTTTAGGTCATTGATTAATTGCATACTGGTTCCAGTTAAAACTATATCATCTACATAGACTAATAATGCAGTGAAATGTTCATTATCAACTCTTGTGAACAAAGAGTGATCACACTGGGATTGCTTGAAACCTGTCTGAATAAGTGTTGAAGAAAACTTAGCAAACCACTGTCTGGATGCCTGTTTGAGTCCATATAGGAATTTTGTGAGTTTACAGACTGGCTTTAATATGGATTCCCCCTTCATGACAAAACCTGGAGGAAGATCCATGTAAACTTCCTCATCCAATTCACCATGTAAGAAGGCATTATTGACATCTAACTAGACCAAATGCCAACCCTTAGCTGTAGCAAGTGCTAATAAAGTTCTCACAGTTGTCATCTTTGCCACAGGGGCAAAGGTGTCATGATAATCAATACCCTCAGTTTGGGTATACACTTTGGCTACAAGTCTAGCCTTGTATCTCTCAATTGTCTCATCAGAGTTGTATTTTACCTTAAAAACCCACCTACAACCAATGGTTTTCTTCCCTGGAGGCAAGCTGGTGATGTACCAAGTACTATTAGATTCCAAAACTTGAATCTCTAAAGACATTGCGTCTCTCCATTTGGGGTTGGAATAAGCCTCAGAATAGGTGGAGGGTTCTTTATGAAGTTCAGAATTATAAACAAAATGATGGTATGTAGAAGGTGTGTGTGATAAAGAAAGATAGTTAGATAAAGGGTATAAAGAAGAAGAATCAGTCACCTGTGTATGGAGAGATGTGGATGGACAAATGTAATCTTGTTGCCATTTAGGTGGTTGTCTTTGTCTAGTAGAGTGTCTGACAGGTGGAGTTGAAGTGATGGATTCCCCTTCAGTGGGAGAGGGGAGAGAAGGAGGAAAAAATACACTGTCAGGGGTAAACTCTGTGAAATCAGAAGGATAAGGAAGGACACTAGGAGAAGAGTGAGAAAGGGTAGAGAATGGAAAGATGTGTTCAAAGAACTTGACATCTCTGCTAACGAAAAATTTATGTGAGGAGAGATCAAAAACCTTATATCTCTTCTGTCCATGGGGATATCCAATGAAAATACATTTGACTGCTCTTGGAGCCAACTTATCCATGTGAGAAGAGGTGTTAGAAGCAAAACATAAGCAACCAAACACTCTTAAAGAGAGTAATCGGGTAAGGAGTTGAATAACATCTCAAAAGGAGTTTTATTACGAAGGGCACATGAAGGAATCTTATTGATGATGTGAGTTGCAGCAAGAACACGGTCACCCCAAAAATGTATGGGAAGTGATGCTTGAAATCTGAGAGCTCTAGCAAGGTCAAGTATGTGTCTATGTTTTCTTTCTGCCACTCCATTTTGTTGTGGAGTATAGACACAACTACTTTGGTGTAAAACACCATGTTCAAGAAAGAAAGACTTTAAGGTGGAATTAAAGAATTCAGATCCATTATCTGACCTGAAGATTTTGATTTGAGTATGGAATTGAGTAGAAATCATCTGGAAAAAGGATTTTATTAAAGAAGGAACTTCAGTTTTTGAAGTCATGAGATAACACCAAGTTGACTTTGTGAAATCATCCACCAAGGTAAGAAAGTATGTAAAGCCATTGTGTGTGGGAGTTTTGTATGGACCCCAAACATCACTATGAACAAGATCAAAAGATTTTAAAGTGAATGAATCTCTTTTATTAAAGGGTAATCTGGACTGTTTTGCCAGAGGACAAAGAGTACAATTCACATGTTTTACATTTTGCAAATCAGGTAAAACAGAAGACAAATGCTTAAGCTTGTCTAAAGAGATGTGGCCCAATCTATGATGCCACAATACAATTTTATTGTCATAAGCAGTAGCTAAGCTAATAGAAGATGATGAGATGCCAGTAGTGGATTGAGTAGCAAGACAATAGAGTCCATCCAATCTCTTACCAATTACCACAGGAATCTTCTGCACAAGGTCTTGCATAACACATGAATCAGAAGAGAAAGTAACAGAACAATTTGAGTCACTAGAAAGCTTACTAACAGATAGCAAGTTGTGTTTGAATGTGGAAACAAATAGAACATTATGCAGAATTATGTGGGAATTGATGTGAACAGAGCCCTTATGAGTGACATTGGTGGTGGAACCATCTGGTAAGTGAACAAAATGGGAGCTAGGAAGTTTTAAAGGATTTGCAAGAAGGTGATAACAGTGAGTGATATGGTCAGTGGCTCCACTATTAATTATCCAATCAAGAGGTTTATGGGTGATTGATAGACAGTGACTAATACCTGCCAAATGGATGTTTGAATCCGTAGTGTGAGTGGAATTAGGTTGAGGTTTGAGGAGGTTGAGTAGCTGTTAGATTTGTTCATGAGTGAGCTGAGGAGATAGTGTCTGAGACAAAGATGCAATGGCATTATTGATCTGCGTCTGAGGTGAACTAACAGCAGTGGGATAACCACCATCTGATTCCATGGGATTAGAACCATTTACTACATTATAACTCTGAGTTTTCTGGAAATTTCCTCCTGATTTCTTCCCTTTTAGTTTCCAATTAGGTGGAAAACCATGTATCTTGAAACACTTAGCCTGAGTGTGTCCCCTAGTCTGACAATGTTCACACCATAGAGATTTCTTATTAGGGCTCCAATTTTGGTTTCCTGATGACTGAGATTGAGATTGAGGATTCCACGGTTTGTTGTGTGCCAAAAATGAGTGATTCGCAGAAGCCATCACCAATCGAAAAACAGATGAAAATCGAAGAAGAATTGAAGAACAATTCAGAAAATTCAATCGGAGCAGATTTGGATTCAATCGAAGCAGATTTCAGATTTTGATTGAATTTGCTCTTGATACCATGTTAATCTTCATGGATCATTGAAGAATGAACAGAGACGAACAATTGGGAGAAAACCCTCTTCATTGATGTGTAAATTGATTCGGCTTACAATGAAAGCAAAAGCTATACATTCACCTATATATACACAATACAGTAATGTATTTACATAAATGCCCCTATCTAGCTTAACCGACTTTAATTAGCAAATTGACTTGGTCAACTTGCAACTTTTAGCTCCTCTTGACTTCAATGTACTCCAGCTGTGTGTATCTATTCCAACAGTCGTATTTAACGAATCATAAAGCAAGTGTTATAACATTACCATTACGATTTGTCAGTGTCTCACCCGCCACATGATTAGATTAGGTTCGAACCCGATTCAATGTAAAACTTCCCATATTCTCACTAATAAGCTGGTGGTTTGTATTTTTCGTTTTTCCTGTTTTCGAACAGGCATGTGTCTTTTGACAATATGGGAATTGAAAAGAAACAGAAATGAGCAAAAAACTCCATCAGTACTTTCTTGTTTTGCACTTCTAGTTCACGTTTTTCTTCCCTCGTCCACCCTTCTTTTCATAACATTTTAGAAGTCATTATCATTTATTTCCAGACTGCTGCAGAATATGAGCGACACAGGGAAATTTTTTTCAAGGAGCTGGAAATAGTTTTTGCTGATGTGGTATGGTTATCTTCTTTCACGGATAATTTCCACTATTTCCCGTTTAAGATAATTCGTCGAATTTAGCTTACATAATTTGGTTTAAACCTTTTACATGATTTGCTTTGTCTAAAGCCCTCAATGAGAGTTTCGTTACTGTTGTGGTCAGGTGATGGCTATAATAGCAGATTTTATCTTCCTGCTCCTACTATTTCTCTCCATCCCCCTCTAGCACTCAACGCTGGACGCCTTGCTAAGTTCTTTTACAAGTGTCCCGATAATGCTTTTCAGGTAAATCTACTTAAATGTTTTGTTCCTTCATTGTTACATACATTATGAAATCAGGGGTAAAATCTTTGTTAAATCGCATATGCAGGTTGCTTTGTCCGGAACATCATTTTCATTGTTGCAGAGAATAGGTGCAATAGTGGTAAGGATGTCTACATTACTTCGTGACGGGAAAATAAAATAAACTAAACTAAATATTCAGATTCCATCACATATTCTTGTGAATTTATTGCAGCGTAATGGAGCAAAGCTTTTTGCTGTTGGCACTACTTCGTCTTTGGTAAATTTCCATTACAGAATCGGTTATATATAAAAACTTTTCTCAGTAATGTTTTGGGCTTCTCATACTTACTTTACTGTATTTTTCTAAATGAAGATGGAAAAACAGAACAATGACAAATATTCTTTGATGTCTAGGTTGGTACTGTTGTAACAAATGCGTTGATAAATGCCTGTAAGGCAGTTGACCACTGTTGTGGAACTCAGAGTCATATTCCACCAAATATAGAAATAGCAAGAGAAATATTGTACTAAAAAACCACACTAGATTTAATTCCCAGGAAAGATTGGAGGCGTCACAACGCTCGCGCTTAAAACCCAACCTCCTAGACAGAATTAACTAGACGAATTTAATAGCACAATATAACACTACAACTATAACTAACAATGGCTACTTGAAGAATAGCACAAAATAAAGAACACCAAATTTAACGAGGTTCGGCTAATTTAGCCTACGTCCTCGGACCCCACCAAAATATTTCACTAAAGGACTAAAGTGAAACTATTACAAACTATAGAGGAAGAAAGAAGAAATTCCTAAAAGACTTAGGCAATTTGGGATATCTTCTAAGGTGAAGAGAAGACCCACTTTTATACAACAAAAGAGCCTTCCACTTCAAATGTTTTCCTATGTGGGACTTTTACTCTTCTTTTGAAATGAGCCACATTTCAACAAATCTCCACCTTGGCGAATTTCAAAATCTTCAATCTCCTCATCAAACGGGGTCACCAAAACCAATCTTCAAACTTTGACAATGTTGATCAAGTCCAAACAAAATTTGAACTTGATTGCAGTCACAACTTTTGTCAACATATCAGCAGGATTCTCAGTAGTATGGATCTTCTCGATTCTGACTCCACCTTCTTCGAGTATCTCTCTTATGAAATGATACCGAACATCAATGTGCTTCGTCCTTGCATGATAAACTTGGTTCTTTGCTAAATGGATAGCACTTTGACTATCACAATGAATTTTGACATACTTTTGTCCAATCCCTAGTTCACCAAGCAACCCTTGAAGCCAAATTGCTTCCTTTACAGCCTCTGAAATTGCCATATACTCTGCTTCCGTAGTAGACAGAGCAACCGTTGACTGTAAGGTGGACTTCCAACTGACTGGTGCTTTAGCAAGAGTAAATACGTAGCCTGTAGTTGATCTACGCTTATCTAAATCACCAGCATAGTCTGAATCGCAATATCCGACTACACACTGACTATGTTCCCGCTCAAATATCAAACCAACATCAGCTGTGTCATGGATGTATCGCAAAATCCATTTCACAGCTTGCCAATGTTCCTTTCCAGGATCATGCATATACCTGCTCACAACCCCCACTGCTTGGGAAATATCAGGCCTCGTACACACCATAGCATACATCAAGCTACCAACAGCATTTGCATACGGTACTTTTGACATGTATTCCCGTTCTGCATCAGATTTCGGTGACAAAGCGGCGCTAAGCTTAAAATGAGGAGCAAGCGGAGTACTAACTGGTTTTGACTTTTCATCAATGCCAAAACGCCTCAACATCCTACTCAGATATTGTTTCTGAGTCAAACAAAGCCTCCTCAATTTTCTATCTCTGAAAATCTCCATGCCGAGAATCTTCTTCGCCTCACCTAGATCCTTCATCTCGAACTCCCTTTTCAAATGAGTCTTCAACTTCTCAATTTCTATTAGACTCGGGGAGGCAATCAACATATCATCAACATACAGAAGAAGATATATGAAGGATCCATCTTGTAGCTTGTGCAAATACACACAATGATCATATTTACTTCTTGTGTACCCAATTCCCATCATAAACTTGTCAAATCGCTTGTACCACTGCCTCGGAGATTGCTTCAATCCGTACAACGATTTTTGAAGTTTACAAACCAAATTTTCATTTTCAGCAACTTTGAATCCCTCTGACTGAGTCATATAGATTTCCTCTTCCAAGTCTCCATGTAAAAATGCAGTTTTTACATCCAACTGAACTAGTTCAAAATCCAACTGTGCTACCAAAGCCAACAAAATTCTAATGGAGGAGTGTTTTACAACTGGAGAAAACACCTCATTATAATCAATGTCCTCCTTCTGAGCGTAACCTTTGGCCACCAATCTGGCTTTGTAGCGAACATCACCTTGGCTAGGAAATCCATCTTTCTTTGCAAATACCCATTTGCATCCAATTGTCTTCTTTCCCTTCGGGAGACTGGCCAGTTCCCATGTTTGATTCTTATGAAGGGACTGCATTTCTTCACTCATGGCAATCCTCCATTTATCTTTCTCTGGTCCTTTGACTGCTTCAATATAAGTGGTAGGAACATCATCAGCGGCAATTGCAGATGCACAAGCCACCATATCATCAAAGCGAGCAGGCTTTCTGATTGTCCTCTTTGGCTTGCTAGTAATTGATTCAAGTTGCTGTGGAAGTTCTTGGGGTTGAACTTCCTCTTCTTCAAAATCTCCTTCTACCGTAGGAGAATGATCAAGAGTTTCTTGATCTGCTGGGACAACAAACTTTTCAAACTCCACCTGTTTGGGAGTACCATCCTGCTGTTCTGCATTCACCTTTTCCAACATGGTAGATTCATCAAAGGTGACATCCCTGCTAAAGATTATTTTCTTTGTCTCTGGACACCAAAGGCGATAGCCTTTTATACCAGAGGTGATCCCCATGAACACTGCTTTCTTTGCTCTAGGATCCAACTTTGATTCCTTAACATGATAATATGCAGTGGAACCAAACACATGTAAGGAATCATAATCAGCAGCAGGCTTTCCAAACCATTTCTCAAATGGTGTTTTTCCATCAATAGCAGTAGATGGTAGACGATTAACGAGATGACACGCATACGTCACAGCCTCAGCCCAAAATTCTTTACCCAACCCAGCATTGGATAACAAACACCGAACTTTCTCCAGCAAAGTCCGGTTCATGCGTTCTGCCACTTCGTTCTATTGTGGTGTATGTCTAACAGTGAAGTGTCTGACAATGCCTTCATCCTCACAAAATTTTTGAAATGGACCACTCCTAAATTCTCCACCATTGTCTGTACGGAGACGTTTGACCTTTTTATCAGTCTGAGTTTCCACCATCTTTTTCCATTTGAGGAATACCTCAAACACTTCATCCTTCGTCTTCATAGTATACACCCAAACTCTCCGGGAAAAATCATCAACAAAGGTTACAAAATAGTGTTTCCCTCCCAAAGAACTCGTTTTTGAGGGACCCCATACATCCGAATGAACATAATCCAAGATACCCTCAGTATTATGGATTGCTGTTCCAAATTTAACCCTTGTCTGTTTCCCACGAACACAATGTTCACAAAACTCCAATTTGGAGTATTTCACTCCTTTCAACAATCCTTGATTTATGAGGAGATTCAAGGATTTTCCACCTGCATGTCCCAAGCGCATATGCCATAGCCTAATTGCTTCTGAATTTCGATCATCAACAGTAACTGCTGCTACTGCACCCACAACTGTACCACCCATGTAGTGATACGTATTGTTGTTCTTCCGAATTCCCTTCATTACCACGAGTGCACCAGAGATGATCTTCATCACCCCATCCTTAGCTCTTACTTCAAAACCTTTCGATTCTAAAGTTCCAACGGAAATAAGGTTTTTCCTCACTTCTGGTGCATACCGAACACCCTTTAGGGTTATGATTGATCCATCGTGATTCTTCAAGCGAACTGAACCAATCCCAAGTGTAGTAAGAGGAGCTTCATTTGCTGTGAAGACAACGTCATTTTGTTCTTTGAAGTCAAAGAACCAATCCAAATGTGGTGTCATATGATGACTACATGCTGAATCCAGCATCCATACTTCAGAAGCACCGCTGGATGATGTCGCCAATGAGAAGTCCGATTCGGCATCATCACACGCGGTTACATTTGATTCCGCCACGGCCTTAGAATTGCCCTTAGTTGTCAGCTTTGGGCAATCTCTCTTCCAGTGTCCTGTTTCTCGACAGTAGGCACACTCGTCTTTGCTTAGTTTATGCCTGGACTTGGATCTCCCTTTCTTTCCTTTGTTTTTGTTTTGTGAACGACCTCTGACGAACAAAACCTCTGCATCTCCGCCTGAACTAACTTGCTTGTCCTTCTTTCTCAGTTCATAACTGTACAGGGCAGCACAAACTTCGCTAAGAGATACAGCAGCCTTCCCGTGAAGTAGAGTTGTTTCAAGAAACTGAAACTCCTCAGGAAGGGATCCCAGCAACATCAGAGCCAAATCCTCGTCTTTAAAAGTCTCATCCAAATTGATCAAATCGGTAACCAGTTGATTAAAACTGGTAATGTGACTATTCATAGTGGAACCCGAAACAAATGTGAAGCGAAAGAGCCGCTTCTTCAAATGGAGCTTATTCTGACAGCTTTTCTTCAGAAATTTCTCCTCCAGTGCCATCCACAATTTATATGCCGAGTTTTCTTTCGAAAACGCATATCTCTGCTCTCTGGATAGACACGAACGAATTGTTCCACATGCCAACCGATTCATCATACTCCAATCTTTTTCCTCCATATCATTTGGTTTCTTTTCTTCAATAGCTAAGTATAGACCTTGTTGAAAGAGTGCGTCTACAACTTCGCTTTGCCACATAACAAAATGGCCTGTGCCATCAAAAGACTCCACTGCCAATCACGTATTCGCCACAGTGGTTCTCGCCCAAATGGACGACGACGATGCTTTTGAGGTAACTTCCATTTTTGGTTACAAATTATTCTTCAATAGCCCTCCAAATGCGAAAGCCAAATAGCCCGAGAAAACTTTTCTGATGTGGAAGATCAGATTAAACTGCGACCACAGAGCATACTCAGAATACCCGAGCTCTGATACCACTTGTTGTGGAACTCAGAGTCATATTCCACCAAATATAGAAATAGCAAGAGAAATATTGTACTAGAAAACCACACTAGATTTAATTCCCAGGAAAGATTGGAGGCGTCACAACGGTCGCGCTTAAAACCCAACCTCCTAGACAGAATTAACTAGACGAATTTAATAGCACAATATAACACTACAACTATAACTAACAATGGCTACTTGAAGAATAGCACAAAATAAAGAACACCAAATTTAACGAGGTTCGGCTAATTTAGCCTACGTCCTCGGACCCCACCAAAATATTTCACTAAAGTACTAAAGTGAAACTATTACAAACTATAGAGGAAGAAAGAAGAAATTGCTAAAAGACTTAGGCAATTTGGGATATCTTCTAAGGTGAAGAGAAGACCCACTTTTATACAACAAAAGAGTCTTCCACTTCAAATGTTTTCCTATGTGGGACTTTTACTCTTCTTTTGAAATGAGCCACACTTCAACAACCACTCTGCAACAAGAAGAATGTTCCTATACTATCAACTAGTGTTGCCTATGGTGTCTATATGGCTGTATCCAGCAACCTTAGGCGTGTATACTTGTTTCTAACATTGTCCATAACGCAGAGAAAATAATAGGGCACGTGCCATACACTGAGTCGCCCGGTATTGTCCACCTGGTGAAAATTACCAAGGCACCCCCTAATCATGAGTTCCTGACAACTCGAAAAATAGGAGGTGAACTTGTAATATGATTTTAGGGAAGTTATAGTAATATCTCAAATCTCGGGGCATTCTCCGTAATTAGGTTTCACGCAGGGGGTGTTTATAATCTTAAAGGCTGAGATGCAACTCTATCTCTATATTATTATTCTTATTTTTCCAACAGATACCAAGTGTTGGTTGGTGTTATCGAGCAACGGATTTTAGAGCCTTTGCTTCATCAACACAAGTTATTTTTGAGTGCCATTTGCTTTGCTGTGAGAACAGGCAACACACTTTTGGGTTCATTATTATGAGTTCTTTTATTTCACTAGACCTCTTAAAATCTCCTCTTCGTCCTCACATTATAGCTCGCAAATTCTTTTAAAAATTGTTTTGCAGATGGGTCGATTTTGCTCGTTTCATAGAAAATCAACGTTCTCATTGAATGAGAGGTTCTCTTATTAGTCGAAATCTCATAAAATTAGTTTACTGAGACCAGTATATGAGACTTATGCAGCTTTCTATTCAGGGGCGGAACCAGGAATTTTGCCCGGGGGGGCAAGATTATATATTGTGATATAGTTATACATTTTTGTTTTTTTTTTTGCTAGATAGATGAAGGAGTTAGGGGGGTGGGGGGGCTTGGCCCCCGCGGTACGGTACACTATATTTATGGGGGGAAATATAATAAGGAACTAAAATTACCCTATTCATAAACCTAAGATTTCTGTTATCCCCTTTGTTTGAGTTGTAAAAATGTGTGATGAAGGAGGGAGAAAGTGAAAATTCGAGAATTGGTAATGGATTGAAAAAGTCAAATGACATACTAAGTATTTTTGAATTTTGAGTAATAGAGGGGGTTATTTTTGTCATTTTTTAAGGGGCAAATTTACAAATGTTATATCTTTATAGGTAGAAGTGACAATTTTAAAATTTTGAGGGGAGGCAAAATTACAAATGCTATAGCCTTATAGGTAGAAATGATAATTTTAAAATTTTGAGGGGGGGCAAAATTGCAAATGTTATAGTCTTATAGGTAGAAGTGATAATTTTAAAATTTTGAGGGGGGGCAAAATTGCAAATTTTACAAATTTTATAGGCCTAAGTGAGATTTTTAAAAATTTGAGGGGGGGCGGTGGCGCCCCCCCCCCCCCCCCCCCCCCCCCCCCCGCCCCCCCTCCGTCCCTGTTTCTATTCTGGATAAATTTATACATGTATGGTTGGTGTTTCGATATTGATAATGACGATAATGTCCTTATACATAAATTCATCATAATCTTCAAATTTCTGAAAGACTGATTTTATTTCCTCAGCAAATGACCTTTATTACAACACATGACACATACATCAGGAAATATATATATATATATATAGCATTTTGGCCTGCTGATTTATTATAGTGAATTATCTTGAACTTTAGGGGAGAGGAAAGGGTTCAATGAGTAACGAGAGTATACGTTCCTTAGATTCACGGTCTGGAACTCCATGCCCGTCTCCATACTGGTACATGCACTGGGAAATTCTAGCGAAATTGATAGACGTTTCTATGAAATCCCTGGAATATTCACTATTCATTAACACATCCTCGTTTATTTTCTTCCATGTCGAGCCAATAAGATTCTTAATATAGTCACGGGAATCTTTTTCAGAGCAACCCGTGTCGTGCATGTAGCACTGGACTGATTTTGGATTATCACCTCTATTCAATTCATCCTGGAACATAGGAAGAAAAGAGTATTTTTATATCCAAAAATTACATATATATATGTATGCGCGCGTGTATATTTAATCATAGATTAGCATATCAAATGTTAGATAACTAAAAAAAAAAAACATTGGAGAAAATAATGATTTATGTCCAGAAATTATTGATATCCTGTATACTTTTATAGATTAGTGTATCAAATGTTAGAGGACCGCTATCGCAGTCGTCTATATGATGAGATCTGAGTGGGTCCCATCATGCACATACGGTTGTGATTTCTCGGGACTGAGACTCTGCAGAAGTCCATAATAATTAATCATAGAGAGATGAATACATACTGTCGAAGTTCCCAAGTCATCTGCAAGACGACAAATTAGTGATGGCCATTTGACGATTTCAGGATATCTCTGTAAATCCTCCAAATGTTTGTCCTTCAAAGGATTTGTGATCCAAAGGTAAGCATGAACTATAAGCAGAGGACCAGTGATTGAAACCCAACCATGGCTGAGGTACTCATCCAGACTTGGTTTATATCCACTGTAGTACCATTTCGCTTCCACTATGTACTTCTGACAAAGTTCTGCCCACTGCATCATGTATAGTATCAGATATATATATATATATATATATGCATGTGTATATATGTGCAACTTTGCCATGAATTAGACAAGGACAATCCTTACGAGGTCCTGGTGAGTTATGTGTAGTAAACAAGGACGAAGACATGATTTTTGTTCTGAGGGGGAGTATAAAAAATTTGGGGGGAGAGCGAGCTTGATATTTCTATGGTTTTTGTTCTGTAGGGGAGTATGAAAAATTTGGGAGCACCGGCCCCTGGCTCCGTCTCTGTGTGTAAAGGAATCGAGTTTACCAAGTGATTTGATTTGTATTTGATATAAAGCCAAGTTTTGTTAAATGAGTAGAAGCTTCAAAGAACTTTATTTGAGCAGTACGAGTCGAGCTCAGTAACTTGATATTTTAGTACATAGTTTAACATTTAATTTTTCAACTAACTGAGTCCAGCTCGAAGCAAGCTTCATATTTCATTGAATGACAAAAGGTTTTCAAGTGTTTTTTTTTTTTTTTAAGGTGTTCAGGTTTGTTTTGTTATATTTAGTTAACCAAGCTCCACCAAGCCTTTCACAAATGGAATTCAAATCGAGTATCCAGTAAATTATATTGGTTCATTTTCAGACTATAAGGTGCACCCACGTGTGTCCCGTCACATAAATAGCTTTGATGGTCTCAGAATGTCACAACGTCCTAAAACTAATCCCAAAAGACAAGAATCGTACCCTGTATGGAGAGTATGGGAGAATATTGAACCCTTTGTCTCTGAGAACATCATAAGCCATTTCATTAACTGTGTTAAAGAGAGCAAGAAAGAATATTTTCATGTAGTCTGGAAGTTGTTCCAGACCATTGATATCCCACCTGAAACCAGAACAAAAATTAAGACTTCAATTCAATTCTTACAATTTTTTATGTAGGCAAATTTATATGTTATGAACAATGCAATGCACAAACCTTTTGACAACATCTGTGAAAATTTCGAGTTCGTCCAAAGTACCGTATACATCATAAATGTCATCTATAATCGTTATTAGTACGCCGAGCTTCCCTGTCATCATCCTGCAATACCTATAACGAGGTTCGAAGGTGAACCCGATTGTCCATAAGAAACATTCCACCAATCGATCCCTAGCAAAGCTCATTTTTTCTGCAAGTTTAGTTTTTGTATGCCATCTGCAGTAGAAAATTGATGATCGTTGATTGCTTATAGAAACTAAAACTTAATTTAGTTTGTTATACAGTTTAAATCATCTATTCCGAATAGTGTTTCATCTCGTATTCCATTTATTTATATGTATGCCACTCGTATAAATCTTTTTCTTAAATATACGAGTGATGTGGATTTTATACACTTGGCATGCATATAAGTAAATGGAATAGAAGATGAAACACCGTTTTAGAATAGAGGATCTAGTGTGTTTCTCAAATGCTAGCTACTCCCTTGGCTCAGGATCTTCGGTAATATTTTGGTGTAACACATTGGTACTGTTATACTAATGAAAAGTAGACACTTGTCTTGAAGTTATAAATTTTTGTTTCTTTTCCGGTAATTAAAGACAATTATCTACTTTTCAATTGGTGTTACACCAAAATATTAGAGAAGATCTCGAGCGTCGTGTGTGTGTATATATATATATATATATATATATATATATATATTGTACCTTGACAATTCTTTGAGTTCTTCTTGATACATTGTCTGCACCATGTTGAAATCCAATTTAGCAAGCTCAAGAAGAAGAGGGTTCATATCTTGTCTTTTTTGGTATGTATCTATGAACCATCTTGATTCAAGTCTCAACATTCTGCAATGAAATGGAAGTTCCAAAGCATGGGTTATTTCCTCAGCTAGATTGTCGTGTATGTTGTGATTGAGCTTTTCTTTGAGATGATGAGTGGCGAAAACTTTGGCCGCGTCCATTATGCTTTCGCCTTCCGTTGATAGATACGAGGCTTCGTACAAACTTAGTAGTCCCTTTGTGTCGTCGCAAAGGGTACTTTTGAAATATCCCGTCTCATCCATGAATTTATTGAAAACCTCTGTAGGAAAAAACATTCGGCTAGGAACAAATAAGTATAAGAAAATGTCATTTTTACCCTTGAAAGGGTCATATAGGATGTATGTGATGGAATCCTGGCAAATATTCTATTGGAAAATGCTAAAATATAAAATTTTGTAAAAAAGTTGTGTATTTTAGAAAAGAAAGTGTAAATAAAAAAAGTTCATATAGAAAAGTGTAAAAACTCGAAAAATTTGGATGATTTAATGTTATTACTTATTACCCCTAAATTTTAGAAAAATAAATTTTGTTGCTATACCTGGAGAGATTTTGTATCCATGCTGCCTGAGAAGCCTAAATCTCAATGATGTAGCATGCAAATCATCTATATGGCCATCAAGCCCATCATCAAGAATGTATATATGCTTCATAATTTCATCTACACAATGTGTGAAGTGATAAGATATTCCAAGTCTTTGCAATACATCAACAACCTCAATTTGTTCGAATGGATCGCTATTCGTTTTCTCCAGCAACGCTTTCACTTCAACTTTAAGTTTCTCCGCTTGCTCTAAGTATATTTTTTCCTGTAGTATCAGCCGAATTTTCAATAATAACTCGCTAAATAGTATAAAATAATAGTAAAAATATAATTTGTTATTCATCTTACCCCATAAACACTATTTAGTGATTGAATAAATTCATCACTCCAAATAGTAGGCTTGTAGTTGGCTGATCTCCTTGCAATTTCGCCCATTTTGATATAGGAGTAGCTCAATTTGTAACTAGGAGGTATAAATGCGAACGACAATGAGAGGGAAAATATGCAACTTATATAGGGGATTCTGTCCTATGTATTGGTCACTATATCTACAGTTTTTCAATGCAATAAAAAAATTCATATTTTTGTTACGTTATTACTAGTATTATTATGATTAACATTATTTTATTAGGACCAAATAAATGAAGATTTATCTATATACGCTTTTAGATTTTATAATATTATGTTTACTAAATTTGAGAACACGTGATAGATGAAAACACTTATAAGTTCATCGAGAATATCTGTTATTTATTATGTAAAAGATAATAATTGTATATCAATCTCAGAGATTAATTTGTAAAAAAAAAATAAGAATGAACATTATAATAAATACTAAAATAAGATAAATAATATTTACATATTTTATATTCAATAATTATTTACAATAGACGAGGGTGTGTTGTGAAAATGTACTTGGGTTGAATTAATTTATAGGAACACGTATCATAAAATAATTTTATTGTTGTTATTATTATTATTTTACATGATTTAAAGGAAATGAAATATAACTTGAGTATTATGGAAATATGTATGTTGTATACAAAATTTTAATTTTTAGTTTTGTGAAATTCTAATATTTATAGCCAATATATAAATTATAATTTAAAAGAAAAACCTTGTGAGCCGCTCGCTTACTTAATAACAATTAACAACTATAGAGTAACACGAACTCGACTCAAAAAAATTTGACTCGAGCTCTTATCGAGTTATATATATAAATATATATATATATATATATATATATACATCTGAACCTCCGACCCAGCTTGGGCAAGGGTCATGTCATGGATATATATATATATATATATATATATATATATATATATATATCCATGACATGACCCTTGCCCAAGCTGGGTCGGAGGTTCAGATGTCCAATCCTATAATTATGTAAGAGTCTCTTAAATAAAATTTTGGCGCTCCAAGAGGGAACTCAAAGCATATCAACTTGAGCTATGTAAGGAGTGATTGTGAGATTAAGAAAAGTGATTATAATTGTAAAATAATTACAATTGAAAAAAAATCATAAGCAGGTAGTGTTTGCAAATATAAGTGGAAAATGAAAAAATAAAAAGTGTAAAGGAATGTATGCTAAAAAAAATGATTAAAAGTGATAACATTGTTGAGAATAACTTTAATTTAAATAAAAAAAAATAACATAAATCAATTTTAAGCACTCATTTATCAACTTAGAGATTATAACTTATTATCAGTTAAGTCATTAAGTTTAAAGAATTCAAAGTATAAGTTCCAATTACAAACACTCTTACTCAAAACTTATTGTTCTAGTGGTATCCACCTCTCACTTTATGTGAGAGGTCCGGAGTTCGAATTTAAACTGTCACAAGTTGTGACTCTCTCATCCTTTATGGAGTTAGATAGAGTCTTTATGGCTCAGGATTAGAACTATCAACAAGAATTTATCGAGCTAGATATTTAGGATATCCCCCATCATTTTGAATTATAAAAATAAAAAAATTACAAATACTCTCAAATAATTTATTTTTGGCCATTGTTTGTAGATAAACACTTTCCATTAAAGTTCGCAAAGACTCCAATAAAGTGATATACCATTGTTTTCCCCAATTTCAATGCACATATAGGATAATCGATGTTTTGCTTTTTCTAACAAATTTTCAACTATATACTCTAATTTTAAGTAATTTACTTTGGCCACTAATTCATTAGCTCGAAATTAAACTTAAGTAATTAAATAGACTAAGTTTAACTGTTCAAACTTGTCTAATTGCAAAAACAGTTCTCCAACATCAATAAAATGTTGGCTATATATGTGTATATGGGTCCAAAAGATTATTCAACCAAAGTCAAGTTGATGAGTTGATTGAAAGAAACACGCTACTTGATACATTACGCAAATCAGGGCCCAAATAATTTGATTCTCTACACGTTTTTTATCACTCTTATTTAGTATAACTAATATAAAGTATGTCCATTGCACATGAATACCAATTAATATGTAGAATTAATTACACTTTTATCATCACTCTTATTTAGTATAATGAATATAAAGTACGTGCGTTGCACATGCATATCGATTGATTTAATAATGTTCGGAGAATTAATATTTAGATAATAATTTAGAAAATTATATTATAATTTGTCCGGCGTTTCAACAAACAGTAAGTTTTAGTACTGCAGCTACTTATTTGAAGCGAACCAACACTCATGCTGATTATTCTTAAATGATGCAACTACATGTAACATAAGATACTATAACAATAGTAACTTGAGAAGGCTTTTTGCAAGAATCGACTTTCTTTTACACTTTATTATGTTATCTACATGTACATTACATGCCATGACTAATGGCCAACTTTCAAATACAGAAAGAAAATTTTGAATTACAATGAGTAGCACTAAAGTCCTTATCATTTCTAAAATGAGCTTGAGTTTGAATTTGTCCCACCTCTGTCAAAATATATATATATATAGGGAAAATTGTTTTTTTCGTCCTTTAACTTGTCCTCTTTTGACATTTGGTCCTCTATATAGGATACATGGATAGTTAGTCCTCTATCTTGCGACTCAGTTGCAAACTCAGTCCTCAGCGCTAAAAAATTCAAATTTTACGCGGAAAATCAAGGGACTCACCAGAGAGTAATCACGTGACATTCACGTGCGGATGACTTTGTCTGGAGAGAAAACGGTTCATGAATCCGAGCTTTCTACAATGAGTTATGACTTTTCTCGTGAAGACGCGCACAGCTGTCTGCATAGCCGACGGATTTTTAGCTAACTTTGAATACAAAACTGCTTTGTTCTAGATGTCTACTGGTTATGTGCGATATATTTGTGCATAGACCTATGTGTCTAGTTTCATAGGAAGAAAACGGTTCATGAATCCGAGCTTTCTACAATGAGTTATGAATTTTCTCGTGAAGACGCGCACAGCTGTCTGCACAGCCGACAGATTTTTAGCTAACTTTGAATACAAAACTATTTTTTTCTAGATGTCTCCTGATTATGTGCGATATATGTGTGGATAGACCTATGTGTCTAGTTTCATGGGAAGAAAACGGTTTATGAATCCGATCTTTCTACAATGAGTTATGAATTTTTTTGTGAAGACGCGCACAGCTGAAAAGATTTTTCCCTCCAAGAAAAAAAAAACCAACCCAGTGAGTTAACTCATGGGTCACACGAGTTTCCGAGTAAAATTTGAATTTTTTCGGCGCCGAGGACTAAACGTGCAATTGAGTCGCAAGATAGAGGACTAATTATCAATGTGTCCTATATAGAGGACCAAATGTCAAAAGAGGACAAGTTAAAGGACGAAAAAAGCAATTTTCCCTATATATATATTTGGAGTATTATCTTTAGTGGCGGATTTAGGATTTTAGTTCAGTGGGGGCACCAGTGATAGAATGAAGAATTTTACTGAGGGGGCGAAGACGAAAGATTTAAGGGGAGCCCCCCGCGGTACAATATGTTATATTTATGGGGGGAAATATAATAAGGAACTAGGTTCAATTACAACTTTTAACATGCTTTATACACTTTTATCTCTTTCGTTATAGCCAGGATTTTGGTTTTGTTGGGAGGCGGGAAGCAAACTCAAAATAAAGGGAGAAAACGTGATATTTTTCGATTTTTAGGGGGGCGAAATTCAAATATAAAAAATTTTATAGGGTAAAAAAATGATTTTTAAAAATTGAGAGGGGAGGGGGGGGAGAGTGAGATGGAAATTGAAATTGAGAGGGAGCCATTTAAAATTTTGAGTGGAGGCATTAATGTAATTTATAAATTAAAATTAAAAAATTTGTATATATTAAACATAAAAAAAAATTAAGTGGGGGCACTTGGCTATAAGTCCGCCCCTTATCTTTAAGAAGCAATTGTGAAAGGTTGTTTTGTTTGGCGGCGGGGGGGGGGGGGGGAGGGAGTTCAAGAGGTAGATGAATTATTTACCATTTAGTGTTTTCAATGAAAGATGTCAATATATCGTAAGACAAGAAAAAGTGTACCATAATCAATTATTTAGAGTTTTTTCTCCACAAGGTGTGGATATAGTGATTATATAGTTGTAAAAAAAAAATGATTATATAGTGTTAATGGATGTTTTACTTTATAGTGTTTGAAAGTTTTTCATTATAATACTATTACAATTCGCAGTTGGTTTATATTTAGTTTATGGGAAAAATGATGAAATGGTTAAAGGTGGATAAATGGCCATTAGAATAAACCAGTGGAAAAGATGGATTTGGTTTGCTTTCAAAGCGTGGAAGTTCAAGAGAGGTGTAATGAATGCAGGGATTGCAGGCGTGGTGTACCATACCTAGAAAGAGAGGAATACACTACAAAAATACAATATATTGGTGACAAAATAGCAATTGACAATGTTAAAGTTCTCACTAATTATAAATTTTTAGTGACAAGAAGTTTTATTTTTTCACAAAAATAGATTTTACATGTTTAATAGTGACAATATTTGCATAAAAGTCATCACTCTTACGCTTTGTTTGGTTCAAGAATTTTGGTGAAGAAAAGAAAAGGAAAGGAAAAGAAAAATCTTCTTGTTTTTCCACCATTTTCCTCATCGAGTGGTGAGGAAAAGGAATTGGCTCAAATTAACATTATGTTTTCTCTCTCATTTTCTTTTCATTTTCCTTTTCTCTAGTAACCAAACAAATGAAATTGGTTTTCCTTCCATTTCCTTTTCCTTTCCTTGTCAAATTTTTAGAACCAAACAAGCTGTTAATACTTAGTGACAAGGAAGTTATTGTCACTATTAACAATTAGTGACACATGTATAATGACAATTTAGTGACAATAATTGTAGTTGTCGCTTTAATTGAGTTGTCACTATATATATATATATTACTAATTGTCAATAGTGACAACTTTAAATAAATTCTTGTCACTAAAAACTTTTATTTTGACAAAACAAATTATGAGATGAAAACAAAAACTTTTAATATTGTCACTTGTAATTTTGTTACTTATATTATTTTTTATTGTAGTGATAGCAGACATTTTACACAAAAAATAAAATGTACAGAGGCTGTTTTTACCGAGTTTAAAAGGGAGTTGATTATGAGAATGCAAGGCTACAATACTGGAAGTGTCAAAGAAAGGGATAAAAGTTACTTAAATGAAATACAAAGTACATAATAGATAGATAGATAGATACAAAGTACATAATAGATAGATATATACCACAGTAACAATTATTTAGTTCATTATTTAGATTGGTACTAAATTAATTTATCTTACTTATTCAATTAAATTTGATTATGCTAAGTGAAATTGGAATTCTCATTTCTAAGTATGTAATATTGAATACATTATTAAAGTACTAAATTATTTTTTCTTGATAATTTCTCATCATAATCAAATAAGTCATTATTTAAATAAGTACTAAGCTAGTATATTAGATTTAATCAAATTTTGTTTATACTAAATCAAGTTCCAATTATCATTTGTAAGTATGTAACATTATGTTTGGTACCTAATAATCATGTATTAAAATTGTTTTCTCATATCATTTCTCAACAATATTAAATAATTCATTATTTAGATAAGTACTAAATTAATGTATTAAATTTAACTAAACTTTACTTATACTAAGTGAAATTTGAATTTTTTAATTCTAGATATGTAATATATAATACTTTAAAAATCAAGTATCTATATTTGTTTATCTATATCATTTTCTAATTGTAATGAAATAATTCATTGTTTAAATAAATATTAAATTAAATTAAAATTTAGATTTACTAAAAAGACACTAATAGAGAAATTGTCATTTTTGGTACCACAGGACTGGTCAAATCAAATTTTGGTACCATGGTTTTGCATAGTAACACTTTGGTACCAAATTAAGTTTTTTGTCTCAATTTTGGTACTGTCGTTAGTTGACTAACGGTCAACACTAACAAATCCGTTAGTTTTCTAATTTGTGTGTGTGGGGAGGGGGGGGGATATATTTTGGGGCGAAATGGAGGGAAAATAACCGGTCTAATTGGAGGAAAAAATCAATTTTGCGGTCTTTTTAAAGCAATTTTTTGTGATTTTTGCTCATTTGAACTCTTCAATTTTCATTTTCTCCAATTACTTCTTCCAAGTTAATAAGCTAGTAGCAGACGAAATGTTCAAATGCAATGCGATTGTAGGAAGAAACCTTATTTGTGGACTTCAAAAACAAGGACAACCCACTACGAAGATTTTACGGTTGTGTTTATGGCGCTAAAGGCTAGAAATTCTTCTCTTGGTATGACCCATGTTAGGTCTCATATTTTACATATTTTCATTATGATTTACCTCACATTTATCTTTATTTTATGCCTTGTTGTTAGTCTTTTCCTTTATTTTTAGACTAAGTTACGTACTTTGATTTCTAAGTCGTTTCAATGCTTTTGTAGGCATAAAAGCGATGATTTTGATGAGTTGAAGGAGTATTTATTACGAGAATAATGAAGGCTATCCAAGAGGATGTGAAGAAATGCATTAGAAAGGCCAAACGAGAATGTTTCGTTGAAGAAAAATGAAGAGATAAAATTCTGCACAGGCAGATTGCACAGTTGTGCAGATATTCTGCACAGCTGTGCAGCTGCAGATTTTTATATTTTTGTGGGCCGATTTTATGATTTGGATGGGCATAATTTATGTATCTAAGACTCCTTTTTAGTTACATAAAGGGGTAAAAACGTCTTTATAGGCTAGAGTGAGATGGGAGGTGATCATTCTTGAAAAAAAGTAGATCTTGGAGAGTAGATCTTGAAGAAGAGAAAAGTAGATCTTGGAGAGTAGATCTTGAAGAAGAGAAAAGTAGATCTTGGAGAGGAGTTCTTGGAGAAAAACTTCATCTTCTCAAGTTGTATTCTTCCAATCCTCCATTGTTGAACATGAGTAACTTTATGTTTATGCAATTTATTTCTTGTTTTTCTTTAATTATGCATAGCTAAATTATTTTCTAGGGTTTAAGATGTAGTCTTGTGTATTGATTTGGATTATTGAAGATTTATGGATGTGATTTCTTGTTTGGTTTATCTATTAATGAGTGTTTAATGCTTGTAATTGCTTGATCACCAATTGCATGATTTAAGATGAATTAAGAAGTACCGGGAGGTGAATTAGTTTATCGGTTCAGATTTAATAGACATGTGTAAATTGCTTAATAGGGATATTGGTAATTTTGCATGAGACTAGTTAAACAATATTCATAGAACTTAATGGATTCATCTAAATTAGTTTTTGATCATGGGAGTGACGTTAATTAATTTTGGTGGGTACTCATGAAGATCTCGGGAGAGTATTCATGTATTTAAGGAAATTGAGTCTTTAATTTAAACAAGAATGATAATCCATTGAAAGTCAATAATCCATAGAAATACCTTGATGAAATCTTAATCCCTAGGCCTTTCATTAATTGATTGTTCGTTTTAATTATATTTGTGTTAATTATTTATAATTAATTCTGTTTTTATAAATTTATGCTTTTAATTAGTTAAAATCTCAAATCTTTGATAATCGATAATCTAAATAATAAGATAAACTTTGTTTGGTACTTGATAATCTTCCCTGTGGAGACGATCTTACTTTCACTATACTATTTGTTCGATTCCGTGTTGTTACGGACGGTTAACAACCCACCATATTCTCCAAGGGTTTTTGATGTGACATCCCAAACTATGCAACAATATAAGAGAATTGGAGAATCAAATTATTTCAAATCGGACTAACGAAACAAGAAGAAGGAGAAGTCATTAACTTGGAAAAAATAATTGGAGAAAATGCAAGATGAACAACTCAAATAAGCAAAAAAAAAAAAAAACACAAAAAAATTGCTTAAAAAGACCCGAAAATCGATTTTTCCTTCAATTAGACTGTTTATTTTCACTCTATTTCTCCCCCAAAATCTGTTTCCCTCCAATTAGTTTCTTAAATATCGAGTAATTAGTATTCTAATTCCAATTTATTAGTCTGAATGAAAGACATACTATTAGTTAATAGTTTAATATTAAGTTAGGAGTTAGTTATGGATTAACTAGTTACTGTTACGTAGGAGTTAAAGTTATTTTCAACCAACTAGTCAGCTAATTACCAATGGTATTGGTGCAAAAATCAATGGCCTTTAGCGACCATATGTTCTAATCGGTTAATGTGGTTTTCTTTTCCCAATGTTGAAATATAATAGTTAAAATATGAAGATGACATACATATATTTGTGACATTTCTACTCACTTTAGGTACATGTGACTGGCATATCGATACCTTCCATTGGATTTGGGCATGCTGGATCATCTATAATAAATTATGTGATCAAGAAATAGCTTATTCTCTAGGTGAGTACCACTTCAAATTATATAAGTATTTGCAAAACTGCAGGATTATATATACACCGCATGCGTGTCTTATATATAAATGAAATATTGTATTTTCTATGACGGATTTGAGTAAAATGTTCGTTGAAATTGTCTCTCTTTCCGTGTTCGCAAAAGATATGATACTTATCTATGTTTTTGGAAAATGTAGAATCTTTATGAGTATGCCAGAGTTCCACCTATTGTGATATTTGTTCTATCTATATGCATGCGGTGTTAAAAAGTATTTAAAATGTTCTCGTATCGTTCCAATTGTTCTAATCATGGGTACCAATTGTTCAACAGATGGTTCATACGAAGCGGTCTCAAATATGTTCTATCAAAGCAGTCTTGATTCGGTCTATGGGCTCGGAGATGGATAGTTTGCGGGGGCACGCTGGGGTAGCATTGGGCTTCCAGTAGAGGCTTCGTCGTACAGTTCCCACTTAGATGTCCTTTCATGGCCGGGATGAAGGCTGTATACGGTTGTGATCGGCGGCTCCATGTAACTAGGCATGGCCAGTTCAATGCGGTCCGCGGGGTCGCTCCCTGCAATCGGAGGATAAGGTAGTAAATGTTCACTTGGGAGCCATATGGTGGTTATCTGATATGATTATTTCCTGATATAATTTTTCACAAGCTTCGATTGATATATATGATGTGGTCATCGCCTGATACCATCTTCAAAGGCTTCAATTGGTCACCCCTGATACCATCTTCAAATTGTTCTCATTCAAATTGGTTTATGTTGGAAAAATTGGAATATGAGAAGTGTGGTTCAACACTTTTGCACACAAAATTCGAACACTATAAGTATCGGGGATACTAAATATTATTGGATAATATTATTCTACTCCGGGAGTAGATAAGTTTAGCATTTCGAATTTCATGATTCAGAGTTGAAACGAATGAAAAATTAATTGCTAAAGTTGAGTGTTTGATTGTGTTTTGTCCCACATTGGATATAAGATACAAGTATTGTATGTTTATATACAATGGTGGGCAAAATGATAGTTTGGGCCCTTGGGTCATGACAATTTTGTGTGGGATTGGAGGGGTGAGGACTTAGCCTTAGTCCATTTCGCCTCGAGCGCACACACGCGCTCGGCTCGGCTCGAGCTCGGGCGCGGGCCGTGGGCAGTGGCATAACCTTGAGATACATCAAATGGATGTTAAGACTGTGTTTCTGAACGGAGAATTAAATGAAGAAATATACATGGAACAACCCGAGAGGTATGTTGCTCCTGGAAAGGAGAAGAAAGTGTGTAAACTTGTAAAGTCGCTTTACGGACTTAAACAAGTGCCAAAGCAGTGGCATGAAAAGTTTGATAGCACGATGTTATCAAATGGTTTCAAGATCAATGAATGTGATAAATGCATGTATGTCAGACAAACACATAACGCATACGTCATCGTGTGTCTATATGCAGATGACATCTTGATAATGGGTAGTAATCATGAATACTAAGGGAATGTTAAAGAAGAACTTTGACATGAAGGATATGGGACTTGCAGAGGTCATCTTAGGGATTAAAATCCTGAGGTCTTCTGAAGGACTAGTCTTATCGCAATCTCATTACGTTGAGACGGTTTTGGAAAAGTTCCTTCCAAGCTATAGTGCACCGGTCAAGACGCCACTGGACTTGAGCGTTCATCTACGCAAGAACCATAGCGAACCTGTATCGCAGTTAGAATATGCTAGGGTCATTGGGAGTTTGATGTATATCATGAACTATACTCGCCCTGATCTAGCTTATTCTATGAGCAAGTTGAATAAGTTCACAAGTAATCCTAATGTAGAGCATTGGAATGCTTTAACTAGAGTTCTTAAGTATTTAAAGTTTACTAAAGAATATGGATTACACTACTCAAGATATCCAGTTGTAATAGAGGGATACAGCGATGCTAACTGGATATCAGACACGAACGACTCTAAGTCCACAAGTGGGTATGTATTTACCGTTGGTGGAGGAGCAGTATCGTGGAAATCTTCTAAGCAAACTTGCATATCCCGTTCCACGATGGAATCAGAATTCATAGCTTTAAATGAAGCTGGTGAAGAAGCTAATTGGCTAAGAAATTTCTTAGAAGATATTCCCTGTTGGAAAAAACCTGTGCCTCCGATTTTGATTCATTGCGATTGTATGTCGGCAATTGGGAGGACTCAGAGTAGTATGTATAATGGTAAGTCTAGACATATTCGTCGTGGGCATAATACCATTAAGCAGCTGATCTCTAACGGGATTATTTCCATTGATTATGTAAAATCAAAGGAGAATATTGCAGATCCTTTGACGAAAGGATTGCCTAGAGATCAAATATACTGCCTATCAAGAGGAATGGGATTAAAGTCTACAAATTAAGAATTGACACAGCAGTAACCCAACCATGTTGACTGGAGATCCCAAGATCATGGTTCAACGGGACAACTAAGTTGTGAAAATTCAGGAAGGCACTTAAGAGTTTAATAAACTCTAAACCCATTGCCTAGGATAAGAAGTGCATCCTACAAGTGTAGCAAAGGTCAAGACGAAACTTTTAATGATTCCTATACTGTCATGAAAATGGAGTGGAGTATGGTAGGATACTCTTAAATAAGAGATCACCTATGTAAGTGTGAGGTGTAGGCCGCCTCAACATTGATAAAATGTAAACACTTATGAAACCAAGAGGGGCGCCACGGCCAAAATGGGCCCAACAGTGAGAACTAAAAATTTGCTTAGAAAATTTATCATGTGAATACCATTGTCTAGTTTTACACGAACGGCTAATCAATTCAAGACATTATGTTCATTGGGTAGCCTAGTAAATCCGATGGTATCTCACTTAGAAAGGTTCAAAGCCAAAAGCTACCTCTTCTGACGTGATAAATATTCGTTTGAACTCTCAGTTTCATGCATTGCATAAAATTGCATTAATTTCATTCGTGTGGGGGATTGTTGGAAAAATTGGAATATGAAAAGTGTGGTTGAACACTTTTGCACACAAAATTTGAACATTATAAGTATCGGGGATACTAAATATTATTGGATAATATTATTCTGCTCCGCGAGTAGATAAGTTTAGCATTTCGAGTTTCTTGATTCAGAGTTGAAACAAATGAGAAATTAATTGCTAAAGTTGGGTGTTTGATTGTGTTTTGTCCCACATTGGATATAAGATACAAGTATTGTATGTTTATATACAATGGTGGGCAAAATGATAGTTTGGGCCCTTGGGTCATGACAATTTTGTGTGGGATTGGAGGGGTGAGGACTTAGCCTTAGTCCACACACGCGCGCGCCGCTGCAGCCGTCCGTTAGACCGGCCGGCTCGGCTCGGCTCGAGCTCGGGCGCGGGCCGTGGGCAGTGGCTGGGCTTGGTGGTTGTTGGCCTTTGGAGTCTAAAAATATTCTTTTTGGGCCAAAGTTGAAATAATTAATTTGGGCCCAATTAATTATTTTTTTTCTTTTGGACCAACAAGAATTTATTTAGGCCCAACTTCCAAATCTTCTTCCAAGCAGCCAGGCAGCCAGCAGTAGGATGAAGCTGGAACGTTTCCTTTTCCAGGCAGGCAGCAATTGAAACGTTTTTGCTGCTGGAATTGAAACGTTTGCAATACAATATTGTTGGCTAAACGTTTCGAATTCTCTGTTTTTCGCCTATATATATGCTATCCCCGGATGAATGAAAAACACACAAAAAACTGAAATCATTTCTGCATTTCTGAAAGCCTTATGCATACCTAAGAGAGCATTCTGCATTTCTGTATAATTGTTCAAATCTGAGAGTTCTTGAGCAAAATAAGTTTATGGAGTGTTGTTCTTGAAGTGGTTCAATTACAATACGTAATCGTTGTATCTTGGGAAGTTAATTGCACGATCCCGTACCACCGTAGGCGGGGCAATATAGCTTTAAGGATAGAGAGTCCAACTCTCGCCTCGATTGTTATTCAATTGTTCTTCGCATATTTTTCCAGAATTTTTTCTTTTAAAGTGCAGATTTTCCAACAGTTTACAAGCTTAAATGTTTACATTCTAGCAAGTAAAGTATAACTTTACAATTGCATTGATACATTTTTCTGCTAATGATTTTTCATCCCATTTGCACACACATCTGGTCTCACTAAGCCTTTGTTTATTTAGTTTATGTTTCTATTTGTATCCTCCATAGATAAATCTTGATGGCAAGTAGATGGAGACATGGGATGATTGCGATAGAATGTGGATAGTCGAGGGGCTAAGAATTCCACATTGAACAAAGTTTAGTGTTGGGTCATCTCATAGAGAGACGTGTCGATCCTTAATGAAATGATTGGTAAGGTATGAAGGTAATCAAATGAGTGAATTTTAGAAATGAAATTTTCTCGTACTGGTTGTTTGGTCACGCTACAATATGGGACCTACAAAGGGTCTGTTCTCGGGGCGTGACAAAATAAAATAATAGTTAGTATAATTAACTCTATAAGTAGACAACTAATCCATGTCAAGGCGATTAAACAATAATCATTCAAGGTTTGGGGGCCCCAAGCATTTTAAGCTAAAATGATTTGAAATTTTTGTCTTAATGTTCTGGTCATTTTAGAGAATTAATTCCACAAGAAATCTTGTTTGACAACTATCAGAAAATTTCAAATTATTTTGGATGATGTTCATTTCGTGTCGCATACGCAACTATATGACAATTATTTTATATACTTGATGTGGATTTGTAAAGAAGAATACAAAATGAAACGTAATCTGACAATCGACAATTCGAACTAATTAAAAGTAAAGATTGACATGCCAATTGATGAGATGATTATTAATATGAATATTATATATGATCATAAACGTATAGACGTTGGATAGGCAAAATTGTAAATTTAGTCCCACAAGATGGGGTTATTTTAGTTTGGTCCCGCGCATTACGTAATTTTAAAAATAATTTCAATAGTTTGAAAAAGTTGCAACATTAGTCCTTTTTTAAAATAATTTTAGTCCCATACTTCGTTTTCCGTTAAAAGTTACCGGAAAGCCAACGGAATGTTTTAAAAAAATTACAATTGGCTCCCTGAATTATACAAGTTGTATTAAACACCCCCTGAACAAATATTAGTTACCGTTACCCATGAAAACATTAAAAATAAAAAACGGTTGGTGAAAATGATGATTTTGCTTTTGTTTTTTTGTTGTTTTTTTTTTCTTGCAAGGGAAAATATGCTTAGGGGGTGTTTGATACAAGGTATGTAGTTTTTGGGGGCAAAATGCAATTTTAAGTTGACCATTTCATTAGTTTATGACGACATGGTCAACTCCGATTGTTTTCCATAAAAAGATAACGGAAAATAAAGTGTAGGATCAATATTGCTTAAAAAAAGGGCTAACATTGCAACTTTATCAAATTATTGGGACTATTTCTAAAATCATATAAAACGCGATATTAGAATTAAAATGGCCTTATCCCATGGAACTAAACTTTCAAATTTGCCACGTTGGATACTATGTCGAAATAAAAAAAAAAAGAGAAAATTATATGTACACCCTCTCACTTTAGTGCAAAATTATCGAACACTCCCTGACCTTTTCGAAATTAGATCAAATCTCCCTCATGTTAAAATATTTTAACAATTATACCCCCGAAGTATTTAAAAATTCTTACGATTTACCTCATGTAAACCTTACAAATAGACCCCTTGAGGGGGTCTCGTTGTAATTTAGCAAAAATCAGGGATAGTTTTGGTAATTAATACTAAAGTGAAGAGGTGTGCATGGAATTCACCCCAAAACAACAATAATTATTGGTACTTTATGTTTTGGTAATTATGAATTTTTGGTACTTGACTGCACATGTTTTCAGTTGGGTACAAGGTGATAAACGCTGCGACATGATGAACGCTATTGGTAGTTCTATGTTATATTGAATCTAATAATTTGAGTGTGTATCATATATTTATTTATTTTACACAAATATGCATATGAACCATACTCAATATACTTTAATATATGAGAAAAATAGACACTCAAATCATGAAATTTAATCTATTATTGACTTTACTAAAATTATTGAATTTAGTCTAGTATAGATTTTTCAGATAGATTCAGAATAATTACATTCTGGGTTCAAGTTGTCATCATTAGTAAAAAAAAAAGTATGGATAATGTTTATAATAAGGAATAATGGAATATTATTAATTTAATTTTTATGAACAACTTAAGATTAAAAAAACAAAAGAAGAAAAAAAAACGAGGTTTGAAGACTCGATTCTCAGAACCACATAAGGTCCATCTATTCGTGAAGGAATAATTGTGATAATATAAAGTAGGCCACAAACTTCTGAAAACGAATCCAATTGTATAATGTGTATCTAATATGATGTTAAATTTTCCATCTCCAATGTGCCCGACAACTTGTTCTCATTGTTAATTAGATTAATAGGCTGATAAAAAAAATACAGATATGTAACCCAAGACTTGTTAACTTAATAGTATCAACTTCCACTTTCACATGAGAAGTCCTGTGTTCAATTTCAGGTTGTCATAAGTTGTGACTTTTCTCTTTTTATTTGGAATTTTATAGGATTTGTGTGACTCATAATTAAAAAATTATCGGTCCAAATTTATTAGGTCAGGTGTCTCCTTCATCTAAATTATATATATATATATATATATATATATATATATATAGGATGTGGATCAAATACATCCCAATCCATTATGTAAGATATAAGACTCAAACTAGACCATTGATATCATTTGATCCTAAGGTCTAATTTTAACCCATTTTTGAGATTATATAATTTTTTTTATTGCTGTCAGGGGCATTTTAGTCATTAAATGATAACAAACACATGCAATTTTCATGCAGTATTAAATCAAATCCCCCATATCACGCGCCATAACCGAATTCAATATTTCTTTCCATTTTCAGCTCGATCAGATCACAAATCATTCATTTTGATCTCAGTATTCATCATCAAATTCAATAAATCATCAAAGATCGTTTCATCACAATCCATTTTGTCTACCCAATTTCAATTCGATCAGATCAAAGCTCGTTTCATAGCAATCCATTTCGATCAGTTCACCATTGATTCGAGCCTTTTCCCAGATCAATTCAACATCGAATCAATAAATCCTCAAGATAGTTTAATCATAATCGTCAATTCATAATCATCGTCAGTTTCGCGTTTATCATCAATTATCATCAACGTCAGTTCCGCGTTTATGGCTAAGATGGTTTCATGTATCTTTAATCATCAACACATCGATTTATGCTAAAAAATTGAGAAAGTTTATGATATTTTGCAATTTTATGATATACAGCATATTATACATCAACATGCAATGCATATAATTTTGATATACATCATCGTATACATTAATATACAGTTAGATTAGCTGCATGTGGAAGTAGTAAATTGTATGCAGTAGACAGTAGATTACTCAGCAATATACAGCAGCTATAATGATGATATATATTATCGTATACACTAATATACAGTACATATAGTGATGTTATACATTATCTTATTAACACATCATACGTTTATGATAGACTAAATAATCAAAATTATACAGTTCATATAATGATGTTATACACCATATTATACATCAACATGCAATGCATATAATTTTGATTTACATCATCGTATATATTAATATACAGTTGGATTAGCTGCATGTGGAAGTAGTGAATTGTATGCAGTAGACAGTAGATTACTCAGCAATATACAACAGCTATAATGATGATATACATTATCGTATACACTAATATACAGTACATATAGTGATGTTATACATTATCTTATTAACACATCATACGTTTATGATAGACTAAATAATCAAACATTATATAGTTCATATAATGATGTTATACATTATCATTGTATTCAGAAATTGTTTTTATTGTATACAGTTCCAGCAGTAAGTTGAATACATTATACAGCATCTTATATGAAATTATACAATATCTTATACATTACTATACAGTACATATAGTGATGTTATATAGTATCTTATGAACACATCGTACGTTTATGATAGACTAAATAAGCAATCAGTATATAGTATATATAATGATGTTATACATTATTATTTTATTCAGAACTTATATTTATTGTATACTATTGATTCTGAATGCTTATAATGTATATTATTAACAGGATCAGTAGTGTATAGAAATAATGACGTTGAGAATCAAGGTGTCGGATCTTCTTCGTCGTCTAATTCTATATCATCAGCGGGTGGTTCAAAATATTGGGAACCAGTGTGTGCTACTGAGTTGAAACTTTGCATTGGTAAAGCATTTGAAAGCTTGAAGTTTGCATTTGAGTTTTACAAAAGCTATGCTCGGTTATGTGGTTTTGATGTACGCAAGTGTTCCCAAAAAACTCATAAGGATGGTACGGTCATATCGAAACATTATATATGTAGTCGCTCCGGTATTTACAAAAACTGTGATGATGTTAGTAGGAAGAAGAAGTGTATGATTGGTCATTGCGATTGCAAAGCTAAGGTTGTAGTGAGGTTTATTGCTTCAGAGGGATATGTTATAAAGAACTTTGTTGAGCGGCACAATCACGAGTTCGCGACCGATGAGGGGAAACAGTTTTTGAAAGTTAATCGAAATATTGATCCATTCCAGATTATGTTTTTCTTAAATGCATCAAAGGTGAATGTTGGCGTCGTTAAATCACATTCATTTCTGAAGGAAATTGCAGGTTGTTTTAATAATGTTGGGTCAACTTCTACAGATTTCAAAAACGCAAAAAGGGATGTGAAGCAATACGTCGGTGAGAACGATGGGGAGATGATTGTTAGGAAATTTATAATTATGAAAAAAGCTTGTGAAGGATTTTTCTTTGATTATGACACAGAGGCTGACGGTTGTATGAGTAAGTTGTTTTGGGCTGATCCAATTGCAATAAGGAATTTTGAACTATTTGGTGATGTTTGCTCGGTCGATGCAACATTTCGATCTAACAAGTAAGTATATTTCAATGCAAGTATAATACATACTTTTCAATAGGGAATGAATATATGTTGTATAACACATTGTCAGTTACTGTATAATTATGCATTTAATTACAGTATAATGACTTATTACGTACTGTATAATTCATTTATAGTGTATGTTTTACATTGTTAATCACTGTATAATGCCGTATAATTCCTTTTCAGGTATCAAATGAAGTTTGTTCCTTTTTCTGGTTTAGATAACCATAAGAAAATAATCACCTTTGGTGCTTCTCTGATCGCAAAAGAAGACATTGAGTCGTACACGTGGGTTTTTTAAGCTTTTACACGTGCGATGGGACGGGAACCAATCTATATTGTATCTGATCAATGTCTTGCTATGAAACAGGCTATTCCTAGTATTTTTAAAAATGCTAGGCATCGTATATACGCGTGGCATATCATGAAGAAGTTACCAACTAAGGTGCGTGTTTTTACTTTTTGAATCCATATTGTGTGTCACATTTTATATTAATGTGTTATAATAGCATTTAACCTACTGTAGTATGATATTGTATTTAGTGTACAGTGACATTTTAACAAGCTTTAAATTCATACTGTATACTGATATGTTAAGTAGTGTATATTGATTTTTAATATGTTGTATAACATGTTTTCATTTGATTATTTTTTTCTCCAGATTTCACCACATACAGGAAAATATGCTGAAGTAGTGAGAAAGGTGAATAATTTTGTGTATAATGACGACATCACTACAATTGAGTTTGAAGAGGATTGGAACGCTCTTATTTCAAAATATGGACTAAACCATATTGACTGGCTTTCTGAAATTTACGACAATAGACATTCATGGGTATCTGCATATTATCGAAATGTTTCGATCGGTGGGTTTTTGAGGACTACTTCGATTTGAGAGTCGGTTAATTCATTCTTTAACCAATTCTACGTAAAGGGTGACACAATCATTGAGTTCTATAGTAGATTTGAAAGTGCTATGGACAGGCAAAGGAATACGAATGCAAGATTAAATCACTAGTCTTTGATCTCTAAGCCGTCAACCGAAACCCCTATGCCGATAGAGGAGGATGCTTTAGAGGTATATACACGCGCTGTTTTCTACGATGTACAAGTGGAGATCAAAAATTCTGCGTATCAAGTGATACTTCAAAGTCTAAACGTTGTTGATGGTGTGAAATTATTTATCGTATTCGACTCCGACAACGAATCAAAGTTATATGAGGTATATCCCTTTGTATAATGTATGTTATTATTATATATGTTGTATATTCTCCTTACAATTAATGTATGTTACAGATATGTTCACAGTATACATGTTGCAGGTGAAACGTGTTGTATCGAACAATCAGGTTGATTGTTCTTGCAGATTGTTTATGAGGCGGGGTATATTGTGTAGACACATTTTCTTTGCATTCAACCAAAGCCGAATACACAATTTGCCTGCCGAGTATGTTCTAAAGAGGTGGTGGAAAAATGCAAAAATTATGGCTTCCGATATAACTAATAACCAAGTCAGACAATATCGCGCGATGATTGAGAAGACCACAAATGATGTGAGTCAAATTTGGATTGACTTTCAATCATGTTTAAATCTTGCAGGTTTTAACAAAGAAAAACTCGACTACATAAAAAATCAATTGGTGGATATAAAGTATAACTTGAGTGTTAGTGCGGACAATAACACTAAGAATAACAAGAATGCTGTTATTGAAACACTAGTGGGATCCCAAATTGAGAACGAGCTCGAGATCAGAAATCCTCATCTGAGTCGAACTAAAGGGTGTGGTAAAAGAATTAAGAGCAGTTCGGAGATACCCAAGCATGTTCCTAAGAGGAGAAAATGTGCTGCATGTGGAAAAGTTGATAGGCATAATGCGAGAACTTGTCCCTCAAAGGAAAATAGCTTTGTTTTCCCATATAGTTTGTTAATGTAGAATGATAGGCTGTTCATTGTATAATGCAATATAATACAAAACTCCAATTTGGAGTATTTCACTCCTTTCAACAATCCTTGATTTATGAGGAGATTCAAGGATTTTCCACCTGCATGTCCCAAGCGCATATGCCATAGCCTAATTGCTTCTGAATTCCGATCATCAACAGTAACTGCTGCTACTGCACCCACAACTGTACCACCCATGTAGTGATACGTATTGTTGTTCTTCCGAATTCCCTTCATTACCACGAGTGCACCAGAGATGATCTTCATCACCCCATCCTTAGCTCTTACTTCAAAACCTTTCGATTCTAAAGTTCCAACGGAAATAAGGTTTTTCCTCACTTCTGGTGCATACCGAACACCCTTTAGGGTTATGATTGATCCATCGTGATTCTTCAAGCGAACTGAACCAATCCCAAGTGTAGTAAGAGGAGCTTCATTTGCTGTGAAGACAACGTCATTTTGTTCTTTGAAGTCAAAGAACCAATCCAAATGTGGTGTCATATGATGACTACATGCTGAATCCAGCATCCATACTTCAGAAGCACCGCTGGATGATGTCGCCAATGAGAAGTCCGATTCGGCATCATCACACGCGGTTACATTTGATTCCGCCACGGCCTTAGAATTGCCCTTAGTTGTCAGCTTTGGGCAATCTCTCTTCCAGTGTCCTGTTTCTCGACAGTAGGCACACTCGTCTTTGCTTAGTTTATGCCTGGACTTGGATCTCCCTTTCTTTCCTTTGTTTTTGTTTTGTGAACGACCTCTGACGAACAAAACCTCTGCATCTCCGCCTGAACTAACTTGCTTGTCCTTCTTTCTCAGTTCATAACTGTACAGGGCAGCACAAACTTCGCTAAGAGATACAGCAGCCTTCCCGTGAAGTAGAGTTGTTTCAAGAAACTGAAACTCCTCAGGAAGGGATCCCAGCAACATCAGAGCCAAATCCTCGTCTTTAAAAGTCTCATCCAAATTGATCAAATCGGTAACCAGTTGATTAAAACTGGTAATGTGACTATTCATAGTGGAACCCGAAACAAATGTGAAGCGAAAGAGCCGCTTCTTCAAATGGAGCTTATTCTGACAGCTTTTCTTCAGAAATTTCTCCTCCAGTGCCATCCACAATTTATATGCCGAGTTTTCTTTCGAAAACGCATATCTCTGCTCTCTGGATAGACACGAACGAATTGTTCCACATGCCAACCGATTCATCATACTCCAATCTTTTTCCTCCATATCATTTGGTTTCTTTTCTTCAATAGCTAAGTATAGACCTTGTTGAAAGAGTGCGTCTACAACTTCGCTTTGCCACATAACAAAATGGCCTGTGCCATCAAAAGACTCCACTGCCAATCACGTATTCGCCACAGTGGTTCTCGCCCAAATGGACGACGACGATGCTTTTGAGGTAACTTCCATTTTTGGTTACAAATTATTCTTCAATAGCCCTCCAAATGCGAAAGCCAAATAGCCCGAGAAAACTTTTCTGATGTGGAAGATCAGATTAAACTGCGACCACAGAGCATACTCAGAATACCCGAGCTCTGATACCACTTGTTGTGGAACTCAGAGTCATATTCCACCAAATATAGAAATAGCAAGAGAAATATTGTACTAGAAAACCACACTAGATTTAATTCCCAGGAAAGATTGGAGGCGTCACAACGGTCGCGCTTAAAACCCAACCTCCTAGACAGAATTAACTAGACGAATTTAATAGCACAATATAACACTACAACTATAACTAACAATGGCTACTTGAAGAATAGCACAAAATAAAGAACACCAAATTTAACGAGGTTCGGCTAATTTAGCCTACGTCCTCGGACCCCACCAAAATATTTCACTAAAGTACTAAAGTGAAACTATTACAAACTATAGAGGAAGAAAGAAGAAATTGCTAAAAGACTTAGGCAATTTGGGATATCTTCTAAGGTGAAGAGAAGACCCACTTTTATACAACAAAAGAGTCTTCCACTTCAAATGTTTTCCTATGTGGGACTTTTACTCTTCTTTTGAAATGAGCCACACTTCAACAACCACTCTGCAACAAGAAGAATGTTCCTATACTATCAACTAGTGTTGCCTATGGTGTCTATATGGCTGTATCCAGCAACCTTAGGCGTGTATACTTGTTTCTAACATTGTCCATAACGCAGAGAAAATAATAGGGCACGTGCCATACACTGAGTCGCCCGGTATTGTCCACCTGGTGAAAATTACCAAGGCACCCCCTAATCATGAGTTCCTGACAACTCGAAAAATAGGAGGTGAACTTGTAATATGATTTTAGGGAAGTTATAGTAATATCTCAAATCTCGGGGCATTCTCCGTAATTAGGTTTCACGCAGGGGGTGTTTATAATCTTAAAGGCTGAGATGCAACTCTATCTCTATATTATTATTCTTATTTTTCCAACAGATACCAAGTGTTGGTTGGTGTTATCGAGCAACGGATTTTAGAGCCTTTGCTTCATCAACACAAGTTATTTTTGAGTGCCATTTGCTTTGCTGTGAGAACAGGCAACACACTTTTGGGTTCATTATTATGAGTTCTTTTATTTCACTAGACCTCTTAAAATCTCCTCTTCGTCCTCACATTATAGCTCGCAAATTCTTTTAAAAATTGTTTTGCAGATGGGTCGATTTTGCTCGTTTCATAGAAAATCAACGTTCTCATTGAATGAGAGGTTCTCTTATTAGTCGAAATCTCATAAAATTAGTTTACTGAGACCAGTATATGAGACTTATGCAGCTTTCTATTCAGGGGCGGAACCAGGAATTTTGCCCGGGGGGGCAAGATTATATATTGTGATATAGTTATACATTTTTGTTTTTTTTTTTGCTAGATAGATGAAGGAGTTAGGGGGGTGGGGGGGCTTGGCCCCCGCGGTACGGTACACTATATTTATGGGGGGAAATATAATAAGGAACTAAAATTACCCTATTCATAAACCTAAGATTTCTGTTATCCCCTTTGTTTGAGTTGTAAAAATGTGTGATGAAGGAGGGAGAAAGTGAAAATTCGAGAATTGGTAATGGATTGAAAAAGTCAAATGACATACTAAGTATTTTTGAATTTTGAGTAATAGAGGGGGTTATTTTTGTCATTTTTTAAGGGGCAAATTTACAAATGTTATATCTTTATAGGTAGAAGTGACAATTTTAAAATTTTGAGGGGAGGCAAAATTACAAATGCTATAGCCTTATAGGTAGAAATGATAATTTTAAAATTTTGAGGGGGGGCAAAATTGCAAATGTTATAGTCTTATAGGTAGAAGTGATAATTTTAAAATTTTGAGGGGGGGCAAAATTGCAAATTTTACAAATTTTATAGGCCTAAGTGAGATTTTTAAAAATTTGAGGGGGGGCGGTGGCGCCCCCCCCCCCCCCCCCCCCCCCCCGCCCCCCCTCCGTCCCTGTTTCTATTCTGGATAAATTTATACATGTATGGTTGGTGTTTCGATATTGATAATGACGATAATGTCCTTATACATAAATTCATCATAATCTTCAAATTTCTGAAAGACTGATTTTATTTCCTCAGCAAATGACCTTTATTACAACACATGACACATACATCAGGAAATATATATATATATATATAGCATTTTGGCCTGCTGATTTATTATAGTGAATTATCTTGAACTTTAGGGGAGAGGAAAGGGTTCAATGAGTAACGAGAGTATACGTTCCTTAGATTCACGGTCTGGAACTCCATGCCCGTCTCCATACTGGTACATGCACTGGGAAATTCTAGCGAAATTGATAGACGTTTCTATGAAATCCCTGGAATATTCACTATTCATTAACACATCCTCGTTTATTTTCTTCCATGTCGAGCCAATAAGATTCTTAATATAGTCACGGGAATCTTTTTCAGAGCAACCCGTGTCGTGCATGTAGCACTGGACTGATTTTGGATTATCACCTCTATTCAATTCATCCTGGAACATAGGAAGAAAAGAGTATTTTTATATCCAAAAACTACATATATATATGTATGCGCGCGTGTATATTTAATCATAGATTAGCATATCAAATGTTAGATAACTAAAAAAAAAAAACATTGGAGAAAATAATGATTTATGTCCAGAAATTATTGATATCCTGTATACTTTTATAGATTAGTGTATCAAATGTTAGAGGACCGCTATCGCAGTCGTCTATATGATGAGATCTGAGTGGGTCCCATCATGCACATACGGTTGTGATTTCTCGGGACTGAGACTCTGCAGAAGTCCATAATAATTAATCATAGAGAGATGAATACATACTGTCGAAGTTCCCAAGTCATCTGCAAGACGACAAATTAGTGATGGCCATTTGACGATTTCAGGATATCTCTGTAAATCCTCCAAATGTTTGTCCTTCAAAGGATTTGTGATCCAAAGGTAAGCATGAACTATAAGCAGAGGACCAGTGATTGAAACCCAACCATGGCTGAGGTACTCATCCAGACTTGGTTTATATCCACTGTAGTACCATTTCGCTTCCACTATGTACTTCTGACAAAGTTCTGCCCACTGCATCATGTATAGTATCAGATATATATATATATATATATATGCATGTGTATATATGTGCAACTTTGCCATGAATTAGACAAGGACAATCCTTACGAGGTCCTGGTGAGTTATGTGTAGTAAACAAGGACGAAGACATGATTTTTGTTCTGAGGGGGAGTATAAAAAATTTGGGGGGAGAGCGAGCTTGATATTTCTATGGTTTTTGTTCTGTAGGGGAGTATGAAAAATTTGGGAGCACCGGCCCCTGGCTCCGTCTCTGTGTGTAAAGGAATCGAGTTTACCAAGTGATTTGATTTGTATTTGATATAAAGCCAAGTTTTGTTAAATGAGTAGAAGCTTCAAAGAACTTTATTTGAGCAGTACGAGTCGAGCTCAGTAACTTGATATTTTAGTACATAGTTTAACATTTAATTTTTCAACTAACTGAGTCCAGCTCGAAGCAAGCTTCATATTTCATTGAATGACAAAAGGTTTTCAAGTGTTTTTTTTTTTTTTTAAGGTGTTCAGGTTTGTTTTGTTATATTTAGTTAACCAAGCTCCACCAAGCCTTTCACAAATGGAATTCAAATCGAGTATCCAGTAAATTATATTGGTTCATTTTCAGACTATAAGGTGCACCCACGTGTGTCCCGTCACATAAATAGCTTTGATGGTCTCAGAATGTCACAACGTCCTAAAACTAATCCCAAAAGACAAGAATCGTACCCTGTATGGAGAGTATGGGAGAATATTGAACCCTTTGTCTCTGAGAACATCATAAGCCATTTCATTAACTGTGTTAAAGAGAGCAAGAAAGAATATTTTCATGTAGTCTGGAAGTTGTTCCAGACCATTGATATCCCACCTGAAACCAGAACAAAAATTAAGACTTCAATTCAATTCTTACAATTTTTTATGTAGGCAAATTTATATGTTATGAACAATGCAATGCACAAACCTTTTGACAACATCTGTGAAAATTTCGAGTTCGTCCAAAGTACCGTATACATCATAAATGTCATCTATAATCGTTATTAGTACGCCGAGCTTCCCTGTCATCATCCTGCAATACCTATAACGAGGTTCGAAGGTGAACCCGATTGTCCATAAGAAACATTCCACCAATCGATCCCTAGCAAAGCTCATTTTTTCTGCAAGTTTAGTTTTTGTATGCCATCTGCAGTAGAAAATTGATGATCGTTGATTGCTTATAGAAACTAAAACTTAATTTAGTTTGTTATACAGTTTAAATCATCTATTCCGAATAGTGTTTCATCTCGTATTCCATTTATTTATATGTATGCCACTCGTATAAATCTTTTTCTTAAATATACGAGTGATGTGGATTTTATACACTTGGCATGCATATAAGTAAATGGAATAGAAGATGAAACACCGTTTTAGAATAGAGGATCTAGTGTGTTTCTCAAATGCTAGCTACTCCCTTGGCTCAGGATCTTCGGTAATATTTTGGTGTAACACATTGGTACTGTTATACTAATGAAAAGTAGACACTTGTCTTGAAGTTATAAATTTTTGTTTCTTTTCCGGTAATTAAAGACAATTATCTACTTTTCAATTGGTGTTACACCAAAATATTAGAGAAGATCTCGAGCGTCGTGTGTGTGTATATATATATATATATATATATATATATTGTACCTTGACAATTCTTTGAGTTCTTCTTGATACATTGTCTGCACCATGTTGAAATCCAATTTAGCAAGCTCAAGAAGAAGAGGGTTCATATCTTGTCTTTTTTGGTATGTATCTATGAACCATCTTGATTCAAGTCTCAACATTCTGCAATGAAATGGAAGTTCCAAAGCATGGGTTATTTCCTCAGCTAGATTGTCGTGTATGTTGTGATTGAGCTTTTCTTTGAGATGATGAGTGGCGAAAACTTTGGCCGCGTCCATTATGCTTTCGCCTTCCGTTGATAGATACGAGGCTTCGTACAAACTTAGTAGTCCCTTTGTGTCGTCGCAAAGGGTACTTTTGAAATATCCCGTCTCATCCATGAATTTATTGAAAACCTCTGTAGGAAAAAACATTCGGCTAGGAACAAATAAGTATAAGAAAATGTCATTTTTACCCTTGAAAGGGTCATATAGGATGTATGTGATGGAATCCTGGCAAATATTCTATTGGAAAATGCTAAAATATAAAATTTTGTAAAAAAGTTGTGTATTTTAGAAAAGAAAGTGTAAATAAAAAAAGTTCATATAGAAAAGTGTAAAAACTCGAAAAATTTGGATGATTTAATGTTATTACTTATTACCCCTAAATTTTAGAAAAATAAATTTTGTTGCTATACCTGGAGAGATTTTGTATCCATGCTGCCTGAGAAGCCTAAATCTCAATGATGTAGCATGCAAATCATCTATATGGCCATCAAGCCCATCATCAAGAATGTATATATGCTTCATAATTTCATCTACACAATGTGTGAAGTGATAAGATATTCCAAGTCTTTGCAATACATCAACAACCTCAATTTGTTCGAATGGATCGCTATTCGTTTTCTCCAGCAACGCTTTCACTTCAACTTTAAGTTTCTCCGCTTGCTCTAAGTATATTTTTTCCTGTAGTATCAGCCGAATTTTCAATAATAACTCGCTAAATAGTATAAAATAATAGTAAAAATATAATTTGTTGTTCATCTTACCCCATAAACACTATTTAGTGATTGAATAAATTCATCACTCCAAATAGTAGGCTTGTAGTTGGCTGATCTCCTTGCAATTTCGCCCATTTTGATATAGGAGTAGCTCAATTTGTAACTAGGAGGTATAAATGCGAACGACAATGAGAGGGAAAATATGCAACTTATATAGGGGATTCTGTCCTATGTATTGGTCACTATATCTACAGTTTTTCAATGCAATAAAAAAATTCATATTTTTGTTACGTTATTACTAGTATTATTATGATTAACATTATTTTATTAGGACCAAATAAATGAAGATTTATCTATATACGCTTTTAGATTTTATAATATTATGTTTACTAAATTTGAGAACACGTGATAGATGAAAACACTTATAAGTTCATCGAGAATATCTGTTATTTATTATGTAAAAGATAATAATTGTATATCAATCTCAGAGATTAATTTGTAAAAAAAAAATAAGAATGAACATTATAATAAATACTAAAATAAGATAAATAATATTTACATATTTTATATTCAATAATTATTTACAATAGACGAGGGTGTGTTGTGAAAATGTACTTGGGTTGAATTAATTTATAGGAACACGTATCATAAAATAATTTTATTGTTGTTATTATTATTATTTTACATGATTTAAAGGAAATGAAATATAACTTGAGTATTATGGAAATATGTATGTTGTATACAAAATTTTAATTTTTAGTTTTGTGAAATTCTAATATTTATAGCCAATATATAAATTATAATTTAAAAGAAAAACCTTGTGAGCCGCTCGCTTACTTAATAACAATTAACAACTATAGAGTAACACGAACTCGACTCAAAAAATTTTGACTCGAGCTCTTATCGAGTTATATATATAAATATATATATATATATATATATATATATACATCTGAACCTCCGACCCAGCTTGGGCAAGGGTCATGTCATGGATATATATATATATATATATATATATATATATATATCCATGACATGACCCTTGCCCAAGCTGGGTCGGAGGTTCAGATGTCCAATCCTATAATTATGTAAGAGTCTCTTAAATAAAATTTTGGCGCTCCAAGAGGGAACTCAAAGCATATCAACTTGAGCTATGTAAGGAGTGATTGTGAGATTAAGAAAAGTGATTATAATTGTAAAATAATTACAATTGAAAAAAAATCATAAGCAGGTAGTGTTTGCAAATATAAGTGGAAAATGAAAAAATAAAAAGTGTAAAGGAATGTATGCTAAAAAAAAATGATTAAAAGTGATAACATTGTTGAGAATAACTTTAATTTAAATAAAAAAAAATAACATAAATCAATTTTAAGCACTCATTTATCAACTTAGAGATTATAACTTATTATCAGTTAAGTCATTAAGTTTAAAGAATTCAAAGTATAAGTTCCAATTACAAACACTCTTACTCAAAACTTATTGTTCTAGTGGTATCCACCTCTCACTTTATGTGAGAGGTCCGGAGTTCGAATTTAAACTGTCACAAGTTGTGACTCTCTCATCCTTTATGGAGTTAGATAGAGTCTTTATGGCTCAGGATTAGAACTATCAACAAGAATTTATCGAGCTAGATATTTAGGATATCCCCCATCATTTTGAATTATAAAAATAAAAAAATTACAAATACTCTCAAATAATTTATTTTTGGCCATTGTTTGTAGATAAACACTTTCCATTAAAGTTCGCAAAGACTCCAATAAAGTGATATACCATTGTTTTCCCCAATTTCAATGCACATATAGGATAATCGATGTTTTGCTTTTTCTAACAAATTTTCAACTATATACTCTAATTTTAAGTAATTTACTTTGGCCACTAATTCATTAGCTCGAAATTAAACTTAAGTAATTAAATAGACTAAGTTTAACTGTTCAAACTTGTCTAATTGCAAAAACAGTTCTCCAACATCAATAAAATGTTGGCTATATATGTGTATATGGGTCCAAAAGATTATTCAACCAAAGTCAAGTTGATGAGTTGATTGAAAGAAACACGCTACTTGATACATTACGCAAATCAGGGCCCAAATAATTTGATTCTCTACACGTTTTTTATCACTCTTATTTAGTATAACTAATATAAAGTATGTCCATTGCACATGAATACCAATTAATATGTAGAATTAATTACACTTTTATCATCACTCTTATTTAGTATAATGAATATAAAGTACGTGCGTTGCACATGCATATCGATTGATTTAATAATGTTCGGAGAATTAATATTTAGATAATAATTTAGAAAATTATATTATAATTTGTCCGGCGTTTCAACAAACAGTAAGTTTTAGTACTGCAGCTACTTATTTGAAGCGAACCAACACTCATGCTGATTATTCTTAAATGATGCAACTACATGTAACATAAGATACTATAACAATAGTAACTTGAGAAGGCTTTTTGCAAGAATCGACTTTCTTTTACACTTTATTATGTTATCTACATGTACATTACATGCCATGACTAATGGCCAACTTTCAAATACAGAAAGAAAATTTTGAATTACAATGAGTAGCACTAAAGTCCTTATCATTTCTAAAATGAGCTTGAGTTTGAATTTGTCCCACCTCTGTCAAAATATATATATATATAGGGAAAATTGTTTTTTTCGTCCTTTAACTTGTCCTCTTTTGACATTTGGTCCTCTATATAGGATACATGGATAGTTAGTCCTCTATCTTGCGACTCAGTTGCAAACTCAGTCCTCAGCGCTAAAAAATTCAAATTTTACGCGGAAAATCAAGGGACTCACCAGAGAGTAATCACGTGACATTCACGTGCGGATGACTTTGTCTGGAGAGAAAACGGTTCATGAATCCGAGCTTTCTACAATGAGTTATGACTTTTCTCGTGAAGACGCGCACAGCTGTCTGCATAGCCGACGGATTTTTAGCTAACTTTGAATACAAAACTGCTTTGTTCTAGATGTCTACTGGTTATGTGCGATATATTTGTGCATAGACCTATGTGTCTAGTTTCATAGGAAGAAAACGGTTCATGAATCCGAGCTTTCTACAATGAGTTATGAATTTTCTCGTGAAGACGCGCACAGCTGTCTGCACAGCCGACAGATTTTTAGCTAACTTTGAATACAAAACTATTTTTTTCTAGATGTCTCCTGATTATGTGCGATATATGTGTGGATAGACCTATGTGTCTAGTTTCATGGGAAGAAAACGGTTTATGAATCCGATCTTTCTACAATGAGTTATGAATTTTTTTGTGAAGACGCGCACAGCTGAAAAGATTTTTCCCTCCAAGAAAAAAAAAACCAACCCAGTGAGTTAACTCATGGGTCACACGAGTTTCCGAGTAAAATTTGAATTTTTTCGGCGCCGAGGACTAAACGTGCAATTGAGTCGCAAGATAGAGGACTAATTATCAATGTGTCCTATATAGAGGACCAAATGTCAAAAGAGGACAAGTTAAAGGACGAAAAAAGCAATTTTCCCTATATATATATTTGGAGTATTATCTTTAGTGGCGGATTTAGGATTTTAGTTCAGTGGGGGCACCAGTGATAGAATGAAGAATTTTACTGAGGGGGCGAAGACGAAAGATTTAAGGGGAGCCCCCCGCGGTACAATATGTTATATTTATGGGGGGAAATATAATAAGGAACTAGGTTCAATTACAACTTTTAACATGCTTTATACACTTTTATCTCTTTCGTTATAGCCAGGATTTTGGTTTTGTTGGGAGGCGGGAAGCAAACTCAAAATAAAGGGAGAAAACGTGATATTTTTCGATTTTTAGGGGGGCGAAATTCAAATATAAAAAATTTTATAGGGTAAAAAAATGATTTTTAAAAATTGAGAGGGGAGGGGGGGGAGAGTGAGATGGAAATTGAAATTGAGAGGGAGCCATTTAAAATTTTGAGTGGAGGCATTAATGTAATTTATAAATTAAAATTAAAAAATTTGTATATATTAAACATAAAAAAAAATTAAGTGGGGGCACTTGGCTATAAGTCCGCCCCTTATCTTTAAGAAGCAATTGTGAAAGGTTGTTTTGTTTGGCGGGGGGGGGGGGGGGGGGGGGAGGGAGTTCAAGAGGTAGATGAATTATTTACCATTTAGTGTTTTCAATGAAAGATGTCAATATATCGTAAGACAAGAAAAAGTGTACCATAATCAATTATTTAGAGTTTTTTCTCCACAAGGTGTGGATATAGTGATTATATAGTTGTAAAAAAAAAATGATTATATAGTGTTAATGGATGTTTTACTTTATAGTGTTTGAAAGTTTTTCATTATAATACTATTACAATTCGCAGTTGGTTTATATTTAGTTTATGGGAAAAATGATGAAATGGTTAAAGGTGGATAAATGGCCATTAGAATAAACCAGTGGAAAAGATGGATTTGGTTTGCTTTCAAAGCGTGGAAGTTCAAGAGAGGTGTAATGAATGCAGGGATTGCAGGCGTGGTGTACCATACCTAGAAAGAGAGGAATACACTACAAAAATACAATATATTGGTGACAAAATAGCAATTGACAATGTTAAAGTTCTCACTAATTATAAATTTTTAGTGACAAGAAGTTTTATTTTTTCACAAAAATAGATTTTACATGTTTAATAGTGACAATATTTGCATAAAAGTCATCACTCTTACGCTTTGTTTGGTTCAAGAATTTTGGTGAAGAAAAGAAAAGGAAAGGAAAAGAAAAATCTTCTTGTTTTTCCACCATTTTCCTCATCGAGTGGTGAGGAAAAGGAATTGGCTCAAATTAACATTATGTTTTCTCTCTCATTTTCTTTTCATTTTCCTTTTCTCTAGTAACCAAACAAATGAAATTGGTTTTCCTTCCATTTCCTTTTCCTTTCCTTGTCAAATTTTTAGAACCAAACAAGCTGTTAATACTTAGTGACAAGGAAGTTATTGTCACTATTAACAATTAGTGACACATGTATAATGACAATTTAGTGACAATAATTGTAGTTGTCGCTTTAATTGAGTTGTCACTATATATATATATATTACTAATTGTCAATAGTGACAACTTTAAATAAATTCTTGTCACTAAAAACTTTTATTTTGACAAAACAAATTATGAGATGAAAACAAAAACTTTTAATATTGTCACTTGTAATTTTGTTACTTATATTATTTTTTATTGTAGTGATAGCAGACATTTTACACAAAAAATAAAATGTACAGAGGCTGTTTTTACCGAGTTTAAAAGGGAGTTGATTATGAGAATGCAAGGCTACAATACTGGAAGTGTCAAAGAAAGGGATAAAAGTTACTTAAATGAAATACAAAGTACATAATAGATAGATAGATAGATACAAAGTACATAATAGATAGATATATACCACAGTAACAATTATTTAGTTCATTATTTAGATTGGTACTAAATTAATTTATCTTACTTATTCAATTAAATTTGATTATGCTAAGTGAAATTGGAATTCTCATTTCTAAGTATGTAATATTGAATACATTATTAAAGTACTAAATTATTTTTTCTTGATAATTTCTCATCATAATCAAATAAGTCATTATTTAAATAAGTACTAAGCTAGTATATTAGATTTAATCAAATTTTGTTTATACTAAATCAAGTTCCAATTATCATTTGTAAGTATGTAACATTATGTTTGGTACCTAATAATCATGTATTAAAATTGTTTTCTCATATCATTTCTCAACAATATTAAATAATTCATTATTTAGATAAGTACTAAATTAATGTATTAAATTTAACTAAACTTTACTTATACTAAGTGAAATTTGAATTTTTTAATTCTAGATATGTAATATATAATACTTTAAAAATCAAGTATCTATATTTGTTTATCTATATCATTTTCTAATTGTAATGAAATAATTCATTGTTTAAATAAATATTAAATTAAATTAAAATTTAGATTTACTAAAAAGACACTAATAGAGAAATTGTCATTTTTGGTACCACAGGACTGGTCAAATCAAATTTTGGTACCATGGTTTTGCATAGTAACACTTTGGTACCAAATTAAGTTTTTTGTCTCAATTTTGGTACTGTCGTTAGTTGACTAACGGTCAACACTAACAAATCCGTTAGTTTTCTAATTTGTGTGTGTGGGGAGGGGGGGGGATATATTTTGGGGCGAAATGGAGGGAAAATAACCGGTCTAATTGGAGGAAAAAATCAATTTTGCGGTCTTTTTAAAGCAATTTTTTGTGATTTTTGCTCATTTGAACTCTTCAATTTTCATTTTCTCCAATTACTTCTTCCAAGTTAATAAGCTAGTAGCAGACGAAATGTTCAAATGCAATGCGATTGTAGGAAGAAACCTTATTTGTGGACTTCAAAAACAAGGACAACCCACTACGAAGATTTTACGGTTGTGTTTATGGCGCTAAAGGCTAGAAATTCTTCTCTTGGTATGACCCATGTTAGGTCTCATATTTTACATATTTTCATTATGATTTACCTCACATTTATCTTTATTTTATGCCTTGTTGTTAGTCTTTTCCTTTATTTTTAGACTAAGTTACGTACTTTGATTTCTAAGTCGTTTCAATGCTTTTGTAGGCATAAAAGCGATGATTTTGATGAGTTGAAGGAGTATTTATTACGAGAATAATGAAGGCTATCCAAGAGGATGTGAAGAAATGCATTAGAAAGGCCAAACGAGAATGTTTCGTTGAAGAAAAATGAAGAGATAAAATTCTGCACAGGCAGATTGCACAGTTGTGCAGATATTCTGCACAGCTGTGCAGCTGCAGATTTTTATATTTTTGTGGGCCGATTTTATGATTTGGATGGGCATAATTTATGTATCTAAGACTCCTTTTTAGTTACATAAAGGGGTAAAAACGTCTTTATAGGCTAGAGTGAGATGGGAGGTGATCATTCTTGAAAAAAAGTAGATCTTGGAGAGTAGATCTTGAAGAAGAGAAAAGTAGATCTTGGAGAGTAGATCTTGAAGAAGAGAAAAGTAGATCTTGGAGAGGAGTTCTTGGAGAAAAACTTCATCTTCTCAAGTTGTATTCTTCCAATCCTCCATTGTTGAACATGAGTAACTTTATGTTTATGCAATTTATTTCTTGTTTTTCTTTAATTATGCATAGCTAAATTATTTTCTAGGGTTTAAGATGTAGTCTTGTGTATTGATTTGGATTATTGAAGATTTATGGATGTGATTTCTTGTTTGGTTTATCTATTAATGAGTGTTTAATGCTTGTAATTGCTTGATCACCAATTGCATGATTTAAGATGAATTAAGAAGTACCGGGAGGTGAATTAGTTTATCGGTTCAGATTTAATAGACATGTGTAAATTGCTTAATAGGGATATTGGTAATTTTGCATGAGACTAGTTAAACAATATTCATAGAACTTAATGGATTCATCTAAATTAGTTTTTGATCATGGGAGTGACGTTAATTAATTTTGGTGGGTACTCATGAAGATCTCGGGAGAGTATTCATGTATTTAAGGAAATTGAGTCTTTAATTTAAACAAGAATGATAATCCATTGAAAGTCAATAATCCATAGAAATACCTTGATGAAATCTTAATCCCTAGGCCTTTCATTAATTGATTGTTCGTTTTAATTATATTTGTGTTAATTATTTATAATTAATTCTGTTTTTATAAATTTATGCTTTTAATTAGTTAAAATCTCAAATCTTTGATAATCGATAATCTAAATAATAAGATAAACTTTGTTTGGTACTTGATAATCTTCCCTGTGGAGACGATCTTACTTTCACTATACTATTTGTTCGATTCCGTGTTGTTACGGACGGTTAACAACCCACCATATTCTCCAAGGGTTTTTGATGTGACATCCCAAACTATGCAACAATATAAGAGAATTGGAGAATCAAATTATTTCAAATCGGACTAACGAAACAAGAAGAAGGAGAAGTCATTAACTTGGAAAAAATAATTGGAGAAAATGCAAGATGAACAACTCAAATAAGCAAAAAAAAAAAAAAACACAAAAAAATTGCTTAAAAAGACCCGAAAATCGATTTTTCCTTCAATTAGACTGTTTATTTTCACTCTATTTCTCCCCCAAAATCTGTTTCCCTCCAATTAGTTTCTTAAATATCGAGTAATTAGTATTCTAATTCCAATTTATTAGTCTGAATGAAAGACATACTATTAGTTAATAGTTTAATATTAAGTTAGGAGTTAGTTATGGATTAACTAGTTACTGTTACGTAGGAGTTAAAGTTATTTTCAACCAACTAGTCAGCTAATTACCAATGGTATTGGTGCAAAAATCAATGGCCTTTAGCGACCATATGTTCTAATCGGTTAATGTGGTTTTCTTTTCCCAATGTTGAAATATAATAGTTAAAATATGAAGATGACATACATATATTTGTGACATTTCTACTCACTTTAGGTACATGTGACTGGCATATCGATACCTTCCATTGGATTTGGGCATGCTGGATCATCTATAATAAATTATGTGATCAAGAAATAGCTTATTCTCTAGGTGAGTACCACTTCAAATTATATAAGTATTTGCAAAACTGCAGGATTATATATACACCGCATGCGTGTCTTATATATAAATGAAATATTGTATTTTCTATGACGGATTTGAGTAAAATGTTCGTTGAAATTGTCTCTCTTTCCGTGTTCGCAAAAGATATGATACTTATCTATGTTTTTGGAAAATGTAGAATCTTTATGAGTATGCCAGAGTTCCACCTATTGTGATATTTGTTCTATCTATATGCATGCGGTGTTAAAAAGTATTTAAAATGTTCTCGTATCGTTCCAATTGTTCTAATCATGGGTACCAATTGTTCAACAGATGGTTCATACGAAGCGGTCTCAAATATGTTCTATCAAAGCAGTCTTGATTCGGTCTATGGGCTCGGAGATGGATAGTTTGCGGGGGCACGCTGGGGTAGCATTGGGCTTCCAGTAGAGGCTTCGTCGTACAGTTCCCACTTAGATGTCCTTTCATGGCCGGGATGAAGGCTGTATACGGTTGTGATCGGCGGCTCCATGTAACTAGGCATGGCCAGTTCAATGCGGTCCGCGGGGTCGCTCCCTGCAATCGGAGGATAAGGTAGTAAATGTTCACTTGGGAGCCATATGGTGGTTATCTGATATGATTATTTCCTGATATAATTTTTCACAAGCTTCGATTGATATATATGATGTGGTCATCGCCTGATACCATCTTCAAAGGCTTCAATTGGTCACCCCTGATACCATCTTCAAATTGTTCTCATTCAAATTGGTTTATGTTGGAAAAATTGGAATATGAGAAGTGTGGTTCAACACTTTTGCACACAAAATTCGAACACTATAAGTATCGGGGATACTAAATATTATTGGATAATATTATTCTACTCCGGGAGTAGATAAGTTTAGCATTTCGAATTTCATGATTCAGAGTTGAAACGAATGAAAAATTAATTGCTAAAGTTGAGTGTTTGATTGTGTTTTGTCCCACATTGGATATAAGATACAAGTATTGTATGTTTATATACAATGGTGGGCAAAATGATAGTTTGGGCCCTTGGGTCATGACAATTTTGTGTGGGATTGGAGGGGTGAGGACTTAGCCTTAGTCCATTTCGCCTCGAGCGCACACACGCGCTCGGCTCGGCTCGAGCTCGGGCGCGGGCCGTGGGCAGTGGCATAACCTTGAGATACATCAAATGGATGTTAAGACTGTGTTTCTGAACGGAGAATTAAATGAAGAAATATACATGGAACAACCCGAGAGGTATGTTGCTCCTGGAAAGGAGAAGAAAGTGTGTAAACTTGTAAAGTCGCTTTACGGACTTAAACAAGTGCCAAAGCAGTGGCATGAAAAGTTTGATAGCACGATGTTATCAAATGGTTTCAAGATCAATGAATGTGATAAATGCATGTATGTCAGACAAACACATAACGCATACGTCATCGTGTGTCTATATGTAGATGACATCTTGATAATGGGTAGTAATCATGAATACTAAGGGAATGTTAAAGAAGAACTTTGACATGAAGGATATGGGACTTGCAGAGGTCATCTTAGGGATTAAAATCCTGAGGTCTTCTGAAGGACTAGTCTTATCGCAATCTCATTACGTTGAGACGGTTTTGGAAAAGTTCCTTCCAAGCTATAGTGCACCGGTCAAGACGCCACTGGACTTGAGCGTTCATCTACGCAAGAACCATAGCGAACCTGTATCGCAGTTAGAATATGCTAGGGTCATTGGGAGTTTGATGTATATCATGAACTATACTCGCCCTGATCTAGCTTATTCTATGAGCAAGTTGAATAAGTTCACAAGTAATCCTAATGTAGAGCATTGGAATGCTTTAACTAGAGTTCTTAAGTATTTAAAGTTTACTAAAGAATATGGATTACACTACTCAAGATATCCAGTTGTAATAGAGGGATACAGCGATGCTAACTGGATATCAGACACGAACGACTCTAAGTCCACAAGTGGGTATGTATTTACCGTTGGTGGAGGAGCAGTATCGTGGAAATCTTCTAAGCAAACTTGCATATCCCGTTCCACGATGGAATCAGAATTCATAGCTTTAAATGAAGCTGGTGAAGAAGCTAATTGGCTAAGAAATTTCTTAGAAGATATTCCCTGTTGGAAAAAACCTGTGCCTCCGATTTTGATTCATTGCGATTGTATGTCGGCAATTGGGAGGACTCAGAGTAGTATGTATAATGGTAAGTCTAGACATATTCGTCGTGGGCATAATACCATTAAGCAGCTGATCTCTAACGGGATTATTTCCATTGATTATGTAAAATCAAAGGAGAATATTGCAGATCCTTTGACGAAAGGATTGCCTAGAGATCAAATATACTGCCTATCAAGAGGAATGGGATTAAAGTCTACAAATTAAGAATTGACACAGCAGTAACCCAACCATGTTGACTGGAGATCCCAAGATCATGGTTCAACGGGACAACTAAGTTGTGAAAATTCAGGAAGGCACTTAAGAGTTTAATAAACTCTAAACCCATTGCCTAGGATAAGAAGTGCATCCTACAAGTGTAGCAAAGGTCAAGACGAAACTTTTAATGATTCCTATACTGTCATGAAAATGGAGTGGAGTATGGTAGGATACTCTTAAATAAGAGATCACCTATGTAAGTGTGAGGTGTAGGCCGCCTCAACATTGATAAAATGTAAACACTTATGAAACCAAGAGGGGCGCCACGGCCAAAATGGGCCCAACAGTGAGAACTAAAAATTTGCTTAGAAAATTTATCATGTGAATACCATTGTCTAGTTTTACACGAACGGCTAATCAATTCAAGACATTATGTTCATTGGGTAGCCTAGTAAATCCGATGGTATCTCACTTAGAAAGGTTCAAAGCCAAAAGCTACCTCTTCTGACGTGATAAATATTCGTTTGAACTCTCAGTTTCATGCATTGCATAAAATTGCATTAATTTCATTCGTGTGGGGGATTGTTGGAAAAATTGGAATATGAAAAGTGTGGTTGAACACTTTTGCACACAAAATTTGAACATTATAAGTATCGGGGATACTAAATATTATTGGATAATATTATTCTGCTCCGCGAGTAGATAAGTTTAGCATTTCGAGTTTCTTGATTCAGAGTTGAAACAAATGAGAAATTAATTGCTAAAGTTGGGTGTTTGATTGTGTTTTGTCCCACATTGGATATAAGATACAAGTATTGTATGTTTATATACAATGGTGGGCAAAATGATAGTTTGGGCCCTTGGGTCATGACAATTTTGTGTGGGATTGGAGGGGTGAGGACTTAGCCTTAGTCCACACACGCGCGCGCCGCTGCAGCCGTCCGTTAGACCGGCCGGCTCGGCTCGGCTCGAGCTCGGGCGCGGGCCGTGGGCAGTGGCTGGGCTTGGTGGTTGTTGGCCTTTGGAGTCTAAAAATATTCTTTTTGGGCCAAAGTTGAAATAATTAATTTGGGCCCAATTAATTATTTTTTTTCTTTTGGACCAACAAGAATTTATTTAGGCCCAACTTCCAAATCTTCTTCCAAGCAGCCAGGCAGCCAGCAGTAGGATGAAGCTGGAACGTTTCCTTTTCCAGGCAGGCAGCAATTGAAACGTTTTTGCTGCTGGAATTGAAACGTTTGCAATACAATATTGTTGGCTAAACGTTTCGAATTCTCTGTTTTTCGCCTATATATATGCTATCCCCGGATGAATGAAAAACACACAAAAAACTGAAATCATTTCTGCATTTCTGAAAGCCTTATGCATACCTAAGAGAGCATTCTGCATTTCTGTATAATTGTTCAAATCTGAGAGTTCTTGAGCAAAATAAGTTTATGGAGTGTTGTTCTTGAAGTGGTTCAATTACAATACGTAATCGTTGTATCTTGGGAAGTTAATTGCACGATCCCGTACCACCGTAGGCGGGGCAATATAGCTTTAAGGATAGAGAGTCCAACTCTCGCCTCGATTGTTATTCAATTGTTCTTCGCATATTTTTCCAGAATTTTTTCTTTTAAAGTGCAGATTTTCCAACAGTTTACAAGCTTAAATGTTTACATTCTAGCAAGTAAAGTATAACTTTACAATTGCATTGATACATTTTTCTGCTAATGATTTTTCATCCCATTTGCACACACATCTGGTCTCACTAAGCCTTTGTTTATTTAGTTTATGTTTCTATTTGTATCCTCCATAGATAAATCTTGATGGCAAGTAGATGGAGACATGGGATGATTGCGATAGAATGTGGATAGTCGAGGGGCTAAGAATTCCACATTGAACAAAGTTTAGTGTTGGGTCATCTCATAGAGAGACGTGTCGATCCTTAATGAAATGATTGGTAAGGTATGAAGGTAATCAAATGAGTGAATTTTAGAAATGAAATTTTCTCGTACTGGTTGTTTGGTCACGCTACAATATGGGACCTACAAAGGGTCTGTTCTCGGGGCGTGACAAAATAAAATAATAGTTAGTATAATTAACTCTATAAGTAGACAACTAATCCATGTCAAGGCGATTAAACAATAATCATTCAAGGTTTGGGGGCCCCAAGCATTTTAAGCTAAAATGATTTGAAATTTTTGTCTTAATGTTCTGGTCATTTTAGAGAATTAATTCCACAAGAAATCTTGTTTGACAACTATCAGAAAATTTCAAATTATTTTGGATGATGTTCATTTCGTGTCGCATACGCAACTATATGACAATTATTTTATATACTTGATGTGGATTTGTAAAGAAGAATACAAAATGAAACGTAATCTGACAATCGACAATTCGAACTAATTAAAAGTAAAGATTGACATGCCAATTGATGAGATGATTATTAATATGAATATTATATATGATCATAAACGTATAGACGTTGGATAGGCAAAATTGTAAATTTAGTCCCACAAGATGGGGTTATTTTAGTTTGGTCCCGCGCATTACGTAATTTTAAAAATAATTTCAATAGTTTGAAAAAGTTGCAACATTAGTCCTTTTTTAAAATAATTTTAGTCCCATACTTCGTTTTCCGTTAAAAGTTACCGGAAAGCCAACGGAATGTTTTAAAAAAATTACAATTGGCTCCCTGAATTATACAAGTTGTATTAAACACCCCCTGAACAAATATTAGTTACCGTTACCCATGAAAACATTAAAAATAAAAAACGGTTGGTGAAAATGATGATTTTGCTTTTGTTTTTTTGTTGTTTTTTTTTTCTTGCAAGGGAAAATATGCTTAGGGGGTGTTTGATACAAGGTATGTAGTTTTTGGGGGCAAAATGCAATTTTAAGTTGACCATTTCATTAGTTTATGACGACATGGTCAACTCCGATTGTTTTCCATAAAAAGATAACGGAAAATAAAGTGTAGGATCAATATTGCTTAAAAAAAGGGCTAACATTGCAACTTTATCAAATTATTGGGACTATTTCTAAAATCATATAAAACGCGATATTAGAATTAAAATGGCCTTATCCCATGGAACTAAACTTTCAAATTTGCCACGTTGGATACTATGTCGAAATAAAAAAAAAAAGAGAAAATTATATGTACACCCTCTCACTTTAGTGCAAAATTATCGAACACTCCCTGACCTTTTCGAAATTAGATCAAATCTCCCTCATGTTAAAATATTTTAACAATTATACCCCCGAAGTATTTAAAAATTCTTACGATTTACCTCATGTAAACCTTACAAATAGACCCCTTGAGGGGGTCTCGTTGTAATTTAGCAAAAATCAGGGATAGTTTTGGTAATTAATACTAAAGTGAAGAGGTGTGCATGGAATTCACCCCAAAACAACAATAATTATTGGTACTTTATGTTTTGGTAATTATGAATTTTTGGTACTTGACTGCACATGTTTTCAGTTGGGTACAAGGTGATAAACGCTGCGACATGATGAACGCTATTGGTAGTTCTATGTTATATTGAATCTAATAATTTGAGTGTGTATCATATATTTATTTATTTTACACAAATATGCATATGAACCATACTCAATATACTTTAATATATGAGAAAAATAGACACTCAAATCATGAAATTTAATCTATTATTGACTTTACTAAAATTATTGAATTTAGTCTAGTATAGATTTTTCAGATAGATTCAGAATAATTACATTCTGGGTTCAAGTTGTCATCATTAGTAAAAAAAAAGTATGGATAATGTTTATAATAAGGAATAATGGAATATTATTAATTTAATTTTTATGAACAACTTAAGATTAAAAAAACAAAAGAAGAAAAAAAAACGAGGTTTGAAGACTCGATTCTCAGAACCACATAAGGTCCATCTATTCGTGAAGGAATAATTGTGATAATATAAAGTAGGCCACAAACTTCTGAAAACGAATCCAATTGTATAATGTGTATCTAATATGATGTTAAATTTTCCATCTCCAATGTGCCCGACAACTTGTTCTCATTGTTAATTAGATTAATAGGCTGATAAAAAAAATACAGATATGTAACCCAAGACTTGTTAACTTAATAGTATCAACTTCCACTTTCACATGAGAAGTCCTGTGTTCAATTTCAGGTTGTCATAAGTTGTGACTTTTCTCTTTTTATTTGGAATTTTATAGGATTTGTGTGACTCATAATTAAAAAATTATCGGTCCAAATTTATTAGGTCAGGTGTCTCCTTCATCTAAATTATATATATATATATATATATATATATATATAGGATGTGGATCAAATACATCCCAATCCATTATGTAAGATATAAGACTCAAACTAGACCATTGATATCATTTGATCCTAAGGTCTAATTTTAACCCATTTTTGAGATTATATAATTTTTTTTATTGCTGTCAGGGGCATTTTAGTCATTAAATGATAACAAACACATGCAATTTTCATGCAGTATTAAATCAAATCCCCCATATCACGCGCCATAACCGAATTCAATATTTCTTTCCATTTTCAGCTCGATCAGATCACAAATCATTCATTTTGATCTCAGTATTCATCATCAAATTCAATAAATCATCAAAGATCGTTTCATCACAATCCATTTTGTCTACCCAATTTCAATTCGATCAGATCAAAGCTCGTTTCATAGCAATCCATTTCGATCAGTTCACCATTGATTCGAGCCTTTTCCCAGATCAATTCAACATCGAATCAATAAATCCTCAAGATAGTTTAATCATAATCGTCAATTCATAATCATCGTCAGTTTCGCGTTTATCATCAATTATCATCAACGTCAGTTCCGCGTTTATGGCTAAGATGGTTTCATGTATCTTTAATCATCAACACATCGATTTATGCTAAAAAATTGAGAAAGTTTATGATATTTTGCAATTTTATGATATACAGCATATTATACATCAACATGCAATGCATATAATTTTGATATACATCATCGTATACATTAATATACAGTTAGATTAGCTGCATGTGGAAGTAGTAAATTGTATGCAGTAGACAGTAGATTACTCAGCAATATACAGCAGCTATAATGATGATATATATTATCGTATACACTAATATACAGTACATATAGTGATGTTATACATTATCTTATTAACACATCATACGTTTATGATAGACTAAATAATCAAAATTATACAGTTCATATAATGATGTTATACACCATATTATACATCAACATGCAATGCATATAATTTTGATTTACATCATCGTATATATTAATATACAGTTGGATTAGCTGCATGTGGAAGTAGTGAATTGTATGCAGTAGACAGTAGATTACTCAGCAATATACAACAGCTATAATGATGATATACATTATCGTATACACTAATATACAGTACATATAGTGATGTTATACATTATCTTATTAACACATCATACGTTTATGATAGACTAAATAATCAAACATTATATAGTTCATATAATGATGTTATACATTATCATTGTATTCAGAAATTGTTTTTATTGTATACAGTTCCAGCAGTAAGTTGAATACATTATACAGCATCTTATATGAAATTATACAATATCTTATACATTACTATACAGTACATATAGTGATGTTATATAGTATCTTATGAACACATCGTACGTTTATGATAGACTAAATAAGCAATCAGTATATAGTATATATAATGATGTTATACATTATTATTTTATTCAGAACTTATATTTATTGTATACTATTGATTCTGAATGCTTATAATGTATATTATTAACAGGATCAGTAGTGTATAGAAATAATGACGTTGAGAATCAAGGTGTCGGATCTTCTTCGTCGTCTAATTCTATATCATCAGCGGGTGGTTCAAAATATTGGGAACCAGTGTGTGCTACTGAGTTGAAACTTTGCATTGGTAAAGCATTTGAAAGCTTGAAGTTTGCATTTGAGTTTTACAAAAGCTATGCTCGGTTATGTGGTTTTGATGTACGCAAGTGTTCCCAAAAAACTCATAAGGATGGTACGGTCATATCGAAACATTATATATGTAGTCGCTCCGGTATTTACAAAAACTGTGATGATGTTAGTAGGAAGAAGAAGTGTATGATTGGTCATTGCGATTGCAAAGCTAAGGTTGTAGTGAGGTTTATTGCTTCAGAGGGATATGTTATAAAGAACTTTGTTGAGCGGCACAATCACGAGTTCGCGACCGATGAGGGGAAACAGTTTTTGAAAGTTAATCGAAATATTGATCCATTCCAGATTATGTTTTTCTTAAATGCATCAAAGGTGAATGTTGGCGTCGTTAAATCACATTCATTTCTGAAGGAAATTGCAGGTTGTTTTAATAATGTTGGGTCAACTTCTACAGATTTCAAAAACGCAAAAAGGGATGTGAAGCAATACGTCGGTGAGAACGATGGGGAGATGATTGTTAGGAAATTTATAATTATGAAAAAAGCTTGTGAAGGATTTTTCTTTGATTATGACACAGAGGCTGACGGTTGTATGAGTAAGTTGTTTTGGGCTGATCCAATTGCAATAAGGAATTTTGAACTATTTGGTGATGTTTGCTCGGTCGATGCAACATTTCGATCTAACAAGTAAGTATATTTCAATGCAAGTATAATACATACTTTTCAATAGGGAATGAATATATGTTGTATAACACATTGTCAGTTACTGTATAATTATGCATTTAATTACAGTATAATGACTTATTACGTACTGTATAATTCATTTATAGTGTATGTTTTACATTGTTAATCACTGTATAATGCCGTATAATTCCTTTTCAGGTATCAAATGAAGTTTGTTCCTTTTTCTGGTTTAGATAACCATAAGAAAATAATCACCTTTGGTGCTTCTCTGATCGCAAAAGAAGACATTGAGTCGTACACGTGGGTTTTTTAAGCTTTTACACGTGCGATGGGACGGGAACCAATCTATATTGTATCTGATCAATGTCTTGCTATGAAACAGGCTATTCCTAGTATTTTTAAAAATGCTAGGCATCGTATATACGCGTGGCATATCATGAAGAAGTTACCAACTAAGGTGCGTGTTTTTACTTTTTGAATCCATATTGTGTGTCACATTTTATATTAATGTGTTATAATAGCATTTAACCTACTGTAGTATGATATTGTATTTAGTGTACAGTGACATTTTAACAAGCTTTAAATTCATACTGTATACTGATATGTTAAGTAGTGTATATTGATTTTTAATATGTTGTATAACATGTTTTCATTTGATTATTTTTTTCTCCAGATTTCACCACATACAGGAAAATATGCTGAAGTAGTGAGAAAGGTGAATAATTTTGTGTATAATGACGACATCACTACAATTGAGTTTGAAGAGGATTGGAACGCTCTTATTTCAAAATATGGACTAAACCATATTGACTGGCTTTCTGAAATTTACGGCAATAGACATTCATGGGTATCTGCATATTATCGAAATGTTTCGATCGGTGGGTTTTTGAGGACTACTTCGATTTGAGAGTCGGTTAATTCATTCTTTAACCAATTCTACGTAAAGGGTGACACAATCATTGAGTTCTATAGTAGATTTGAAAGTGCTATGGACAGGCAAAGGAATACGAATGCAAGATTAAATCACTAGTCTTTGATCTCTAAGCCGTCAACCGAAACCCCTATGCCGATAGAGGAGGATGCTTTAGAGGTATATACACGCGCTGTTTTCTACGATGTACAAGTGGAGATCAAAAATTCTGCGTATCAAGTGATACTTCAAAGTCTAAACGTTGTTGATGGTGTGAAATTATTTATCGTATTCGACTCCGACAACGAATCAAAGTTATATGAGGTATATCCCTTTGTATAATGTATGTTATTATTATATATGTTGTATATTCTCCTTACAATTAATGTATGTTACAGATATGTTCACAGTATACATGTTGCAGGTGAAACGTGTTGTATCGAACAATCAGGTTGATTGTTCTTGCAGATTGTTTATGAGGCGGGGTATATTGTGTAGACACATTTTCTTTGCATTCAACCAAAGCCGAATACACAATTTGCCTGCCGAGTATGTTCTAAAGAGGTGGTGGAAAAATGCAAAAATTATGGCTTCCGATATAACTAATAACCAAGTCAGACAATATCGCGCGATGATTGAGAAGACCACAAATGATGTGAGTCAAATTTGGATTGACTTTCAATCATGTTTAAATCTTGCAGGTTTTAACAAAGAAAAACTCGACTACATAAAAAATCAATTGGTGGATATAAAGTATAACTTGAGTGTTAGTGCGGACAATAACACTAAGAATAACAAGAATGCTGTTATTGAAACACTAGTGGGATCCCAAATTGAGAACGAGCTCGAGATCAGAAATCCTCATCTGAGTCGAACTAAAGGGTGTGGTAAAAGAATTAAGAGCAGTTCGGAGATACCCAAGCATGTTCCTAAGAGGAGAAAATGTGCTGCATGTGGAAAAGTTGATAGGCATAATGCGAGAACTTGTCCCTCAAAGGAAAATAGCTTTGTTTTCCCATATAGTTTGTTAATGTAGAATGATAGGCTGTTCATTGTATAATGCAATATAATACAATGTAGAATGTAGTGTTATTCAATGTACAATGAAATGGGATATTGTTTACCTTCATTAATAGTGTTGTATGTCTTTTATATTGGTTTACTGTATAGTGAAGTGATATGCAGTGTATACTGAAACGTTAGTAACTGTATAATGAAGTGTTTCCAAATATACATAGTATAAATTAAGTATGAAACAAACTGTACAGGCTTAAATGATCCAAATAAAATCTACATTGTAACTAATAAAACTCATCAATTGTAAAACCTACGTTGAAATTTAGAGAATCAAAAAAAAAAAAACCGTATAATCAATTCATAATTCGTATCCATTTCATGTTTCTATTAGTTTCCCTTCCTATCCTTTTTCTTTTTGGGCCTGAGCCTTTTCAACCTTTTTTGATTGACTGATTGTCCCTCAAAGGAAAAATAGCTTTGTTTTCCCATATAGTTTGTTAATGTAGAATGATAGGTTGTTCATTGTATAATGCAATATAATACAATGTATAATGCAGTGTTGTTTACCTTCATTAAAAGTTTTGTATGTCTTTTATATTGGGTTACTGTATAGTGAAGTGATATGCAGTGTATACTGAAATGTTAGTAATTGTATAATGAATTGTTTCCAAATATACAAAGTATAAATTAAGTATGAAACAAACTGTACATGCTTAAATGATCCAAATAAAGTTACATTGTAACTAATAAAACTCATAATTGTAAAACCTACATTGAAATTTAGAGAATAAAAAAAAACCGTATAATTAATTCATAATTCGTATCCATTTCATGTTTCTATTAGTTTCCCTTCCTATCCTTTTTCTTTTGGGACTGAGCCTTTTCAACCTCTTTTGATTGACTGATGATGGTGTCTCTCAATCCATTCAGATCGGAAGTCAGGATCTTTTCCAGATAAAGGCTTCTCAGTCTTTTAAGTTTTGCAATTTGCGCTTGCTGCATTGTATAAATAATAAAATTAAATAGATTGGAAAAAAAGAGTTTCACAAAATTAGATAAGATTTAAATAAACATTACATTTTTCGTGCCCAATTCCAGATCCCAATTCTTCAACCCTCCACCACTGTAAGTCTCCATGTGACGCATAACAAAAACGCCACAATCTTCTTTGTTTTTGAGTGTACGCCACGGCATTGGGAGCCTTACAATTTCCACGGTAGATAATGCATTTACAGCCCGGTGGTTCTTATCCTTCAGGAACACGACAAACATGTCTCTCTGAATGAAATGACAAACTTAAAATGTAAGATTAAGTGTATAAATATACAAGTATAATGTATTTTACTATATCATTACACATCAGAGTAATTCACCATTATACAATGCATTTATATATCAGTATACAGTACACAACTACATCATTATACAGTGTTTAAATGTAACATTATACAGTATATCACTGAATAATATACTATAAAAGTAAAGATGTTACCAAAGTGAATGGCACAGATTGATATTTATCTTCGAGTGAGACATCTGTTGCGCTGTTGTCAAGTATCTCAATTGTTGGATCCTTCAAATTAAAGCACACCACGTAGTAGTGTCCAGAATGAAGAATAGGAAAGAAAGCCTACACGGAGATGGTTGTAAGTGATGTTAATAAAATTGCATAAATTACGATTATTAGAATAAAGAGACGGGTTCAACTTACCAATGTCACGTCGGTTATGTTGACTTTGGGAAACATGTTCATTCGATTATTTATGTTCTGCAGGAAGGTTGACAGAACCGTTTCATTACCCTTGTTTCCTCGGTTTGGCGTGAAGAAAACCTGTAAATGATTTTTTTAGAAATGAGTTAGTGTGCAGAACATACATAATATATGCATTAAAAATATGTAAAAAATATTATTTACCGTGTCGGCCACTGTAAAATAAAATCAAAGTGGTGATGTTGGGGCTTTTGTTGCCTCGGCGTTGTTCAGCATGTATGACTAGGGGTGTTCACGAATCAACCGAACCGACCAAACCAACCGAGAACCAAAATTTTGGTCTGGATCGAAAACCGAACCTAAAATTTCGGTTCGGTTTTCGGTTTTTTTTTTTTTTTTGCAAATTTCGGTTTTTCGGTTTGTCGGTTCGGTTCGGTCGGTTAACCGAAAAAAAATATTATTTTTTTATTTTTTTATATAGTATAATATAGATAAAAAAAATTATAAAAAAATGTGTTTCTTAGTGACAACTTATAGGAAAATGAATTAAAATTAGTCATAATTAAATTTCAATTATTTATTTATATCTAATTTATTTATTTATTTATACCGAAAAATCAAACCGAACCGGTTCACTTATAAATTTCATTATGTCAATTTTAATTGGACGTGCTAAACATAATTATAAATATATAAATGTATGCATTCCAAAGAAAAAGTGAACAACAATAGCCAAACAAAAGTAAAAAAAATAATTATGTTTCGGTCGCTGTTCGGTTCGATTTTCGGTCCAAAATTTTGGAAAACCGAAATTTCAGTTCGATTCGGTTAAAAAACCGACCGATGAACACCCCTACGTATGACCAAGTATCAATCACTCCGGTTAAAAGCTCATTGCGTTGAGCCAATGATTTTACATCCCAAATACTGCACATTACGTCACCACTTTGGAAAACAATAGACCTGAAAAACCATTATACAATACATTATGGAATGATGCATTATACATTGTGCAATTATACATTATACAACAATTAGGCAGCATGTAGTAATACATTATACAGTGTACTCAATAAAACAAATGTATTTAGAATGATATGTACTCACATGTTTTCCTCATCGACCTGATTCATCCAATCCCATAATCTTTTTTCACTTTGGCTATGTTTTGAGGTTACTTGTACAACCCGTTGAATGTAAGGAGAGCATGTATTTGGCCCTGGTCTTAATTGTCTTCTTTTTTGATAAACGAATTGCACTGCAGTTGTCTCCTCCCCCCCTCCCCGGTATCATCATTTGTTGTCACATCTGGAGGCACTTGCTCAGAGATGTTGGAGGCGTCACCAGTGTATTGTCTAGCAATTGACAACACAGCCCCCTATGGATCATCCTAATGCGGTTGTGTAAACAGGTTAAAATTTGGCATTTGGGGGATTGTTGTTTCCTTTGTTGAAACCTCTTCTGGTTGTTGCATTTTATGTGGTGTTATTTGTGTCATCAAGTTGAAGATTGGCTGTGAATGTATTGGAGTACTTATTGTCTTATCCAGTGTAGATTGTTCGGGTTGGAGAGGCGGATCAACTTGGGCGGCTGCATGTTGTTCAGGTGAGGAAGGTGCTACTGGTTGATATGTACTTGTCACTGGTTTTGTTCTATACAGTTTTTCAACCTGATCGAACACCCTTTTTTCAATTTCCCTCAACCGTGGATTTGATGGAAGTATGGAATCACATGCTTGAATGTATCCATTGTACTTAATAAGATTATCCATCAGGTCTACTGCAGCCCTTTCCAAATTGAAAATCATCCCCTACGTATTACAAACCATTATACAGTAAATGGAAGTATATTTATACAGTATACGGTTAAAATAAATTTACTTATTACATAAATACGCATACCTCTTCAAACGTATTCCAGTCCTTGATGGATACATCTGTTTCTGTTGGAGCTTCTAAAGAGGTACTGGGTTGTTTTGAAGCTTCAATATGTTGAGCAACATGTTTCCCTTAATTCCCACTGCCCCTTTGATATGATCCCCTGCCCAAAAACTCCTTGTTGAATCTCTACGTTACTCTTTTCCCGTAGCGCAGAGTCTGTCCAAGTGAGCCAAGTGGGGATTGATCTTTGGACTGTCATCTGACCCTTGTAGTTGACTCTGTCAACATACAATATTTGAATTTGGAGGGGAAAAAAATTGAGATCATACAATTATATAGTAACATGTAAACCATTATTCACTATCTTATAAACCATTATACAATAAATAATATACCATTATACAGTGCTAGTTCATATAACACATTATACACATTATACACCAAATCAACAAAAACACATTATTGGAACACAATCAACATCAGAAATGGTACTGTAAACTTACAATCAGAAATAGAAGAGTACCGTATACATGCGAGTTGCCGGATCTGCTTCCCAAACTTTTTTCGTGTCTCCCAAACTATTTAGAACAAGTCCGGGCCAATTGTAACTTGACAACTCATCAAGAGACCCCTTGAAATTCAGTATCTTCTTGTTGACAAATGGTGTACCAGGAGTCTCTATCAAGCAATTATACATAATCGTCATAAAATTCAGCTTGAATCGATCTGTGAGCTGTTTATCGGATTGAATTGCGTTCATCACCATTGATGCCGAAACTTTAAACTTTTTGGACTTATCAAGCCCAAATTGGTCAGTAAATGCGTCCGCCCTCTCTGGATTTCTTACCGTGAGGTCTATATGCCGATCCCCGTGTGGAAATCCCAAAACCTCTGCCACATCATACTCTGTAATATTGATCTTTCCCCCGGGCAGAGTAAGTCTGAAGTTTGCTGGATTTAAAGATTTTACAACTTTATAGCAGAGCCTGTGAGGCAGCTCTTTAATCTTGAAATCCAAAAAGGACCCGAGCCCGGATTGTCTCACCTATTCCCGTTGTGGTTTGGTCAGTTTTGAAAGAGCATCCACCAAGACCTTCAATGAGACTCTTATTCGTGCATACTCAACCACCTTCTTTTTCCCCTGTGGTTGATGTTTGGATACAGTCCGTGTTTTCTGTTTTTTAGATTGTGTTTTTGCAGGCTGTTGTTTCGCACGTCTTTTTCGAGGAGGGGGTTGTTGTTCTGATTCGGTCTCTTAGTCATGATCAGACAATTCTTCGGCTGATTGTACGTAATCATCATCAGAACTAGGTTTTTCGACACTAAGAGGCTCAACAACGTTGGCAGGCACAAGCTGTAACCTATCATCTGAATCGGTTGAGGATGCATCTCCTTCAGAAACTGGATTATACAGTAGATAAATACATTATACACTGTGAATTATATCAGTTATCATTAACATCCAATATATTATAGAGCAAATATTAGTGTATTATACACTCAAAAATTAAGTATAATGTATATTGTAAATCACAAATTCATATTATGACTATCAATCCCCTATTTGTATCCAATATACATTATCTCACAAATAAAAATTCTCTATAATTAGTGATTTTAAATAATTATACAGTAGCGTATAACCTATTATACACTACATACAACGATGATATATATTGTGGGATTAATGAGATACAATTAGTGAGTTCACTCCATTATACAGAATTTTATACACAACTATACAGAATGGTATAAAAAATTATACATTAGATTATATACCCAAATATACACTGTGCATACACAATACAGTTAAGATGATGTAAAATATTATACAGAGTCTTATTCATTATTATACAGTATAATACAAACCATTATACAACACGTCTTTATATATTATACAGTTAGAATGATCAAAATAATGTAATAATATACAACATATATTGCTCTAATATGCATATAAACTAAACAAAATCACATTATTTAGACAGCAAATCAACAGCACCACTTTTTGTAACTCAAAAAACAAATATTTATACAGTATTTGTTCGAAGAACAACAGAAATTGAATGTATAATTGATTACCATTCCTCCTGGGAGCGTTCTTCGACCTCATATTTGATAAAAATTATCGGATGTAATGCTTCTGAAGTTCTGGGGGTTTTTTTTTTTTGCGATGAGAATCGTCTGATTTTTAGTGCGTATTTGTGGTGTTAATCGATGGAGTTATAGGTTTAATAGAATTCTATAAATTGTTAGAGTCAATTTTGGTAACAAATCGAGAGATTGTATGTGAGATTTTCGCAATTTCAAATCGAGATATTTTAGGGAAGATTTTTATGCCCTTTTTTTGGGGGAGGATGATACTGTATAATGAAATAATCTGACAATTATACCCCTTGAGCCAATTAGAACCCATTTTCCCGCCTGTTTCTGAGTTATTTTTGGACTGTTGGATTTAATTGATCTAATGGTGTATAATGGGTTTTATATCTTATCTAATATAGGGGATATATTAGATCTTGACCCTATATCTATAGGCAAACTGTCGTACTAAACAAAATTATATTGACTATTCAGCGGCATATCATATCTTTCCCATTTGTTTTTTTCTTCTTGTAATTACTTATTCTTCATCCTATGCCTCTCGTACTAACGTTGTTTATTAAAATTTGTTTTGTCATTTGTCCCACTTTTTCTATCTATCTTTTTTTCCTTCTTAATAATTCTCTTTTTTATGCTAGTTTCGGCCTTGCCCATGATTCATTCATCATCATCTGACCGGCAACCCACCCTCACATCAACGTTTTTACAATGTATCACAAAGTTGCAAACTTGTAATCACTTTTATAGGGATCGATGATATTTTTATCGAGTTTCAAATTAGAAAAGGTTCTTGATTCAACTGTCAATTGAGTTGGACCATCAAAAGCCAATCATCGGGCACACTTCTAAGTAAATCGGATCTAATTAAATATTGAGTGGTTGAGATAGAATATCAAAATTAAGTTTGACCAATTTGTTATCACTTGGCGATAAGCTCGTATTTTTACGCCTTTTAGGCATCTTTTTTCTTGGATTTTGATGAGTGTTTGAGTTTATTATATGCCACGTATGCCTTGATTTCTCGTATTTGAATTATAATAGGTTAATCAATTGGAGCGAAAAATTAGCAAAAAAGTGGAAAATCGCTGAAGCATATTTTTTAGCCACGGCTAAGGATGCCAGAAGCCACAACTGCCAAGAACAAAGTTACTGGAATTGTTTTACATTGTTTAGCCGCAGATTTTGAACATTTTAGCAACAGCGACGCATTGGCCCATCTCATATAAATATGATGTTTTTAGGTCAAATTCAGGATTTTTGCCCACTTTTGATAGTTTTGAAATTGTGAAACACACCAAGAGGGTTGAGAGAAACCTAGGAAAGAAGAAGAACGCAAAGATACTCCATCTTTGTCTACGAAGACGTAGAATTCAAGGAGGATATTAAAAAACATTATTAGAGAGTTTTAATTTCATTCTTTTAGATTTGTTTTCATTGAACATGTCTTTCATGATGATTTATTGCTTTTCTTTTACTATTATGACTTAGTTTTCCTTTGATTCAGGCTATGTGAAGGCCAATTACTATGTTTGATTTATGAGTATTACTTTTCCGGATTAATCATGTTTTTTAGTTATGTATTTAATACTTGTTCTTAATGCCTATGATTGCTTAGCTACTAATTGTATGAATTTGTGCTTAGTTTTGAGACCGAGAGGAGATAAACTAGGGACCCATCTAGGTATTAAACACCAGAATGTAAAATTGATTAGAGATAAATTTAATTTTCTTGTGTGTGCTTTCAGTGAAAATGGAAAATTCCATAGATCCTTGTAATACGTTTTCATTAATTCGATTTTCGAATAGAGATATAGAAAACCATTAACGAAGATAGAATTGTTATGCCAAGAGATTGGGTAGTGAATAATTTAGGGGATTTTGTCTTAGCTTAAACAATCTAATAATCCGGTAAAATATAATTCATAACCAAACTGAATAATTGGTTGAATCATGTGTCTTAGTCACTTTTCTCATTGATATAAATTCAAAGTTGATTGCTCTCATTAGTATTTTAATTCATAATTCACACCATTATCGATTAATTTAAGTTAGAATTAACTAAAACAGTAATTTTAGTAATTAAATAAATTATCTCTAGGATTTTTGTGTGTCACTTGTGCCAGAGCTTTATGAAGCTCAGCCTGACTCGATTAAGATCTGGTCATGCTGATACGTTTAGTTCTTATTTAATGTTTTAATTAACTCTCAAGTGTTCTTTTTACCCTAATTAGTTAAATACGGGGACGGGAAAAAATCTTCATTTAATACATACGAGTATATTACAATATTTTCTTGAAAGTTACGTTGAAAAAATCGGCTAATACGGGAACGGAAAATCAACGGATTGGTAGACGTACAAGTATAATACGGATACAAAGAAATTATTCGGAAGTAAAAACACATCATATTTTCATATAAATTTGAATAGTATGTTGCTTGTAATCGCTTTTATTTAATAAAAACAATAGTTTATATGATTCTCTAGTTGATAATAACAAATATTTTGATAAACTATCCAAATCAGAGACGGAACCAAAGGGGGGCTGCTAGGGGAACTCGTCCCCTAACTTTGAAAAAATCATTTTTTGGCATATAAACTTTTGAACCTCTCTCCCCAAATCCTAAAACCGGCTCCGTCTCTAGATCAAATTGAGAGCAATGTCATACAAAAACAACACCAATTGTTTTTTAAAACTTGTAAATATCTTTATTCTACAATCACATTAATTAGCTAACCCACTACCTTGAAGGAATAATAAAAAAACCAAGCCTCTTGGCCCAGTGGTGCCATTGGGACAACTTAGGGTCGATGCTGAAGTTCTTAGGATCGATTCCTGGCGTTGTCAAAATAATGTTTGGCCAGCGGCAGCCATGCACCGCGAGAGAGGATTAGTCGAGGTGCTCGAAAAGCTGGCCCAAACACCCCGTGGGTAAAACCAAAAAAAAAATAAAGAAATATCAAACTTTCAAAACATTTGTAGCAGTCTCAACGCTCAACAGATAACATCCCACATGTGAAATTTGAAGCATGGTAAATACTCTAAGGCTCTGTTTGTTTGCCAGGCAAAATAATCTAGGAATCTGATTGTCTGTCATCATATTAATGTGTTTAGTAAGAATGCTTTAATTCAGAGAAAGGAATCAGATTCCTCAAAAGAGATGATCCTACGTACGCCCAAAATAAGGAATCTAAAACCTTAATATTTTGACTTTTGAGGGTTTCGTATTCCCTTTTTTAAGGGAATCTGAAATTAAAACTTGCAAGACACTTCTAATATTCATATTATATCAATAAAAATATTGTTTATATATAAATATTATATTCCATCATATAAGAAAATATATTTTATAAGTCAAGTATATATTTGTATACAATATATATATATATATGTAGCACTTAAAAAAAATATTTGTTTACATGATAAGATATGTGTATAAAAATATATTTGTGTGTGTATATATATGTGTATATCACATATGTGTACACATCTATATATACATATAAGTATAATATCTATATATATAAAGTAATACTATTTGTACTTCACACTATTTCATTAATTATTTTGACGTGTCATAATCAAACTAATTTATTATTTTAATAGCTAGTATTAAAATATTAACTACAGTAACAAATTATAGTTAGTATATTAAAAAAATATTTTCTTTTTTAAATATAAACACTTCACAAACTTAGGTGACATAACGTATACAAATAACTCCTTTAAAAAATGAAGCGAATTTAATAAAAGTTTTCAAATGTGAATTTCATTTCTTGCAAAATGTGCATGAACTAAACATATTGATTTTCTAGACAAAACCAAACACTATAATAGAATCAGATAACTGAAAATTTGATTACCAATTATCTGATTCTCAATTTGGATTTCATTCCTAGCAAACAAACGGAGCCTAAAGCTTGTTATGTTAGTTAATAGTACTATCTAATTAATTAGTGGTAAGTTCTCCTTTTCTTTTTCTTTGTGTATAAAAAAGAAGCATTTGAAAGCACTTTTTGATGGTTGGTATACAATTACAAGGCCTTCTTGGTTTGTGAGTAACTGGGCCAGTGGGCCTCCTGCTCTTGTTGGATAAGCCCATCCATCCCTATTCAGTCTGATTTTTATTGTAAGAGGTCTAAATTTTCAACACTATGGGCGGGATTAGATGGACAATGGATTATCATTTTAATTTTATTTTTAAAGAAAAATTATTATTTACCCAAGGCTGATAGTTAGTAGTACCAACTTCCACTTTCATGTGAGAAGTCTTGGGTTCAATTTCAAATTGTTATAAGTTATGACTTTTTTTTCCTTATTTGGAGTCTTGTAGGGTCTCTCAGTCCGGTTAGAATATCCCTCTCGTCTAAGATTTAAAAAAAGAGTATGATTTTTTAAGAGAGTTGAAAAATGATGTAAAAAATGTGTTAAAAAGTATTTTTTAGGGAAAAGGTATAATGATTAGTTGTGATATGATATGCATCTTCTTCTTCTTTTCTTAAGAAAAGTTGTTTTTTTTTTTTTGAGAAATTAGTACAAATAATTTTTTGTTTTATAAGAAAATCTGAACTTATTTAAGTTAAATGCATTGATTAAGGCAAACAAAATTAATCAAAGTGGATCTAATTATCTGGTACGTTTGACCCTTACTTGAGATACTGGTGGATAAATATATTTTAATGTTGAGTGAACTGTCTAATCTTTAATAGTAAAAAAATTTAATTTTGAAAAAAAAATGAATCGTTAAAAGCATTCCACATTTTGTTAGACGCACTCTACTTTTATTAAAATTTTACCACTTAAACAAAAATGCTCTTTAGTCAATTAAAGTAATTCTTATCATTTTCTTTGACAAACTAGTTTTATACCATTTTTTTAATTGAATTTAGAATAAATATCCAAAATTTAATAGTTCACAATTTTAAAATTCAAAAGTGATGGATAATTACCATAAATAATAAGTAAAAAAAAAGTCCGTAGATATGACTAAAACTTTTACTTATTTATTTAGAATCAAATTAGGATAAAGGTTATTTTATTTAATTTGGATAAAATTGACAATTATTTTTTCATTAAATTTAACAAAAAATAAAATTAGCTATTATACTAGGTGGACATATTGAGTTCACCAATACTAACTCAGTGTAATATGATCTGAAAATTATTATTTATTTATTTATTTTGTAGTTTTTAGACCTTTGATATTATATTAATTTCCAATATTCAAAAAAGAAAATTCTAATATTTAGTATGGAGCAAATGAGCAACACATATCATTTAATGAGTTTGATAAATCATATCAATCTTTGAATATCCATGACAAGATGATTAGTCTTATTGTAATGATGAAAAGTAGGTTATTTTATTTCCGAAAAAATGCTTGAGAAAAAACACAATTTTATTTGGTATTATTTTCACAAAAAATAAAAAATGGATTATTCAATTCACTTTTTAATATTAATAAGAATTATGTATGATACATTGAGGGACATTATAGTTAATTTAGTTAATTCAAAAAGGATGTGAAGTACATTTAACAAAATGAAGATGTGCCTTTATCAACTCCAAAAAAAAAATCTAAAGGAAATGCAAAACAAACCTACCTTTCAAGAAAATTTTGAAATTTCTTTAGAAAATAATACTATTCACTATATAAGGTTTTTTTTTCTTGTCTTTTAAGTAGGCCAACCATACACGTTTTATAAGGGGAAAATGCTACGAAAATTTTGAGAATAAAAAAAAGATGATCATGCAACCAAAGCCTATTATTCGTGTTCTCGTATCCGTACTTTATTTATATAGTTGTTCCTGAATAACCACAGATATCTATTTAATTAGTAAAACATAATCATGGACAAATATAGAAAGAAAAAATCAAAACAACATACAAAAGCAATAAATCGATTTTTTTTATTTATGTACTAATCTAAAGAATGGAAACAAATTGCGTTATTGTCAACATATGACACTTTGAAAAATTTAATCTAAATCAGGTATAAGTAATAACATTTATCGTGCGATTGAAGTTTCTATTCTTTTCGGAGCTTACCAATCTTATGATCGCAAATACAAATCATTTTTCATATCATTGATTCTTATTTAATCAGACTACGTTCCAATAAAAATTTGAGAACAATATAGTGTATTAATTAAGGTAGCAAGAATAGTTTTATAGTCCCGAAGAGTTTAATTAAGCAATTATTTCACCGGTTCTGCACTCCCTAAGTTTAATCTCTGCGTTGTTGCCATCGACTTGAACTATGTCACAGCATTCACTTCTATCTATCTGCAAAAATAACAGGAAAAGGAAATTAAAATTGGCGTTGTGAGTATGAAAGATTGAATATTAAAAAAGAACAATTTATACAATTATAATTATGATGTACGATATATTCCGAATTCATACTCCATGTATCCACATTAAAGCCAAATTAATTATGGTACAAAATCAAATTATCTAATATTTTGACTAAATTGTTATGTATACTGTCGATAACTGTGGTATGTAAATTTCCAAATCAAAGCATTTTTTTATATTATTTATTATCATTGGTATATTAGGAAAATTTACTTAAACTTAAGAATTGATAAATAGATCTTTTTTATGGATTGTTTTTGTTTTAAAAATTTCAAAGTGATAAATTGAATACTACAAAATTTTATATAATTTATTTTTATTTTACTATGGTAATTATCTAAAAAAATATATTTTTTGAAAATTAAATTTAATCTATTATCAATATAATTTTTAAATAAATAAATTTCTATTCAAAATTACAATTGATTAAATTTTTTGTCTAGAAGGCTAAAAGCAATTAAGTTTATAAATTTATTAACCCTCTTGGGCTTTTTAGAACGAAAAGTTGGTGGAATGAATTTTTTGGATTGAAAAATATTATTACAGGTTTTTTTTAAATAATTTTCCCTAAAAAAGCCTCCACTTACTTATTCTATATACTTTTGCTAAAATAATTCAAAATAGTTGGTTAGCACTTAGCAACACCAATTAGATAGTCAATTGACTTAATTCTACGAATAGTGAGTAAATTATTAAAAAGAGGAAGGAGAAAAAGAAAATCCAAACTTCAATTGATAGAATTCATACTTTATTTTCTAAATATTTGTTTTCTTTCCCCTTCATTTAACTGGATAAAATCGTTAATACATATATTACCTTAAGAACATTTATGTGGAAATATACTTTATTAATTTAGCTTTTTCAAAAGAACTGATTAGTAGGGGTGTTCATAGGTACTGTCCGGTCCGAAATTGAACCGAAAAAGATAGGTTCAATTCGGTTAAAATCGAACTTTTCGGTTTTGTTCGTTTCAATTTTCGGTCTAACTGAATTTTAGGCAAAAAAAAAAAAAGAAATTGACCAAATTTGAATTTTAACCCTCGCCTTTTTTATATAAAGTCAGAAAAGATTAATATAAATTATGAAGTGGCAGGGACAATTAATCAGATATAGGAGCATGCAATTCAAATAAGTTTCTTAAGCTTCCACAAAAAATTAAAAATTAGACGGAAATAATTAGATTTAATTAGGGCTAATTTTAATTCATTTTCTTTCTTTTCCTATAAGTTTGTCACTAGAAAACACATTTTTTGTAGTTATTGATCTATATTATAATTTATAAAATAAAAAATAAATTCGATTTTGGTTAACTAAACCAAATTTCGGTTCAAACAAGTTTTTTGATTTTCGATTCAGGCGGATAACCTAATTGTGATATCCCTACAGATTTGTCCAAGTAAACTTTTAGAGTTTGACATAACCCAAATGTAATTCATAGACAAAGTGAATTAATTTGCCATGTGATTGGACACTTTCGTTATAAATTACATTTTGACTCAATTAAATCAAATTTGAGCTAGAATTTCTCATATCCGCAGCACAAATTTTAGACTCTAATTATCGATTGAACAATTGGTCTTATAACATTGGTTTGTTTATAATGTTAGTCTCAAAATTTACAAACTCACAAAATTAGTCTCATATGATTTTTTTAAAAATAAAGAAATTCACATTTTAGGTGTCAACCTTTAGAAACAAACATAAATCATTAGTTTGGTCATAGGCATATGCATTGCACGGGATCAGTATTAAGTTTAAAAGTGCATGCATTCCACACGTGAAATTCCCTTCATTTGTTAACGGGTGGAACCAAAATCGCAAAACAGTGCATTCTATCAGACTAAATCTATAAATTTATAAACAACGGGCACAAATTGCAGCATGCAATATTCCGTGGGACCAAAATTGCAATTTTCTCGAAAACCATAGATAGATAGATCAAAAGAGAGAATACCTCAAAACGCTTAATCGCCGGCGAAAGAACTCGAATCTTGCTTACAAAATCAGCCGAATGATTCCCACTCGCCGAGCAAGCCGGCAAACCACGCGGCCACGCGCGGCCGTAACTGGTGACAATCTCATCACCCGCCACCGTCTTCTCCACATTTTCCATGAAAAACATGTGCGGTGCTTCACACGGATTCCAGGAACGACGGCGCGTGTTGAACATGTAATGCGGGGGCCTCGGGCTCCTGTTCCATGTCTTGAACGTTTCAATAGGGTACTGTAGAACGCTCCGAGGTATAATGTTCTCGTAGATGTGAGCAGAATAGCCCCAAGCTATGGAAAAAGACCAGTTGTTTTGCCGGTGATAGCAGACGATTTGCTGTAACGTTCGGGATTGATCGGCGGCCGCCGCCTTCAGTAGGTGGCGCGTGGAGTCAAAACGGTCCTTGGCGGGAAATATTGGTTCGACCATGTCGAAATGGTGGAGGGACATTAGGGGGAATTTAGGGTGAGATGATAAGAAACCTGATATGTCTCCACGTAGATCGATCTGCATATGTTTTTTGAGTGAATCGATTATATGATATATATATTTTTTGAATGAATTGATTATATGATATATGTCGACAAATTACAATATTTTTTGAATGAATTGATTATATGATATATGTCGACAAATTACAAGCAACTAACAACTTTTTCAGGTAGGTAATACTATTATGAAAGTAGAAAAAAAGTCTACACTTTCGGTGGGAGTAGAACCAGAAACGGAGGTAGGATTTTATATCTGGGAGGGCGAATACGGAAAATTGGGGGAAAGCTTAATATTAGTTGGTTTTGAGGGGACAAAATTTCAAAAATAAAAAACTTATAAGCTAAAAGAATAATTTTTCAGAAATTCGGGGGGGCGGGGGGTGCCGCCACCAGCCCCCCTCTGCCTATGAGGCTATGAGTAGAACCCAGAAAAAATCTATGTTGGACCAAATGCAATGTTCCTATTGCACTATCCCCATGCATAACTGTGTAAAAGAGAGACACAAATTACACACTCAAACAATTGAGCTCGATTTGATGTAGAATAATTCGTAAACTCAAGACATTTGGGACCCCCTTGGCTCTGCCTATGGGTAGAACCCAGGAAAAATCTATGTTGGACCAAATGCAATGGCCTATTGTCTATTTTTTTTACACAATAAATTGTATTGTGTGTGGTCACCACACATAACTGTGTAAAAGAGAGACAAAAATTATATATTCGGACCATTGAACTCTGTTTGACATAGAGTAATCCGTAAACTCAAGACATCTGGGACCTCAATTTTGTTAGTAGAGCTAAACTTATCGGTCATCTTTATTTTCAATATAGATCATCTATTGTGAATTGGTATTTTTATCTAATATTTTGTTTTAACGTTTATCTATTTATTTTTTAATGTAAAATTGACTTGATTATATTATATGTAAGAGTACTGTAGAAAACAAGATAGAAATTAGAATATAATTTTGAATAGAAAAGTTTATATCTTTTTTATGTTAAATGTAAACTAATGTCTTTTATATAATTATTAAAATAATGGAAAAAGGAGACAAGAAAGATGGGAAGATGGGAAGAGAAAAAATGATGAAGTCAAGAGATTGGCCAATTTTATTGAAATGTTTGCTAATTACATAATAAGTGTAGCATAATCTCATATAATTAGTTTCTGTATCGATCAAAATCAGGTCGGTTAAGAGTTTTGAAGATGATGATGATGATTATTATTATTATTATTATTATTATTATTATCATCTAATTCGGATGGGTTTGTCCAACTTTCAAGCTAGCCGTTGACTTGCACTATTTAATTATTCTTTGATAACTTGGATGATTGAAAAACTTCAAACTCATTTTATGGAAAAAGTAATCGAATTGTTTATCATAGAAAAGGTTAAAGTGATTGGATAATTATATTGAAAAAATTATTTTCAAAAGGACGGAGTAATCAATATTTAATATTAAAGAATTATAGGTTCTGAGTCATTAAGTAGTTCTATTATGAGTGCTTTTTAATAATAATAAGGGGTAATGTCAATAATTCATCTAAATTTTTTGCGTTTTTATACTTTTTCATATAAATTGTTTTCTTTTCTACATTTTCTTATTTGAACTACACGGGTTTAATACAAAATTTTTTATTTTTAGCATTTTTCGATTGAATATTCGCTGAAGGGATTCCATTACACATATTTCATGTGGCCCTTTTAAGTGTAAAAATTACATTTTAAGGCCCTTGTTATTTTTACCCTTTTAAGTTGAAATGACATTTTGAATAGTACAATTTAATATAGTAAAATCACTAGAAAATGTGTGTTCAATTGATAAAATGTGATGGAATCTCGGCAGAATATTCTGCAGGAAAATACTAAAATATAAAAAGTGTAAGAATCAGTGCAAAAATAATTAGATAAGAAAATGTGAGAAAAATAATTATATAAAATATGCCAAAAACTAAAAGTTTGGATGAGTTAAGATCTTTATTTCTAATAATAATAAGGCACACTATATTTCGTTAATGTGAACATATGTCACATCAAATGCCGTTAAGATTGATACATTCGAAACAAAAGAAAGAACACAACACGTTCATTTTGTCTTCCTTCGATTTTACCAATGTTGTCGTTGTTACATATCACAACAACGATATAAATAAGTAAATTATAATTAATTACCAACATTTTATACATACATGCAAAGATACAACTTGTATACACATTATCACATATAAGTACAATTTATTTATTTTTGGTACAAGATTCTAGTTTTTGTTGGTCAATAATATCCAAAAAATAACGAAGAAGAGTCGTGGAGTAGGAAAATTCATTACGAGGCAAAATGCACTTCACTGCCTCTGAAATTCACTTTTTAGTACTAAATCCTCTTCAATTATAATATATCTCAATAAATCAGTAAAAATCTATAGTGCGCCCAATTGTGAAAGTAAAAATTTGCCAAATTATGCTTCGTTAATTAGTAACACTCAGTAATTAAACTAAATTAAATTAAATTAAATTAAATTACCTGGTGAATTCCATTAAGTGGAGTTAAGCTAACTCCAATATCAGCAACACAAGACATAGTAGTTTGATCAGCAGCATTTATATGTCTATATCTCCTCAAACAATTCTCCATATCTTCAGCCAAAACTTTTGCCAAAGGATAACTCAATATAATTCCAGCTCCACCAAAACCCTGGCTAAACGAAAACCAATAATTTGACAAAATAAACTCCGAATGCCCACCAATGTAATAGTACTTCGTATGATCATATGTTGCTAGAACATCAACTATATTATCAAGAAAAAATATCGAATCGTCGTCTCCCATCACTATCCACCGTACATTTTCATGAACATCGACGTCTCTAAACACCTCCATTATCCCATGGATGATCCTTTGGGCCGTAACGTCGGTTTTGTTAAGAAAACTCGTTAGGTCGTCGGATACTTTGTAAGGCGGAGACGATGAAGGCCAAGGGAGGAGACTTGCGGAAGGTGTTTCGTCTAGAAATAAAATTCCACGCGTAATATTTGGTCTCCACCATGATTCTATGTAGGCTTTTCTGTGGTGCCATGCTTTTTCGGAACCAACGAGACCGAATACGAGGTGGGTTAGATTGGTGGGAGAGTTTGTAGATAATAATGAAGGTTTGGTTGTGTTAATGTCTGAAGAATTTGATGAAGAAAATGGTGCTTTTTTGAGGAAAGGGGTAAAGAAGTCAAAAGCTGGACAAAATGGGAGGGAAATTAGGGTTAAGTAGAAGAGTACACCTAGAAATAGGAGGGTTTTGGATAGGTTGCCAAGAATGTTCATTTTGTGAATTGAAACAATTAAATTAGGGCATTTTGGAGTTAGCTAGGTTTAGTGTACATGTATATATACATACATCATATATGATGCATGTATAGTTTATATATATATATATCGTAGGATATCATATAGGATGAATATTTGATTAATTAGATAAAGTTTGCTTCATGGAGTTTTTGATTATAAATTGATATGATCATGTGAGCCACATCTAGGTCCACATGAAAAATTAAGGTTATGATCATGCATGGGGTTTTTCTTAAGTTATTAGGAAGCTTGAAGAAGTCCTAAGTAGATTGAATTGCTATTATTCTATTTCGTTTTTACACAATTATGAAAAATCGGTAGTTTAAAAGTGGTAGTATACAGCATTACTCTTGTATGATTTGTGATGATATAAATTGATATGGGTGTGCAACATATTTTTCATGTCCACGTGAGTTTGGGGGGGGGGGGGGGGGGGTGTTGTTGAAGTTTATTTTCCACATGTAATTGGTATGTGTGTGTTTGTATATAAGAATCATAATTAATTATAAAATTAGGGTTGTTAATTGCACTTGCTATATATTTAGTTTGTGTGACAAATCAAGTTAATTATTTAATTAATTAGAATTTAGAAGTCACATAATTGTCTGATATATACCTATATAGGCCGTAAAGTCATGAGAACAAAGCATTAACGTAAATTAATCCCATCTTAAATAATTAATTTGAGTAATGTAGAATTATGTCCTTAATTCAGATCATTAATTGTTGAATTTTGTTTGACGAATTTCATTATTCTTTTATTGTTGGGAGAAATGTAGTTTGAAGATGGAGAACTTGCACAACGTAACGCAATAAATAAATTGTATGCTATTGTACATAATAAGTAATGATGCAATAATAATATAGTTTCTACAATAATCAGACTAAATTATGAAAATGTCATGGGTTCAGGTTTCATCCCCACTAAGAAAAATAATGGGTTGACAAAATTCAGAAGCTTTGTTTAGTAATTCAAAAGTAACCTACGACTTTGCTTTCATAATAATCATAATTAAAATAAGCACTTTCCTATTATCGGACACTGTCTTATTAGACTATAATAGTTGCCAACTAATTAACTGGGTCACGTTGATTTAGTTTGGACTGTAACTAGTAAGGTCAAATTTAAGGGTAAAACTGTCCACGGTTTCAAATTCTTGATCTTAATGGGTCTGAATTTTCATTTCACTATAGGTACTTTGGGGTGAGGTTCGGGTCTGATATATTCATCACAGACCGATTGTCCTGGTCCACAGTACATTGTTTGATTAGAGTGATTTATATGTTGTTTTTTCATTATATACTCCTGCATCCAACAGTGTATGTTGGACCAAGACAAATGATACCGATTCGTGATTTGGGTTTCACGAGAACATGAGACTTAGCCTTTAAGAGGGTCTATTGGTAAAGTTGGGAAATGGTAAAATAACCCATATCACAAAAAATGTTTGTATGCAATAATATATGCAATTATTTAATATTTGTCAGTAATTTTTAGTCCTTAAACCGCACATTATGCATAATTAATTACTTTTTATGACAAAGGGAATGCACGATATTTTGGCAAAGCTATCCACCTAGTCACATGATTTAATCCTAATTGCTTCGTTTATACAAAAGAACTGGCAACCTTAATTAGTTTGCAAGTAGACAAAACTGTTGCCAAATGCCATTTACATTAAAAGCTACTTTTGCACGCCATAAGTAAAACCGCGCAATATTAAAGTCAACGAGCCACGAGACTTAATGAAGAACGAGAATTTTTAAAATGGATCGAGTTTATTGGAGTCGATTCATGTAATATTAGTAGATGCAGGAAATTAATGTGTTTTTTATCATTTTATCCCTACACCCAATAATATTTAGTGCATTGAATTCATTGAACTCAAGCCAACCTTAAAATCATCCAATAGAGAACCCATAATTAGTAACTTAAACATGATATTTTCAAAATTAACGAATCTAATATACACAGTTATGTGTCATCAAAGTGGGTGACAACTGACATGAAATAAACCAACATCGCGCGTCTTAATCAAAATATCAGCTAAAATCATGTGCATATGCATCAATGATGATCTGTTGCATTAATTGAAGTTGTATTAGTAAAATTTTATTTCCCAATTTAGTTTGCGACTTTATCCTGAAGTTAACTTTTGACCTAATAACATTAAAATGCTTTACTATGCATAAGACTTTTTGGAAAGCGTAACCTTGTCAAAAGTATTAAAATTTAGGGAAAATTACACATAGACCCCCTCATTTATTAAAAATTATCAATACACCCGCTTATGTTAAGAATTTTTTACGATTACACCCCATGTGTTTAAAAACTGTTACAATTTTTACCCTACAAACTTTATAAATAGACCCTTGAGGGGATCTGTTGATAATTTCCTATAAGTGAGAGGGGTTTGGTAATTACACAATAAATTAAGGGGTCAGTGAGTAATTTTTCCTAAATTTCGTCTTTCGACCAACTCTACAAGGACTCTCACTGTATTTTTTAACTAATTACATTTCAAGTGATATTGAGAAAAAATAAGAATGCAAAGATTTAATTTATATGATATTGAATTACTCATAACGCAAGGTGAAAATCATCACCCGATTCATAAATATAAACTTACAGAATTAATACTAGCGATTAAGGATGTGAATTGGATTCAGGGTTGAAAAACGAGTCGAGCAACTGGTTACTCGACTTGAGATCGTTCAGTAAAAAGCTTGTTTGAGATCGTTCAGTAAAAAGCTTATTTGAGCTCGGTTCGTTATCATATCAAACCAAGTTTGAACAACCTTTTGTATATTTTATAAATTTGAAGCTCAGGTCGAGCTCGACTTTATTAGTAAAAAATGGTACAATATGTTAAAAAAAGATCAAGCTATTCGAGCTCAACACATGTTCGGCTCGATTAAAGTTCGTTTGAGGTCAACTCCATTAATAATCAAACAAAGCCCAAACACAAATTCAGAAGCTTACAAATAATTCAAACAATTTTGAACAACTTGTTTGACTCGACTCGTTTCGTTTACAATCCTAATTGGATTAACCAGAGATAACTAGGCTAAATTCTAGGCCATTTTTGTTAATTGAATTTGTGATGCTTTACAAGGCTCGGCCCAACAAATTATCGTTGATTATTTTCTGCTTTCCTTGCCATTTTTATTAAATGGTTCTGGTCTTGATAAAAGAGAGATTTTGTATTGAACTCTTGTATACAGTAGTCCCCTAGAATAAATCACAAAAGAACACAACTACAATGCTTGATTAGTCTACATAAACCACGAAACTCAATTTCAGTCTGACTTTTCAGCGGAAATAATCATCCAATCCAAATCCTCTGTAACAAATTTGCGTGACAAGTGTATCAACCGGTGGTCAGGATGTAAAAAGAAAAAAACATATGTTGTTGAGAGCAATCTGAACATTCTAGATCCACATCACAACTATTCATGTATACAGTTGTTACACATTTAATTCTGTAACAAGAAATGTTACACAATTGTCTTAATATGGAGATCTGAACTAATAATCATGTGGTTCAAGGATCGTGAGGGCCATCAAACGACTGAGTTTTCCTGAGATTCCAGTGAAGCCCATCATGGATACTTCGTAGAAAATCGCTAGTCGAATCGAGTTGACATGCAGTGGGAACAGGCCAAGGCGCCATACTGCAGACGAGTGCATCCCCGGGGGCTAGCTGTTTTCTGCCCTTGCCATCAAATGATACCCATGCATGGCTTCTGCTATTGAAGGGTACTACTATTCTAAGCGTTACGTGCTCGGGCAATATTAGAGGCCGAAACGATAAAGAGTGGGGGCATATTGGTGTAAAAAGGACTCCGGGAACCTGCAAAACACGAGGAGTTACAACAACATATCGGGTGGTTGAAAATAACATTGATTTGCCACTCCAAGAAAGATGAAAATGTCATTGATTTGAAAGAAAAATGGATTACTACAACCCCTCACTTATTGGGTCATTAGACTCATTACCACAAGCGCCCTGAAGTTCTGCAAATTTACCAAAACATCCTATGTCAAATCCCTTCAACTCGTAAAAGATAGGATAAGATTGTAATAGGTTTTTATTTGATAGGAGATGAATTTGTAATATGCTCATATTGACAGGGAAGGTATGGTGATTTTCAAACCTTTAGATATTTTTCGTAATTAGGGCTCAGGGGTGTCTATGTAATTTACACAAAGCAAAACACGATTCGTGGAAAATTGAAATTGATAATCTTGTAATATCTACCGTAGGATATGATGAATGGTGTCGGGATTTAAAGATTATCTATTCTTTTTTGCCAAACAATGCTGTTTTACTTGGGATAAATACATTTCAGTCTCCAAAACTTGCCTCAAATATAATTCCTCAACCTTTCATTTTCTCGTCAAATCTAAATCCTACCATCAACTATTCATTAATTCCTAACTGAGTTTCACATGTAAGAGGGACAAAATTACAAAAACTTCAAACTCGAAAGGACCAAAACTACAAATATATCAAAGCTAAGGAACCAAAATAATAAAAACTTCAGACTTAAGCCATTAAAACCGTATCATCTTATATGCTTAGGTGCATTATATTGGAGCAGTTGTATTAGGATTTAAAAGAGTTCAAACATTCTGGACCATATCCATTTAGAAATAAAAATACGAGGACTGACTTTGATCAAGGTTGAAACAAAGAGACTGAAATTGTATCAGTAACAAAGATGAAGGACCAAAATGCAAATATCCCAACAATATTATACCTGAGGATGAACCATTGATCCTCCAGCTGCCAGTGAATATGCTGTGCTCCCAGACGTCGTTGATAATATCAGACCGTCCCCTTGCACGCAGGTAACAAACGAGTTGTCGCAATAGCATTCCAGATTTGTGAGGAACGATGAAATCCCACGGTCAATTGTCACCTCATTTAAGACAAGCATGGGACCTTCATTCTCGTATTCACTTTTAGCTGCATCTCTGATGATGTGACACTGCAATCGATGTCTTAACGTGATACTAATAGGACCGCAAAGAATTGAATTGAGATACTCCTGGTAGTGCTCGCTATCTGATTTTGTTAAGGATAAATTGAAACTTTATAGCTATGTTTAATTATGCAACAGAATAGAACTAAGAAAGTGAATATGCAAAATGAAGAAATAATTTTTATGGAGACTGAGGATACGAAATGGTGTCATGAAACCGAGAGAACCTAATGAGAACGGCACGATGGGAGGAACTGGTCCTTTGAACATCGACGCGGCCTGCAAAATGGAAATAAAAATAATAACAAATACTAAAAATAGCCAACGTCAATATATCTCAAAAACATAACGAGGGATAATTACATTCAGTCATTCACTTATTGGGTAATTACCACGCCCCTAAGGTTTTGCAAATTACCAACAATTCGAAAAACATGGCATGGAATTGTAATATGCTTTTACATACAGGGGAAGATACAGGGGAAGTTATGGTAATTTATCAAACCTCAGGGTGTCTTTTGTAATTAGAGTGTCGCAGGGAATGTCTATGTAATTTACTTATAATAAAAGATTAACGAGGGCAAACTGGTAACAAAATTGACCATCAACCTCAAAATTGTTTGTGCTATGTTTGAACCTCGAATCTTGGCAAGGAAAACAAAAATGAAACACAAAATGAAACACGGATTACTATCATTTGGAGAGAGGAAAACACTTTCCTTGGAGTTTCCTTAACCAAAACCCAAGGGCCAAAGTTAGCCTTACAAGACTTAAAAAAGGGAATAAACAGATATTTCCGATTCTCATTAAAAGACCGAGAAGAGCACAGCACATACCCAAAGGACAGTTCCGTCCCCGCCCAAAGTCACAATGAGATCAACCTTTGTATGCAGTAGCAGTATATCCTTGTCTGTTTTCAAAAGCACCGTAAGAAAGTCTAGAGGAGCTTGAGCACTAGGTTTACCAAGGAAATGACATCCGTAAACCAGGCTTTCATGCCACGCCACCATGATGTGGGTCCCACTAATGACGTGGCATGATCCTCGCCATTGGCCAACCTTTCTAATCACTTTTGATAGAAGGAAGGATGCAGCTTACCGTCTAGCCATGTTTGTACAAAGCTGTAGTACGATGATTCTGTCAAAAGCTCGGCTCTCACTCGTGGCTCCACAATTATATTTAAACTTTTATGCTCTTTCAACCATCTGCGAAGGAAGAAAACGGGATAAGGAATCTCAACGTGATACAAGATGTATTAAGTAATATCATCCAAAAAGAACCATGAAAAGCATCCTACCTGACCATTTCGAAACATAGAATTCGGACAGACGTCGAATTTGGCTTGGACAATATAAGCACTGTCTGTGGAGGAGATTCCCATTTTAAAGAAATCTGAAACATGCAAACGTTTACTTAAATGCTCTTACAGAACTTAGATTTGAAACTTGAGAACACAATTTTTATATAGTAAATTCTGAGAGGAACGGATTGTATAACCATTGATTAAGAGATCAAATTAAAGTGATATGAGATAATAGCTTTACCTGTTTACTGCTACGCTCTGCTGCTGTTATATCACCCTTCTCAAACGAGACTATGTCGTGCTTGTGGCGATCACTCTTTTCACCCTTGTCGTGCCATGATAGCTTAAATGATGCCTATCTCAACAAACCAACATGTCAATTATTATTGACCAAGTAACAAAAGAAAAACTAATATAGCCAGGAAAAGGCATATTAGGAATTTATTCAAGTGATCTGAATAATCAAGAAAATTGAAGTTGCATAAAGCTACTAAATGATTTGTTATTATTGGAAAAAGTATGACGGAGAAACTTAGGATGCAATAATATACCTTCTTTGGCATCTTATTTTGGACAACAGCGCAGTCAGAATCAGGTTCACTATCTCGAAGAATCTCATGAGCACAGATATCATCCTTTCCACTGCACAACTCACATTGTTCACTGTTTTCATCGGTTTGGATTTTCGATTCTCGGGCTCTCTCAACATTTAACTCGCTGCAATGCCCTTCTGATGACAGCACTGTGAAGCAAGCCAGCAAAAGTATCACAAAAGTATACTAAGTAAAATTTAAAATTCATAATTGATCTTTATTGCACACTGGAAGCTAAAGTAAAAGGGATATATATATATATATATATATATCCCTTTTACTATCACGATAAAAGCATGCAAGCTGCTCGTAATTCTTATAAATAATGATTTCATTAGCAGGCTGACTCCACTCATAAAGAAGCCTAAACCAACATTGGCTTATACAGTGAAATTAAATAACTAAGCAGTGCATGTGTGAAACGTACAGAACTGCACTTGTTAGAAAATTGCACAAAATGATATAAGTTAAAATGAAAAATTGCCTTTTTGCTCCAACTGCAAATTACGTTCCTTCTCCAGTTCATATTTACGCTTCCATTCAGCAGCCTCAGCTTGAGCTGAAGCTTTTCCCTCGGTGACCCTTCTTAACGCCTTTGCTACAGCTGAAAACACAGTTCAAAATCAAACTTTTAATAATAAGTGTGAGCACAAAATTCTGAGCATAGAAAATATTTCTGAAGATATAAGGAAATTGAAACACACTTCTCAGAGTTTCGGAGAATTCCCTGAGATGATCATCAACTCCCTCGAGCAGAGGCTGTTGAATAACTTCCTGAACTGCTTTTTCAGAGTTCAATAGAGAGAAAGAGGCAATGAAGCCATTCTCCGCTGGTGACACGCTAGCATTGCTCTGTTCACAAGTAGATTTTTAGTTTCAGAAAGGTAATAAATATAAATTGGACGAGATTTTGGATCAAGTACCAAATTTAGAGCTTTTGTTTCTATTAAAGGTGTAGAAACCAAAACTAAGCTGTAGTTAAGTACAATACACTATAAATCATGTATAGCTTAATTCGTAAAAATTTGAATTATTAATCTTCACCAACCCCGTTGCTATATGAAGTGGTACTCTTTGGAACGGAGTATTTTCTTCATCGCTTTTACATATAAAAACCCTACCAGATAATATAACCAAAACATCCTATATCTATTTTATCAGCTCATTTATGCAATTAGCAACAACAGATCATTGAGATCAAAAAGAAAAAAGAAAAAACACGGTCTTTTATACATCGAGTGCTCAGATAGATCCGCTGGCATCTTATTATAGATTATTAGGTTCATAATCAGCCAAAATTCTGCATTAAAGCATAGAAAGATCGCTCCCTACTTTGTCTTTTAGCATCTCATATGATTTGTTAGGCAAATAGTAGCTGCATCAGATTTGTCAACTTCTTGCTCATTATTCTTTCATATCATTACGTTGATCATAGGAAGATAATGAAAACAAAAAATTGTGTTGGAACTCACTCCTTTTCGACAGTTTTAATCGATTTATTACTTTGGCTACATAAAAGACGATCTCTATTGTATTCGTATCACACTTCATTTCGAACCCAAGCAACATGAAGTAGGACTATTAATTTTAACTAGTAGGAATGTGATAACACTGGGGGGAAAGGAAAAGCAAGCTTGTAACATAGTCACAAGTATACAATTATCAAAAGGTCAATCCTGCAGAGGCACTTTCAAAGAAAACGAGTCCGTTGGACCAGAGAAGTCCCACTAAACATGACCTGAGTTGTGCATTTAAACCACGACCCAAAATAAATATTCATTCTTTCACGTGATGTTTTTAAAAACTATTCAATTTTCATTTCATTTTCGCATGTGGGATCAAACAGACAATTATTTCTTAAACTCAAACTCAGATAAGTTATCTGGAACCTAAATTAAATAGCATAAAACCCATTAAAAGCAATTAAAAAATAATAATATTGATTTTGAATAAGACGCCACCAACCCCAAAACTAAAAATGAAAAATTCAAGAACCAAAGCACGGCAATGAAATAGTTAATTTAATTTACTAGCAATGAAAAATTCACGAAAGCATATACAAGAATTCAGCAGTAAAACTAATGAATGAAAACAGAAAATCAAAAAGGGCTCAGAATTGACATTTGAATGAAAGTAAATTAACCACGCACATTTATGGCAGTGGAACTGCTTGGAGACATGGGGCTGTCTCTGTTATACATGTATATATCTCTATGTACGTATATATATATGTGTGTGTGTGTGTGTGTATCTTTGTGGAAGAAAGGTGTTACCAAAAATTTGCGAAGAGAAATGGAGCTGTTCGTTTATATCGCATATATATATATACATACATATATATATTGGATATGTATATACATATAGGAGATTAAAGATTAGAGGGAAACGAACTGAAGATATTGGAAACGCCAGGTGGGAAGTGGTTTGGCAAATTTTGGAAGGTGGCGGATGGGGTGGGAGTGTGGGGGTAGGTGGGGACCCCACCATAGGAGACGCGTGAGAAGCATGGAGGACTGAAGAAGGAGACTTTAGTAAGAACTTGGTAGAGTGGAGACACGAATTTTGACCTGCCAATTACCATAACAATTTGTTTATTTTGGAGATTTGGTGTAAATACTTAAATATGATCATCTATATCTATATTATTACTTATATTATTAAATGCACTTTTTCTTTTTCCATTTTAGGATGATTATAATAATGTGGAGACCGGCAATTTTGAGAGCTCCCTAATAACAAGGATATCTCGACTTATCTCTTTCAAAAACTCTATTCGTCTATGTTTACTTACTCTATTTGTTCATTGACGATGGTGTGGTGAATCAGTAGACTTGCCATCGTCGTCATCGAGTTGAGTTGGAGTTGTTGGGTTTCGTAAAAACACTCATAAACGCAACGAAAGGATTTCAAAAATTTGATTAAAACCCAAAGTGTTTCTCTAATCGCATAATTGAATCTAAAATTGTTTTAACGAATAAATTCAACTTACCCGTTGAAGCGAGGTGGTAGGAGAATCCAATTCTTCTTCAAAATTTCGAATTGACAAACTTCTTGAATTCTTCAATCCTCGTATTCTTCAAGTCTTGATTTCTTGAAGTTTCTTGTAAATAAATCCAAACAACGAGGCACGTTGCCTCTAAATTATCACGCAGGAATTGATGATGAAAAATCCCTTTTTCTTCTATATATGAACGACAGCTAGTGTGCATAGAGGGGAAGGATATTTTTCTTCTTCTATTATTTGGAGAGTTACAATGAATTGTCAATTGTTGTCTAGGTTAAAGTCAAGAGAAGTTTTTTATATCTCAATAATTTATTGATCAAGACAAAACAAAAGAGACCAACATGATCATCCTTAGAGCCCTAATGAGGACGCCCCACATGGAGCCCGGATTTTTTCTCTTGCTTTGTTTAATTAATTCTTTATCTAATTAATAATTTATTTTATCCAATAAATAAATTAATTAATTAAATCATAAAATAAATTTAATTAATTAATTCATTAATATATTTCTCTAATAAATAAATTAATAATTAATCTTATCCATTTAATTAATTATCTTATCCAATAAGTAATTAATTAATTATTTAACTTATCCAATAAATTAAATCTCTTCAAAAATAAAATAGAAAATCCTTTTCAATTTTCTTCATCAATTCTTTAGCGCGACTCTTTAGGTTCGTTTCATTTGGTAATGAGAGGAAACTAAAATAAGTGGGTAACACCTAGCCAGTCACGTGGCCCACTTCGTACCCCAAATGAAATACGAATGAATGGATCATTCCACAACATTCCAATCGTAAATAAAAATTTATTTTATCCAATAAATAAATAAATAAATTAAATCATAAAATAAATTAAATTCATTCATTCATTAATATATTTCTCTAATAAATTAATTAATAATTAATCTTATCCATTTAATCAATTATCTTATCCAATAAGTAATTAATTAATTATTTAACTTATCCAATAAATTAAATCTCTCCAAAAATAAAATAGAAAATCCTTTTCAATTTCTTCATCAATTCTTTAGCGCGACTCTTTAGGTTCGTTTCATTTGGCAATGAGAGGAAACCAAAAGAAGTGGGTAACACCTAGCCAATCACGTGGCCCACTTCGTACCCCAAATGAAATACAAATGAATGGATCATTCCACAACCTTCCAATCGTAAATAATGTATATGTATAAACCATTTGTTCACGTTCCCCGGTCAAGAGAGAGTCATGGTTATGTCAAACTCACTGAACTTGACCATATGTATTAATTATAATAATACGAGATCATTGAGATCGATTAAGTGCCAAGCACAATCGTCTCTTTTGTTTTGGTCAAAGACTTTGATCTCTATTTATCTATAATCACATAGGGTACATTTTCATTCACTTATAAGAGAACAAATCTCATATTAGATATCTGCTAAGACTACCACTTGCCCATCAAGTCCGCATTTTGAGGTCGACCCTACCAACTAGTGAATTGGGTCTAACTACTCTGGTGAAAGACTTGACGCCACAAGTGCATCTTCAGTCTGATACTTCAGGTCAAAGGTTCACATATACCTATTACACATAATCAGTTCTGTCATTGACAGTCATAGAGTGAAAACCATGTGAAATAACCGATGCGAATCGTGTTCAAGCATATCAGTTCCACTGATGTGCCTACAGTCTTAAGCTCCCACCATCACATGGTGTTCGACTGGCACTTCCATGTCAGAGTTAAGATTATACAAGTATTCGAAGTCTTTATTTTGAAGTCTTTATTTGCCCATTAAAAACTTCATATTACTTGTGAACTAGTTTTAGTAATCAAGGTCAATCTCTCTAGTGCCATTCTTCCTATCCCATAGGAAGTAAAGGGATCGCACTGAAAACACGGGCAAAGCATTTTACATAACTTATAGATGCAGATAAGAATTAAGGGAAAAACTAAATAGTGCCTTTTAATTATTAATAATAATTAAGTCCAATACAAGATAGATGCTCTACTCATTCTATCATGTATGACATCTGAGAGCATAATCCTAACAGGAGCAACCTCCTTCAAGTTGTGTATCACAGCTTCAAATTTAACGAGACGAAAATAAATCTAATGAAATAGCGATGAAACTGACGTGATAAAAACGGCGATACATTAGATTTTATATAGTTTTTTAATATAGACTTTTATTTTCTCTCTCTATTGAGAATTTCCTTCCTTTTGAATAAGAGTGGTGTTTTGTACAAGTGTTTTTTTGTGCTCGTTTGTTATTTTTTAGGATTTATTTCCTCGAAAATCTTGATATTTGATGTTTCAATCGTTCTTAACTACATCGTTAAAAATAGTCTAAGTTATAATATTTTTAGTGTTGTAAACTTTTTATTCAATAAATATAATCGTTCTTCCTTAATAAAATGCAGTTTTTTTAAACTTGATACAATCCCAAATAAATATGTTGAGATAGTGTTGATACACTATCAGAAGAAAATATGTTCTTATGTATTTTTATCCAATAAAATGCCAGCCCGTACCACCAATCAAGTTATCCAATAAAGCAATAACACATTACCTACTCACTCTTGACTTTTATCATTTACAAGAAAGTTATATTTATTTCTGTACCTATTTGGTATAATATTAATTTATAATAATCAACTAGATAGTTTGGGTACTCTCCATGTACTAAATTATGTAGTTTTCATAATGTAAAATTAAACTTTGGTTTAAAAAAAAGACAAAAAAAAAAAAAAAAACTAGATAATATGCAACTACGAATAGCCTATGTAGATTAAACCGTACTTATACGTCGAAAATCCACGACACCCCATATCATAAACAGCTATAATAATTTGATTCAAAGTCATAATCTCTTTATCAAAATTAACGGGTGAGGATCAACTAGATGAAATGTGAAAGCAAAAAGAAATTTTGGCAATTGAACAAAGGAAATGGTTTTTAATATTAGTTGACAAATTCTTTTTTCCGACCAAACAAACATTATTTATTTATTTTTTCTATCGGGCCAAACAAACTTTATTTAAAATAGAGAAATAATTTTATTTTTCAAAAAAAAGCCCTCCATTTTGGACCGGGCAACCATATTAGAATCTACTTCTTCTAACATGACAGCAATAATATAATAAATTATATTTTTTTTCCTATTTTTGCAAAATTAAGAACAAATTAAAAAGTCAAAAAATAGAGACGCCTAATCGCCTACAACACTTGATTTGAGTGGACATTGCCTAGTGACAAAGTCAACGTTTCTCATTAATGCAATTAGTACCTAAGTGGGTACTCATTTATGCAATTAGTACTTAAGTGGGTAGGTGGGTGGTAGGGGTGATTTAAACACATAAACATTTTGGGTGGGGTGATTTACACAAGGTAGATGGGTGTGAAAACTACCCACTCATTTTGAATGTGTAGTGTAAAATGGATCGGGAGCAACACTCTCGATCCACCTTAAAATTTTCTATGTTAGCACCCAAAATGTCCCACTGATGATGCTTTTAGAATCGTGTGATAAATTAAAGTACAATGGATTGTACACGTCGCATTTGTGAAACCGCAGAGTACTAATATCATCTCTTCGTAACCATAAGATTCAAAATTCGATACATGATTGATCATTGATCAACATGTAATACTAACCGGGCTTCAATCTCACACTTTCAAATGTGTACCTGCATGCATGCACTGATTCCAGAAATAACCCCTATAACATTTGAAATGTATAATGCATGTATCTTTTCACATTTTTATATTTAAGGCAAAATGCAGTTCACCCCCTCTAAAATTAATCTTTCAGCACTAAATCCTCTCAAAACTAAAAAAAAGGATTATGCCCTCTAGAAAATTTAAATGTGTAACACTTTGCCCCAAAATCAATGTTTATGTAAAAAATTTGCCGAATATTCAATCGTATGTCAATCATTATGAACTTGTAAAGTCATAAATGCCATTTATCATCTCATGTGCAAGCTTTATAATGTAAATTGATGCTGAAAGTGATCAGGTGAATTCGAAAAGTGACTTTATGTTTTATTGAAAAACATGTATTTTGAGACAACAAATTAAGGAAAAATATATTAGAAAAAAATTGTTTTGATGCGAAGATAAAAAATAACTTCTGTAACCATGTAAATAAATTTTAGTAAAAAATTCAAATGAACATTGATTTTGGGGCAAAGTGTTACACATTTAAATTTTCTAGGGGCCATAGCCTTTTTTTTATTTTTTAAGTTTTTGAGGGGGTGTAGTGCTAAAATGTTAATTTTAGAGGGGTGAAGTGCATTTTGCCCTTATATTTATTTTCTTTCTGCTAAAATTTAAGGCCCAACCTATTAGATTAGGCCAGGTTAACTATTATTCTCAGGCTATAGCCCAAGACCAAGACCAAAATTCCAAGACAAAGCCCAATCTAACTAAGATGGGCTTTTCTGTGCAAACTCGAAATCGTGCACCGAACTGTTCACTATAGATTATGCATATATATACATGTATATGACTATATATATATCTCCTCTGTTTCTTCCACAATGCTTTCAGCTCCGATGGACACCGCCTCTACTCCACCACCAGCCATCACCACCGTCGACGGCGGCGCCGTCGACACATCCGCAGACACTACGGCGGAGTTACCCGTACACGAACCGGAGCTCGATCACGTCAACGGAATCAAGCAAGAGCATGAAATCGCCGCCGACGAAGAGCTTTCCTCCGACGAAACCTCCATTAATGGCACTTCACAAGCTCCGAATTCGAACGGCGCGATCGATCCACACCATTGCTCTAATCAATCAGACGGCGGCGACGAAGGAGGAGGCGAAGATGAGCCGTCGCCGAAGAAGCAAAAGCACCTCTCCGATTTGCCTAAAATCGAGCCTGAAATGACCGATTTGCCCTCGCCGGCGGACGCAATTGCTCCGACGCCGCCGAACGGGAAGCCGCCGTCGGCGAAATCAGGTAATAAGAAATCGAAGAAGAAGAGCAAAGACGTGTGGACGACGACGTCGAGGAAAGGAAAGAAAAAGACGAAACACGCCTCGAACAGCAATCACAATTCCAAGAATGCCACTAACGGCGACGTTGAGGATAAAGTGTTGATCACCCCAATCCCTAGGTTTCCGGACAAAAACGACGACGGATTGGACTTAAATATCTGTCTATCGAAGGTTAACAAGGCGGAGAAGGTGGAGGTGAGTGACGATAGGCTGACCGCGGGCAGCACGAAGGGGTACAGGATGGTGAGGGCCACGCGCGGAGTGGCCGAAGGCGCGTGGTATTTCGAGATTAAGGTGGTGCAATTGGGTGAGACGGGGCACACGAGGTTAGGGTGGTCGACGGATAAAGGGGACTTGCAGGCGCCTGTAGGGTATGATGGGAATAGTTTTGGGTATAGAGATATTGATGGGAGTAAAGTGCATAAAGCATTGAGGGAGAAGTATGGGGAGGAAGGGTATAAGGAAGGTGATGTTATTGGTTTTTACATTAATTTGCCTGATGGAGAGTCTTATGCGCCTAATCCACCGCGCTTGGTTTGGTATAAGGGGCAGCGTTACGTTTGTGCTCCCGATGCTAAGGAAGATCCCCCGAAAGTTGTGCCGGGTGAGTACTTTAATGTTTTTCGCAATGCAGTTATTCATGTTCGATTCTTATATTATGTTGTACAGCATTATTATAATTGAATGACTGAGTGAATTTAATTTTGCTTGTTGGGTGGTTTGGATGTATTCAGCTATATTTGATTGCTTTAATAGGTGTAAAGACAAGAAATTTAGCTTATGGTTATGGGAATTGGTTATGTTACGCAATTGAATTGAACTCTCAATGCTGAAAAAGATGAGTGATGTTGGGGCTCTCTTTATTTGTTTGTGTAGTTGGATGCTTATCACTTTTGTTCTTCCCAATGTATTTAGTTATTTTTGATTCCTATATTATCTTGTTCGAGTTGTTATCTTTGTATACAACATTCTCATAATTGATTGGCTGAAACTTAATTTTGCTTGTTGGATAGTTTGCGTTGTATTTGGCTATGCTTGATTATATTGTTTGCTTTAATAGGTGTAAAGACAAGAACTTTAGCTTATTGTGGTTATGGGAATTGATTATGTTATGCAATTGAATGTGAACTCTCAATGCTGAACAAGATGAGTGATGTTTATGTGTGGGGCTTTCTTTATTTGTTTGTGGAGTTGGATGCTTATCTCTTTAGTTTAGCTTGATTTCTTCGTAGCAGTCACAATTTTGATAATGGATTTGAGTTCACTGTCACTGCAGTCTGTTTTAAGTCTTGGGTGAATGAGTGCATTGTTTGTTCGTCTTTTTATACACAGTATTCTAGGTATGAAGATGCCCTGTGGTTATGCTCAGTTTTCTTATTAATTATAAATGATTTTGATTTGGCATGCAGTCCAAAAAAATACCAATCTCTCGATGCCTCATTCCTCTTGTATTGCTCAATCGTTCCTCGTTTCAGTGGGTGATTTGGTGGATATTATCAGCATTTTAAGTCTTTTTTCAAATTGACGGTCTCTTTATGATATTTTTTCATAAATCAGTATTTAGAGGATGAAATCTCTCTCTCTCTTTTTTTCTTTTTTGATGGTGGGGGGGAGTTATATCGAAAGTGCAATTTGATAACAATGATAAATGACAATCTCCTTGGCTATTGCCTCTGCATCCCTGTAGCCCTGGGCATTAATAACATTATTAACTGTGCATTATTGGCATGCTTTGTAGGGATGGTTCACAAAATTTGCCTCTAGATATGTCATCCTCTTGAAACTTGACTAGTTCGTCTCCATAAATTTAAGACTGCTTAGCATACAAGGTGACTGATATGCTGACTGAGATAAGAGAGACTGTTGAATAAAATGGTTTTGAGTTTTTCCTTTCTTATTGACAATTTCCTTTATTTTTTAGAAACCTAGTCCTTAACCATGTCATTTGTAGTTCTGGGAAACTCATTGAATGGTATATGAATTATTCTGTATATTTTGCAGGAAGCGAGATATCTTTCTTCAAAAATGGAATATGCCAGGGGGTTGCTTTCAAAGATCTATATGGTGGTCGCTACTACCCTGCTGCTTCAATGTACACTCTTCCAAAACAACCAAATTGTGTCGTTAAGTTCAATTTCGGTCCTGATTTTGAAAAGTTCCCCGATGACTTTGGTGAACATCCTGTTCCAAGACCTATGATTGAAGTTCCATATCAAGGTTATGAAGGCCGAGTTGAGAACGGTGTGTCCAGTGAGAAGAAACAGTAGCTATAAAATTTGTTTCCCATATTTATTAGGAACCAGGATTTTAATCTAGATTTTCTTGTAATTTTGTTTACTATTATTGACCTTACTGACAATTAAGTCAACTTAGTTGTGAACTTCTCTTAAAAGCGTCAAACATGGTTTCCTTTTTCCTAAGAAGGGAAATAGCTTTAGATTAAACCCTCGAGATTGAGAGCGGTTTTGTGAAGTTATATTTGGTTTTTTGGTAGAGATGGTTGACTGCATAGACATCCAAAAACATGTTGAGATAGTAAAATTATTTCATCCCACTTGTAAAAAGTAAGGATCTATTGCTGTAATGCTTTCGTAATATTTTTGCCATTTTTTTCAATGACAGATTTGTTCCCATTGTTTCGATATGACTCTTCTAATATTCATCTGAAAGGCCCTGATTTCACTAGGCCATTTTGTTATTTTTCTCTCTTTTCTCTTTTTATTTTGTTTTACTTGTTGATAAACAAGAGGCATGGATCTGTTATGAGCCATATGATACTGGGTATGCCTCTTTTTTCCTTTAGAGGAAGAGGTGCCCGCCCGCCACCCCCAACCACCCACCCCCACCCCAATCCCCCGGGTGGGGGGTTGCTTCCTTTGCTGAACTCTATATGATAGAAACTTTCCTCTCTGTGATGACAGGTAATCCATGGAATATGACCAGAATGTGACCTACGTTCAAAGTGGGAAAAGAATATGGCATTAAAAACTGCGGAAGCTGCTGAAAAGGTTGGTGAAAACTTCAGGTATACACTCAGGTTGGTTATATTTCACTTATGAAAAGTTACTTGCCTATATGTCCTACTTTTTTGTCATTGTGTTCATTGTTCTCATAGCATACTTCAAACTTGTTATCCATGTCTATAGTAGCTTTACGGTCCGTGTGTGGTAAATCCTGTGATCAATGTGGCATTTTCCATTTGGTATACTTGAAATTGCGTTAGGGATGATTACAGAAACCATTTACGAGGTTTGGTATGAAAATAAGATGACCTTCTCGAGTTTCTGAAGTTACATTCACCTTTGCTTGTCGTAGTCTCTCTAAAGTAAAGAGTCAGCATGAACCAAGCATCCTTACGGAATTGATTTACTCTTTGTTATGTGAAATTGGCCAGTTCTAAACTCTCTCGAGGATTGTCCAAAGTTACCAAAACTTCCCCAAACATACTTTACACGAATCTCCATGATATCTGTCTATTCTACACTGAATTTCCAGAGATTTAACATTTTTAATCTATGATAAAAATTTGAATATATATATAGGGTATGGATCAAATACATCCATATACTTTAAGTAAGATATAAGACCCAATCTAGATCATTTAAACCATTTGATTTCAAGGTCCATAATTAAAGCCATTATTTCGGTTTTAATCTTTAATTTAATGATGATAGGGGCATTTTAGTCAATAGATCTAACAAACCCATGCAAATAATATGCACGATCAAAATTAAATCCCTTGTTATACGCAATAACAGATTCCTCTTTTCTTTTTAATTATTCATTCCAATTTAGCGCACAGAAAGTTACGATTGATACAGAAAACTTTAAATTCATATTCAATTCATATATCATCAATTCATCATCGGCAATTTCAGGTCGGAATCATCGACAATTCAACATCAAGAATAGCCATTACTGATGATAATGATGATTTCTCCTCAAGAACAGCCATGGTGGAAGAAGAAGAAGTTGTTGTTATTTAAATAATTGATTTGAATTTGGAATCTACTAATGAGAAATTGGAAACTAATTAATCACACATAGTTTCAGTTTTATTATTATGGGAAACCTTTAATCAGATGAGACTACGCACAGGTAATGGTATGATGAATGAATAATCCTCTGGCTAATATACTGTATAATGAGTTATAATATACTGTATAATGTGTTATAATATACTGTATAATGACTTATAAGATACTGTATAATTGAATATTTTTAATATATTATAAACACATATTGTATAATGAGTTATAATATAGCGTGTAATATGTTATAACATACTGTATAATGACTTATATCACCATTGTATTTATATTATAAAATATTGTATAATGGAATAATTAGATTTGTATATCACCATTCCCATACTTACCTCCACAGTATGGGAATCTTCAAAGTAAAATAATGTTGTTGAATGGAAAGCCATTGCAGTTGACTGAAAGAGGAGATATCCCGAGTTTGATTCCAGCTTGATTGTGATTTAAATTCTCCCATAAGTATTGCTTCCCATTCTATCAAGTTCATAGTGTTTCCCAACTTCATTGCTCCAGGGTGTAAATGAATGTTGTTTACCACTCATATATAGGTATTGTTGCCTCCTGTGCTGGGATTTTTATTTACTTGAAGATTGATTATTTAGCAGGCACCAATAATATGGTTTTTTTGATATAGTAGGTAGTATTTGCTTGGGTTATATGATAATGTATATTGGTTTATATTATATTGTATATTGGTTTGTAACATAGTGTATAATGGTTTATAAGACTAATTGTGTTATATATAAACACACACTGTATAATGAGTTATATAAAATTGTATATTGGTTTATATGATACTGTATATTCCCATTATTTGTACTGTATAATGAATGTTCTTTTATGCCTAGTGTATGATGTGTTAACCCACAATCTATATTACAATTAGTTAGTGTATGATAAGATTATATTTGGTGTTTAATATCTTAATTGTTAGTATAATGTGTTAATTCATAATGAATAATTGTAACAATCTACTATATAATGCAGATCCTGGAAAAGATTGAGTTTATCTACTGTGATTTTTTATTATCTACTGTATAATTATCTAGGGTAATTATCTATTATATAATGGGTATATACTATGATTGAGTTATTTTTGGGAACAGATTGAGAGATTGGAAGGGGAGATTTCGTGGGATTCAAATTGAGGGATTTTAGGGAGAGTGTGTCGTTTTTCTTGGAAATGGATGTTTTATAATGACGTAAATTGCCAGTATACCCTTGACCCAGTTGGAATTAGATTTCCCACGTTTTTTTGCTTCCTTTTTTGGACTGTTGGATTTAATATATATATATATATATACCCTATATAGGGTTAAGATCTAATACACACCCTATTTTAGATAAGATATAAGACCAAATATACACCATTGGATCCATTAAATCCAACAGTCCAAATTAAAAAACAGTCTGGAAACCCAATTGTAATTGGCTGAGGGGTATAATAGTAAAATACACATCATTCCACAATCTCCCCAAAAATCTCTCACGAGTTTGAAGAAATCTATTTCGTCTCTACCGAATTAAATCACACCCCATCTCTTAAATTCAAATCCATTCCCCCCCACCGACCGACTGTGTGTGAAAACCCATCCCCATTACCGGAATTGAACTGCGGCGAAGCGTATATTTTGTAGGAATGGGCAACAACAACAACGAGATTATCTTAAAATCAATAAATGGGCAACAACAACAATATTACTGTATTACTGTATATTTTGTAGGAATGGGGCGAAGCGTATATTTTGTAGGAATGGGCAACAACAACAATATTACTGTCTGTATAAAATCAATAAATGTTCTGTATACTGTTTAATTAGTTAATGTATCATAAAAAAGTATAATGTGTTAACATGCACTGTATATCTCTGTTGTACACCTGTATACATTCTACTGTATATAATATTCATCTGACTATGTGGATTGCATTTAATTTCACACTGTATACCCCCATTATATGAACTGTATAATGTAATATAATATTCTGTATAATGGTGATTAATTTACTATATAATATATACACAAAAGCAGATTATCAATTAAGCAAATTGATCATGTCGGAAAAAAAAAAACGTTTTCCATGAACTTTAATATAAAAAAAATTGTTTTGCTGGTATTTAGACCTTGTCTTAGTGCCTCAAATGCTTGGGGAGTGAATAAATCTCTTGGTTTACTAAAGTTTCAATCTTAATATTGCAGGTTTCTTCGCCTGTTGTTTTTTTTTTGGCTTTCTGTAAAAATTGGTTAAATTCAAGTTAAATGGTTAATGGGGGTGTTGTGATTTCAGCGATTCTGAGCCGTTCGATGATGAAATTTGAAAATGAGTACACCCTTTTTTAGTTATTATCTCAATTTATGAAAAGCCCGCACCATATATTCAAAGAATATTATTCATTTTACATTTCAAATTAAATAAATTCATTAAACCAACTGTAATTTCAGGTATGTAGTGTATATCGCTATTGTACTAACTGTATACTTGTATACATTCTACTGTATATAGTATGCAACTGACTGTGTGGATTGCATTTAATTCCACACGGTATAACCCCATTATATGAACTGTATAATGTAATATATTATACTGTATAATGGTGATTAATTTACTGTATAATATATACACAAAAATTGGCTGCATGATTAATTAAACCAGCTGTAATTTCAGGTATACGCTGTTGTATATCACACTTATATATATTGTATATTGACGTCTAAGTCCATGTACAACATAAACATGAAAAAGCTTGAAATTATTATATATCACACTTATAAAATTGTTCACCAAAAGGTGGCCCCTTATCACCATCATAATACTTGACTTGAAGAAGAGAGAGAAGAAAGACGAGGAGACAAAGAAAGAGCCGTTAAAATTCGTGACATGGAATGTAAATAGTTTCCTGCTAAGAATCAAGAACAACTAGACCGATTTCACCAACTTCATACACAATCTCAACCCTGATGTCATTTAGATATATGAATTGTATATGATTTTAAGGTTTTCTGTATCAATCGTAAATTACTGGGAGCTGAATAATATAAAAGCGAAGGAGAATCTGTTATTGCGTATAATAAGGGATTTGATTTGATCCTCCATGTTATTTGCATGGGTTTGTTAGACCTATTGACTAAAATGCCCCTATCATCATTAAATTAAATATAAAATCCGAAATAATGGCTTTAAATATGGACCTTGGGATCAAATGGTTTAAATGGTCTAGATTGGGTCTTATATCTTACCTAAACTATAGGGATGTATTTGATCCATACCCTATATATATATATATCAACTAGCCAAAAGTATATACAAAGACACGAAACATTAGGTCTTCTAATTTCGTCATGCTCATTATGAAATTAGGAGTACTGCTCCCTTTACAATTAATTGAAGAATCTAAATGACTAACTTATCTATTCTAACTAAGCCCCTAGCAAGCCCACGAATCTAATGACGGAGGAAAGTCCGAGATTGTAAAGTTGAGCAATGCTTCATTCGCAAAAAAGTCAGCAACTTTATTTCCTTCCCTAAAAATATGAGTAGATTTACAATCAACCTCTTCAAACGACGAGGAACCTGATTTCTCAAACTAATTAGTTTCCAATGGCATTTGTCTTGAGAAAGGACCAGGTTAATAACAACTGTAGAATCCATCTCCATCCAAAGCTTAGAGATCCCCATTTGAATTGCAATATTGAGGCCTTTGTCAAGGGCAAAAAGCTCGGCGAAATTGTTCGTAGCCAAGCCGATAAATTCTTGGAAAGCCACCACCACATTACCTTTGAAATCCCAAATAACACCCTCGGCTCCCTCAATACCGTTAGATCCCTTAGACGCCTCATCAGTGTTTAATTTGAAAACTCCATTACATGGTTTCACCCATTTGACTAGAAGGGGGGGAGGGGGGATGCTGAGATTGAATAGGGACCTTAAACCCGAAATCAAAAGCAACAAAACCCATCATCGAGACTTTTCTCCAATCGAGTTTGTTGCAAATGGTAAGGTTATGTAGGGGGATTTAATGTGCTACACAACACGGGACCAATAGAAACCAACATTCCTATGTTTAGAGTTATTCCTCTCACACCAAAGAATCAAAAGAGGGAGGATGGCTCTTATATGATTTGGGGATGAAGAGGTAGAGGAGTTTTTCCAATATAGAATGTGGTGGACAACATAATTTGAAGTACAAAGAGGAGATGAAATAAATTTCCGAAAAATTCCCACACACGAGTAGCTTGCGTACAGTTAATGAAAATATGTTGGAGACTTCCCACTTGGGCACAATATTGACATCGGGATGCCAATTGGAAACCTTTCGATTGCATTTTCTCGTTAACCGGTATCCAATTATTGATGAATCTCCAAATAAAGGTCGACATAGTCGGCTTGAGACAATTATTCCAAATATCTTTGCATAAACGGTTCGGGATCCTTGGGGTACGGATGTGTTCCCATGTAGCTTTAAAAGAGAAGTTCCCATTAGATGAAAGTTTCCAAATCATCATATCTTTCTTGGAAGGATCACACGTCAAAGAGCAAATACTATTGATGAAATTAGGTGGGATCAACAGAGATAACTTACCCAAATCCCAACTTCCATTCAAGAGAAAAAACGAAATCTCCTCCAGACCGGCTAAGTGGGGGCCAAGAGAAAGGGCAAGCGGTTCATAACCAGCCCAGTGGTCGAACCAAAAAGAGATAGCCCCCATGCCAATACTCCAAAAAAATCTGATTTTGGGCAAGAGTGCGGATATTACATGACCGGCGCCACACATGACTGTCAAGGCGCCCCACTTGAGCGACATGAGGAGAAACTCCTTTACAATATTTGAATTGCATCGATTCCACCCAAAGCGAGTCCTTAGCCCTGAAACGCCACCATAACTTGAAAGAGAAAGCGTCCACCACATCAATGAGTCTATGAATTCCCAAGCCACCATCCGCGAAGGGACGACAACAATCACTCCAAGCTTGCCAATGGATTTTCTTAGATTCTCCACAAGAACCCCAAAAAACTGAGCCATAATTTGTTCCATCGAGTGAATAACTGAGAGCGGAGGCTTAATGACTTGCACAAGATAGATCAACATCGAGGCCAATATGCTCTTGATAAGGGCCAGACGGCCACCGTGAGAAAGTGACGAATTCTCCCATCCTGACAATTTCTTGCGCATTTTGGAAATAATATCATCAAAGAGGATACATTTCTTGTAACCCCGATACAGCGGGGGCTCCAAGATACGTGAGAGGGAGATAGGTTAACGTAATGATTTTTCGTCTAGTCGCCGACGAGCATCTTTTACCTACTGTGAAAGAAGATTTAGCGATATTGATTAATTGCCCCGAAGTCTCTTCGTAAACCCTTAGAAAATGTTTGACTTTTTTGATACTCTTAGCTTTAAAGTTGGAGAAAATAATAAGATCATCCGCGTATGCTAGATGCGAAAGTCTCAATCCTCCCCGATGATTATAGAACATGGTTGGGTTTTCTGAAAAGAGGGCATCCAGGCCACTTGAAAGAAATTCATCAGCTAAAATGAATAAAGATGGTGAAAGCGGGTCACCTTGCCTTAAACCTCTACTCGACTTGAAGAAACCGGCTGCCTCCCCATTGTTCAAAACCGAGAACCAACAATTGCTTATGCAGTTATAAACCAATTTAATCCACAAAGGGGGGAAAGTCAACTTCTCTAACATGGATAAGAGAAATTGGACGCGATCATAGGCTTTAGCCATATCTAGTTTCAAAAAGATATTTCCAAACTTTCTCCAGTAATCAATGTCATGAACCATTTCTTGAGCCAGTAAAATGTTGTCACTAATCAGCCGCCCTTGAGTAATTAATCCACTTTGGGCAGGAGAAGTAATGGAAGGGAGAATGTGAGCCAACCTCGAATTCCGCAATTTGGTACAAATCTTATTCACGGTATTGCACAAGCTAATAGGCCGGAAATCATTCCCACGTAAATGGGCATTCAAGTTTGGGGATGAGAATGATCGAAGTTGTGGTAAAACTCCGAGGGGTGGGAGTACCACAGAAAAAATCTAACACAATATTCAAACCGACTAAGAGGGTGTTTGGCTAAGCTTATCCAAAACATCTTATAAGCTGCTACATCTTATAAGATGTTTTAAGAGCTTATAAAATGTAACATCTTATAAGATGTTTAAAAAAAGGTGGGGGTGGGTTACTTTTTTAAAAACAGCTTATAAGATCCAAACAGCTTATTTTTTAGTCTTATAAGCTGTTTTTTAAAATAATTAACCAAACAAATTTATAGAGCTTATAAGCTCTAAAACATCTTATAAGATGTTTAGAGGAGCTTATAAGCTTAGCCAAACACCCTCTAAGTCCCAACAGTGCTGAAAGAAACTGGCAGGAAAGCCATCCGGGCAGGAAGAACTATCAGGGTCCAATCCAAAAACAACCTCGTTAATTTCAGCCAAAGATGGATGGATGCAAAGCATCTACATCTGGTCCAAAGAAAGAGTGGCGTGTGAATTGGGAAGAGAGAAACCTGGTAAAACGTAATTTTCATTATCCAAAAGGGCCTAAAAATAACAACTGGCAGATTTCTTAATTTCCTCATCATCTGTGATTTGAATTCCATCTCTCTCAATCATGTGGATCCGGGTACGAGACCTTTTCTTTTAACAATAGAATGAAAATACTGCGTGTTCCTCTTGCCATCCACAATCCATTTACAAGCGGCTTTTTATTTCCAAAAGTCTTCCTCCATGGCTAGGATATGTGTAAGGCTAGCATTACACCTTTTGAAGTCCATAAGATTAACCTCGGACGGAAGGTTGAGAGTCAAACTTAGCTTGACTAAGGATCACCTCAGACTCTGCTTTGGCTTTCGCAGAAAAGATATTACCAAAAATAGTTTTGTTCCAACTTTTAAGGTAGTGCTAGAGTCTGAACATTTTTTGTTGCAAGTTAACAAGGCCATAGGATCCATAGGGTGGGGACCACAAAGAGGAGACGATGTCCAAAAAAGAATGGTGATGAATCCTCATATGAAGGAATCTGAAGGGAGAAGCAACCTTAGGACAAGCTTGAGCCACAGAGATAAGAAGGGGAGAGTGATCCGAGCAAGTTCGGGATATATGTCTAATCCGGGTTGAGTTAAAGAGGTCAAGCCAAGCATTCGAGTGCATAACCCGGTCAAGTCTTTGCCAAAGGTTATCCTGATACCAAGTAAAGTAGTCATTCTCAAATCCGACATCAATTAGCCTGCAATCCACAATCATATTCCCAAATTCTTGCAATGACTTCAACTTAGGAGGATGAAAGCCTTTTCTTTCGTGTAAATTCAAAATGGTATTAAATCCCCGCCAATAATCCACGGTATATCACAAGAGGCAGCCACGTCTCTCAAACCGTCCCAAAATTCCCTACGAGCTGCAATTGTACATTTAGCATAGACCGCCAAGAAATCAAATGGTTTAGCCAAAAGCGGAGAGGAGACCTTGAGATGTAAAAATTGGACATGATCCACAACAACAGAAGCATGAAAATCTCTATGAACAAAAAGCCAAATGTGATTCGAAATGTTAGAGAGCAACGACTCAAAACCAAACTTCCTCGCATTCCACCATAGGATCTAGAATAGCTAATAAAGTAATATGATATTCTCTACAAAGATCTTTAAGATGTCTTTGGAAGGCGACATTCCCAATTCCTCTGGCATTCCAAATCAGAAAATTCATCATTCTAAATTATCGGTTGAGGCATCAAAAGAGGATTCAGCAATTCTTCCTCTTGAGTTCTTAAATGCAACTTGAGCTCTATTCCTTGTTGTAAAGTTTTTAAATAAGTTCAGAGAGCTAGAGGCTATATTTGAAGATTTATGCTTCCGATTCGGAAAATGGGCAGCCCGGTGATCTTGTAATGTAACCGAAGGAGATGTACGGGTCGATTTCTCAGAGTTATTTGATTCCCTCCAAAGAATCCTCCACCACCAGGGGCGGATTTACCCTTAGGGAGGGGGGCAGTGCCCCCACTCAATTTTTTTTTTTTTAATATATAGATATTTTTTAATTTTAAATTGTAAATTACATTTATGCCCCCCTCAATTTTGAAAAATCATTTTTTTACCTTACAAAATTTTTATATTTGAATTTTGCCCCCCAAGGTCGAAAAATATCACGTTTTCTCCCTTTACTTTGAGTCCCCCCCCAAAACCCAAAATTCTGGCTCTAACAAAAGAGGTATAAGAGTATAAATTATGTCAAAAGTTGTAAATTGTAATTGAACATAATTTCTCATTATATTTTCTCCCATAAATATAGCGTACCGTACCGTAGGGGGCAAGCCCCCCGCACCCCCCTTAAATCCTTCGTCTATTTGGCAAAAATTGAAAGGTCTGGGCGAGTGCCTCCACTGACATCAATTTCTGGATCCACCACTGTGTGTGTATATATATGTGTTCGTGTGCGTGTGTGTATACATGTGTGCTTGTGCGTTTGTGCGTGTGTGTATGGATGTGTATGTGTGTGCGCGCGCACGTTTGTGCATATATATGTGTGTATTTCTGGCTTTAAATTATACTGATGATTTTCTTCTTTTTTTTGAAGATTTATACCAGTTTTATTGATTTCTTTTCATTTTTTCTTGGTGCAGAGGGAAAAGATGAAATTGCTAATGCGAATTCTGATAAGTTTATGGCGATTATGAACGAAGTCAAAAACATGCATCAACATGGTATTGTTGCTATAATTCTCTCGCACTCTGTGTGTGTATGTGTGCATGTTTACAAGCAGTTATTTTAGCATAGATCCGAAGATGCTCCGTTTCTATATCCAAAATTTTGGAGAACTTCAATGATAATAACATTGCATGCTCTCTTCATGAAGAATATAATGTTCTGTCTAGGCATATTTATTCAGATCTTTTAACTACATGTTTTAGAATTTTACTAGAACAAATACAATAATAAAAGCATAAAGAATTAAACACCACAAGAATTTACGTAGTTTGGCAATTGCCTAGGAGAAGAAGGAGAATTTCACTATTAACGAAAGAGGTACAAAATACAATGAATATCAAAATTATGAACAGAAATCTAGCCTTGAATTTTCCCCATAAATATAGTTTACGTACATATCACAACGAATTTTGAGTCGATTGGCACTAGAATCTTGCATATTTTAGTATGTTTTGATTAAATTAATGAATAAATATATGAAATTTCAGTAAACAAGCTGAGGGAGCAGGTAGCGGATGCTGAGGCTTTGCTTGGCCTAACCAGCACTTTAATGGCCTCTGTTAAAACACAATACCAGAGGAGGAATTACCCCGGCTGAGTTTGTTTCTTCTTTGATCAGAGAATTTGGGCTAAAAAAAGTCATGAAGGGGGATTCAGGGAATTCACCAAATATTTCGTGGCGAAATATTGGCATTATTGTTTCACCAATTTTCATGAATGGATCAGGGTGCAAGACCATGTGAGTGTTTTTCATATGTTTCATCTCCAAATGTGTATATTAGATTTTGTTGATATTGTCTTGTTTGATTGACTTTCTGTTCCTTTAGGATTGGACCTATGAATAATGAGATTAAGCAACGAAAGTTAACCGTTTGTGCAAAACGTTCAAGGTCAATAGGGAGTGCTCGGCCCGAAGAGGTGAGATAAAAATAAATATGTGAAGCAGTAGTTATCTTTTATAATTCATTTTATGTCTTTAATGCTGTAAACTATTTTAGTAATATGTAATTGCTTGGCATATTTGTTGTTCTTTAGCCTTTTCAATTGATACTTACTTTATCTCTTCATATTCTTTTATTGTAACAGCTTAGAAAAACTGCTGATGTTGTGACAGACACCGATAGAAACTTGCATGCGATGTTTGAGATATTAAAGAAGGCGAGAAAAGTTAAAGTTGAAATTCTGTTGTTGAACATATATTCTTTTGCTCAGACAGTTGAGAATTTGTTTGCTCTTTCTTTCTTGGTAAAAGACGGGAGAGTTCGTTTAGATGTAGATGAAAGTGGCTCTGAAATTGTTGGTGTGTCTCAAACTCAGAGTCTTATGTAAATAATCTTCGTCTCATCATTTTTACAGGTTCTTGAATGCTACTAATACATAATTATGATGTTTTTTTCCCATTCCAGTCCCTAGCAATGGTCCAAGTGCAGAAGAAATTAAGAGTGGAGTAACTAAAAGCCACCAATTCATCTTCAGACTTGACTTCAGTGATTGGGAGGTGCATTATTATAAAAAAATCATATGCTTTTATGTATTTGAGCATTATGTTATTAGTTAAGTACAAACTATATGCTTCATGAATTTTAAGATAACCACTTAAGTTTATTAGTAAGTATAGATATATAGGCTACAATTGATATCTTAATCCTTCGAGTTGAAATGTCATGAATTTTTCTTTTCCCATACTCATTACACAAAACCATTTACTGTTTTCTGTTATGGGTTTAAGATAAGCTATCTCAAAAGTTGATAAGCTGGCTCATGGATTACAGCTTATGAAGAATCTGGTATCGGAGGGGGAAGAACTGATGCCACATAGGAATCCATTTTCTGATGCAACTTGCACTCAAGCAAAAGCAGAGCCAGCCGGGAATGATATTAGCCAATCAGCAGCAGTTCAAAATTATTCTCAACAAGCAGCAGCTGTTAAAAAGTTGTCTAGGAATTATGGCCGTTTTGTACAGAATTCCGACTTGACTAAAGTTGGCGATGGCGCCGTTTTGAATTGGAACAGCAAGCGTAAGAGAAGCGTTTTGTGAGTTATATCAGAAACCGATTTTAGCTTATGATGAAACTTTTGGCATGTAGATAGTTTAGTTTTGACAAAGCTGAAAGTTATAAGCAAACTAGCTTTTAGGATAAAGTGTTTAGCATGGATAATTCTGTTGCTAATGTGTAGCTGATTTTATGGAAGTAGCTTTTGAGCTCTCATGTTTAAGATATAAAAGGTTCCAGAAGTTTATTGGGCATTTTAAAATTTGAGAACCTTAAAATCTTGATGAATTTATTTGTGATTGTAAATTTAGACCTCATTTATAGTTTGGTAGTAAGTTGATCGTGTTCAGATCGGTGCATGTCGAAATTTTAACCCTAATATGTACAGACTAGTGAAAATTTAACAAAAATTAAACTATTATTCTAACTTGTGCGAGTTTGGTAGGTTGGGTTCGATAATTTGCAATCAGAGAAACAACGCTCATCTATTCCAAAATAGTGTTCCATCTTTTATTTCAAGCGACGGATGGAAGCCATGTGTAAAACTGCCATATTTCTTTAACGGAGCTACAAACAGATCTGTTAAATTCTACATGGAAAGACCAAAATTCGCTAGAATTGAGACTAAAATTAAAGCAACGAAAAAAAGGAAAAACATGAAGAAGGAAAGTTCGAAAATAAAGTTAAAAGGGAAAATAAGAAAAGAAAAGGATGATACAGACACATCCATGACGGTCACATGAGTTTTACTGGTAAGTCACCTTTCGATCATGTGACCGTCATGGATGTGTCTGTATCATCCTTTTCTTTTCTTATTTTCTCTTTTTCCTTTATTTTCGAACTTTCCTTCTTCATGTTTTTCCTTTTTTGTTTTTGCTTTAATTTAGTCTCAATTCCAGAAAATCTTGATCGTTCCATGTAAAACGTAACAGATCTATTTGTAGTTCCGTTAGAGAAATATGACACTTTTACACATGACTTTCACCCGTCTTTTTGGAATAGAAGATGAAACAGCATTTTGGAATAGATTATCCCATTCAACATTCGTTAGATATTAAATTATGTTTAGTAGGGAACTATTGAATAGTTCTGAGAAAATAAATCTTGTTTATTTAGCAAAATTCTATATAAAATTTTATGATTAATTTGAGAATATCTCTACTAAAATTATGCGTTTGTTTTATGATATAAGACCACTTGTGTGAAAAATTTAATATAAAATCTTATTATTTTAAACATTATATTTATATATATGTTTGGTACTGGAAAGAATTAAACAGAGAGTAAGTTGATATAGTTTTGCCCCTAGTTAGTTAAATACAAGATGAGAAAAATTTGTTATTTAATACGTAAGAGTATATTATGAAATTTTCTTGTAAGTTATGGTGAAAAAATTGACTAACGGATTCATAAATGTACGAGTATAATACAAATACAAATGAATTATTCGAGAGTATCAATAAGGCTTATTTTCATATAAAATTGAATGTTATATGGCTTATACTCGTTTTTATTTTATAAAAATAATAGTATATACAAGTAATACGAGATACGTAAAGTATGTATAGCAAATGGTTTATCTCAAAAGTACGAATATTATTCGTTACGTTCAGAATGTATACGGGAAACGATAGTAATGTTTAATTTATATGCCTACACATATTATATGTACACATATTATATTGGTATAATACGAGTTTTAAAGGTTTTGTCTTTTTTTAAAAAAAAAAATTCTAGATGAAGGGGGATACCCTGACCCGATAAATTCGGACCGATAGTTTTTAATCATGACCTACACGACACTATAAGATTTTAAATAAGGAGAAAAAAGTCGCAACTTGTGATAGCTTGGAATTGAACCCAAATTTTTTTACTTAAAAGTGGAAGCTGATACCACTAAGCTAGTAAGTTTTTAAATACCAACAAGGGCCAGCATAGTTGGTAGATAGCTGAGTTCCTTAAATATTTGTCCAGGGTTTGATTCCTGGTAGTGTGTATGGAAAAGGTTTTGTTAGGAGGGGCAAAACCCACTTCGATGATCTCTACGTCTCCAAGGAAAATAGTCTCCGGTGTCCGACTCGGGGAAACCCTGGTATATACCAAAAAAAAAAAGTAAGTTTTTAAATTTTTTCTTTCTGCAAAATTTTTAACCCATATTATGAAGCCCATATTCTTTAGTTTAGCCCAAAAGCTCAATTCTCAATGGCCCATCAAAATCGAAGGCGGTGAATCGTGACGACTGACGAGTGACGACGATACTTACATATATAGTGTGTGTATATATATATAATTGCAAATTGCAAGCGCACGTGGGAAGAATTGTGAACCGCAATTAAATCCCTCTTTCCAGTTTCCATATCATTCTCTCTCTCTAGGGTTTAATCCTTCAATTTTGCAATTTTGCAATTTTTGATTTAATTTCCTCTTGGAAATTGCCATTTTTGGTTCTCAAACTTTCCTTATTTTGATTTCAATTTTAGTTCTTTCCCCTTCCATAAGTTTTTGTAGTTTTATTCTTGATTGAAGAAGTGAATTTGTGGATGGAGTTTGGTGGCGCGAGAAAGAGAGGCAGAGCCGAGGGTGGCGTCAATGGCAATGGCGGATTCAAGAAATCTAAGCAAGGTCCTTTATTTTTGCTTATATGTTTATGTTACGTGCTTTCAATTCGGGAAATCTAGGGTTTGTGTATTGCTTTTATTTTTGTTTGTCAATTTGCATTGTTACGCTCGAGTTGCTGAGATGTAGGGGTGTTCATCGGTTCGGTTTGAAACTCTTCAAAATTTGGACCGAAAACTGAACTATAAAAGCTTTTTACAGTTAAAAATCGAACTTTTCGGTTCGGTTCGATATTCGGTCAAACCGAATTTATGGGAAAAAAATAAGTAAAATGAAAATTAGATGTAAATAAATAATTGGATTTTAATTATGACTAAATTTAATTCATTTTCTTTTTTTCCTTAATAAGTTTTTACTACAAAACACACTTTTACAGTTTTTGGTCTATATTACTATATAAAAAAGTTAAAAAAATCGATTTTTGGTTAACCGAACCGAATTTTTTGGTTCGAATCGGTTTTGGCGGTTCGTGAACACCCCTACTGCATATGAAATCTTCTATGAAATCTTTTGTTATAACATTTGTGTTACATTTTCTGATACATGTACTGATGTGGGACAAGTGTATACACGAGCGGTTAGGATGTGGAGAGAGAAAATTATGTAATATGGATAAAAATCTAAGATTTTTCTCTCCACATCCCAACTGTTCGTGCATACATTTGTCATACATTTGTGCGTGTAATAGGAAGTGTAATATGAACGTGTAACAGAAGATTCGGATTGCCCCTACTGAGATGTCTTTGTGATGTCGCATAGGCTACTAGTGAATCCTGCAGTCTTTTCTTTCCTTGTTGGATTGGAAGTGCTTGTGGTGAATTTTTATTAGTGCATAAAGGGTCATTTTATGCTAGACCGAGTCCAAATGTCCAATGGTGGTCCGAGTGTGTATTGATTGTAAATCTTTTTCACCCAAGTGAGTTTGGGGTCCACACATAATACACTTTATTGAGTGAGAGGGATAGACACTAGGACCATTGGATTTGGTCTAGCATTATTTTTCCGTGTATAAGTGTACTTGACTTGTATTTGTATCCTTTGAGATTATGTAAGTGGATAGATATTGTGTAAGTTTGGAATGTGAGTTCTAATGTTTAAACAATCATGGACCGCTTGAATGTGAGCATGCTAGATTTACCAATTGATTGTACTAGTTAAGGTAATATGTATACAGTACATTATAATTGGGTTTCCTTGGCATTGTTTGCCATTGGGGGAAATTATTGTCGCAAATAATGCATTAGTAGCTAATACGTTCGTCATGGTCCCGAAATGCAGTTTTTTGAATATTACACATCATTTGTAGGAATCTTTGACTTTCCTCAATAAAAGCCTTAAACATCTACTTTTATAATCGGTGTTGGTCTAGGGGGAGTGGTGTTTGATAGTGTCTTCATTCCAGATGTCTATTTTTCTTGAATTACACACTTTTTTGTTTATGGTAACATATGGGTGTGAGGTGTTTTAGAAGTTTTCAGATTAATAACTCAGATAAATTTATAACTAAGGAAGACTATTAATTTGTGCAACAGAAATGGAGTCCTTTACAAATGGTATAGGGAGCAAATTGAAGCCATGCACAAAATTTTTCAGGTTCTAATCTAAACCTATCTAAAATCAACATTATAAGTGCAAATTTCATATATTGGTGTTGACTGTAAATTGGCATCTAGATATTACTCCTGTTACCATGAAGAACATCAATATTTGGACTAATGAATTGGACATCTAAGGTTCTGAAACAGGTCGTACTCTTCGTTAATTGATAATGATGGCTGTTCAATGGAAATGGATGAATGCACTCTTACTGAAATTAACCACTTGTGCGTGGAGTGATATAAAATTACTAAATGGGAAGGCTTAGCAATTGCTTGGATAATAGGCAATTTAAAAGATTGTATTCTGGTGCAGATTTTGGTGCCATCTGTATGAATGAGCTTCTCAGCTAACTAATGGACACTGTTGAATTAAGAGTGGCCTACTATGGGTAGCTCTCCCATTCAGAAGATATGGCAGTTTCGGCATCCCTGTTACTATCATATTTAGACCTCTTTCATGTTTGTATACTTGTGCAGAATTATGTCAAAAAGGGCACTGAAATTGGTGCAGGAATTTCGCTAATACACCGTATTCGAAGTCTTTTAGCTTCCTTGAAAGACGTAGGTTGGAAGAGATGCTTTTGCCAAGTATAATTAACATTTTTCTTACTATTCTGGTCGAGATAAGGTATGAAATGTTACGTTTCGTGAAGGTGGGCTGACCATGTGGTATGCTATCAAAACCTCCTCTACCATCTGAGAAATTTACCACTTCCATTGCATACTACGTGGCAGCCACCTACACGAAATGAACGTTTCGCATCTTATCTCGATTATAACAAGTTGCTGCAAGTACTTCCAACCTGCAGGTTTCAAGAAAGTCAAAAAAGATCGAACCCATGTATTAGCAAAATCACTTTACGAATGCTAGGTCTAGTCCAATATATTATGTTTGTTTTACCAATACAAACTGGGACCTCTTGGCCTTGAATACACGTTTAGGTAAACTAGCCCAATGAATTAAATAAGATATTTGGTTCTTTTGTATATTCCACTACAATCCCTAGCCCTTGTATTATCTTTGCTTGGTCGTTCATGAGCACTTCATTGTCATTTATTAACATGTCTATTCATTGGGGGTAAAAGTAGGTAAACTGTAGTTGGAGTAATTCTTTGTCTTCTCTTTGATGGATGTGGGTGGATCTTGCATTATTTTTAGCTTTTTTTATTTAATTTTGAATATGTATCATGTCATGGAACATTCTTTTGTTCAAGTATTGATCTTACGTCAATTCTTGCAGTGCTTCTGGGTGTCCTTTTGGTGAGGGATGCCACTTCTTGCATTATGTCCCTGGTGGCATCAAGGCCGTCACTCAAATTCTGGGTAACAATCCAGCCCTTCCATCTGCCCCCCGAAATCCAATAGCTTTTCCAGAAGGAACCTCTCCGGTTGCCAAAAGTCGTTTATGCAGCAAATACAAAACAGCAGAAGGGTGCAAATTTGGTGACAAATGTCGTTTTGCACACGGTGAGTGGGAGCTTAACAAGCCATCACATGATGACCCTCGTGTTATGGGACAAGTGCCAGGTAGATATGGCGGTGGTGGGGTCCGTTTTGAACCAACCCCACCCAATCTTGGAATGGCGGGCGGATTTGGAGCCTCTGCTACTGCTAAGATCAGTATTGATGCTTCTATGGCAGGACCAGTTATTGGGAAAGCTGGGGTCAACTCAAAGCAAATTTGTCGGGTGACGGGAGCGAAGCTTTCTGTAAGAGATCATGAGTCGGACCCTAATTTAAGGAATATTGAACTTGAGGGTACGTTTGACCAGATCAAACAGGCTAGTCAAATGGTTCGAGAACTTATAGTGAGTGTGGGTGCAGCGTCGGGCCCACCTATGAGAAACCCGGGGCTGTCTGCGGGACCCGCTAGCAACTATAAAACCAGACTGTGCGAGAAATTTAGTAAAGGATCCTGCACTTTTGGAGAGAGGTGCCACTTTGCGCATGGAGAGGAGGAATTGCGCAAGTCGGAGCTGTAAAAGTATTTTTGGTTGTGAGTTTTTAGGTTGTGACTTGATCTATGTTATGGCTTTTAGGTGTTATTTAGGTTATGTTTTGAATTTTAATGCTATTCCTTCATGAAAAAGTTTGTTTAGCTTTGTGATTTTTGGTTTTCTTGTTTATCTTGGAAAAGGTACCGAATCACTGGATATTAATGGGCTGTGTTTGGTTTAATGATGTTAATTCTGTGAAAATGTTTCGTAAAAGTTTTAAGGTTGTGCTTGGATTGGTGAGTTCTAATTTGGGGAATCTGATTGGAAGAAGGAAAGACTAATACGACGGTTTGATTGGTTGGACGTTTATTTGTCATTTTGCATTTTCATAGATAAAGTAAGATTTTTTTTTTTTAAGGAAGTATAGATATGATGAATGAGGAATGTTTGGATGAGTTGTTTTGATAAAAAAAAAAATATAATGATTAGGTGTGATATGATATGATATGATATATGATTAGGTGTGATATGATATAATGATTAGGTGTTTCATAAGAAAATTTAGACACATTTAAGTTAAATTCATCGATTAAGATATCTTAAAATATGCAAAGTGGATTTTATTTCGTAGTTTACATCATTTCAAATAAATTTATATGATTATTTTGATATTTATACTAAAATATTGGTGGATAAGTACTTTTAATTATTGGGTGATCTGATTAATCATGAATATTAAAAATTCTGATGAGAAAAATTTGATGAAAATTCATTTTTCAAAGAAATTTGAGATTTTTTTTAAGGAAATTGTGTGTAACATTCCTTTGGAATATTTTTACGAGATGCCAAATATATATGCATTTTTTATGAAAAAATCTCTGAAAATCGAAAAAAAGGAAACAGCATGTCATCCAATCAGGGCTTGAATCTTCCACAAAAAAATAGCTGAAAATTAGTTTTTAAGAGACACGAAACTGTGAATCACTGAATTGATCATTGAGTTTATTGATGATTTTGGTTCAACCCAAAAACAATCTAAAATTCATTCGAGCGATTTCAACGAAACGTAAAAGAAAAATAGATAGCTATTTATGGGGAAAGAACTAGGGTTGTTCATTCGGTTATAATTGAACCAAACCGAAATTTTGGTTCACCGAAATTGAACCATAAAGGTTAACCGAAATTTGAACCCAAAAAGAAAGGAAATTTATGAGAGAAATTTTGAATTTCAAGTGCAAATTCAAATTTTCGATTGCCCAAATATAACTTAAATTCCAAAAAACAAAAAAAAATCTCACTAACTTAGGAATCCCTGGCCAGAGTCGGTCAATGAGAAGGGGGACGGTCCTTGCTCAATTGACAAAATTATCATTTACTAAAGAAATAGTCATATGATTAAATTAATGAGATTTCGACTGATAACCAAGTCCTAGATTTAATAGGGAGATCTGACAGAAGGATGAGACATATGCTACTATCGTGATCTGGAAAGGTCTACTTGAAATTATTCAAGTCTAGGGGTTGAGTCGGTGTTGCTAGATATCGAACTAAGTCTGTAGGAGTTATGAATTAAGTGGTGATTATTTCATATGTTAGAATAGTGCCCTGTGAGCCAATCCTAGATAGGCTTTATTTATCTATTCTTGTAGTAAACAATTTCGTTTTACATTATATTAATAAAAGGCATTTCTTCATCTTATGTTTATATCGTTATAACTGTATGATGAAGTCCCTAGAATTCACACATAGCTATGGGGCTTGATATCTCATTGGATGGATATCATAAAACAAGTTTCTAAGGCTGTGATTTCTAAATACTGTCCAAGTCATAGAATTATCAAGATGGGACATTGATAATTCGGATAGACTTGCGCCTATGATGCACACTCTTAATTGGAGAATGTCTCGTTTTATGGACATTTGTAGTTGACACAAATGCACATACGCGGGTGCTTGTTGAGAACAAGTTCACTGATTACCCTAACTGAAACTTCCTAAATTGGAATTATTTCTATATATGTCGAATTAGGAGTTTCTTAATCACGATAGTGCAAGATTAATTCTTTGACTTGAGTCATCACAGTAATCTTGTATATTGACTCACTGCACTTTGACTCCTGTGCCAGTTCTTTTACAAGGACACATATGGACTGGTGATTGGGTGTAGTGACTCGTATATGGAGGTTGGTGTTGATAACAAAGGATCCATCACTTGTCTAGATGAACAAGTGAATTTCCTATATAATTCTAAGTGATTTGACTGAGTTAGTCCTTGGCCAAGGCAAGTAAGTAATTAATTAAGAAATGAGTTTCTTGAATTAATTAATCACTAGTCAAACACACTTGAATTATTAAGATTGAATTTACAAGGATCTCGACCAATAAGATTCCTCGATTCTTAATTCAATTGGGAAATTAGTTGATGGAAGAATCTCACTTGCATGGAATGCGCGATTGGAAAGGTTCACTTTGAATCGCCTACATCTAGGTCTTCAAGATAAGTAGCTAGAAACTTTTCTTTGATTTATGGGTATCTTATATTTAATGGAGATTAAATAATAAGATGGTTAATTAAAAGTGTTTAATTAATCGAGACAATTTAATTGTCCAAATTAAATCATAAAGGTTATGAACCCATTACTAGTATGTTGGTGAACCTAAAGGGTCACACACAATACTCGGACAAATCCATTCTTAATTAAGGAAATTTAATTCAAAGTAGTTGAGTTAATATATTAATTAATTAGATTAATTAATTAAGACTTTTATTTATTCAAGTGTTGGATAAATAATTAATTAAGTTGATAAGATCCTTAAGTCTAGAAAGCAATTAGAAGTGACTAGTATGGTGGATTAATTATTAAAAGACAGTCTTGGTCAGTTTAATTAATTTTCTTCTAGAAGAAATAAGATTTCTTGGAGAGAAAGGAAACATATTTAGAAATTAATTAGTCTTCTATTCCTACATGAAAAGGATTAATGTATAAGAGTTCTACATGAATTGCAAGAACCTAGTCCTATATATAGGACATGTAGAGAACGAAAAAAAAAAGGATGACTGAAGATTGCATAATCGAGTGTTCTTGAGTTCTTGATTATTCATCAAGATCTTGAATTCAAGACTTAGAGAAGTAATTTTTGCTTTCACCTTAATCCCATACACTATTCCTTAGAGTTAGAATAAACGTTTATAGATCACCTAGCTAAAGATTATACGAGTGGGTATCCGTGGATCAACTTTAGAGGAGAAACACTTGGGTCTCTGAAGTGAATCAAGAATCCGATCAAAGACGTTTTTGGTGGAGGAATTCGAAATCTTCATCGAAAGAGTTGATTCAAGGAACGAGAAGCAAGCTAGGGAGCTTACGTTAAGGAAGAAGAAACTTTTCGATTTTTACGAAAAATCGAATAAGGTAAGATCTTCTTTATTAAAGCTTTAAATAACAAATCAAAGATGCGCAAGCCTATGATACGTGATAAGCCCGTAGGATTAATAAACTCGCATGTTTAAATCCTAGAAACTAAAATTTTAATTTTCCGCTGTGCTTAGTCGGGCTACATGTATATTTCCCAACATCATAACCCAATTAATTATTTGGTGTAATAATTAATTGATATAATTAACAGATTACTGAGCCATTTGAAATATGGCACTACTACTGGTTTTTAAATGTACCTAAGGGGTCACACACTTACTTGGAATTTTTTTTCAGTTATGTGTTTTAATTAGTCTTTGTAGAAGACTAAAAAGGAATTATCTAAATGCTAAATTTAATTAATTATGGAATACTTTAATTAAGTGTAGAACTTAATTAATTAGAGATTTTTTAATTAATCATGAGATTAATCAATTAATGGGTTAAGCCCAAGGGATTTATTTAATGAAAGTCCAATTAATAAATCTTGAGAGTTTTAATTTTATTGGTCATTTGGATTAATTAAATTAAATAAAGAGTTGAAATAAAATTGTTGGGAGACAATTTAAATAAGGAAATAAAAGATTAGAAATTTTGGTGGAAGATTTTATATAAGAGAACTAGGACTCTTAATTTTGGTTGGAAAGAGATTAACTTAGAAGGAAGGAAGAGTTTTAATCCTAATGAGGCAAGGAATTAAAGACTCCAAATCCTCTTCCAACTAAAAGGGGTGTTTGAAATTCCTCCCTATAAATAGGTGAAATTTTTAACTAACACACACAAAAATTTGGAGAGAGAAATTGAAAATTCCAATCTTCATTCTTGCTTGCAATTGTCAAAAATTCCCATCAAATTTTTTTAGAGTTTATACTTAGTTCTTGTGTTAATACACAAGTAGGCACTTCCATATATTCCACCACCCGAAATACATAAGCCTCAACCGTTGTAGTTAGTTGCTAGCACAATAACAACAATCGAGAGAAAAGTTCAAGTTGTGGATACACACTTAGAGGCACGACAATTGGAGTGCTAAGGAGGTCAACCCGGATCAAGAGAAAGTAGAATTAGGCGTGTGCTAGAAGGAATCGAGCGAACGAGTTCAACAAAAAATTCAAGGTAGAATTTTAATATGGATTAAATTATAATATTTAATATGGTGGTAAGTTTATGTGATGTAAATTTAAGGGGTAATGACATTTTCCCATCCAAACTATTCGATGCTTTGCACTTTTGTAAATAAACTTTTTTTTTTGCATTTTTTTATCTGAACTAAATGGATTTTGCATTATTTTATCTAAACTTGTTTATTTTTTACACTTTCTTATATGAACTACACGAATTTTTACAAAATTTTACATTTTTAGCATTTTTCAATCAAATTTTACTTAAGTTTTTAGCCTTATAAAGTTCGGATAAAAAAATGCAAAAGAAAAAAGTTTGTTTACAAAAATGCAAAAACTCAAATAGTTTGGATGGGAAAATGCCATTACCCTTAAATTTAATAATGCATAAAAATCTAGATTTAATTTGGGTGAATCTTTTATAAAATTTTAAAAACCTGTTTCCACAGCAAGATGTCACCCGAGGGTCTAGGCGATCATAACATGAACTTGTCCAAATAATTTTTTGTTAAAAAAAAAATGAAGAAAAGGTTTTACGTGGTGACGGAAATTCCACCCTCAATAACCAATAAATGCTTAAACCAATAAATGCTTAAAAGAATCTTTAAAGCATTAAAATAAAGACAAACAAAAAAACGAAAAATATAGAAGGACAAAGTGTAAGACAAAAGAAAAGAGAAGAAGTGAAAGATTAATTTCAGACCAGGAGATTTACAAAAAAAAAAAAAAAAAGATACAGAATATAACAGAATAATATATATATATATATATATATCTAATTATAAAACAAAACAAAATTTTAATAATAAATTCCCCAATTTCCAATTGGTCACACGAAAATCGAGGACGACAGTCACGTGCGGCGCAACTCTTTCGATTTTCCCTTTGTGCCCCCCAGTTTTGTCCTCTTTCCTCCACATGCAAACCCATTTTCGTCATTTCGCTCCCAATCCCCTGAGTCACAATGGGGTGATTCTATGGTAGACCCGGTGTAATGGAGCCGATGCCCATTACACCACACATTTGTGTTGGGATAATAAAATTCACACATCCCAACACAAATATATAGTATAATGAGCACTAGCTCCATTACACCCAGTCCAACATAAATTTATCCGTCACAATGCGCGCCCACTGTTCTCCGCCTGCACAGCAACATCACAGCCAATAACAGGGGCAAATTTACCCTTAGGGATGGGGGCAGTGCCCCACTCAATTTTTTTTTTTTAAATTATAAATTACATTTATGTCCCCACTCAAATTATTAAATGCCCCCTCAATTTTAAAAATTAATTTTTTTATCTTACAAAATTTTTATATTTGAATTTTGGCCCCCAAGGTCGAAAAAATATCACGTTTTCTCCCTTTACTTTGAGTTCCCCCCCTCCCCCGCAAAACCTAAAATTCTGGCTATAACAAAAGAGTATAAATTATGTCAAAAGTTGTAATTGAACCTAATTTCTTATTATATTTTTTCCATAAATATAGCGTACCGTACTGCGGGGACGCACCCCCCTTAAATCCTTCGTCTATTTGGCAAAAAATGAAAGGTTCGGGCGAGTGCCCCCATTGACATCAATTTCTGGATCTACCAAGGCTTCAAATGAATTACGAATCGGGAGACTAAGGGCTTAATTGGATGGCATATTCATCTCGGAGAATTTTTTTTCATGACAAAAGTGAGAAAAAAGATTTTTAGGGATAAGAAATGTTGTGTTAGAAATGTGGTTGGATGAGTTTTTTTTAGAGAAAAATATGTAATGATTATTGTTGATGTGATATGTTTTTTATTGTGAAAGTTTGTTTATATTAATGTTTAAATATAATTTTTCATAAACATATCTTAGTCAAATTCATCGATTTAGTCATCAAAAAATAGGCAAAATGGATCTTATTTTGCTCATTACGTTTCTTTACATTAGAATATGTAATTAATTTGATTTTCGGTGTTGAACAATAGCCGGACCAAACCCTTTTAATTGGTGAATAAACTGTCAAATCATGAATAGTAAAAATATATTTTTTTTCTTTTTTTTCAAGAATTTTTCATAGAAACTTTGAGATTTTTATTTAAAAAAATTCTCATGATATGCCAACCAAACGTATTTTTGAAAGAAAAAATGTTTGAAAAATATTTTTTTGGAGATGGAATGTCCATCCAATTAAAGCCTAAAGTCTTCCAGATCGCTTGAACAAGAAAGAGTATCCTCAACAACCAGATTTTCCGCATTAAGATTAGAGCCCAAAGTTTGAGATTCGTATGTGGGAGCTTCTTGGTTTGACCCAAAAATTCCACCCAGTCCGACTTCATTAACCACATTCAAGACCTCATTAATTGCAAAAGAAAGCTAGAGAGAGAAAAAACATTTTTTTCATGATTGTTCTATTAGATTAGAGAAAACTCCGTAGGGAACTTGTATTATTGAGTAATATATTTATAGAGTTACCAGAGAGAGAATACAAGAAAACCCTAAACTATAAAGAAGATAAAAGATAAATAAGTAATAAAAATACTAGTCTAATTAGAAAATCAATAATAATACTAATCTAATTAGGGAAGCAATAATAACATGTTCTACTATGTGAATAAGCACAATCTAAACCATATTAATTAAGATTCAAAGTTTTTAATTATACGTATCCCATAGTTCATCTTTTCTATCAACTTAACTTCTATTTCTAAATAACATTACGCCTTAGCGAAAATGAAAGAAAAAGTTTCTCGATATTAATATATGAAAAAACAAATGTGTTGGGCTTGTGTAGCAAAAATTGCCTTGTAAGCGATCACTATGTAAACATTTTTTCGGGGAGCGTTATGATTTAAATTAGCATTCAAATTCAAAACCATACCAAAATTAGAATCCTAGGACATTTGCATTTGATTTGGATTCACGGATGATAATATGATAATGTCATAAAGTGATATGCAAACTTCATCATGTGTAATTACATGTTCGGCAACTCCACTAGACTAGCATCCACGTGAAGAACATATCATCTTACAAAAGAAAATATTAAGAGATGTTACTTGGTAGGAACAAATTTCTTAGTATTTCGAAGAGTAGTGTCTCAATACTTTGTGAAGATTATATTTCTTTTGAAATCCTTGTATGAATTGTTTCGATTATGTTAATCGATTTTTTTTGTTAATAATAGTGTGACGAGTCTTTTATTTTATTTTGTTTCCAAAGTTGAGGGATCCTAATTTTTTAGCATAGACCGTTAAAGTTAGGAGGGAAATGTTTATTTTAAGAGTTGAGAGAGACAAAGTGTCTAAGAGACTAGTTTTTCCATGGGGGCATAGTTCAACCGGACAATCACAGTCGTCCATGTGGTGGGTTATGTCGGGTCCACAATACATAGATAATTGCGACAAGGACATGAGGTTGTAGACAAACCTTGAATTCTCATTTAATAAACAGAAGAGCACGCAAACAAACTGATTAGAGAAGAGAGAGACTAACGAAAAAGTTATAAACAGAATCCGAAATCTCAAGAGCTCCTCAAAAGATCAGTTATTCTAACCAACTAATTGCATAATGCAAATATTCCAAATAGACCACATTCCTTACATTTTGTTTGCTCTATTCCACCTTGTTATTACACAATCAACAGCTACACCAAGTTAAAATATACATGCCTACGGCTACATCTAGGGGATGGGGGAGTTTAAACCTTCTTGAGAAGACAACGGATGAAGATTACCGTGCCTCTTCGAAGAATAAGATGGCTTCCTCTTTATAGTCAAAGAGCGTTTTTGGAACCGTTGCAATGTCCTAGCATGAAGCGACTGCAAATATGGTCCATATCTTTCTTTTGCTTTGAGAATGATGAAGAAGAGAAGCCTGTAAAATACTATAAGGGCATAGACAGCAAATAAATCCCACCATTTGGAATGATCTAACGATATTTTAAACATATTCGTGATTACATCCTCTCCTTTGATCTTTGGATCACCTGGTACTAGAGGATCAAACTCTAGACCAATCATATCATTCTTGATTGCGCCCTGCATCCAACAGAGTATGGTGAAAATTAGTTGGGTTTGAACTCGTGAAGGCTTTTTTTTAATAGAAATTTGAGTTTTTATATTATGTACAGTAATCATGGTTTAAAATGTACAATTAATGATGTGATATACTTGATGTCTCAAAGTTATGATCTTAGTTCCTTTTCAAAGGTTGAATCTTCGATGATTCCATCATCTATGAATTAAGTTGCGAAAACTTCTGGATAGGTATCCTACGTCTGGGTTTCAACTTATGAAGGCTTTTGTTGATAGAAATTTGAAATTTTATTATTATATAGTAATCATGGTTTAAAATATACAATTAATGATGTGATATACTCCATATCTCAAACTTATGATCTTAGTTCCTTTTCAAATGTCAAATCTTCGATGATTCGATCGTCTATGATTTGAGTTGCGAAAACTTTTGATAGGAATCCTACGTCTGAACCAAATGTTATCTTCTTAAAGAATCTCTTTCTAGTTGCTATGGAACAATATCAGGAAATTCTCTAGAGGAAATATGATGGCAACATGTTCGGTCCCACTTATGGGATCAAATCAATACAGTCTAAGAAGATATATCTAAAAATAAATTTCATTGATGTTGAACCAAATCCCACCAATCGAATCATTTTTTATTTTTTTTGAGAAATACGAGACATACAAGTAAAAAAGATCTACTCGTTGATAAGAAAAAGAAAAAACGTGAATGGGGATTGGAATGATGATAAAATGGAACCTTTGGGCCGCGAACATTGAGTCCATTGAGAACATTCAATAATAAGTCTTTGTTTTCTGTAATGATTTTTTTTTCTTCTTTCAAAACTAAAATACCCTCTTGATTAAAGTTACAACGTGACATAACTAAATCTGACCAGTGGTTTTAATTAGGGTAATTGAATCTGAACCACTGGTTTTAGGGCATAAAGTAAAAGATATACAAACGCTTTACCTTTTCAACTTTCATCTAAAATTTCGTCAAATGGAAGTCTTCACATTGGGTCGGAGCAAGTATTAACCAAGAAAATTTACTAGAAATTTTGGAATTTATAGAAATACCTGCAATGCCCATGAACCATATCCAATATAAGAAATTGGATACCTCCAAATTGGCTTGGGAAGTTCTCGCAGCGTCCTGAAGAAGCCTGCAGTCATCATCATAATCCCCTATAACACATTCAAAACAATCATAAGGAAATCTCGAAGCTTAGAAACGGTCTTGGGACATCAAAGTCATTCATCTGTGGGCATGTGATATAAGGAAAATTCTAGCCTAGACCCGACTTGACCGCACCCAAGTCAAGTGTATTTCACAAGGAGAGTTTATTACACTTATCATATAATTGGTAAGTTATTTCAAAAAATACATATGGGTTTGGCCGAGTAGGGAGCGGGCTAGAATTTCCCGTGATATAAACGGCAATGATATCTCAAGACTCGCTGATTTTTGAAGCTTTTGAAAGAGGATTGCTTACAAGAACTCCAGCCCCAGCTATGATCCCCATCAAGAAGTTAGGAACAATTGAAGCTATAATCATCATCACACTCTCTACCACAGCAATGGATCCAAACATATTAAGGCAGAAGAAGACGTAACGAGAAAATTCAGGCCGATATTTAACCATGTAAAATGTTATTGTCATACTAATCGTCGAGATTGCAACCAAGAACGGAAAGGAAGAGAGGAAGTTTGCCAATATAAACACCGCGACACCATAATAACCATTAAGCCTTTCTCGATAAAAGACCTGTTTATCAACAAAATTAAGAAAAATCCACAAATGAAAAACTTTAGGCTATGTTTGTTTACGTTCTTAAAAAAAAATTATTTTCTGTTTTTTTTTTTTGGAAATCTCAGGGAAAATCTCCGCCGGTCTCCCCGCAGAGCAAACCTGTCCCAACGCAATAGCTCGCAAACCACGTGTAGAGGTAAGCCGCCCTAGGTTACCCATAGGCGACGGACTCGATAAGCGCAGGGCCCCCCACGGCGGGACGGAGGATAATACCCTCCACCAGCATCACTTGAGATTTCAAACCCGGGTGAATTCTCATGGCAAATAGCCTTGTGACCAACTCGGACACACCCTTTTTTGATAATTACCTACTCCAACTATTTCTTCTTTTCTCTTTCTTACTTTACTACCTTTTTAATTTCATTACTAAAATAACTAATTCAATCATTTCATTTCACTAATTCCAACCATTTATCAAAAACATAACCAAACACAATCAAGAACTCACTATATTCACACAAATACCCATAATATGTATTGTTCGATGAATTTTCTAAAAACACACTAGAAAACATAACCATACATTCGTTTTAAATTTGTTTGCGCAATCATATATGAGCTTGCTTACCTTCAAGTCTTCGACGAAGGAAGGAAACCCTCCAATGGACATGAAAGTCATAAACCCGGTCACAAAACCACCACATGCTCCCCTAGCGAAGATCGCAGAATAAGTGGTTCCTACGTCATAGAATAGGGTTCCAACACATATAGCAACAATGGTATATACGACTATACGAGCCCAGTAATATCCAAAATCTCTAGTCATATTCAAGAATGATCGTTGTGTCAATGTCGAAAGCTGCTTCCACCACCTTGCTTCGCTTCCTTTGATAGTTTTGATCTCAAGTCCTTCCTACAATTCATGACTCATTATCTACCTATGTAAAATATATAGTTATTTCCGTAATTTCATGAGCCAATACAACATTTAGCTTTCGTCTCGAATTATTACGATTTTTTTATTATTAGGCAAAGAAGAGAAGAAAATAACTTCGATTACTCACTCTGTTGCATGCAGGATTTTACTATGTCAAGTGTTTCTAGAACGGTCCGGATCTTCTATTGCAAACGATGTTGCAATCTCTCATTGCACTTCACATGTGAATGACAAGTGTATAAAATATTTCCTTAAATATAAATTTAATATGGATTATATACACTTGTCGGGCGGGTATAATATGCAACACTATTTTGCAATAGAAAATCTCGTGTGTTTCTAGAATGTATTTACATGGGGGAAAAAGGGTAAATCATATACACACCCCTGCATGAAAACCTAGTTATGAAAAGCACTCTAAGGATTGAGATTCTACCATAACTTCCTCTATTAAAGCATATTGCTTTCACTTCTTGTCAGTAAAAACATATTACGATTGCACCTCCTATTTTTCGAGTTGTAAGGAGATGACATGGTGTTTTAATAATTAGCAAAACTTTAGGGGGCCTTTGGTAATTGCCCAATAAATGAGGGGTGTGCATGTAATTATCCCAAAACTAAAAGATATCACTTATGAGAAGTTGCAGTTCTAATGCGGCACTTCGGATCCTCTATTTGATTTGGTATTTCATCAATATTTCACGTCACAGATGCACGTCAAGTGTTGAGGTATCCTCCAATCTAATTGTCTATCATTCTTTTAAATGTGTACTTGGCTTGCATCTTAATGTGAAATACTATTACGAGACACAAAAATTGGGATAGAGGATCCGGCCTGCTTTTGATGTAAACGCAACTAGAGATGAACATCAATCACAAACAGCCATTTTTCGTATAACTTACAAAGATGGAAAGTTCCCGAACTCTCAGCCTAGCCTTGCTCGCATACTGTGAGTGCTCGTATTTTTCGACAAGCGCTGACTTAATGTCTGATGTTGCCAGATTCATGAAAGGATCTGATGTTTTCTGTGTTTCCTGTCATTATAAAAGCAGAACAAGAGCCTTTACAGTCTGTAATATATTATCAATGGGACAATGAATACAAAGAAGTAAATTCAGTTATTAGATTCTTACACTGAGTCTTCGTGAACATCTTAATGTTTCTGTCACGATGTCAAAATCTGAGTTAATGCAGCGTAAGAAATGATCCGAAGGATTTCTCCTACTTGGACAAGGAAACCCTGCTTCGGCAAAAAACTGAAAATCAAAAATAGAAAAACTTAGAACTGAGAATCAGATAAAGAAAAACAGAAGCATGATTCAGTATGCGATGGGTTTAATTGCATGGACGCTTTTTTCTTGATAAAATAGAGAGACTTATCTTACAAGGACTAGAAAAGTGGTGTTCAAAGCGCGTTTGAATGAGTTGTTTTTTCTGAAAAAGAAGTCGAATGATGACTTCTGATGTGGTACGTTTTTTCGGTGAAAAAAATAGGCGTAACATGTTCTTTTCTTTCTTGAGAAATGTGTATAGATGGGGTCTTGTTTTATTAACATATCTTAGTCAAACTGATCGATTTAGACAGCGGAAAACAACATCAGAAGAAAACAGACTAAATGGGTCTTATTTGACTCTAGATGTTGAAATATTGCTGGATGAATCGTTTTCAGTCGTTTGATGACCTGTCTAATCTCACTACAAGATTTTTTCGAAAATTAGCTATTATTTCAAATCTTGCAAAATATAGATCGAAAATTTGAGACTATCTTTTGAAAAATGTCTAGCACGGATACCCATCTAAATGCGTTTTTCAGATAATTTTCTCTGAAAAACGTTTTGTCATGGATGTGCATGCCATCCAAGTAGGGCCATTACCTTTGTTGCCATCTTAGCTTCTCCAAAGTAAACAGTTTCACCCCCAGACATCAAACAAAGATCATCAAACAGAGCAAAAACTTCACTACTTGGTTGATGAATAGACGAGATCACGGTTCTTCCATCCCAAGCAAGATTCTTGATAGCTTTGATCACGAAAAACGCTGCTGCACTATCAATGCCACTGGTAGGTTCATCGAGTAAGAGTATACGAGGTCGTATAAGGATTTCCACGGCAATACTAACTCTTTTCTTTTCTCCGGCGCTTACGCCTCTCGACTGCCAAGTTCCGATCCGCCTATCAGCACAATCTTGAAGCCCTAGTTCTGATATAGTTTCCTCTATGGTGGCTTTTACTTCTTGTTTGGTCATGGAGCTTGGAAGCCTCAAATTGGCTGAGTAAGTTAGAGTTTCTCTTACTGTGAGAGTCCCTAATAAGATGTCTTCTTGCGTGACGTAAGCCTGAATCAGTCGAAGAAATTTGATTACAGGAGTGTTTGCAAGTAGAACTGCTTATATAGACGTAATTATAGAGAAGTGATTATGAATGAGAAATAATTAGAATTGAGAAGCAAAAATCAAAAGTGGGTAGTGTTTGCATAAAAATAAGTGATTAAGAATGATAAATATGTATAAAATAACTTTTTTTTAATTAAAAAAGTATCATAATCGGTCTTAAGCCAATCCGGATCCTCTATTGCAAATGGTGTTGCATCTCCTATTGCATTCACCTCTATATATGACAAGTGTACAAAATTCAAATCACTTAAATATTTATATACTTAAGGAAAAGATTTATACACTTGTCATGCATAGAATGAATGCAATAGGAGATGCAACACCATTTTGCAATAGAGAATCTCGTGTGGTCTTAAGCACCCCTTACCAATTTAGAATTAGAAGCATAAGTCGAGTTTGCCGCCAAACAACTTATTTTTAGAAATAAGTAGGTAAGCACTTTAAATTAGAGTTTACAAACACTACTTATATTTGACATTTGTATGAAAACATTCTATCCTTTTTTCAGGGGCGGTTTGGTTTTTCTTATGGCAGAAACCATGCGAAGTGCATGTGACTGTAACTTCATGGGTTGGAGTTAACGGGCACGTGAGTTTCACGTGGCATTTTTTTGGTAAAGAACCAACTACCTATGAGTTTTGAATTTGGACCTAAATCAAAATCGTGTAAAGCTATGTATCATTGGTACAAAATTAAAGATACTAATATATGTGATGTGATGTACTTACAATAACACCATAGTCCATGCTTCTCTTCTTCCCATTGAGAAGAATATTTCCTGTCATGATAACATTTCTTGATAATCTTCCTGCAGTGGACAATACAGAAATCTTAGTGAACAATGAAAAGACAAACATAAAATACTATAATGCTAAATTAAAATAATTAACCCATGAAATAGTTCTAGTCTATATATATATATATATATATATTACATTAAAACATATGAGTGTGCAGTGATATATATATACGTTATGTAAAAGGAAAAACATGTGTACACAAATATACATAACTATCTAATCTAATCCAATCTATCTATATATCTAACCTAACTCTGTATAAATGTGTGAATAACTCAATTGTTTGTTCCACTGTGAAAAGACTTTCATATTCACTCTTACTATTGATAATTAATTAATTAATAATAATTGAGTTTATTAAGTAAAATAATTCATTGAGTAGTAGAAAACTATTTAGCAGTATGATTCCACTTATACCAAGAGGGAAAACGTTATATGGAGATACCTATAATATTATATTCTTTCACCAAAATACATGTATGATTAAAACTTATATGTATATGTGTATCATAATCGACCTTTGGTTTTTATGTATGATTGAAGAAATATCTGCTCAATATATTAGAAAATTGAAGAAATACGCAGATTGGAAAGGAAAAGGGTTGCGAATTATGTATCAGAATAATTACGTGGTTTGAAAAGTGAAATATGTATTTAATCTAACCTTTATATTCTTATCTTTATATAAATTGAATAACTCGTCTGTTTGTTCTATTGTGAAAAGATTTTCATATCCTTAATTAAATCAAAAATTATTTTTAATAGTTTGAGACTCTTTAAATATTGATCAAAGAAAAAGAAATGTGTTAGTACTAGGACACTATTTTATATAAGAAAAAGAAATAGATTCATACTTTCTCTAAAATATTAACCACCATAACAAAATAGATTTTTACCCACAACCACCAACACAAAAAAATTTACACCCACAACTAACATTTCAACTTAAACAAAAGGCTGGTAATTAATTTTGATAATCTTAAATTACATACTTTTAGTATTTAGTAATTAGTAGTACATTGTTATTAATGTCGTATCATTAGTTTGAGAGAATTGATTTGAAGATAAAAAATAATAATTTTAAAAAGTTTAGTTTAGTGTTCGTATTAGTATTATTATATTCACAATTGGAGGAAATGAGCATCCTTACTTTTATAATAGTATACATATAGATATATACACACAACATTAGTTGAATTAACAATAAACCATCATACAAATTTATGAAACAATCAAAGTCATAAAATTTACACTATGTTATTTCATTTGATGTGATTTTTGTTTTAGCCACACAATTACATTTTTTTAGAGAGTGCAAAAAGAAGAGACCTGCTAAGGCATCAAGAAGTGTGGATTTGCCGGAGCCAGAAGGACCAATAATAGCCATGACCCGACCCGGTTCAGCATAGCCATTGATCCCATTAAGCAACTTCTTGGTCGGACCCTGGCCGTAATTTGGCAGCACCACCGTCAAGTCCTCCCAAACTAAGTATGCTTCGCCGCCTTTCTGTGGCAGGCCCGTATCTATGTCACCACCGGAGCCATTAGCATCCGACGTGCCACCACCTCCCACCACCTCTATTTCCATGGCTGTCAAACTTGGTGAAGCACAAAGGTTTATATATATATATATATATAATCAGAACTCGTTGACATTATCACGGAGGGGTGGGGGGGGGTTCGACTCGAGTCGGTATATGAAGTTCATGCAGTGAGATCATAAGGGTCAAACATGGCATGTTTTTAGTGCTAAAAAATAAGATTGATGAGAGAAGGGATTGGCAAAATTTAATGCATTGGATACAAACTATATGGTTCGCAGTTGGAGTCAAAGTGATTATGAGAAGTGTTATCAGCAAAAATTGTATCTTATGTCATATTCCACATACTTACAAAAGGAATTACAGCTGCTGCGCCTACTTATGATTTATGCCACAAATAATTGATAGGGATAATAAATTTAATTTCATGTAATCATAACCATCCGTATTAAGAATTTGTAATAATAATTGTGATTATATTGGAAATTTGGAGTTTCACCAATTCTCCAGCAATTGTTCGTGTTGCTCTGTATATAGAGTTAAAGATGATCACTATAGTCGAGAAAGCACATGATCTTCCATCATATATACTTATCATGTGAGAATGAAGATGAAAAATAATTCTATTTAGATACCGCGTAAATGAAACGTAGAATACGAAAATTAAATAAGAACTTTTATACAATGTTTCTATTATGTTTATTATCTTTCGTGTTCGTCATTTCTTTTCTTTTTCCGCCCTTTTATATCATGCAAATTGTTTTGTATATCAATACAATGATCATATTAAACCCTAGCTGCAACAAGTTTTTATATGCTTTGATGGATTTTAGTGTGTTTATTAGATATAATTATTCGATTCCATAATTTTAACTATGCATAATTATGATGTTTATTTGGTAACGGTGTGCTCTATGAATTCTAACAAAACCTATATGATGAAATAATTGGTCAAATAACTAATATGAATCAAGCCAAATCGTTCATTTTTGTACAAAAATGCTCCCCGGGGCTAATTGTAATATTTTAATAATTTTGGCAAATAAATTATAAGAAAGCTAAAAATTAAAAAACCAAAATTATGAGATTCATTAGAAATTTTTATGAATGCCCGTCTTCCAAATCAAAAAAATTCAGAAAATAAAAATTAAAAACTAAACTAAAATACCATCTACTTCACCAAACTTTAAAACCTAAATTATATAATTCAGAAAATTAAAAAACCTAGAAATTAAAATAAAAAACAAAATTATAATTCTTTAAAAACCTTTAAAAAATAAGTTCAGAAAATTTAAAAAAATATATAAAAAATAACAGAAATCATCTACTTCTTCGTCCAACCCATCGTTAGTTGGTGAAGAGGAACACATTGGATCGAAGTCACCCTTTGCCTTCCCTTACCCCACCTCATGGTCTTAGATTTCCGTCAAAATACCAAAAATCCGGGTTTCCTAAGGTCCCGAAATGAAATCTCACTTTTGATCTGATTTTGCAGAATATCCATCGAAATTTTGATCGAAACTCGAAATTTAATCAAAAATCAAAATTTTCCAAAATCTTATATAGTAATAGAATTAGTTTGCAAAATGTCCACTGAAATCTCAACCAAAACTCAAAATTTAAAATAATATTAAATTATCTATTTTTATTTAAATATTTCATCTTTAATTTATTATGTACAAGTTAATTTTAAATATTCTTGTTATTTCTTCGGGACTCCACCTGTTTGATCCTCCTAAAAGTCGCATATATGGTTTCGAATACTATATTTTATCGAAATTGTATATCTTTTACTTTAATGGAGTTTTTATGAGATTAAGTCATTTTACTATAAAATTCAACTTATTTTTTAATTCTGCAACAGATTTTAATTACAATAATTAACAAAACTCGCTATATATATTTCATATTATTTCTGGAGAAAAACAAATTGAATAAGGAAGAGCTAATTCAATTAACTCAAGCCCCGTCATAATTCTCCACTTAGAATTATCTCACAACTCCCGCGTTCGAGTTCGATACGCTAGACGGTGGTTCAGATTTTAACACTTCTGCGTGTTGTTTAAAATGGTTATTCGGACTTCAATTCTTAATTATTGATTTCGAGTATGAAAAACAGTGAATCGAAAGACTCAAGTCTTGGATTCAACGCTAATTATCGTCTTCGAATGACATAATAACATAGTGAAAGATAAGATTCAAGTCCAGATAAAAATTATCTCTCGGATACTTAAATCTGACAAAAGATAATCTTATACCTACGTGAGAATCTTTTCCTCCATGAAAGTCTTCAATTCGAAAAAATTATAAGCAAGCGAATGCTGATACATGCATTGAAGGCAAATCTCATCGAGTCTAATACTAAATTACACTACAACTACTCCTAATTTACGCTAAGAGCTACTCTTACACTATGAACTACTCCTAAGGCTAGAGTTAATTCTATGAAAATGTAGAAGTTTTTTGATCTTGTGCCCTCTTCTTTCTTTCTTAGTCTTGGCTGCCTATATATCTTGGCCTTGGAGAACCCACGTCCTTCTTTTTCGGGAACTGCAGCCAACTGCATCCAACCGTCTTTTTCAAAATCCTCAACTTGGCGCGTCTTCTTTGAATGCAGGTTATTGGCTTTTTGGATTCTCAGTATTTCTTCAGATTCGGTTATTGGGTTTTTATCAACCCAGCCTGCATTTCTGCCATTTTCTGAGTTTATTGGGCGTTATCTTACCTACCTGTAGACCCAATTTCCTTCTTTTCGAATTTCTACAGTTTGGGCTATTTGGGCTCTGTAATTCGAAAGCCCAAATTATTTTATGGTGTAAACACATATATACACTATTATTAATGTAAAATATTCATAATTGTGTTAATTAAGTATATCCAAAGTTTCATTAAAAAATTCCAATTATTTCAATAAATTTTCATGATTTTTTTAGAATCGAAATCGAAATTTAAGATATCCCCTCAACTTTATTACCCTGAAATCTACATTCATACCAATATTTAATACCTTGCCCCACCTCCACCTTGAGACCGTTGTTGCACCAGAGGAACCAAAGACACCGCCTCCCGGTGAAAATTGCCACTACCGCGACGAGGAGGGAGAAGTGGCGGTGTCTACGTCTGTGTGAATAGAGGAGCGGAGTGGCAATGGCGGTGACGATGGTTGTGCGAGAAAAGGGTTCTTTGCTTTTCTTTTTTCTTTTTTCTTTCTTTTTAATTTTTTATTTATTTTATAAAAGTATTTAACAATTTTAATTTTGAGGGTTTAATTTTCAGTTTTTCTTTTTTAAAATGAAAAAATTTGGACCCTTAGATCAATTTGAGTTCAATGATTCAAGATCATTTGTTTAAAAAGAATGAAAATTTTGAACCTATGGATCGTTATGAGATCACTGGTTAGAATTAATTAGTGAAAAATGAGTACAAGGGGTAAAATTGTCTATTTATATTTATTTACTTTATAGTTTTTCATTTAAAAAATTGGCAAGATTTCGGCAAGGGTAAAATTGTCATTTGGGGTACATGCAAGTCCAATTCATAGGTGGAAAGAGTTAGGTATAATTCAAAATATAAGAGGGATTTATTTGTAATTCGAGCAAATCTTAGAGCCTCTCCAATGGAGAGCTATTCCCCTGCACTATTTTAGCGCATGGGAACAGTGCAACACTATTTTTAGCGCTGCACTGTAGCTCAGAGCTAAAAATAGCTTTGAGCTACTTTTTTTTGTTGTTGTTTTTTTGTCTTTTTTTTCCTTTCATTTTTACCCCCAAAGTTTTGTAATTAGTCATTTCAGCCCCTTCTTTCATTTCACACCCTTTCATTTTAGCCCCTTTATTTGTATTTATCTTCTTTCTTGTTTTTTTCAATTAATGTATATATTATTTTAATTTAACCAAAAGAATAAACATTTAACTAAAAGTAGTACAAAATGCATATTCCATATAATTTAAAACATTTAAAATCAACTTCAACATAGAACAATGTTACATAAATACCTAAAATTACACAATTAAAAGGGAAACATACATAATACAAGATAAATAAATTAAACAAACAACAATAATTTAAAATGGTGGTAAATCGGATCCACTTCCTCCCCCAAATTAGGAAAATAGTCACCATAATAATTTGACGCCGACGATGGATGTGGATATTGATTTTGTTGAGCTCTTTTCTGTATAATAGATGCTTGTTCAGCTTGAATAAAAGCGCGAACCGTCTCATTAGTGATACAACTCAAGTCTCGCGCTAAAATTTTATCTTCTCGTACAAGTTTTTTATCTTGTTTATGCATCTCAATTTGTTGTCGTCTCAAAAGCACTTCTTGTTCTTTCAAATATATTTCTTTTGCTCGCATCTCAAAATTTCGTTCTCTGTCTTCGGCAGCCTTCCTCATTAGAGCAACAACCTCTGCATTTTGTGCTCTCAAGTTTTCAACAGTATTTACCATTTCTTCTTGTTGCTTTTTTTTCAACTTGGCTTTTTTCACACCAATGGGTCGTTCGGACGAAGAGCCACCAACATTATCATCATCGGCATTTAAATCCACATCAAATTATGAAAATTCAGTTGAACCTGGGGTTACACAATGAGGAGATTGATTATCTGATTGCGACGAAGGATGTTTTCGAGAAATTCGTGGACTAGCGGGGGCATTATCTTGAAATGATTCAAAATCTTTAAGAATGTGCCATACATGATCAAATTTGAAACCGTTCTTGAATTTCTTACTGTCAGAGTTGGCATAAAATACCTTTGCTCTTTCAAGCTGCAAATAATTATAATTATCAGATCGAAAATTTTTCTCATATATAAAATCACTATAATGAAAAAATTACTCATTACTTACAATAGTTAGTTCCGATGCCCCGCTAGAATTCTGAAGTTTGACGTGCTTGATGGAGTGCACTAATCTTTTAATAGCCGGAGCGATATGATCTTTAAATCGACTTTGTATAGATTTTCGGCTACGAATTTCGTAAGAGGAATTTTTTGCGTTATTGAATATAGTAGCTATTCGAGCCCAAAACCTATCTGAAGATTGGGATTTCCCCACAATGGGATCTTGCGAAACTTCCATATAAGCTTGACAAACTATGATATCCTCATCGTCGCGATAGTTAAGACTTCGGCTTGACTACATTTTTAAATGTGGAGAGTTAAAATGTGGAATAGAGCAAAAAATATAGTAGTGGTGGTAGTGGAAGAAAAAGATGTTGATAGGTTTAGTGTAGAAAATAATATATTTTCGGGTTCTATATATAGAAAAAATCCTATCCTAAAGGAAATCTCATCTTATCATCTTAACCGTTGGATGAAAATCTTATCTTATCATCTTATCTAATATATATATATATAGTATATATATGTATACATATCTACTATGTATATATATACGTATGTATACATTATTTATATATGTATTTATATATCATATATTGAATATATATTATTTACTATGTATATATAGATAAGAAAACATATCCTGAAGGAATTCTCACCTTATTATTTTAACCATTGGATGAATTTTCTGAAAAATCTTAACCGTTGGGTGAATATCATCATCATCCAAAATATTATCTCAATATTCTATAAATATATGGAATACTGAATCGATTTTCTCATCACTCCCATCATCGACATTGTTTACAAATCACTTCTTTTTTCTCATCTTCAAACAAGGCAAGAAATACAATTTCAAAATGAATTTTGATATTGGAGGTTCTTCTTATGATATGAATACTTCATCTTCATCTTCAACACCATCTCCTCCTTCATCTCCTCCTTCTTATTCTGCTTATGGTGACATGGATAATGAGTTATTCATACAAAGTCTGGATCACGACGAAATTTGCGCTCAACTTGTGCTGCAAAATAACAATATGATAATGGAATATTATCAAAATTGCCATGGCAACCAATCTTCCAATCGTCGTGGCTCTGTCCCAGTTCATAGAATGATCAATCGTGATCGTGAAGTAGCGGATCGTAATCTGATTAATGATTATTTTAGCGCTACTCCACGATTTAATGATGAAATGTTTCGTCGGAGATATCGAATGTCTCGAACTTTGTTCATTCGTATTGTTGATGCAATCAAAGTTCATGATGAATATTTTCAACAGCGGAGAGATGGTTTTGGTAAACTTGGATTATCAACTTTACAAAAAACAATTGTCGTGTTCCGACGTGTTCCGAACGTTGGCATATGGTGTAGCGGCCGATGCCACTGATGAGTATGTTAAGATTGGTGAGTCAACCACAATTGAAAGTTTAAAGAGATTTTGTCGAGCCGTTGTTGAAGTTTTCTCAGAGCGATATCTTAGATCACCTAATGCTAATGATATCGCAAGGTTACTTCACATTGGTCAAAAACGGGGTTTTCCCGAAATGTTGGGTAGTCTTGATTGTATGCATTAGAAATAGAAAAATTGTCCCACCGCCTGGGCCAGACAATACACAGGATGTAACGGATCACCAACTATCATTCTTGAAGTTGTCGTTGATTATGTTCTTTGGATATGGCACGCGTATTTTGGTATGCCAGACACCAATAACGATATTAATGTGTTAGAATCATCGCATCTATTTTCCAATCTTGCTCAAGGTATTGCCCCCCCCCCCCCCCCAGCTCATTATGTTATTCAAGGAAAACAATATAATATGGGATATTATTTAGCTGATGATATATATCCAAAATGGTCCACTCTAGTACAAAGTATTCATCAGCCGAGTGGAAGAAAGAAAAAATATTTTGCAATGAAACAAGAGGCGTGTAGGAAAGATGTGGAGCGTGCGTTTGGAGTTCTACAGTCAAGATTTACAATTGTTGCAGGACCAGTACGTTTTTGGAGTAAAGATGTGCTACATGACATAATGACTGCATGTATTATCATACACAATATGATAATTGAGGATGAACGTGATCTCAATGCACCAATTACAGATGCGCAGGAAACACCAGTTCTAGTTGTTGATCCGCCAGATGAACATCTCCGATTTCAACAATTCTTTGGTCGATGTAGGCAAATACAAAATAGAGATGCTCATATTGAACTCCGGAATGCATTAATAGAGCATTTATGGGAGCAACTTGGTAATGCACAAGACAATAGTGAATAATTTTGTCAAGTCCTTTTCAATCATGTTGTAATATTTTTAATTGATCAAATATTATGTTTGTTTTGTATGCTTATTTTATATGAACGTTTTTTTATGTAAAATATAAATGTACGAAAAAATCCGGTCTTTATATTATTGAGTAATTTTTAATTATACTTTACAAAATAATGAAGTAGTTTAATAAATTTCAATTATTTAATATTATTATTATTAAAACTCTCAAAAATTATTTACTTGGATGAATATGTAATACAAACATCAAATTTGGGGTATTTGTGAAATATGAGAAATAGTATAAATGAGGTGTAAAAATATTATTATTATAATGAATAGTGATTTAGAGCAGAATATAGAGCAGTACATTGGAGTTAATATACTGTAGCAGAGCTAAAATAGAGATAAAGCTGGAGTTATTTTAACTTCATACATTGGAGATGGCCTTAGGGGTCTATGTGTAATTTTCCCTTAATATTCACAAAAAATATTCAATGTATACTGATAATGGACGTGTCCGGTTGACTTGGCAATCTCGAAAACCCACGTCAGCACCTTTTCGCTACAAATCAATATATTTTAAATCCACTGTGGCAGTTCCTATTTGTGTTGTATGATATAAATGGGTTCAACTTGTTCCAACCCATATTATTTTTAATTTATTCTTCCACATTAGGATATCAATACACACTATAAACATTTACACACACCGCATATATTTACAAATAATCTGCACATTTACACATACAACACACTTTTTACAACACTTCATATATCTCACACGCAACATATTATTCAACACACATTGCACATCTTTACACAAATAGATCACTTTCGTCACACTCTAATTACTTTTTACACACTTAACATATTTTTTATACACACTGCACACATTTTTACACACACATCGTACATTTTGCATATTTTCACACACACTACACACATTTTCACATACACTACACATATTTTATATACACTACACATATTTTCACACATATCATATATTTTACATATACTACACAGATTTTCACGCACTACACATATATTCACACACACATTTTACGTACACTATACGCTTTTTGATTAGGGTGACCTCCATTCCGATACTTACGGCTTCTTGTTGTGAAAAAGTAACACTCATCTTTTGCAACATTAGGAAACATCCCTATGTAATTAAAGGAAAAAAATAGATACAAAGTGTTTAATATATATGAGCTAAAATATTCAAGTAGGATTCTTGCACAATTCACAGAATTGGTTTAATTGGAAAGCAACAGGGAGAGATAAATGCATAAGGAACAGCTTTAAGAAGATTGGGTTCATCCACTACCGATCATAATATTCTAATCACTCATCATGCATCATCGTCAGCTAGCCTAATTATATATAATTAGCTCATTATCAATTTTTCTATATACTGCAAGTGTGTGTGTATATATATATATTTGTGTGTGTGTAATCATGTCTCTATACGCACATGCAATCTGGTATAATCATATGACGTAATTTTTCGTCGAACAAATCACAATTCACACTATATTTGAAAACCTTAAACCACATGAATCACTAAATAATTAAAAAAACAAGTGTAACACTCGCGTAATTCAATATTTGAGGGAAGGGTATTTTGGGGAGAAGTGAGAAGCAAGTAAGGGCAGAAGGATAAGAGAAAATAGCAGATAGCCCCAAACTATTAAAAGTTGCATTCAATACCCTAAACTATCATATATATGCACTTTTTCCCCCAATCTATGAGGTGATGTGCGCTTTGCCCCTTCACCTATGCGGTTTGTAGCACTTTGCCCCCTATGTGCTGCCCGAAGCTGACCGAGGGGGCAAAGTGCACATATATGATAGTTTAGAATGTTGAGTGCAACTTTTAATAGTTTAGGGGGCAAAGCGCACATCACCTCATTGTTTGGGTATCTGCTATTTTCTCGAAGGATAATTTACCATCTTTGAAATAATAGAAACGTTAATGGAGCTTAAATCTGGAGGGAACATGTGGAAGAGAAAAGGACGGCTGGATTGAGGTTTGTTAGAGGCAAGAGAAATTGAGATGGATTTAATTGTATTCAACTCTTAATTTCAATGCGAGTGAAAATTGTTGATTTGTTAGACATTTTGGATTCTCGACATTTCCATTTTCCTTCATCTCTGCTTTCAACTTTTACTCGTTTTAGCTAGCTATGCTTGTAAGCATAACACTGATTTTACATTGAATAGTGTATGAAATTTCCTTGTTTTGTTGCTATTTTCTAAAAATGCAAAGCTTAATTCACCGGGACGTTACAACTAGATGGATATTATTATGGTTCATGAGATCTATATCTGACATGCATATCATAAATCCAAATAAGTACAATAACCTAGCTAGTGAAAAGATTAATATTATTGTCATGTAGTAAATCGCAATTATTATAATTATTTCTGATTTTTAATACATCACGTTAAGAACAGAAATTAAACTATTGATAACATTATGTAGTCATATAACATAATCTTAATTTTATAATAAAAAGCAATATATACACATAAGGATCTATGCTGTTTAATTTGTTTATAAGTGTTTCAAAACCTGAAATCAAAATCATAGATATAAATATATATATATATATATATGAACAAAACTATTGGAATCCTTTGTTGCTGATTAGACGCCATTGTTGCCTGTTGGAGATTCAGAAGAAGGAGAATTGTGAAGTGAATATGTTTAACAGGAAAAGGACTCTATTTATATACAGTTCAAGAATAACACTGAAACTGATATGGTTAGATTTTTTCTTTGGAAAAATTACGCTCACACCCTTTCAATAATGGAGTAATTACACAAACCTCCCCTCACTAATTGACAATTACAAACACACCCCCTCAGGGGGTCTATTTATAAGGTTTACAGGGGGTGTAATTGTAAGAATTGTTACACACAGGGAGTGCAATTGTAAGAAATCTTTACCATGATGGGGTGTATTTGTAATTAAATTTAAAATATATAAATAATTTAAAAAATATTTTTTTTGAGCTCGAACTCTTGGCTTGACTCGAGTCAATCCAGGTTCTAGCTCGAACAAGTTCGAGCTAGAGCTCATTTACTCATACTCGAGCTCGCATGCACTTCTAAGTCAACTTATGATCATGCTTGAAACAATTTAATACAATTTTTTTCTTAAGACTCAAATTTGTTTAATTTTTTCAATTTTTTTGGAATTCGTTTGAAAGTAAATGCATCTTAATAATCACTATTACTAAATGAGAAGCACTTCAAAATAATCAAATTTAGATATTGTGGTTTGGATTTCTAGCCGCAACGCCTACTTATGATTCATGCAACAAATAATTGATAGGGATTAAAATTCTGTGCAGAACTATAAAATCTGTGTAATCACAATTATTGAGATGGGAATTATGTGAGGTCCGTATTGTGATGATAGTTGTGATTATATTGAAATTTTGGAGTCCTACAAACTCTCCAGCAATGCTGCAATGATTCATATTGCTATATAGAGTGATTCACTACAATCGAGAAAGTTTCATTCATATTGCTATATAGAGTGATTCATATTGCTATTTATAGAGACCAATGGTGGTTGGTCCGACTGGTAAGCAGCTCGATTCCGCTTAAGCAAAGTCTCGGGTTCGATTCCTTATGTACGCAGTTACCCCCGTTGGAAGACTCACCCACCAGGCCAGGTGTGCGACCCGAGTCGACCAACATATTAGTCCGGCAATGCTCGGGATACTGTGGTAGACAACCAAAAAAAAAAATTGCTATATAGAGTGATTCACTACAATCGAGAAAATACCGAAACAAACACACGATCTTCCGTCACACTTATCACATAAAGAAAATGTAGAGGAAGATAAAAAGAATAGGTATTTTAAATAATATGTAAATTAAATGGGAAGACGAACAACAATTATTTTTTTTTAGATAATCGGTTACATACATCAATAACATCATGGATATGAATCATCAATCAACATATATCACTAATACTAAATTACAACAGCTAACAACTACCAATAAAGTACAGAAAGACCCACACGCTAACGAACAACAATTTATATGCCATGTTTTTACTAAGTATATTTTTCCCTTGGTACTCTTTTATTTTATTTTCCCCCTATTTGTATCTCGCTTAATTAATCTGAATTTTTGCTTCAATATAACGATCGTATAAAACCCATACATACACTTAAATCATTATACATTTTATTCTTCCTGTGATGATTTGATCGGTATTAGTGCGTTCATTAGATAAATCGTTTCCATAATTTTAACTCTTTAATTACGATATTTATTCCATAACGATGTGTACTTAGAATACTAACAAACACTTATATGATAAAATAAAGGGAAAATTTCTAAAGCCCAATCAAATAAATTTTTGTATCAAAAATACTTATCAAGATATATTTCAATCTCAAAAACACATTTTACAAATTTTTTATTCCAAAAAATCCAAAAGTTAGGATTAACAATTTTGGACTAAATTATCCTTCATTTATTAAGTTAAATTTTCTAAAACTCAGGGGCAACTAGGGGAATAAAGGAAACTTAGTGAAATGAGTTGTATTTTTCTCTCAATAGATGTTGCGGTGAAAAAGGAGATATCCGATTGACATGGCAATCTCACAGACCCACGCAAGCATCTTTTCGGGTAATTCTATGGCAGACCAAATTCAATAGTCCGAGTGTGAGTTTTGTGTATGCGAACAGCACACAATGCATTTTATTATGTGAGGGATATAAACACTAAGACCATTGGAGACGATCTAGCATAAATTTTTCCCATCTTTTCATTGCGTATGAATACCTCTAACCACTTTACATCCTTTGTTGTATTCATCTTATCTTGCATTATACAGATTCACGCCAAATGTCATTCTTTCAAAGCCACGTGTATATTTTATATAATATTTTATAAATGTAAAATTGTAAGAATTTTCAAAAAATATCCAAAAAGTGTAATTGTAAAAAATCCTTATAATGAGGGTGTGTTGTTAATTTCTAATAAGTGGGGGAGGGGGTCTGTATGTAATTTTCCATTCATTTGTGTAATTAATCCATATTTAGTTTTCAGGGCAAATAATGTTAACAGGGCCTGTGATATGTTGTAGTATTGTATTCGTCACCCTTTACAGGCATTTCCAATTTATCGCATATTCACATTCATCACCCCATTTTTAGCTCTGATATCCCATGGGCACTAGTCGGCAGTCCAAATCTTCTGTTACGCAATCGTGTCATATGATATGTAACATTTGCTGTTACATACGGAATTAAAGTGTATTTAACATTTTCTGTTACATAGTCAGGGAATTAGAATGTAGAGAGAAATTTGAGAATTGGAAAAATAAAATTAAATTTCAATATTTTGCAAGAAAGTATACACTGATTAACTTCACTTTTTGTACAAATAGTGAATCAGAACATTATCCAATTATATATAATGCAAATCAAATAAAGCTTACTGGATGTGACCTAAAGTATCCTACAACGTTTCGATGGTGAAAGTAGGCGATATGAAAACGCTAACCTGCATTATATTAGTTTCTAAGGCCGAGCAAAGCATTACTTCAGTCTATCTGCACTCGTTACATCAGAGAACTTAGGTCTCCAAGCAGGAACTCCGAGCACCACAAATTCTTGCATTGAATTAACAATACATCCAAAGAGATGTTGCTTCTATGTTCCAGCAGCAACACAACCTTGTCACACAAGTACCTCAAAAGATTGTGCCTGCAAACGCAGCGAAAAGAGTTGGACATTAAAACATTATTACACGAGTAGTTGAAGATTTTGCAACTTCTTGTAATTATTAAAGCTGAGAAATTACGTTCAAAAGGGAACGACAATATATCACCAAAGATCATATATGTGAAAAGGTAAGAAAAACATACACCCTCGTAAAAAAAGGATCTTCAATGGACAAAATTTTATCTTCCATCGCTATTTGATGGAATCTTCTTCTTCCTTTTGTGCTTAGGCTTCACAGCATCTTTTAACGTCTTTGCTTTCTTGGTCTCCTCTGCAACTTCTGCTCCAGCCGCCTCTTGTTCTGAAGGTGCTGGATGTTCATCAGTGAGAGACTGATCCATTGTAGTAGAATGTGGCTTCACAGGTGGTAATGTGTCCATCTTACTGGGGGTTGCTCCAACTGCACAATAGATAACAATTTATTCATCTTATCTGAACCATAATGCTCAAATAATAAGAGAATGATAAAATAAAACACCAATTTGTGATACGTATGTTCGTATATGAAAAGAAACTAAGAAGATAATATGGCTTGATTGATTTCATTGTCAGAGAAATAACAGAAGGAGGAAATCCAACTTAAAACTTTGACTCCAAAGGAATGCCACAATTATAAACACACAGTTGCACAATTAAAATACCTCGTGAAGCCAGAGATGCCTTCAATTCATCAGCATTGACACCCTTGGAATACGGATCCCTGCAAGAGTAAATATTCACACTGACATTTGAGAAATAGGTATTAAAGAATCAAGCATACTGCAAAAATTTTATCATTTCAAAGAGCTCTAATAAAAATTAAAGTCCTACGTCCTCATCTGAAACATGCATTGGAGAATTTACGGTTCATGTGTCGTGTAAATTACATAAATATGCCCACATGCACAAACACGTACATAACTAAAATGGACTGCACATATACAATCCATTTTAGTACTAAGGAATTTTCGGACCACACTAGGGGATTTCAAGAAATGCACATTTGATGAACTAATACAAGGTAATCTACCAGCTAGATGGTCCACCAATGAAACTCTTCGGTTTGGTATCCCCAGAAATCGAAGTGCTTCCAGCTTTCTGAGATGAGTGGGTTTCAATTTCCATGTCATCACTTTGATTTACACTTCTATCCTCTATTTTCATTTTAGATTTCTCCATCTCCTTTGATATATTATTGACTTCCTTTCTAAAACTTTGGCTCACTTCAACAGAATCAGGGTTTCGTTTAATCTTTTTCAATTCTCTTGCTGTTTTGTACAATTCAACCTGCAAAGAATGTATAATGAATTTCAAGCACCAGAAAATCTCTCCAGATCACACTGCAATTTCACTGTATCGTAAAGAAATTTTTTATGGTCTAATGGATCAATTTTCTACTATAATAAGTAAGATAGAAGAGTAAATCAAATACAAAGAAATAAACAAGTTCAAGCAGCTACTAAAGAGAGAATCGTCAGAAGTACTGACAGCATTCTTTATTTTGCCTGTTATATCAGCAGCCTTCACAGATGCAATACGCAAGCATTGCATAATTACACTCTGCAAGACGCCTTCTCCTCCAGCTTTCTGAATAGCACAGACATCGCCATTTGTATTCAGGGTAGCAGTCAATTTTCCTCCCATAATAGCTTCTTCAAAATGTGATGGGTCAATCACCTAGCAGCACAAGTTACAGAAGTGCCGTCTCAGACGATGAAACTATGATACGAAATTGATAAGTCAATGGGGAAAAAGAACTCCTAATGTAAGGTGTGCTTACCACTGTGCTCTCATTACCAATAAATGCAAAGGTTATTGCTATAGGAAGGTGGTGCACAATCAATGGAAGCGGTTCTCTCACCTGCCACAGTGCCAAAAGGATAAATTGAATCTCGAAATCTACATTTCATGGCAAGTCATCCTGCCAGAGCAAATTAGCACCCACCAGAGCCCCCTCTAAACTATTACTTATTAACACCCACAACATAATTCTTGACCCCAGAAAATCTTCACAGTATTTCATACATATATGTGAAATTAAATTTAAATACATCATGGTCGACAACTATAAATATCATCAACAGAAAGAGAAGAACTGACTTCTGGCGGATGTATTATAACTTCCTGATCATCTTCTCCTCCCAATGTGCACTCTGGTCTTCGGAATGTTAAAAGAGCTGCCAAAGCAGCAATATTGGCGGCGTCGACGAGATTTCTGTTCTCAAGGAAAATAGAGATGCCAATTAGATTGTGTAGAAGGGCTCACAGAAGAAGCATATAAATCATGCGTTCGCATTTTAAGGTGTTTATACAACTCACCCGCCATTGTCCAGAATATGAAGATCGATACGAATTGACCACACCCATTTCCCTGCAACAACACAAAGTGATTCTGTGTCCACAGCCCTGCTCTCCCTGTAACACGTTTTCATCATTCAATATAATACAACTCAAGTTTTGGCAACATTACAATGTGATTCTGTGTCCGCAGCCCTGCTTTTCCCATAAGACGCTTTTCATGATTCAATACAATAAAACTAGTTTTTAGCTACTTGTTTTCTATACAAGATATCTGAATTAAAAGGTGTCAGCAAATCTACCAGAATTCACTCCATATTCTCAACTAAGCAGAAAAGGTTCACTCCATTAAATTTCAACTGCCAAATTATTTGAAAAAGAGGCTATCATGATGAGTCAATAATGCCAGAAAGTAAGGATCACCTCAAACCACGATCAACTATGCGTCCCAACTCCACAGCAAATTCCCCAGGGCGACCAATTTCAAATGAAGGATCAGCCATTGGAGAGAACTCGGTAAATATTGCAAGAGTTCCCTCATTAGGGCGGTCCCTATAAGGTTGCACCAGTTGAGAAGTCACAAACCCCATTACACGAGTCTGGCCCAGCTGCACCTCTGATGAGCCATCTTCACTGTAAACACATCAACAATTCAAGCCCGTGTTTAGATCCACATACTCGTAAAAGTATGCCACAGATCCAGGAAACATGTAGATTTATTTTATTGGAATATTTATATGTTATTGGTTGACAAATCTAATTCTTTAATTTGCTAATCGAATATGAAAAATAAAGGTATATAGAAAAGATGAAATAATAAAAGAGTAAAAGACCAAACCATAAGCAAAATTTTGGGAACAATACACAAGTTGCATATTTCTCATCCTCCACTCAGTCAATATGGAAAAAGTGGTACTAACTACTAAACACCTTCTACTATCTCGAAATTGTTAAAGCATCCTTCAATTTTCATTCCAGAAATGGACACAATTACCTTCTTACCTTCTTAGATCATCTAAATAAGTTCTTAAATCTTCAGAATCATAAAAAATAGAAATGGCAATCTGATCATTCGACAATCATCAAGAAAAGAAGAAGAAACAAACAGTACGGCAAAAAAAGCTATTAATGCAGGTTGCCTCATCTTAGTGATGCCAAGAGGGGACAAGTGACGGATATTGTTTATTACTCAAGACTCAATTGTCAACAGACATGAGAAACCGCTGGTGGTGGCAGCCGCCCCCTCGACTTCTGGAAAATATTTTTTTGCAGCCTATCAATTTTCATATTTGAAATTTTGCTCCCCCGCAAAAACTAAGGCTTTGTATGGTCGTGTTTTCGAAAATGAATTTTGAATTTTTATTGGAGAATGTGTATTATAGAAATTCGTTTGAAAATATTAATTTTTTTTGTTAGTTTGTATGTGTTTTTGAGAAATGTTTGGAAATTGTGTGGATGTGATATAAAATTGATTGAATTAATTATATATGTAATGATGATGAGAGAAAAAATTAGAATAATATTTTATTTATGATAAGGTAAGGAAGAGAATGTGTTGGATAGTTGAATTATGTAATTAATGAAGAGAGAGAATGAAGTGAATGAATTGATGAAATGATGAGTAGTTATATAGGGGAATGTGTAGTAGGATTTAAAATTTGAGTATTTTCTGTAAAATTTACCTTGGAGTGCATTTTCATTTTCTGGTAATCCAGGAAATGCAGAAAATGAAAATGCACTTAAAAAACCCAACCATACAGAGCCTAAGACTTTCAAGTTTTCTCCGCATTTTTTTTACCCCCCGGGAACCAAAATCCTGGGTCCGGCCCTGCTTAACACGGCAAGCAGTATTGAGCAGAAGATTATTATCATTAGCTAATTAGAACATTGACATTGAGTGTTTCTAGCAAAGCACATTGCAGCTAAATTTGAGGTTTTCTTAGCACAAGTCATCTATATGAAAAAATAACCAAATTTCTTACATGCAGGACAATCATAACTAACCCAACAAATCAAATCACATTTTTCAGAGACAACCAGAACTAAATCCACATATAACAATATTTTGAACACCAAAATAAAACTACTTCCCAATTAAGCGTGCAAGAAAATCATCAAAAGCAAATGTTCGAAAAACGGCCTCGAGAGCCAATAACCATTTCGTTAAGCGGCATCGCCAACAGTTAAATGCGAGGTCATGTGTTCGAAAAAAGAAAAAAAGGCCTCAAGAATTCTTACCTACCAAACTGGATCGTCACATTCCGGAAATCAAAAGGTCCGCGGCCATCGATTCTGAGGTCAGAAAGCAGCGCCGTTTCGATGAATTTCTTATCATTCACTGTCATCCGCCACGTATTAGCCAATCTCTGCTCCATTTTTTATAGCTTCTAAGTCTGTATAACACACAAAAACTGCTTAAAGGATGCAATTTTCTAATCAAGAATCAACTACAAAAGTATGTGAAAATTCTAATTACCTGGTCGAATTTGTTCGGGGTGTGAAGAAGAAGAGAAAAGGAGGGAAAAGAATGGGGATTAGGGTTTTCAGGGATTTTGATTAGGGTTTTAGATTTGATGGCGGGCTTTCACGGGTCAGCCCAATTTGTCCTAGTTCGGGTTTTGTAATATGTAATGGTTTTTTTTTTTTTTTTAAAAAAAAAAAGCGATTACATACTAAGTGAAAATAAACATAAAGATAAAGGAGTTATGCGTCTGCCTTGAGTAAATCCGAAAATTTTAAAAAAATAATATAAAATTAAATCGAAATTAAGAAAATAATACATAAAATATTGGCCCTCAGATAATAGCACATTCCGGGCCACGTTAGCGCGGAATCTACCTGATTCCGAGCCACGTAAGGGCGGAATAGAAATTTTTATTTTTATTTTAAATTAAAAGGCATTCCGCGCTGCCCGAGCGCGGAATAGCCAATTTTTATTTTTTTTTAATAAATTTGGCCAATTCCGCGCTGACTCAACGCGGAATGGCCAATATTTAATTTTTTTTTTTTTTTTTTTGTATTTCATAATATTATCAAGAGACACGTGGCGTTACCAAAATTTGACATGTGTGCATCAATTACAGTCAAGTCAAGTGGCTAATGGGTAAGTTCTTCTAATTTGGCCAAGGTCTTTTGGTTTGACTTAAATTTGACTAAGGATCCCAACCTCCTCAAAAGTCCTTTTTTGTATCTAGGTTAAATCTCAAGTCTAACATCGTATAAATAGGAAACCTCGGCTCCAAGTAAGCGATTCCTTTTTTCCAATCTTTCACTTTCAAATCCGCCATCTCCAAAGTTCTAACTTAAGCATCGGAGTGCCTACCCTTGGGGACGACCTCCGTGTTCTGTTTTGACAATCAACTATTTGAAAAGTTGTTTTTTTCCTTATTTCCCGCTCATTTTTCTCCTTTTTTCGTGCATTTTTGAGTTTTGACTTGAACATATAAATTGTAGACTTTCATATAGACTTTGTAACCACACAAGAATGGACTCATTCCGATACCCGAGTGAAGAAATATAACAAGTAAAAAATGACACATTAGAGTAATTTTTTAAAGAAAATAATAACGTTGTCTATGTTTCCGGCTCATTTTTCTGCCTTTTTTGTTCAATTTTGAGTTTTGACTTGAACACATAAATTGTAGATTTTCATATAAACTTTATAACCACACAAGAATAGACTCATTTCGATACCTTAAATGAAGGAATATGACAAGTAAAAAAAGACACACATACGAATTTTTCAGAAAAATATATTTTGTTGTCGTCTTCGGGATGATTTTTCGACCTTTTTTGTACATTTTCAGGCTTCGACTTCAACACAAAAAATGTAGATTGACTCACAAAGTTTGTATCGGTATGAGAATTGATTCATTTCAATATCCGAGTGAAAAAATACAACATATTAAAACGGAACGGATTTTTTTGAAAAAAATATTTTTTCGTCATTTTCGGGATGATTTTTCGACCTTTTTTGTACATTTTCAGGCTTCGACTTCAACACAAAAAATGTAGATTGACTTACAAAGTTTGTAACGGTGTAAGAATTGATTCATTTCGATATCCGGATGAAAAAATACAATATATTAAAACGGAACGGATTTTTCAGAAAAAAATATTTTTCATCATCTTCGGGATGGTTTTTTGACATTTTTTGTACATTTTCAGGCTTCGACTTCAACACTAAAAATATAGATTGACTTACAAAGTTTGTAACGGTATAAGAATTGATTCATTTCGATATCCGGGTGAAAATATACAATATGTTAAAAAAGACATATATATACGAATTTTTTGGAAAAAAAATAATTTTTCGTCATCTTCGGGATGATTTTTCTACATTTTCTGTACATTTTCGAGCTTCAACTTCAACACAAAAAATGTAGATTGACTCACAAAGTTTGTAACGGTGTAAGAATTGATTCATTTCGATATCCGGATGAAAAAATACAACATGTTTAATAACGTCTTTATTAAATTTAATGTATGTTTAAACCTGAATATCGAAATAAATCAATTCTTGCACCGTTACAAACTTTGTGAGTCAATCTACATTTTTTGTGTTGAAGTTGAAGCCCAAAAATGTACATAAAATGTAGAAAAATCATCCCGAAGATGACGAAAAATTATTTTTTTTCCAAAAAATTCGTATATATATGTCCTTTTTAACATATTGTATATTTTCACCCGGATATCGAAATGAATCAATTCTTATACCGTTACAAACTTTGTGAGTCAATCTATATTTTTAGTATTGAAGTCGAAGCCTGAAAATGTACAAAAAATGTCGAAAAACCATCCTGAAGATGATGAAAAATATTTTTTTCCGAAAAATCCGTTCCGTTTTAATATGTTGTATTTTTTCATCCGGATATCGAAATGAATCAATTCTTACACCGTTACAAACTTTGTGAGTCAATCTACATTTTTTGTGTTGAAGTCGAAGCCTGAAAATGTACAAAAAAGGTCGAAAAATCCGTTCCGTTTTAACATGCTGTATTTTTTCACTCGGATATTGAAATGAATCAATTCTCATACCGTTACAAACTTTGTAAGTCAATCTACATTTTTTGTGTTGAAGTCGAAGCCTGAAAATGTACAAGAAAGGTCGAAAAATCATCACGAAGACGACAACAAAATATTTTTTTCTGAAAAATCCGTATATGTGTATCTTTTTTTACTTGTCATATTCCTTCATTAAGGTATCGAAATGAGTCTATTCTTGTATGGTTACAAAATTTATATGAAAATCTACAAGTTATGTGTTCAAGTCAAAACTCAAAATTGAACGAAAAAGGGAGAAAAATGAGCCGGAAACATAGACAACGTTATTATTTTCTTTAAAAAATTATTCTAATGTGTCATTTTTTACTTGTTATATTTCTTCACTCGGGTATCAGAATGAGTTCATTCTTGTGTGGTTACAAAGTCTATATGAAAGTCTACAATTTATATGTTCAAGTCAAAACTCAAAAATGCACGAAAAAGGGAGAAAAGTGAGCTGGAAATAAGGAAAAAAACAAAAGATAAATAACAAAAAATAAATAAATATTGGCCATTCCGCGCTGAATCAGCGCGGAATGGGCCAAATTTATTAAAAATAAATAAAAATTGGGCTATTCCGCGCTGACGTGGCGCGGAATGCCTTTTAATTTTAAAAAAAAAAATCTATTCCGCGCTGACGTGGCGCGGAATGTGTTATTATCTGATGACCAATATTTTACCAATATTTTGTGTATTATTTTTTTAATTTCGATTTAATTTTGTATTATTTTTTTAAAATTCTCGAGTAAATCCATAATCATTCCTGAGGGAACTCCAGATATGAATACCATACTCAACGCTTTGACCTGATCCAATTTCGCAAGTGCACCGGCACAAAAAATCTTCTCACGAAGAATGTGTTTGATCTTGCACTTCCATGGCCTGTTAATCAATGTCCGACGATCCATCTCAATATTACCAAGAGGGTGGTGGCCAACATTAGGGGTGTACATAAACCCGCACAACCAGCTCGATCCGTTCAAATAGACCCAATCCACCCGAAAACCGCCGGTTTGAAATTATTAAAAAATTGTGGTGGGTTGAGAAAATTGCAACCCACCACTTTCGGGTCAGGTGTGGGTTTAATAATTGTAACCCGCCACCCGACCGATAATTGTATATGTCATAAGTATATATATATAGCTAAAAATTAACACTAAACTCTTAAAACTATATATGCATATATTTAAACTCTAATAAGAGTAGTTTTATTCATATTATGTAAAACACTTTATTTTTAATTTGAGTAAACAAATTACTTCATTTGAACATTTGTTTTTACTTTATTTGAACGAAGATGTAGATGTATATTTTGATAATGAACTTATAAAATAATTTATTTTATTAATATTTTCGAGTTTACAATTCATGATAAATATGATTTTTATTTAATAACACCACCTAATTTTGTATTTCTCACCATCTCAATTTTTTTTAGTTAAATGTACAACAAGTATGTTATTTAATTTCTTACTTATTAGTTGAAACTAAAAGTAAGCTGTAAAAACTCTAATTATAATTCGATAACCCACCAATCCGCCCGCTAAATACATTAAACCCGACCGACCCGAACCGCTCAATTTGAAAAGATAATTATGCGGTTTCGGTTTGATACTTTGTCAACCCGCATATATTGGGTCGGGTTAAATTTTTTCCATAAAACCATCCGAACCCGACCATGTACACCCCTAGTCAACATTACCTTCTTTGACAAGTTTCCAAATGACCTCTAAGTCAATTTCCACAATAATCTTTTCCAGCCGCCTCTCCCAAGCTAAGGCCAAATCCTCACGTAAGGCAAGTAATTCGGCTTCAGTGATAGCGTAGGTGCTTGGATTGTGGGATTGGCTGAATCCCACAATCCAAGCACCATTCTTGTAAGCTATGAGGTCTATTCATATTTTCATTTTTTTTTATTTTGAGAAAGGATCGATTACTTAATACATGTTACAATCAGCTAACAACTACTAAAGAACAGAAAAGCTCGCACGCTTTCGACAATAGCAGAACCCAAGATCTCTAATTTTGTGGCATGAACTTTGCCAGTAAAACTAGATTTCATCGACAAATCTATTCATATTTTCTTAAAATTGTAAAATTGCACGTGTAATTTTATTTTGAAGTCATTTTGCATTCTTTAATACCTACATTTGTTAATAAATATTTTGTAGAACTTGAGATCATTTGCATAAACTCAACAAAATTTGTACGTCAAACTTGAAATTCACAACGTTAAAATCATTAAATCCTAAGACTTAAATGATGTGAGACGAAATTGAGATTGTATAAATTAGTTGGATGCATAACAATTTGATCGATGCATCCATGATTACTGATAGAGAGAAAAGACAGGTAGAGAAAAACACGACACTACACTCACAAGTCACAAGTCAATAATTCATAAAAAATATTGCACCAGATCTGCTATAAAATAACAAAACCTTTATCTACCATAATCCCATACACCCAATCAAATTAGGCATGCTTAATTTTTTTTTCCTTTTTCAATTTAACCACACAAGAAGATTCATGATCAATTGTCATGATTCATGATACACCCACATTATTAAACAAAAACCAGTGTATAAAAGCATAAAATTCTTATTATTATTCAAATAAACAATTTGCAACTAGTGCGAAAAGTCAATTCATTTCCCTAACTTGTGCCGTGTAATTAAGTTTAGAAAACGGAAAGTGGAATCTTTTGAAACCACACGTTATTATTGATTAAAGATTCTATCATCCCACATGGACTTGGTTGCCCCAAGATTCCACGGATCTACAAATAAATTAAAATGCAATATAAGTCTCTCACTCCTTTGGGACCCCATTTCCATTGTCCTCATTCAAATTTCACAATAAGATAGTAATTTTTAAGCTAGTTCAAATTTAGTTTTTACAATTAAATAGTTAGCCCATTTTGTTCTAATAGGCGCGGATTTGAATTCGTTTGTGACAGTAGTTCGTGAATTATTAACTTTAATTATGAAGAATTTTAAATTTATTGATATTTTGGTGGAGAAGATATGGTCACACCACACTTTGAGGTTCGAACAACGTGTTACGCCTAATAAAAGTTGTTATATATGCAAACAAGCTTCTCTATCTCTGCGTTAAAAAGAAAAAAAGGGACATCATTTTTTATACATGGAGCTTTAATTTAATGGAAAATTCGAAAAGAAGTGGTACTCAAATTAGTGATGAAAATGAATCAGAAAATAGAGAAGTGCTGAAAGTATATTTAAACACAAATAAGACATGATTTACGTTATTCGACGAATAATTACAGGGAGAAAATTACATGTACACCCCATTACTTTATTGTAAAATTATCAAAATTCTTGATCTTTTCGAAATTACACGGATATGAATCCCCAAAGAGTTTTTTTTGTCTTTTGAAAATCAGGAGTGCATCCTGTAATTACATTGATTTGCAAGTTCCTGTCAATTTACTGGTCCTAGGCAACAAACCTGCCGTGAAATTCCAATCGTTTGCACTTGAATTACTACACATCACAATTGTCAGCCCTATAGTTTATATATTCCTATACACTTTATGCTGATAAGTGATTAAAACAAAATTGTAGGTAATGCACCTTCCTGAACCAATTCTTGGGAAATTCTAAGGTAGTTGATTCCGTAGTTTTCTAGTTTTATATCAAAAGGCATCATACGACCAAGAAAACATCAAAGTTCCATGCCTTAGTCAAACAGTAGCTCAACATAGCAAATTGGATATTGTTATTTACTCATAGTAAAAGAAATTGCAATTTTGTCATAATCTTTTATACAAATGAGTATTTTCTGTGCCTTAATGTTATTTATTTTAGCTTGGTTTCTAGTTCATAATGACTTGTGTCATTTGTAGAAGGCATCTTGTGAGTTTTCATCGTATAAGATTATGTAAGCATGTTTCTTCTATTCGCTTTAAGTAATAATACTTGTGTCGTGTTAATATTTTAAACTTGAGATTATTTTTCTTTAGGATGACTACAGGGTGAGGCGTAAAGCGTGGGCGAGGTACGCAACATGAGCGAGACACGTGGCAAGAGTTAATGAGATTTCATATGAATGATTAGTAATTTGTATTTGTTAGCACTTTGATTTTTTTTGTTGAATTGTTAGATATATTTGAACGAATGGGTTTTTTGGTTCATAGAGTGATATTTAAATGTACGATTATTTTTTTAATTTTCAGTGATGGTTACATTATTTGCTTATGGTTGAATTGGTTTAGAATTTGATGTTTGTAAGCCAATAGGATTTAGGAAATTAACAAAAAGTGGTATGAAAAAGATTGGGAGAATTAGAGACAGATTCTGAGACATAAATATTGACTAAATTAGAGATGGGTTTTGGGATGGAAATTTTGAGACGGATTTTGTGACAGCATAGTGACGGATTTTAGAGACGGATCTTGGTGAAAAATCCTCAATTTAGCCACAGAAATAGAGACGAAAATAGCATCCGTCTCTGATTTTCAGAGACGCCACCTTCAGCTACAGGTCGGGAGACGGAAATTTTCCGTCTCTGATAAGTTTCAGAGACAGAAATATGAGTTTCAGAGATGGATTTTTCCGTCTCTGAAACCCTATTTTCTTGTAGTGCCTCTATAAACTTTACAAATAGATCTTTTGAGAAGGTGTCATTTGTAATTTACTAAAAATCAGGAAAAAATTTGGTAATTAATACTAAAGTGAGGGGTGTGCACGTAGTTCACGCTAATTACAGGAGAATATTTATCTATTTTTTTACTATAGTATAATAATAACTAAAATATCGTCCAAAAATTAAATTTAGCTAGTGGTGCTTTTTATATCATACTTTTGTATCCTATTCAATAATGTAACACTACTTTGAATCAAAGAAAGTACTAGAAGATAACTCTACTAAAGTAATGAAGTAGTGGTGTATGTCTTGATTGATGTGATTTGAAAAGAAACCCCACACCTGGGGTTAATGTCAAATTCTACTCACCACAAATGACTTTATAAAGAAAATAGTGATATCTTACCTCAGCTGATAATTACCATTCCTTGCAAAATAATTCAACATAGTATAAATATAGGAGTTATATATGCACACATTTTGTTTTCTTTCTTTTTGCTAATTATATGTGCACACATCTTATTGCATAATAATTAATAGGAGTACATATATATATATATATATATATATATAATTTTCTTTCACGGAATATCTTCCACAAGCTGGACACAGAGAAAAGTGAATCATATTTTTTTTTTTTAGTTCAAGAGGAAGGAGATACTTTACATATTTAACTCGACAAATTCGGGTTGATAGTTATAATCTTGAGTCATAATGATTATATCTAACTCTATAAATGAGGGAAAAATCATAATTTGCAGCAGTCTGAATTCGAAATCAGAACTTCTTTCATAAAGCGGGAGATAAATAACACTAGATCAACGGGTCTTTGATAAAGTGAATCATATTCTTGATATCTACTTGTACTAGTTACAGTTTCTATCAAAGAGATTTGCCTAAAAGAAAGGGAATAATTCTCCATAATCTACACTTCTCATTCACTTATTAAACTAAAGCAAACAAATAAATGGTGGTATTAAAGAGTCTCAATATTAGGTGAGAAAAAGGCATTAGAACCTCCTAGAAACTATCAAATACATACCAAAAACTAATTAAATTGATGTAAACTTTTTATTAATTTTTTCTTGTGAGTCGTTGTGTGTGCGTGTGTAAAAGGTAATATCATGTGAAATTTAATAGTTCACAATAATTATCTTTTACCTTTTTTTTTTTTTTTTGAAGAAAGTCTTTTACTTTTTATTTACAGTAAAATGATCGTGTCTTGTCTATATATTGTGTACTTATATTCTATCTATTGCGTTGTGGTTAAGCTCATACTTGTAACCTATTTGAGTATATCGTGAAATATTGAATAAGTAAATCATGATATCGTAATATAAGTCATCATATATCTGTCAACTTGCAACTCATTGTTGAAAAAAATTATAATGAGTTGGATGTAACAAAGTCGATCCGCTTTTCACTATTGACATAATAGAGATTGACCGATGAAAATCATTCACTCAACTATATTCTAATGATGAAAAACGAACCGACTGTATTTTACCCAGTACCCTATAGAATGACCCGAGTTAAACCACGTAGTCAACAACTTCACTTAACTTTCAAATTATTACCATGAGAGTTGACATAAACGGCTTGAAGTTTGATTCTTTCAAAAGCAGTTGGAATAAATCTAAGAACCTGAACCGGTTATTAACTGCCCTTACCCCATGTAAAATGGACCACGGGGGCAGGGTAGGGGTTGGTGGGGCACCTGTCCCCTTAATATTAAGATTTTCTTTTTATGTTATAAATTTTTGTTATTTAAAATTTTGACCTCCAAAATTAAGAAATTTAATTTTTTTTCGTTCTATTCGTCCTCCAAACTTTAAATCCTGGTTCCGTCCCTCGTCCCATTCGATCTGTCTGGTTTTATTTCTCCATGTAAGGATAAACAGTGGCAGATATTTTTGTTCACCTATTTGCAGTTATTTGTACTTCAGACTGTCCTTTAAAATGCTTTTGTAGTATAGTTTTTTTCTCTCTGGCCCATATATGGGACACACAAACTTCCACAAAAACATAAAAATCCCATAAATTTTATTTTCTTTCATCTCTATATTCCATTATTATGTCTATCATCCCTCCAATATTTTGCCTCTGTATAGCTTTATCTCTAACATATACTATTATATCTGCCTGTGATCCTTGCTATATAGATCAATATATCACACAATCTGATCAAAAATTTGTTCAGAAATCCAAAATATTTTATGAGTTCAATGAAAAATCCAACACTTGGGTTGAAGTTGGATTGCCTTATCACCTTATTTCTTGCATCAATGATAATTGTTCAATAGTTGGTTCAATTCAAGAACCAATAAATAGTAAGACTGAAAAGGTGGAAAATCAGGGTGATGAACTGGAGAGAATTCCTTATGCAGTTTTGGCTGTGAGAAAGAGAGTTTCTTTGACAAAAATGTCGGAAACATCGGTATGGATCACCGGTGTAAGCGGGTCGATATACGAGAGGTTTTGGAATGGATTGCAGTGGGTGATTGCACCCCATGATTTGCCTTTTTTTGCAGGATATGCAGTTTCTGTGTTTATTGTTAATCAGACAATTCTTGCTCTGTCTGAACCTGGGATATTGTATCAGGTATTACTTTCTTTTCTCCGACTACGAAGATGTTTCGGTTCTCCAGGTTGTCGTGTAAAAGGATTACTAAGATGTTTCAGTACGCCAGGTTGTCCTGCAAAACGATTACTAAGATGTTTCGGTTCATCAGGTTGTCCTGTAAAATGATTACTAAGATGCTTCGATTCCCGAGGTTGTCCTGTAAAATGATTACTAAGATGTTTCGGTTCATCAGGTTGTCCTGTAAAATGATTACTAAGATGCTTCGATTCCCGAGGTTGTCCTGTAAAGCGATCACTAAGATGTTTCAGTTCGTCAGGTTGTCCTGTACAAGGATAACAAATTTAATAAAAAATAAATATGAGGAATTTTACAATCTTGTGTTTTTTGTTTCTTTGGATGTTATTTAGAATTTCCATGAATTTGAAAAACTATTAGTAGAAGAGATAAGATAAATGATGAAATTGCTTGTGTAATTAATTTGTTTTAAAGAATTAATTGATTGTATTTTAAAATATTTAGATGCAGCTGACAGAAGATTCACAGCCAATTTGGATTGAATTCATGCCAGAATTTGATAAGAGCACAAGTAAAGAAACAGATCAGAGTGCTTCTTCAATTCAAATTTCTTCTGGACTTATTTCAAATGACAGGGAGTGAGTAAAGTAAAAATCCCATTTTCTTCTACAAATTTCATTTACCCGAAAAAAACAATAATAACAAAAACCCGTTTCCCGACTAAATGTACTTTGGTTTTGCCTCAGGAGATTGTATTTCTGCACGAAAAACGGGCTATTATTGGAACTTCTCGGGGTTGATCCTCCATGGTGAGATTTTTTATCTCGAGTATACAAACAAGAATTCTTTCGGACATCTAATTTGTTAACGTAATTAGGTGGACGAATCACGGACGACCACCTGGCGCGGATGTAGCAGCAATAACCGACGCTGCTACTATTAGACCAGGACTTCTCTTTACTGTGAGGTTTGCATTTCGGCCCGATGATGAACTAAATTGAGCTGTTTTCGACATAATAAAAACGCTTAGGTGGCTATGTTTGGTTATGTATTGAAGTTGCGTTCTGGTTTAGCCATTTTCAAATGCATATGGGGGTGAATTTTTGGTGAAATGGTGCTTGATTTTAGTTTCAGAGCAAATAAAAGTTACTGCAACATTCAAACAACATGTCATCCAAACATGCTTTCTCCGTATATTTCGGCCAAAACATAAACCAAAAAGTTCCCTTGTGTTTTCGTTCTCAACGTGGAGTTTCACATTGTGTCACAGTGCTGCAGGAGATCTATATGAGTATGATCAAACATCAAAGCCTCCATGGAAGAAACATATACACAGACAAGGATCGACCAAAAATGATACTTCCTTGGCACCTTTGAGAGCTTGCAGTTTACATGGACTAGTTGGAGCTCATTCTGTCTCTCTTTTCCTCTTGACTAAGGTAAAAAAAGAACGAGTCGTTTTCAAATTATACGGTTTCTTAAAGTTATATACTGCAAAACATCGTATGCATATAGGGGGGCGAGTTGTTCGAAAGAAGGCTGCACCAAAGGAAGTGGAAATGGGTGGTTCATGGATTTCCTAATGGTCATACATTGACCTCGATCACATGCGTTTGTCAAGACGAACATAACGAGAATTCGAACTCGTTGTTTCTTACAACAGCAGCCGGATTTGTTTTCGAGTATCATATTCAAAAGTATCCAGGTATATCAATTTTTTATCTATAAAGACGAAGCGAGTTAGGGGGCGGGACTCTTACCCACTTAGTTACGTCCTAAAATCTCGAGTTGCTGTAAGAAAATTAATCAGAGTTCAAAATTTTGCTTTTTTCATGTTTCTAAACTGTCATTCAAGACTAAAAATTCTGGCTTCGTTCCTGCTCCAGATATGAACGGTGGGATTAACCGTCCTAAAATCTTGTTTTTGTACTAAGGCAGGCAGTTCTCAAGATCAAGATATTGAAGATAACTGGCAGAACCACGAGCATCCTCCACACGCGAAAGTGGCCCGAGGTGTTGCTGGGCTGCAATTCCAACCTGGGAGAATGATCTTTCCATTGGATGACGGTAGGCTTGCTGAACTGCACTTATCGGGCCTCGGTGGGGAAAATCTAGGCCCGTATTCTCCGACAAGTACCCGAAGAAAACCTTTGCACAAATACGTTTGGTCGTTATTAGACACCCCTGAGACAGAAGGATGGAATGCCGAGTATTGCACCGACGAACGTGGACCGTCCAATTGCATCCTAGGGACAAAAGAGGAAACAAGCGAAATATCGACTTCTAGATGGAGAAAAGACAGCAGAACACAACATAATTACTTGTCATTTAGTTATCCAGATGATGGATTATCTAATCCAGGAGAAGAATATGCTTTCCCGGATAAATGGATTAATAAATTCTTTCGCCTCCGGCTAATGCAGATGGGAAAATCGTTTTTCCTCATAACGGGTAACGGTTTGATGTTTGAGTATTTGAATACTGAAAATTCTTGGTTTTGGCTAAGGCACGGGCATACGACAGGAGTGGAAGGTGCGCTCGGGAATTATAATGGAAGCTTGTTTATAGTTGATGCGGATGGGAGTTTGCTTATCAGAGAAAGAAGTAGTAGTAGTGATCTTGCTTGGATAAATTGTACTGCAATGAGGAAAGGTAGACGGGTCATAGGCGGTCCGCCATGGGACGGTGTACCAGGGCAAGCACCAAGAGCTAAGGCGGAAGATGCAATTTTTTTTGTGAGCAGAAGTGGGAGATTGTTGCAATTCAATGTAAGTTAGCATTATACTGCATTATGTAATATGCCTAAGTTAATAAAGTTTCATATCATACCAATCATGCAAGAGCCGTACTAGGCAGCTCCCGAGACTCATGAATTTTGAGAGATCTCACCCCTCCATGAATGGGCCCTACGTGTTGGTCATATACATAGAGGATGTTGATCTATCACGACTCATGGATCCTGGGAGTCACAAGAATGCCTCATCTTGCATGACACTAAAACTTAGTGTCTCCATTTGACAAAATTGCTTAGTTTTAGATATATGCAAAGAAAGTCTTCAGATGCCTGGCCCGTCCGTACCCGAGGGTATATTGGGAATCTCATCTGAATAGGGATGTGCATGGTCGACTTAATCGACCCTACCAACCAATCACCTTTTTAAGAGCAACATGTGTACGTATCAGCAAGTGACGATTGATCCAATAGACGACGTTTCAAAATAGATAGGGGAAGCGTGCTCATAAACCTATAAATACCACTTTTACATACTCCTTTACGGTTATGTTATTTACTATACCTACACTTTTACTATGTGTAAAATTTGTGGATCCAAAGAGACGTAGGACTAGGCATCGTTTCGACCCTTATTAGTTTGTATTTAGACTTGACATTAATGCCCTTGGATTTGTGATAGGAATATTATACCTATATCACATGCGAAAGTACATCCGTTTTAAGGTCAATTTCAAGGAAACTGAGTTTATTCTCTCGTTAACCAAATTTTCCCAGTACGGAGACATAGTCTAATTTCTTAACAAAAAGGAAACTTATACCACCCTGCAGGTTGCACTAAGAAAGTTCAAATGGAAAGACTGCAAAAGCCCTCCAAGCATGAAAATAGCAAGCATAGTTGATCAAGAAGGGTTCCGTGAGAACATCATCTTTGTTGTCGGGCAAAACGGGCGTCTATACCAATACAACAAGGTCACACAGCTCTGGCATCAACACCACCAATCACAACACTTGGTTTTATCAAGATCACCCGGAACAGCCATGAGATCATCATCAACATCATCCAAGGGCTCTCTTTTTATGATCTCGGAGGACGGAGCGCTCGTAGAGTACCAATGGAGCTCACTGGAGGGATGGAACTGGATAGAACATGGAAGGCCAGATAGTAATGTGACGTTAGTTGGTGCACCTGGACCGTGCTTCGGTGGATCAGAACTGTTTTTGATTAGTTCACATGGAAGTGTTTATTTGAGATTTTTGGATCAAGGGGAGTGGAAATGGAGGGATTGTGGATTTCCTCATATGGGATATAATGTTGATGAGAAAGATGGAAATGGTGAAAGTTGTATGGGTAAAGAATTTGAAGATGGATTTGAGAGATTTGAAGAAGATTTTAGGGAGATTAACAAAAACTGTGACCCGAAGGTTAGTTTTGATCCATGACTAAAAGGTTGTGTGTTTTTTTAGGAGTCCCGAGATTCTATTACCCGAATGTTTACAATCACAACCATCTGAACAAAATAAACCTTATGTGGGTTCTACTTCACAGATGCTCGCTATTGGCCTGGTGTTGCATGTCCAACATTCCAATACCCGGATGTTTATAATGACAACCATCTGTACGGAATAAAACCTCACTTCATAGATGGTTGTCATCGGCTTGGTGTTGTGAGTCCCGAATTCCAATATAATCATGACCATCTGTGCAGAGATAAACCCTTTGTGGGTACCATTTAATAGATGGTTGTGATTGACTTGGAATTTTGAATCTCGGGAACTTCTTGAAATGACACTATTAGTTGCAACTCTAGTTATTGGGTTTTATGTTGTTTCTCATTAACATTTGTGGACAGGTATCATCTACACGACCAATTCCATTTTCTGAAGATTCAATCATATTTGAGTTGCAAGATGGCCGAGTAAGTTGACTTATTCATCCCTGCTTAATTCATTTTTTATTTTTTCTAATTTTCAATGTAATCCCTGATAAGAAAATCAATTAAACAAATCCACACACAAATTTACGTAGTTCATCAAAAGGGCTCTGCCCCCGGCCAACGACACATTGTCGATAGGTATTTCAGATAATTAGTTTGACATTGGAATATCTATATCGATTTCATAAAACCCCATCTACTCTAATTTAGATGTTTCAAGCCATAAATATAAAAGAAAGTCGTTATAATGAGTATCCTTATAACTGTATATCTCAGTGATGAACCACGTACATTTCTGTGGTTCGACGTGTAATTTTTACGTCTTATTGATTTTCTTAACACTGAAGGGTGCCCGATTATCAAAATATTGAAATATTCTAGTAAGAATATTTATATGCTGGTAACAATAATTGATGGCAGTTGGCAGAAATGAGACGAATGGAGGACAAGAATTGGATATGGTCACGTACAATTGGCACCCCGGCGAGCTTATGTATGGCAAATTTCTGGACCTCGTTGGCATCGTAAAACCCTTAAAAGCATGTACAAAGAAAGATTAGAAATTACGAAACATATATATTATTGAATAGCATTAGATAAAAGCAATAATAAATATAATGTCAGTGCAGAAGAATCTCTCAAAATTCTCTGAATTGCAGTTGTACAATTTACAGAATACAGTGTAAAGTATAGCATCTCTCTCTTGTTCAGTTTGTTACCTTCATAGTCGAGGCTTTTGATGAGTAATTCATAATTTATTATGTCCCCCAAAAGACAAAATCCTCCATCACTCGTGTATGGAATGAGCTCCATTACATGCAACAATGTCCCACATTTCTCTTTATAACGTCATCAGAAATTCGTTCAAGAACTCACAAACTCACCTACATACGCTTTAATATTCGTACAAAATCACTGACATTCAAATATATAAAAAGAGTTCAACATAGAACTAGACTTTCGACAAACAGCAACATATATTCAAAATGCATATCCGAGAAGCATTGCAACTATCAATACAGAAGGAAAAAGGTGGCAAAATAAAAATAGAATTTCTCATCAAAAATATCAAATCGTACATAGTTTTGGCAATTAGCAACGATTCACATTAGTCTCTTCACCCTAAATTAAAACCACAAAAGGTCTTTCACATGCTGGATCCAACATCAGAATCTCCTCCTTGGACTCCTGGAACGACGAGGTGATCTGCAAAAATAATTGGATCAAAAACATATAACACAAGCATTGATACAAGACACTTGAAAAAAATGTCAAAAATATGCTCATGGAAAATTCATTTTCTGGGGGCTGTTTTGTTAAGAAATTCATTATACAGAAAGAAAAAGAACTGCAACAGTCACACTCTTAACACTAATTTGCCTATTTTAGTTTCTAAATATATGTCCATAAGATATCACTATGGACCTTGCATTGAGTTTTGAGTATTTGCTACGAGAGCAATATTAATATTGTCATCAACAAACACACATAAGACACGTACCTCCTCCTCACATTCCTCCTCCTGAATGGTCCTTTGCTGAATGCCCAATCAACATTTATGGTCTGAGTAAGCAGTTCAGTTCCATCCATTTCACTTATAGCTCGCTGTGCCTCTTCAAACTTCTCAAATTCAATTAGAGCGTAGCCCTGGAAAACAGCACAACACATTTAGCAGGTAGCAGATAGGCATCTGAGAGCAACCCATATCCACAGAAACTTAATTGGATTACTATTTTACAAGCTAGAGAGAATTCTCAAGTACAAGTAATTATTCGAAAGATATTACTCAAAAACGAGCATATGTTGATGGCAAAAGAAACAAATAAACATACAAGAGGAAAAACGGCTCAAAGGGCGAGACGGAAAATGATAGATACAAAACAAAAAGGAAGAAGAAACCAAAGGACCATGTAGGTCTATGTTTGCACAATATTATTCTACTGGAAAGGGTGGGCTGTTTAGGATTCCCTCCTAAATTTGATGAATAATTTTGAGGGCAAGATTTTCAGCCTAAGTACTCATTATACTACCTATGCAGCTAGAATGTTTGGCCAGTCCATTGCTCCAATATATAGAGGTAACGGATAACATATTCTTCAGTCAACAGGTGCAAATTTCAGTGCAGCAAAAGGTTGATGTGCAGATTATTTTAATTGATTAGTAAGCCCCAAATACAATTTCACCACACAGGTGAAGTTCAAAAGGTGCTCTATCATCTCCTCATCACGAACCGCATTCAACTAACAGTGTTATACTGCATATAGAAAAGCATTGCCCTTTGTACATGAAAATGGTAGCCATTCCTAGGTAATATGAGTGCGCCAAAAGGGAAGGATAACCATTTAAAAATCCAACAAAATCTACAGAAATGCAAAGTTCAAAGTGAAGTGAATAACACAACTGTGCTTTATATTATGCGCATTTTGAACTATTCCTGAAGGAGCATTATCAATATAATGTTGACCCATGCCATTTTAGCACTTCGGAATAAACAATAGAATAGTAAAAAAAACAAATGAGAGAGAGAGTGAGAGACTATTATGTACCTTGACAAATCCCGTACGACGGTCAAGATTCAAGTGTAAATTCTTTATCTCTCCAAAGTCACCAAATGAATTTTGTAGATCATCCTCTTGTGCCTCTTCATGCACTCCAGTAACTAAAATGATCCATCCTTCAATAGCTGCAAAAGTTGCAGTCACAATTAGAACTCCACTCTTATCCTAATATCCAGCTGCAAGTTCATCCACACCGGGCAACAATGATTCCATCTAGTTCAAAGTGCCTCAACAACTTGCCTTCTATTAACTTATAATAGCGCAAACGCTAGCATGGTATTCAATCTCCATATGTAAAGCAATATATTTATAACTAGAACTTCAATAGTGGCCATAATTTAATCTCAAGTTTAGGCATCAATTTTCTCTACCCTAATCATATTCTTGAGAGCTCATGGTAAAATATGTCCAAATGAACATAACAATACACCTTGCTATTTTCATATATAACCACTGTTTCTCAACATATAAACAAGGACTACACACTCAATCCCATTGTAGAACTAGAATTGGAATTGATGGAGCCTAGTAACATCAAAGTTTTCTCAATATAAAAGTGATTTTACCCACTTGTTTTCATTCCCATGCTCTAAAAACAGTTTACAAAGACAACCACGATGGTAGAACCAAGAATCTAAACAAATTGGGCATGATAGCCTAAATTCAGAAACCTATGAATAAAACATTTCAAACCAAAAAAGAAGTCCAATAAAAATCCGCGAGCCACGAGCAACTAAAAACTCAAGACCAGGCAGAAGTATCATCAAAATTAAAGAAAACACTAGCAATCTCTAGTTAATTTTCTCTAATACAAACTCAGCAATTAAACACAGAAAACTCGAAACCATCGAAATTTCTCCATGCCCCAAGCATAAATCAACATTTGAAGTATTTAAACAGAAATGTGAAAAAAACAGTGAATTAATTGAACAAATTATATCGTACCACACTTTGTCCATCTTTCTTATGTTACAAGCTTAAATAAATCACACATCTCCATCCAGCCAATAATTCACATAACAAACGTACAGCTAAAATATATATATATATATATATATATATATATAATAAAACTTAAAAAACGGCTAGGGTTTAGACACTCACATCGCTCCGGTCCAGGACCACCTTCCGAGTCCAGCGAGTCGAACCGCGCAGACATGCGAGCATTCCGGTCAGCCTCCGCCGTAGCCTCGTCGCGGAAGCCTCGGCCTTTAGTCTTCTTCGGACCCGACGATGCGCCGCCGCCGGTGATGGCGGATTTCAGCCGAGGAATCGCGGCGGCTGTTCGGGGGGAGCCGTCGCCGACGTCCTCGTCCATGAGGTCGTCGTCCTCCGGCTCGAAATCGACCGCCTCCGCCTCCGTGTTCGCCATTGATGCGTGCTCGTGAGAGTTCGGGATTTTATACTTTAGCAAAATGAAACGAGGGTTTGTGTAATTGTAAAATGGTGAAGTTTTGGGGAATTTTGAAAGGCTCAATCGGGTCGGGTCGGGTTGTGTTTTGTAATGGGTTTTCTAGTTTTTGTGAAATATGATGGGCTGAATTGGACTTGGGTTAGGCCTATTCAGTTTTCGTTTTTTTTTAAATTACAGAAATTATAGTCTTTTCAGTTGCAATTGTACTTGGTGAAGGCCCACAAATTAATGAGTAACTAACAGGGTTGAAAGACATACCAAATGAATTCAAGATTTGTTAGTTTAGTGGTATCAGCTTTCACTTTTATGTGGGAGGTCATGGTTCAATTTCAGGCTATCAAAAGTTGTGACTTTTCTTTCCTTATTTGGAATCTTATAGGGTTTGTGTGGCCCATGATTAAAAATTATCGGCGGGGGTTGGTCGGGTCAGGGTATCCCCTTTCATCTAGAATTAAAAAAAAAAAAAAGGATGAATCAAACTATCCGATACTCAACTTGAGATCGTTCGCTAAAAGCTTGTTTTGAGATTCATTTGTTAATATCTCAAACCATCAAACCAAAGTTGAACAACCTTTTATGTGTTCGATAAGTTTGAAGCTCAGCTCAAACTCGACTCGATTAGTAAAAAATGATAAAATATAAAAATTAAGTTACTCGAGATCGACTCGTATTCTGCTTGATTCAAGCTCGTTTGAGTTTGGATCTATTAACAATCAAATCAAGGTCAAACCCAAATACTGAAGCACAATAATATTCCAACAAGTTTGAACAACAACTTATTCGACTTTACTCGACTTGTTTATAGGCCTAGTAACTAGAATCCAACGAGGTGCATAATTTATTCATGAACTAACGGAACCCTGTGCCAAGGCACGAGATACTAATTACGTATGTAAAAATAATTAAATATACATACATCCTTGTATAATTTGTTTAATTGTAATATGTTTGATATAAGTTTGATGACTATTATCTAAAAAATTATTTATATGAGTCCCACATCATATTATTTTAGTTTGAGAAATAATAATACATGGTTGGTAAAGACCGAATAAAAATGACCGTTAAGAAATAAAATGATCGATAAAGATCATTAATAAGAGAAATAGATATAGAAAAGTTAATTTTTTTTATTTGAATTTAAATGCGTAACTACCTTATCTAGAATTTCATATTTTGAATATCTATATATATATAATAAAATACAACCTTTGAGGTCATCCAAGTAAGCACACATGTGGATGGTCTAATTGAAGTCAATTTTGCCACATAAGTAATTTAATTTTAATTTATTTATTTGATTGGATAAATATAGTTATTAATCTTTATTTAAAACATTCAAAATTTGAAATTCATAACAAGATAGTTACCAATATAATTTAAATTCAAATAAAAAAAGCTAACTTTTCTATATTTGTTTTTATTATTAATGATATTTATCAATCATTTTCATTTTTAATATTCATTTTGTTTGGTTTATTAATCATATATTATTATTTCTTCAAATAAAATATATGATGTAATACCCATATAAATAAAAAATTTAGTGATATTCCTCAAACTTGAATTGAACTTTTATATTGTATACTAGAAATATATAAATTATATAATGATATATATATATATTTGATTATATTTATCTAAATTAAATATATATAAAAAAAGGTATAGATTAAATTACTTATGTGGCACAATTGAGTTCAATTATATCATCTATATGTGCGCTTACTTAGATGGCTTGAAAAGTTGTGTTGGTAATTTTTAATAAGTGAGCGGAGGTTTTGGTAATTACACAGTAAGTTAAGGGGTCTGTGTGTATTTTATATATAGATTAATCATGGCTAGTCATGGTGGTTAGTTATCTATTGGTTTGTAACATAAATTCTTTTTTACTATTTTTCAGATTTGATTGAAATTATAATAAGCATAATATATTATATATGCTTTAATATAAAATAGTGGAATTTTGTACAAGATATAATAATAAGTAGTTGGAAATGATTTGGATAGAGAACAAAAGAAGTTGTCGGGAGAAAATAGAAAATTATGCGAGAGGGAAGTGAGAAAGACAGTGAGAGAATATAAAAAGGAGAGACTAATAAAGAGTAACTAATTTTGACACTTGCCAATTTTAATTAGTGGTAAGATGTTATACCAAAATTATGAGTCACAACAATGAAAATTCACTAATACCCTACTGCTAGGATTGTCCGGGCCTACATGATGCCTGACGGTTTGATCTGTTTATATTTGGATCGTGCTTAATTAAATATGAGTCGGATTGAATTTGAGCCTTTACATAAGGCCCGATAAATTGGTAAACCGAGCTTGAGCTTAACATGACTCATCTCGAAATAAGCCCGACTCGATTAAATTTTTTGAATGTATATTTGATATTAATGATATCATTTATATCAAACAATTAAAATGTCTATTATCAGGCATTTTCCATACATTGACTTTTATACAAATAAGAGGGGGGGAAATTTGGGTACAAATGTTGTTGTCATAATGCCATACGTTTTTAATGCACAATCAATTATCATTTGTTAAACAACTCATTTATTCCAAGATTAAAAACTTTTAAATGTTAGCAACATAAAATAATTTTTTGGTAATTTAAACAAATATTGTGCTTTAAACATAAAGAAAATCCCAAATAAATTACGTACTGACCATTTTCTTTTTTCGTTTCATTTTCTAATGTTTGAAATTAGTATGCAAAATTAGTATTTTGTATCAATTTTGTTGAAGTAAATTTTTATTTTATTTTTGCTAATTTGAGTAAGACCGAATTTAGCTTGAGGCTCGTAAAAATATATGAGCCGAACTAAAGAAAAAGTGATATGAGCTGAGTTTGAACATATGATCAATAAGCTCGAAGCAATTTGAGTTTGAACGAGCTGAAACTCAATTTATAAAACCACAGGCCTACCCATTGCTTTATAAAAAATATAATTAATTATACGTTAGATTTCTTTAGTGTTTTATTATTTTCATGGGTCTTCTATTGAAAAGAGTGACCTCTAAAAGCACTAACCATGATTTAAAATATGGAACAATTTATGTTATACCAGGTGCAATGGTTTTGGTGTCCATGTTTTTATACATATTTGAGTAAAAAAAAATAAACACAAAATATACACTCAAATCATTAAACTCGATGTGCCATATAATTACTCCTTTGAAGTACCCCTATCTCATGGAATTTTTTTTTTTAGGTACATATACATACGTGATTTAGGTCAGATCCGGGGGGACCTTTCCTATCTCAGTCTGGGTCAAGTCGTACAACTAGACGAGGTGAAAGTTGGATTATAGACTGCACTTAGATGATACTAAGCTACCTACGTACCCACTTGAGGATCAAGTTTATCGTAGTTCTAGTATGAGATACGCTTCCAGTTGGAGAGTCGTATTTGCGTACGAGGAACCCAAATTTGTATACAGGGAACTTACTCTCAAGTTTTTAGTAGAAAATCAGATTGTCCCCCCCTATTGCTTGTTTTGAGATGATATTTATAGATGCTATATTGTACGGATATGACGGTGATAGTTGGGGCCCTAAGATCACGCCACGTGTAGTTAATAGATGGTTCTGATCCCGGGTCACACTTAGGGTTACGGGTCGACCCTATTTGATCCATTTAGAAACACGCGGATTCTTCGAACCTAATATCAGAGCATAATTTGTAATTGATGAAGGCTGGGTTCGTATTCACTATCACCACTCACTAGCCTCGTATTAATAACCGACCTGGGAGTTTTGGTGAGGAATCGACGTCACCTACGGGTTCGTGTGCGAGGAAAATCGACGTCACCTACAGGTTCGTGTGCGAGAACGACCCAGGACCCAAGTTTGGTATATCATTAAGTCCCCCACTTCTTCAGTATTTAAGAAGACGTATTTATGCGTATGAGATTCTATACTGATGAAGTAAATATTTAGGTGATAGGTTAAGTAGCCTTAGTGTAGACTCGTGTGTTGGTACGATTCAAAGAGTTGGTGCCTTAGGTTTGGTAAGTCAAGTTGGATAGGTTCGTGTACGAGAACGACCCAGGACCTAAGTTTGGTATATCATTACGAGGTTGTGCGTTGATATAAATGGAAACACGGGTAAGAAGATTCACTGTATTGGAATGACACGAAATTCGCACAGTCATAGTGCAACGGCGTTCTGAACAAGACGCATTGCTTTGCAATGCGGTGTCATGATTTTAGCCTTCTGGGAGTGTTTAAGCCTTCAATTTTGCGTTTTATTAATTTTTAGGAAAAAAGTTCACTGTATCGGAATAACACGAAATTCGCACGGTCATAGCGAAACGGCGTTCTGAACAAGACGCATTGCTTTGCAATGCGGTCTCGTGATTTTAGCCTTCTGACCTCGTTTAAACCTTCAAATTTGCCTTTTATTAATTTTTAGAGGTATTTTCATACTTTTAGTATTATTTTAGGGTTTCAAATTGGCTTTGCCTCATGTGAAAAGACGAGTTTCTATGTTATTTTGGCATTGACGCGTATGAAAATACGAGTTGGTGAATTATACTTCCAATTTTGCCTTTACTCGTATGAAAATACGAGTTGATGAGTTAATTTGACCTTGACGCGTATGAAAATACGAGTTGGTGAATTATGCTTCCAATTTGGCCTTTACTCGTATGACAATACGAGTTGATGAGTTAATTTGACGTTGACGCGTATGAAAATACGAGTTGGTGAATTATGCTTCCAATTTGGCCTTTACTCGTATGACAATACGAGTTGATGAATGAAGTTTCCAAAGTAAGTTTCCCATTTCTTAAGTATTTCAAAAGGTGAAGTGAACTTTCAAGAAGTTTGTGTTGGACCAATTAATTGTTAGACAAGTGTGCTTATTTATTTATTTATTTATTTATTATTTTTTTTTTCTTTGGGATCCGAATATCCCATAGATCCTACACCGTCGGATGCATTTTTTTACTATCCATCTCGGCCGTCCCTTTCCTCTTTTCCTTGAGTTATAAATAGAAGGTTATCATTTGCAATTTTTTACTTTCACCCACCTTTACTTTTAGAGAGAGAAAAATTGTAAGAGAAAGGGAGTCCTCCTCCTCGTCTCCAGATTCGAAGCTAAGGGTCGTCCGGTTCGGCGATCGACGTCCTCCTCTCGTACACTCATCTAGGTATAGCTGTAGCTTTCTTTTATATATTTTATTTATTTGTTTATACTATGGCTCGTACTAGGTCGTCTAGATCTGTAAATAATAATGAAATAAGTGATTCAGATGAAACCAATATCATTCCTTCTAAGTTTGCAAACAGGGAACAAGTCGTAGATATGGTCGACCCGGGGGAGGTCGAATCATCCCATCACAGTGTCCCATCGTCTGAAAATGCCGAGTCTCTTGGATCTGGAGATCTCGAGGGTGATGAGGATGTTAATTCACATATCACTTGGTTAAATACCCCTTCAATTTTAACTCAGGCTAAAATTAACGAAATTAGAGTTAGGTATTTTATCCCTCTAGATTATGATGTTCTTGTGCCCTCTCCAAATGATCGAATGTATCGCCCACCTGTTGGGTATCGTACTTTCCATGTAGCTCATTTGATGTCTGGTGTAAGGCTCCCGTTACACCCGGCTATTGAAAATATTTTAAATGTTTATCGCTTGTCTCCGACTCAGTTATTACCCAACTCTTATAGGCATATCGTCATGTTTATCATATTAATGACCGCCTTTGATAAAGGGACAGATTTTGTAAACTTCCATAGGATGTTCTATCTCTGTCGTAGTTCTAAGCCCGATCAAAGAGGATTTTTTTATCTATCTCCTAGAAAAGACGCTAGGCTTCAAGAGACTACTCGTGACTCGTTTGGTAACTGGAAAGACAAGTATTTTTTTGTTTCTCCTCCTGAGGGTACGAATTGGGTCGTGTCTAGGCAGTGGTCCTTAAGATCACCTTCTCTTTCCGATATTGGTAATCCAAATTGGGGCCGGGGATTCCTAAATGAATTAGTTGAGTGGCCATATGATGCTACGAAATTGATGGAAGAATCCGTATTGGTATCTTGTGGATTAAGTGCAGCTCCCATTCCAGGAGTAAAGTCACTTGGTAAGATTTTTCGTGTTTATCCCCGCGTAAATTTTAAGTATGAGTTTTCTGATGTTTTCTTCTCTCTTGCTTTTTGCTAAAGATGACTGTTCGTCGTGCTCGAATTGATAAGAAACATGGAAGCAAAACTGGAGGGAGTGATCAGCAGGATACTCCGTCTAAAGGTAAACAGGTTGCCTCCAGTAGTGATAAGCAACCATCTAATGTTTCCGGTCGCTCTGGACCTCGAATCAAAATTATTCAGCCAGGTGATAAGACGATTAACAGATCTTCTATTCCCGTATTTGAGAGAGTTCCTTCTACCCGGTCCGTTCCCGATCCTACAACTGCCGACCCCATTGATATAGTGGGCGATGCCGAGGCTGAGCGAGGGCCAGCGATGGGAACTCGATTCTCATCCCCACGCTTCAATGTATCTCGTCCACCACTCGCTGAGAGCAGTCGTCGTTTGAAACGCCGAGTTGAGGAGTCTCCCGTTGAGTACGACCCGGTTCTTTCCGGAAGTGATTCTTTGTCGTACGAGGTGATCAGTAAGATGGAAGCTCTTTTGTTGAATGATTATGGTGAGTATGGGGTCGCCGACAGAAATGAGCCGGAAGGTGATTCCCTTCCCGTGATGCCTGATTGGAGGATTTATCCTCAGAGCTCGGTGTTTAGTGGTCCCCAAAGTGCTGAGGTGGCTGCGGAGCTTTATCAGAAAGTATTGCTCCCGGAAGATAAGGCTCTCGTTGCCCGACATCCACATCCCTTCGTCGAGAAGTGTGGTGCTAGTCATTTGTTCAAGGTTTTAATTTCACTTGTTCGTATTTTTATTATAGCTTCATTAAGTTGTCCTGTGCAACTATGCAACTAATCAGTATTATTGTTTCCTCGTGCTAGGCTATGGTTTGTTTGCATCAGTTGGCTCTGTCTTCATCTTCTTTCCGGAATGAACGGGTTTCCCTTGAAAGCGAGTTCAATGAATATCGCCAGAGCGTTGCTGAGGAACGAGCAGCTTATGCGAGCATCAAAGATGAGTTGATTGTTGCTCGTAGGTCACTAACGGAGGAAAGAGAGAATAATAATGTTGTGATAACAAATTTGAAAAAGGAAAAAGGTCAGTTGGAGGCAGATGCAGGAAAATATGTTGATCGTATTCAACTATTGCAGAAAGAGAGAGAGAGAGCTTATGGAGATGGTCGTATAGCCGGACGACGTGAGTACCCCCTTTCTGATGACTATCAAGACGCTCTAGCCAAAAGTCGCTTTGAGGGTGCTCGTGACTTCATGAATTCTACAATCTTTGATGACATCTTGATTTCTAGGGCCATCAACGATGAGAAAGATGGTTTTTTCAAAGCTATTGATTATCTGAAAAAAGTGGAAGGTGCGAAATCTGAGTTTGATATGAGGACTCTCGAGTCGTATGCTAGTGCACCTTTGTTGCGGGAGTCATTTTCAGCCGATGAACCCGATGTTGACCCCATTGAATTCCCCGAATTTGCAACCTTAGCCCCCGACTACATACCTCCCACGAACCCCGATGCTCAGTCTCATGTTGAGCCCAATGTCGAGGTTGAAGAGGTGGCGGAGAACCCTAATGTTCGAGAGTAATTCCCGGTCGTACAGATGTTTTGTCGTGATGCAAGAATTGCTGTGAAGTTTTAACTCGTACATTTGTGACAATGTAATTTTCGTTTCTTGCATGGTATTTTGTGGATTTGTTTTGTTTTGTCTGTAAATGATTTCGCTTCGTACACTTGTGAAGTGTTTTGGTTTTTACTAGCTCACGAAGTATGGAACTTGCCCTTCGGATTAGTTTTGTGAGCAAATTTGTATTTTTTGAATGAAACGCAAGTATAGGTTCGTTTTTATTTTCGCATGTCAAGTGTTGGTTCGTTTTTCTCTTCGCATACTAAGTATTGGTTCGTTTTTCTTCCCGTATGGCAAGTGTTGGTTCGTTTTGCTCTTCATATGCCAAAAGCAAGTGTAGGTTCGTTTTTATTTTCGCATGTCAAGTGTTGGTTCGTTTTTCTCTTCGCATGTTAGGTGTTGGTTCGTTTTGCTCTTCGTATGCCAAAAGCAAGTGTAGGTTCGTTTGTATTTTCGCATGTCAAGTGTTGGTTCGTTTTTTTCTTCGCATGCTAGGTGTTGGTTCGTTTTGCTCTTCGTATGTCAAAAGATGTTCATTTATCTCAAAAAAAACAAGGAACGTCAAAAAGATACATCACAACAGATTTTATCAATTACATTAAGCATAGAACTTTCTCAAGTTGTCGATGCTCCATGGTCGAGGTAAATCCTTTCCGTTCAAGTCCTGAAGGCGATACGTCATTCCTTTCGTTATCTTCGTCACTTTATACGGGCCCTCCCATTTTGCTTCCAATTTTTTCACGTGTTTGGACACTTCAACTTTTTTCAACACTAGATCTCCCACCTGAAATATTCTTTGCTTAACTCGTTTATTGTAGGCCCTTGCCATGGTGTTCTTTTGCCGTAGAATATTTGCATACGCCCTTTCTCGTACTTCTTCCACTACTTCGAGTTCAAACTCTTTGTTTTTCTGATTCTCCTCCGGATCGTATGCTGCTACTCTGTGAGTCATCATGCCAATTTCAGAAGTGATTACAGCTTCGGAACCATATACGAGGCAAAATGGTGTTTCACCCGTTGACGATCTAGGAGTTGTTCTATACGCCCATAGCACTCCTGGCAATTCATCAGCCCATGCGGACCGCATCCCATCAAGTCTCGTCTTCAAGTGTTGAAGTAGTATTCGATTTACCACTTCAGTTAGTCCATTCGCTTGCGGGTGTCCGACGGAGGTAAAGTTCTGTTGAATTTTCAATTCATTACACCATGATGTAATAGCCTTCCCGTTGAATTGGGTTCCATTATCAGAAATCAGAATTCTGGGGATACCAAACCTGCAAATAATATTCTTCCTAAATGAGTATTATCACCATCAATGTAATGTAATACCTGTCTAGTTTTTTTTTTTTTTAAGTTTATCAACCTGCAAATAATATTCTTCCAAACAAAGTCAATAATCACATTTTCCGTGATACGGGCCACTGCCTCGGCTTCCACCCACTTCGTAAAATGTTCAACAGCTACAATGATGAACTTCTTTTGATTTTGAACTGGAGGGAATGGACCTGCAAGTGGGTACGGGCATACGCTAAGTATTGTGACGTGTTCAATAGAATGGACTTATTGGTTAGATGTAGATAGGTATTAACCTAATATGTCGATGCCCCATTGATCGAACGGGTATGCAATTTTTATCACTTCCATAAGATTCCCTGGTTGGTGTATCTCATTTGAATGGAGTTGACACTCTCTGCATTTCTTAACAAATTCATAGGCATCTTTAATCATTGTGGGCCAAAAATATCCTTGTCGCGTAATTTTCTGCGCCAATGATCGTCCAGCTGAATGGTTGCCACAGCTTCCTTCATGTATCTCTCTCAGTACATACGTGGCTTGAGTAGGCGTTAAACATCTTAGGAGTGGTCCTAAGTTCGACCTCTTGTACAATTCACCCCCCAAGATAGTGAAACGCACTGCTCTATTCACAATTCTGCGAGCTTCCGTTTTGTCTTCTGGCAGTTCACCCTTTGTCAGATACTTAACAATGGGATCTTTCCAACTTGGTTCATCTTCCATCGTTACAACCGACGCCGGCGGTTCGATTTCTGAATGCTCAGATACTAGAAAAGAAATTTTTCTGCTTGTTAGCCCCGTTACCTGATTAGCAAATTTTGAGAGTGCATCGGCTCGTTCATTCTCTTCTCGTGGAATTTGTTGGAGTTCACTCTGTACGAATCCAGACATCAATTCTCTTGTCTTTGCCAAGTATTTTATCATCGTCTTCTCTTTTGCTTCATATGTCCCTGCCACTTGTTTCGCTACTAACTGGGAATCGGTCAGGATTTTTATCGACGTTACTCCAAGTTCTCTTGCCATTTTTAACCCTGCTATAACGGCCTCATACTCGGCTTCGTTGTTTGTTACATCAAAATTTAGCTTCAATGCAAACTCCAAATCTGATCCATCAGGTGATCGTAACCAAATTCCAACCCCTCCTCTTCGCATCATGGACGATCCGTCCACATGTAGCATCCACGGCATCGGTGTGTCCGCAGTTGCGATTACTTGATTCGGATCAGCTGTCATCTCAACCAAAAAATCCGCCATGACTTGGGCCTTAACAGATTGACGACTTCGATACTCAATGCTAAATTCTCCCAATTCAATAGCCCATTTTACTAGTCTTCCCGAGACATCCGGTTTTGCCAGAACCTGTTTTAGAGGTTGATTCGTTAAAACGATGACATGATGAGACTGAAAATAGGGTCGCAACTTTCGAGCTGCAGTTATTAGAGCAAGGGCCCATTTTTCGATCTCCATGTAGTTTAGCTCAGCACCTTGGATTAATTTACTCACGTAGTAAACCGGTCGGTGATTACCTTCTGTTTCCCGTACAAGGACAGCACTCAATGCAGCTAAGGAAACCGCCAGATAGAGAAATAAGGGCTCTCCGGTAACCGGTTTGGTCAATAGCGGAGGCGACATCAAGTATGACTTTAAGCTCTGAAAAGCTTCCTCACATTCGTCCGTCCATACGAACTGTTTTACTTTCCTCAGGATTTTAAAGAAGTGTAGGCCCTTATCCGCGGATCGTGATATAAACCGATTTAAGCTAGCCATTCGACCTGTCAGTTTTTGTACCTCTTTCACACTTTTTGGAGAAGTCATACCCAGAATTGCTTCTATCTTTTCAGGGTTGGCTTCTATCCCACGTTCCGTAACCATGTATCCCAAGAACTTCCCACCTCGTACCCCGAAGGTGCACTTATGCGGATTCAGTTTCATTCCGTATTGTTTCATTATGGCAAAAGATTTTTGTAAGTGAGATAAATGTTTGTCCTCTTCGATACTTTTTACGAGCATATCATCTACGTAAACCTCCATTGTTTTCCCTATCTCTTCTGCAAACATCAGATTCACTAACCTTTGATAGGTAGCTCCCGAATTTCGTAAGCCAAAAGGCATAACGTTGTAACAATAAACTCCTCGGGCTGTGACAAAGGAAGTTTTCTCTCTATCCTCTTCTGCCATCATTATTTGATTGAAGCCTTGGTAGGCATCCATCATACTAAGAAGTGCACATCCAGCAGTTGAATCAACTAGTAAATCTATACGAGGCAAGGGGTAAGGGTCTCGAGGACAAACTTTGTTCAAATCAGTAAAGTCAGTACACATTCTCCACTTGTTCCCCGACTTCGGAACAAGGACTACATTAGCAAGCCAATCAGTGAATTGAATTTCATTTACATATCCAACATCTAAGAGTTTCTTCACTTCTTCTTCAATGATCATATCGCGATCAGGACCGAAGTTCCTACGCTTCTGGCGAACTGGCTTCGCAGTTGGATCAACATTCAAGCGGTGTACAATCACTGAAGGGTCGATTCCCTGAAAGTCCGCAGCTTTCCATGCAAAAATATCAGAGTTTTGCCTCAAAAAGTTTATCATATTCAGCTCCATTTGTGGACTCATCTGTGCTCCGATCCTGGTTGTCTTCTCTGAGTCTCCTTCAAAAAGTTCTATAGTTTTATGCTCAATGGGTTGGACTCGAAGGTCACTTCTCTTGTGTTTCTTCTCTTGGTTCTGCATAAGAATATGAGCCTCCGGATCGAGTATCTCTACCCTGGTAGCCTCAAATTTCCGCTTCTTACCAGTATTGGGCTTTAGGGAAGTAGTGTAACATTGTCGAGCTTCGAGTTGATTGCCTCGGACTTCACCAATGCCATCCCTAGTTTTAAACTTCATCTTCAGATGCGGGGTAGAGACAATAGCTCCAAATAAGTTCAGCATCGGTCGGCCCACTATCATGTTATAAGCAAACGGTGCATCCACCACCAGAAATACCACCCTCTTCGTTTTTCGCTTCGGAGCAGATCCCAAAGACACATCAAGCTCAATTGATCCCATCGGCATGATTTGTGCTCCGGTGAATCCGACCAATGGCGTATTCACCGGACGCAAGTTTGTCCGTCCCAAGTCCATTTGCTGCAACACATTCCAGAAAATTATATCAGCCGAACTCCCTGTGTCTACCAATACTTTGTAGACTGCAAAATTCGAAACATCCATCGTAATGACCATGGGATCATTATGTGGTTCCGTCATTCCATCAAAATCACTATCATCGAAGGTGATAGGTTCGTCCTTTGACGCGACGGAGAGTACACGTATAGGTTCACTTCGATAATATGAAGATCGAATTTCCCTAGCATGTCTCTTCCTGGCACTTGAAGAATCTCCGCATGTTGGACCTCCAGCTATCATATGTATTTCACCCCTTGTGGCCAGGTTTCTGGTTTCATCACCTTCTTGTCGTCGACCATCACGACGAGGGTTGTCTTCCTTATGCTGATTATTGTATCGAAAGTTATCATTCCGAGGTCGATCATTCCCTCGATGATATTCACGCCTTTGTTGGTCCTCACGTCGTCCTTGGTAACCTTGATTGTACTCCCGATCCCTTGATCTGCTTCGTGAGTGTCTTGTCTCTTTCCTGCGGTTGGCCTCAGGGGCTCTTACATCCGCTAGAGTGCGATCAATGAAGTCATTCAATATTCCACTGTTTATTAACCGCTCTATTTCATCCTTTAGCTGGAAGCACTCTTCTGTGTCGTGCCCTGTGTCTTTGTGAAACTCGCAGTATTTGCGCGGATCTCTGTTAGGCCCTGCTCTCATTTGTTTTGGCCACTGAAGAACATTCATATGTTGAACTGCCATCAATGCTCTACGTCGCGTAGAGTTAAGAGGCGTGTATTGTTCATATTTTACAAATCGACGGGGTCGTTCGTGGTCTCTGTTGGACCCCGACCCTTCATGTCGTTCATTGTTTATAAGTCGACGGGGTCGTTCGTGGTCTCGATTGGACCCCGACCCTTCGTGTCGTTCATTGTTCCGGTCCCTTCGATCTTTTCGATCGTTCCTGGGAGGGAAATTTTCCGCATCTTTTAACAAATTCATCTCTTCTTCGTTGATATATTGCTCTGCCAACTCCATGAGACCTTCATGGTCTCGAGGAGCACCTCGCGCCAAGGCCGAAGCAAATGGTCCCTTCTGGAGACCCAACAGCAAGAAAGTGACAATCAGCTCCTGCGTCAACTCAGGTATCTCCAAAACTTCTTGGTTGAACCGATGTATAAAGTCTCGTAGGGTCTCCGACACACCTTGTTTCAATCCCATTATTGCCGAGACTGATTTTTTTGCCTTTTTGTTAATCCCAAAGTGATTTTCAAATTTGCGAATCAGCTGTTCGTACGACCCTATGGTTCCAGGCGCTTGGCTCGTGAACCATTCGAGCGCCCGTCCCGTTAGAGTCGTGATAAATATCCGTGCTTTTACCGCCTCAGACTGTTCCTGCAAAGACATCATCAATTCATACGAGGTTAGATGAGGTCTAGGGTCGCCAGTACCATCATACCTCATTAGTTCGGGCATCTTAAAGTTGGCCAAGGGTACTTCTCTCAGAATATCGATGCAGAACGGGGAGTTTCTAGCCATCAACGGTGTCACATGCCTAAACTTTCTCTGAGGCTCTTCCTCTTTCTGACTTGCCATATCTAGCTTCTCATACATATCTTCAATTTCTGCTCGGGAGAGAGTTGGTTTCTCCTTCGGTACCTCAGTCATAGGAGTTTTTCCTTTTCTTTCGCCCACTTGCCCACGACTGTCCACTTCATCATCTGACAGATGTCTCTGCTCTCCATTTTTCTCACTATTACCTTCTTCGCCTCTTTGCCCATGAAACAACCTCCTCGGAGTCGGGGGTGAAGAATGCACTTGACCTATGTTTGGTGTTGTTGGGGTCTGTGCTACAAACCTCCGCAGTATGTCATCCCCATGCTCTTTCAGTTTCCGGTTCAGCTCCTCCATCGTCATCGTGATCACTCCTGCACTCGTGGCTACACCTTCTCTGTTCGGACCATCAGTGGACGACTCCTCTATTTGCACTTGCTTCAACTTTTGATTCGCAGTATCCATATCTGAAATTCTACTCAGCAACCCAAAGTAAAAGTTCCCACAGACGGCGCCAACTGATTTAGGTCAGATCCGGGGGGACCTTTCCTATCTCAGTCTGGGTCAAGTCGTACAACTAGACGAGGTGAAAGTTGGATTATAGACTGCACTTAGATGATACTAAGCTACCTACGTACCCACTTGAGGATCAAGTCTATCGTAGTTCTAGTATGAGATACGCTTCCAGTTGGAGAGTCGTATTTGCGTACGAGGAACCCAAATTTGTATACAGGGAACTTACTCTCAAGTTTTTAGTAGAAAATCAGATTGTCCCCCCCTATTGCTTGTTTTGAGATGATATTTATAGATGCTATATTGTACGGATATGACGGTGATAGTTGGGGCCCTAAGATCACGCCACGTGTAGTTAATAGATGGTTCTGATCCCGGGTCACACTTAGGGTTACGGGTCGACCCTATTTGATCCATTTAGAAACACGCGGATTCTTCGAACCTAATATCAGAGCATAATTTGTAATTGATGAAGGCTGGGTTCGTATTCACTATCACCACTCACTAGCCTCGTATTAATAACCGACCTGGGAGTTTTGGTGAGGAATCGACGTCACCTACGGGTTCGTGTGCGAAGAAAATCGACGTCACCTACAGGTTCGTGTGCGAGAACGACCCAGGACCCAAGTTTGGTATATCAATACGTATATGTTGTTTTGTGGATTTAGGGTGGGGTGGGGTTTGGAAATAGTGAAGTTAAATTGTTTTGTCGTGGGCAACTGAAGACATTCTTTGGAAGAATTGAAAACACATAAATACATAATAATATTATTTTTACTGGATGTTTGACCATTTTTTCTTTCAGAACACATAAAACTGTGCAGGAAGTGAAACTCATTCATTATTCAAAGTAGTCTAGTCTAATATGAGTTAGTTGGCTTCAAGCGTAAGCAAAATTTTGGCCCAGACCCAGTTTAGCCGTACCCAAAATTTATAAAGCTAGAAAATCGTACTTATGTAATAAATAACAAAGAAAGTAACTCAAAATTGGGTTGGAACAAATCAAGTTTGAACTAAAAGTTTAACATATTATTGCTTTAGAATAACAGGCACGAGTTTTTCATATGACACCTTGTTAAGGGGTGATTTGTAAGAGGTTACTGGAAATCTCGAATCCTTGTCAAATGCAGGGAGATTGAAAACCTTGAAAAGGGCCTTATTTCCCAATGGCTCCCCCACTTTAATAGTGCGGAATTAGTATAAATTTCAAACTCTGTAAATTTGGCGCGGTTATCATTTTAATTTCTTCATTAGCGCCAAATTACAAACATTGTTCGAGAGTAATGTTATGTTGAGAGTTTGATGGGATATAGGTGCAGTTCTGATACTCATTTGTACAATAATATTTATCTCGTATTTAATCTTTGTTTATACACTTTATGTGTATATAGTTATTGATGAGTTGTGATCTAGGTCGATTTTGGAGGATCGATCTGACTCAATCTGGACTATTTTGCATGACACATGAATGTGGGACGAGATGTTGGGACTGCACTTGGACACTAGACCAAGTTGCTTAGGTACCTCCTTTGAGGATCAAGTCTAATGTAGTTCAAAGGTTTTGATTTTATTGATGGGTTTAGGGTCATATATTGTGAAGTCTCTTAGGGTCGTATGATGTGTAGAGCCTTAGGGTCGTATGATGTGTAGAGGCAATGTAGCCCTTATTTGTATTTTGGGATCATACTTCGAGTCTATAGTTAAGGTATCAATGGATATGAGACTAATTCAGGAGATTTGAGAATGGAGATTGGAGCCCTCAATATGTGTTGAGAGGAGGTATTTATAGATGCAAGTGTTGTACGGATCTGACAACGATAAGTGGGTCGCACCGATGATGCCACGTGATGCCTATGAACGGGCAGGATCTTGACTCGTATCTAGTGAACGACCTGACCTGGATCACTTAAAAACATGCGGATCTTCCATTATGGGCCGATTTCTGGGTCTGTGTTGGGCCTCACATGCTATAACATTTCATTCTTGGGCTAAATGTCATATTTTGGTATATCAAGTTGTACAACATGGGATTTTGAACATATCTTCCTTCTCCACGGGCGTTATCTAGTCATAGATTAACAACACAATCTATGATCTATGAAACGTAGCAACTAGGGAAAATGGTATTTTTATTTAGTGAAATTACATGGATATCAAATAGTGACCGTATTAAATAAATAATCAACTAACAACTACTATAAAGGTAGATAAAAATCCATACTTTCATAAAACCCAAAATCTCTAATATATTGGAACCTCAATTTTGCAAAAAAGGGGGGGGGTACGAAATGAAACGAGGGTTTGTGTAATTGTAAAATTGTGAAGTTTTGGGAAATTTTGAAAGGCTCAATCAGGTCGGGTCGGGTTGTGTTTTGTAATGGGCTTATTCTAGTTTTTGTAAATATGATGGGCTGAATTTGAGTTGGGTTGGCCTATTAAGGTTTCTTTTCTTACCATACAGAAATTATAGTATTTATAGTGACAATTGTACTTAGTGAAGGCCCACAAATTATTGAGTAACTAATAGGGTTGAAAGACGAACCAAATTAACCCAAGACTTATTAGCATAGTGGTATAGATATTTTGTGTGGAGCAAGTTTATCTCTCTGCAACTTTTTCTCATCAGCATGGACCATGAACCACCAATTTTCTCGACGGAGGAGAAGGATCAGGTTGAACAGAGCACCAAAAAGGTGCGTACGAAGGATTCTCCGTGGGAACAAGAGACCCATGGGGCTACGGATAATGCTCAAAAGGATGAGGGTGTGCATGGAAGAGCATCATATCTCCAAAAGCTCCTGAATAAAAGGACTAGAAATGAACCTATACGTTTTAATGAGTCTGAACTACCAGAACTTGCAATGGTTAAGGTGAAGGAACCGTCAAAAGAGACACATTTCCCCATTATCGAGTTTGAAGACTGCTATGTTAAAGATATCCAGGCAGAATGGAAGGAAACCCTCATCTTTAAACTGGAGGGTAAAGACCTGAATTTCAATATTCTTTCTGCCAAAGTGGAATCTTTATGGAAACTGGGTAATGATTTTGACTTAGTAGATCTGGGTTATGGATGTTATATCCTAAAGTTGGACGACCCTATAAAGGCTGAAAACAAACTCACGGGAGGGCCATGGATGATTTACAATCACTACCCGGGGGTTAGAAAATGGGTGCCAGATTTCAAGGCATCAACGGACAAAACCCTGAAAGCGATAACATGGGTTTGAATACCGGAACTTGCTGTAGAATACCTCCGACCGACAATAATATTTAGCATAGCTAAGTGCGTGGGAATCCCCATTAAGGTCGATTACAATACTTTCTCGGCTGCTAGAGGGCGATATGCAAGAGTTTGCGTGCAAGTTGACCTAAATAAACCCCTGCAGAGCATGATTGGTCTGAATGGCCAAAAATACCAACTTGTTTATGAAAACTTGCCATCAATCTATTTTGCTTGTGGACGGGTAGGGCATAGGAAGGCTGAATGTCCAACTGCTCACAAAATCTCGGAGAAAACAAATCAAAAGAATAAAGGGAAAGGAATCGTCGACAAGGAGTCCACTGGAGCTGAAGATAACCACCATCCGAACCCTAATGAAGACGTCTATGGTGAATGGATGCAAGTGAAAAGGGTTCACCAGAGACGTACAGACAAAGGCGGGAAAATGCAGATGATAGACATAAAGGGGATTGGGACCCAGGCTAACCCATTTGCTGCATTGGCACATGAGAAGGCAGAGAAGACAAACTCTTCACAAACTGAGAACCCTACTTCAAAAGGGGATAAGGTCAGTCCTATGGTGGGAACTAGTAACCCCAAGAAAAGAGCTTATAATAGGAATGTGGGGGGGGGGGAATGGAAGCGAAAAGTAAGCCACTCACTAAACCTAGTATGCACATGACCTTGGGGTGTGTGGAGACAAATCTCTGGAGACACCTTTTGCTTTTGACAGCTCACAACTGATATTTGGACAGGGAGGTCAACATAATTTTGAATTGGTTGGACCAAGTAAAGTTGGGATTAAAAATATATCAAAAGAGACCAGTGAGCAATTTTTGAAAGCAGATGCAAATACTCTCACTTCAACACTAAGGATTATTCCGGAGTCTTCACCTTTAACGAAGGGTAACCGGCCAAGTGAGCACCAAGATGGAGGAGTTCTTAATTTTTCCAAGAACAGGATATCAAACTCAACTGGAGGCGATGCAACACCCGCAATTCATAACGTTTCAATTGTTGATGTTTCGATGTGTGAAGAGGATTGTCATCAATCCCCTCTTCCAGCGAGTAATCTGCAGCAGCAGATTCACGCACATGATAGGGAACCCACTTCGGTCATTCGAACTAAGCATGGAACTAACTGAATGGGAGGAGACGAGGCAGCGAAATCAAGCCTTGGGGCTACTCGCGCAGATGGCGGAGATTTGGAGACGGGGGAGGATTGAGCCTCCTAGTAAATCAATTATTTCAGTTAGTAGCTCAATGAAAGTCCTCACTTGGAACTGTCAAGGGGCTGGAAATAGTGAGTTTATAAGTAATTTCCAGGAAATCATTTCCACACATCATCCAAATGTGGTCTACTTAGTTGAAACTAAGGTCTCGGAGGATAGGGCAGCGCATATCTCAACTCGTCTTGGGTTTACGGATGTGTGTAGGGCCTCAACCGTGGGACGTGCGGGAGGAATATGGATGCTTTGGAACAGTGAGGAGATCCATGTAGAGATTCTTTCAGTCACGGAACAGGAAATTCATGCCATTCTAGGACCGAAGAAAGAGAACCGGCGGTTATGTTCGGGTATCTATGATAGCTCTAAACCCCAAGTGAGAAACGAGTTTTGGGTTGACCTTGAAAATTTTAGTCAACATCATTCCCTTCCTTGCCTAGTCACTGGGGACTTCAATGAAGTCGCCTTCAGTCATGAGAAAAGAAGCCGTACCCCCCCCCAATGTCTCTCGATGCTTCCGTTTTCATGAAATGATGAACTCTTGCCATCTTATGGATTTAGGGTACCAAGGCCCTAAATTCACTTGGAGAAAGACTTGTGGTGGACAAGTCACACACCGGGAGAGACTTGATCGTTCCATAACAAATTCGGATTGGCGTCTCCTATTTCCCAAAGCCACGGTGCTCACTCTCCCTCGGACGCATTCGGACCATCATCCCATCCTTATTTGTTGCCTTGGACTGCCTAGACAATCGGTGAGATCAAGGCCTTTCCTATTCGAATTAGCTTGGGCCATTCATCCCAAGTGTAAGGACGTTGTTCAAAAAGTTTGGGACAAGTCGGGCGATATCCACAAGGCTATGGAAGACCTCCCGGTGACTATGAAGAAATGGAACAAAAAGTCCTTTGGGAATATCTTTGCGCGCAAGAGGTCTCTCCTCGCAAGAATCAATGGCATCCAAATAAGCCTAGCAAATCGAGAAAGTACTCACCTTCTTGACTTGGAAAAAACCCTTATTTCAGATTATAATACCACTATTAGGCAAGAGGAGATGTTTTGGTTCCAAAAATCCCGAATCAAGTGGTTAACCTTCGGTGATGGAAACACTAGATTTTTCCATGCATCGACGGTGGTGCGAAGAAAGAGAAATAAAATTGACATGCTTAAAATTGGGCAGAGTTGGGAGTCGGATGGTAATGTGATTAAAGAACATGTCACAAGCTATTTTAAAAACCTTTTTTCTCCGATTGATGAGGGCCGATTTGATCTTCCTCACCACTTGCTCCAAAGGTCTCTGCCACTGGATTCCATTGAGGAAATTGGCAAGACTCCATCAAAAGAAGAGGTGTGCATGGTCCTAAAATTAATGGCCCCATACAAGTCTCCGGGCCCGGATGGATGCTAAGTCTTCTTTTTTCAAAAATTTTGGGAAAAGATAAGTGATTCGGTGGCAAGATTTTTTATGGATTCCTTCAACTCGAGAAGACTTGATAGTAGGATTGGAGATACGTTTATTTGTTTGATCCCCAAGGAGTTGAACCCTACGGTGATCATGCAATGTCGGCCCATTGCACTTTGTAACGTGCTTTACAAACTCGTTACGAAGACTATCTCGCTTCGGCTTTGACCGTTTATGTCAAGCCTTGTCTCCCCCCTTCAAAGTAGCTTCATTCCAGGAAAGAACACTCATGACAATGTTTTCGTGATCCAAGAGGTTCTTCACAGCCTTAGGCACGCTAAAGGAAAGCAAGGAGGTATGATTATTAAACTAGATTTGGAAAAAGCGTATGATAAAATAAATTGGAAATTTCTCAAGGAAATTTTGGAATTTTTTGGATTTCCGTTGAGCATTATCAGTTTGATCATGCATTGTGTAACTTGTGCTAAACCTAGAGTACTTTGGAATGAGGAACCACTCGAATACTTTGAACCTAGATGTGATTAAGGCAAGGAGATCCTTTATCTCCCTACCTTTGTGTGCTATGCGTTGAACGCCTTGGATATCTTATTAAACATGTGGTTAATGAGGGTACATGGAAACCTCTATCCGTGTGTCGCGGTGGACCAAAGTTTTCTCACATTTTTTTCACTGATGACCTTATATTTATGGCAAAAGCAACGATGGAGAATGTTGTCACCATTGAGAATATTTTGGAGAAATTCGGTTCTAGTTCGGGGCTATTGATGAATAAAGAAAGTCTCGCATTTTCCTGTCACGTAGAACAGGAAGGGAGGTTAAACACAATATTGTTGCTCACCTAGATTTTGAAAGCACTAATGACCTAGGAAAGTATTTGGGAATTCCGCTTACACATGGGCAGGTTTCTCCGAGGCAATTCGATGTGCTCATTGATAAAGTGCAAGCACGATTGTCGACTTGGAAATTGAAAATGCTCAATATGGTGGGGAGAATAACATTAATTCAATCGGTCACAACCGCAATACCCTCTTACATCATGCGGTCAACGTGGGTACCGGATTCTATATGTAATAAGCTTGACAAGTTGAATAGATCATTCCTATGGGCAACTGATGGCAATCACCGAAAAATTCATTCGGTTCGGTGGAGAGAAGTGGTTAATCCAAAAAAAGGAAAAGGTCTGGGCATTCGTGAAGCTAGAAAGACGAATATCTCGTTACTAGCTAAAACGGGTTGGAAGATCATTACGAAAGAGCCAAAAATGTGGATGGATATATTCTATAAGAAGTACCTTCGAAATAAAGACCTGTTGGAGTGTGAGGTGACAGGGGATATGTCCGCCCAATGGAAAGGAATCATCTGAAGTACAAGAATGGTGGAGGGATGGATTCGGTGGCGAATTGGAAGTGGATCAACAATATCATTTTGGTTTGATAGATGGGTTGGGGAGGACCTCATTTGTGATCTTGTCCAATCTGAAATTCTTGAGGAAGAAGTGAATCTCCAGGTGGCGGACGTTCTCGACAAAAATCGGGAATGGCGTTTGGAAAGGATTAAGACAGAAATCCCAGAATCGGTTAAAGAAAAAATCTGAAATATTCTTGTTCCGTTGAATCATAACATAGAAGACAAGAGGGTTTGGTATGCAACGCCCAATGGGCAGTTTACTTGCCAATCTGCATATACAACCTTGCGAGAAGATGAAGTACAGGGAGGTCATGCATATTCGGGGATAAACAACAATTGGCAATGGATTTGGCAGCTCAAATGTCCTGCTAAAATAAAGAACTTTGTGTGGTTGTATCAGCATGAAGGACTTGTCACCAATGCCCTTCGTTTTGATCGGCACATGAACAATTCGGGTTCTTGTGCAAGATGCAATCGTGTTAGGGAGGATGCGATACATATTCTTCGGGATTGTTCCTTATCTAAAAAAGTTTGGGAGTTTGTGGTTTTACCGTCAAAATACCGTGATTTTGCTTCAAGACCGATTGAGAGGTGGATGCATATGGGACTTCATGAACAAATGAGCAACACTCTCATTCCTGAGTTGGATTGGAAATATGTGTTTCTAATAACTGTATGGAATCTTTGGATTTGTAGAAACAAATTTGTCTTCTCGAAACAGGAGATAATCTTTTCTAAACTTTTGTTTGAGATAAAGAGACTTAGTGTGGAGCTCGCCATGGCATTTCCACCTAAAGTAATATGTGAACCAGGTGCTCGGGATAATCTGCAATGGGAGAAACCTCCTGCGAGATTTTGGAAACTTAACACGGATGGAAGCTACATGGAATCTATGGATAACGTGATTACGGGTGGGCTGATCCGGGATGACACGGGATAGTGGATCACTGGTTTTTCTCGGAATATTGGAAAATGATCCATTACGGAAGCCGAACTTTTGGCATTAAAGGAGGGGCTTCAAATTGCATGGAACTATAGACCACCGGGGATTGTTGCAGAAGTTGATTCTGAAGTGGTATGGAAATTGGTCACCAAAGTGAACGTTGAAGATCACCCTTTGGGCTGCATCATCATGGACTGCAGAAAATTTATTCAGAAACCTTGGGACTTTTCTCTGGTCCATGTCCTTAAGGAGAGAAACCGATGTGCGGATACGTTGGTGAAGCTTGGTCAAAACCCGAACATGGCGGGTCATATTTGGGTAACGGCTCTAGAGGAAGTAGCGAATTTAGTTATTACGGAGATGAACCTCCAATTTTAATGAATGGGTACTCGTTTATTCACCAAATTTTTTTTTAGCATAGTGGTATCAGTTTCCACTTTTATATGGGAAGTCCTGGATTCAATTCTAGGCTATTTCAAGTTGTGACTTTATTCACTTTATTTGGAGTCTTATAGGGTCTATGTGGCCATGAATGAAACCTATCGGTACGGGTTTGTCGGGTTAGGGTATCCCCTTTCATCTAGAATTAAAAAAAAAAAAGATGAATCAAACTAGCCGATACTCAACTCGAGATCGTTCGCTAAAAACCCGTTTTGAGCTTCGTTTGTTAATATATCAAAACAAGTTTGAACAACCTTTTATGTGTTCGATAAGTTTGAAGCTCGGCTCGAACACTATTCGATTAGTAAAAAATGTTAAAATATGTGTACAAAAATCAAGCTACTCAAGTTCGACTTGTGTTCGACTTAATTAAAGCTCGTTTGAATTTGGATCGATTAACAATCAAATCAAGGTCAAACCCAAATATTGAAGCATGATAATATTTCAATAAGTTTGAACAACAACTTGTTCGATTCTACTTGACTTGTTTATAGGCCTAATAACTTGAATCCAACGAGGTGCATAATTTATTCATGAACTAGCGGAACCCCGTGTCAAGGCACGAGATACTGATTACGTATATAAAAATAATTAAATATACATGCATCATTGTATAATTTGTTTAATTGTAATATGCAAAATTAAAAGTTTGATATAAGTTTGATGACTATTATCTAAAAAATTATTTAGATGAGTCCCATATCATATTATTTTAGTTTGAGAAATAATAATACATGGTTGGAAAATTCTAAGGTGGACCGGGAGTGTTGCTCCCGGTCCATTTTACACCATACATTCAAAAGAGTGGAGTGGTTTTCACACTCACCTACCCTGTGTAAATCACCCCACCCACCCCACCCCAAGTGTTTGTGTGGTGAAAAATGGACCGGGAGCAACACTTTCGGTCTTTCATTATATATATATTTGATTATATTTATCTATGTAATTAGTATCCCGTGTTTTGTCATGGGGTTGCGCTAGTTATAGATAGAGATTAGTAACTATATTTGTCTAAAATAAATATAAAAAAAGGGTATAGATTAAATTACTTATGTGACACAATTGAGTTCAATTTTGTCATCTACATGTGCGCTTACTTGGATGGCTTGAAAAGCTGTGTTTCAATATAGGAATAATTACAACCCCCTCACTTATTATGTAATTACCAAAATCTTCCCTAGCTTATTAAAAATTACCAACACACCCCCCTCATGTTAATGATATCTTACAATTACACCCCTTGTGTATTTAAAAATTCTTACAATTTTATTCTTGTGAACCTTACAAATAGACCCTTTGAGGGATATGTTGGTAATTTTTAATAAGTGATGAGAAATTTTGGTAATTACACAATAAGTTAGGGGGTTTGTGTGTATTTTCCCTTGATTATATATAGATTAATCATGGCTAGTCATGGTGGTTAGTTATCTATTGCTTTGTGACATAAATTCTTTTTTACTATTTTTAAGATTTGATTGAAATTATAATAAGCATAATATTTTATATATGCTTTAATATAAAATAGTGGAATTTTGTACAAGATATAAGCCCAACTCGATTAAATTTTTTGAATGTATATTAGATATTAATGATATCATTTATATCAAACAATTAAAATGTCTATTATCAGGCATTTTCATACATTGACTTTTATACAAATAAGAGGGGGGATATTTGGGTACAAATGTTGTTGTCATAATGCCATACATTTTTAATGCACTATCAATTATTATTGGTTAAACAACTCATTTGTTCCATGATTAATTCTCATAAATGTTAGCAACATAAAAATATTTTTGGGTATTCTAAACAAATATTGTACTTTAAACATGAAGAAAATCCCAAATAAATTACGTAGTGACTATTTTCTTTTTTTGTTTCATTTTCTAATGTTTGGAATTAGTATGCAAAATTAGTATTTTGTATCAATTTTATTGAAGTAATATTATTTTTTTTGCTAATTTGAGTAAGGCCGAATTTAGCTTGTAGCTCGTAAAAATATGTGAGTCGAGTTTGAGCCGAGCTAAAGAAAAAGTGATATGAGCTGAGTTTGAGCATTTGGTCAATCAGTCTGATGCAATTTGAGCTTGAAGTAACTGAAACTCGATTTATAAAACCACAGTCCTACCCATTGCTTTATGAAAACTATAATTAATTATACCTTAGATTTCTTTAGTATTTTAATATTTTCATGGGTCTTCTATTGAAAAGAATGACCTCTAAAAGCACTAACTATCCTTAAAGTATGGTAAAATTTATATTATACCAAGTGCAATCATTTTGGTGTACATGTTTTCAAACATATTTGTATAAAAAAATAGACACAAAATATACACCCAAATTATTAAACTCTATTTTTTATATAATTACTCCTTTAAAGTACCCCTATCTGATGGATTTTTTTTTTTAAGGTACATAGTACATATGTATATGTTGTTTTGTGGATTTAAGGTGGGGTGGGTTTGGAAATAGTGAACTTAAATTGTTTTGTCGTGGGCAATTGAAGACATTCTTGAGAGAATTGAAAAGACATAAATACATAATAATATTATTTTTACTGGTTGTTTGACCATTTTTTCTTTCAGAACACATAAAACTGTGCAGGAAGTGGAACTCATTTATTATTCAAAGCAGTCTAATCTAATATGAGTTAGTTGGCTTCAAGTGTAATTTATAAAGCTAGAAAACCGTACTTATGTAATAAATAACTAGGAAAGTGACTCACAATTGGGTTAGAACAAATCAAGTTTGAACTAAAATTTCAACATATTATTGCTCCAGAGCATCGGGCACGAGTTTTTCGTATGACACCTTGTTAAGGGGTGATTTTAGAGAGGTTACTCGAAATCTCAAATCCCATGTCAAATGCAAGAAAATTGAAAACCTCCAAAAGGGCCTTATTTCCCAATGGCTCCCCCACTTTAATAGTACGGAATTAGTATAAAATTCAAACTCGACAAATTTGGCGGGGTTATCATCTTATTTTCTTCATTAGCGCCAAATTACAAACATTATTTGAGAGCTATGATGCACGGACACTCAGAAAAATCACTCTATGCAGTATCGGACACATGGTGGGCACGAACATGGCTACGGGACGTATTGGACACAACAAAAATGTGTTCAGAATTTAAAATAAATAAATAAAATAAGGACACGGCACATGGCGTGTCCGACACGTTCATGACACTTCGAGGCTGATTTCAACATTTTAAAAACTTTAGAGGCCAAAATGAAAAAAGAAGAAAGCTGAATAGATTTAGAGGGCACTCTCTTCTCACGCTCCTGCAGAAAGAAAGAAAGAGAGTTGGAGGATAGAAAAGAAAAGAAACCCTCTCTTCTCTCAATTTTGGAGTCTGCCGCCGTTGTTGGAAACAACCGCCGGTGTCAAAAAGATGTTATTAATAAGTTGTTGAATTGTTGATTGATTAATAGATGCTCAATTACTCATAAGTTTATAATATTATATATATATATATATGGGTAGATGTGTCCGGGTCGTATCCGTGTCCTAATTTTTAAAACATTGACGTGTCCCGTGTTCGTATCGTGCAGCGTCCATATTTACGTGTTCGTGTCTGTGCTTCATAGTTCGAGAGTCATGTTATGTTGAGACTTGAGAGTTTGACGGGATAGATGAGTGTGGAATTAGTATAAATTTTAAATTCGACAAATTTGGCGCGGTTATCATTTAATTTCTTCATTAGCGCCAAATTACAAACATTGTTCAAGAGTCATGTTATGTTGAGAGTTTGATGGGATATAAGTGCAGTTTTGATACTTAGTTGTACGATGATGCTTTTCTCGTATTTAATTTTTGTTTATGCACTTTATGTGTATATACTTATTTTTGAGTTATTGTGATTAATTGAGATGGTATACAAGCTAATACACTGGAAATAAAAGGGTCTAAAATGTATAAAATGAGTTGTATGACATCGGAACTTGAACATATCTTCCTTTTCCACAAGCGTTATCTAGTCATAGATTAGCAACACAATCAATGATTTATAAAACGTAGCAACTAGGGAAAATGGTATTTGTTTTTCGTGAATATTACATGGATATCAAATAGTTACGGTGCTAAATAAACAACCAACTAGTAACTACTATAAAAGTAGTTAAAAATTCATACTTCCATAGAACACAAGATTTTTAATATATTAGGACCTCAATTTCACCAGTAGAGCTAGATTTTTTCTTTTTTGAATGAATCGATAACATGGTATATGTCATTAATATTAAATTGTAAAGATTACAACCAACGAACAACTATTATAATCAGCTAACAACTACTATAGAATTAGAGAAAACTCGCATACTATCGATGAGAGTAAAACCTAAGACCTTTAATATTTTATAGCCTCAACTTTGTCGATAAGATTAGTCTCAATTTCGCCGATAAAACTACGATATCCCTGACCCTTATAGTTAGGCATACGTCAAATTTGATTCACCGGAGCTGGTCACATCGCCGGAATCAATAGGAGGCAAGTAAGCCTCTATCGTCATCATGTTATTGTTTTGTCCGGTTATATAAAGAGACAACCCCACAATGAAAAAGAGAGAAATAAAAGTTACACAATAAAGGGAAAGAAAAAGCATTTTTACTCTGCCCAATAATACACCTTACACTACCACCAAAAGTTGTGGGTTCCAAAGGGAAAACACTTGGGTGCGTCCCGTGTGATTTCATTTGGGTGCACCCACACACATAAAAAATATAATAAAATAATATATTCAATATAATAATAAGTTATGTAATATTTTATTATATTTTTATGCATGTGGGTGCACCCAAATGGGACCACAACGAGTGCATCCAAGTATTTTCCGTTCCAAAGTTACAAAAGTCCCAAAAAATTCTTCACTTAAATTTTTGAAAAAATAATGGTATATATCATCATTTTTATATCATCTTTTTTTTTAAAATTTCCATTTATTTAATTGGCTAAATCAATCAAAATCAACTAATTATAATAATTTCTTGCTAAATTAAGTGTAACTTGAAAAAAAGGTGGTACGAACACTGTGGTAAATAGTATTTTCCTTTTTGAAATTCCATTAAATCGAGTCCAAATAATACTTTTTGTAAAATTCCTTTGTTGTTAATAAAAATATTCTTCCTCCTTCATACATAGCTAATTAGCTACGAGATGATAAAAAATCAGTATTTAATATGTACGGGTATGTTACGAATTTCTATGAAAATTGCAATGAAAAATCGTCTAAAAATTACAAGAACAGAAAATACACGGAATTGTTTTGTTTTTATATTAATTACGATTTATTTTTACAATAATTTATAAAATATATTGCTTGTACTCGCTTTTAACTTATGAAAAAATTTAACAATTGAAATGTAATTTTCAATTTTAGAGTAAAAATAATACTCTATTTACCAAGTATACAGTATTACTCATCAATTATAACATGAAATAAAATGAATACGAAAAAATAGAGTAATTTTAAATTATACACACGTTCATATATAGTATGAGTTTTTAACTAACATACACCGTGCTCATCACAAAATCATTTTATTTCATAAATACGCATCTTACATCGTACAAAATCCACCTACATATTTTAAAGTTTTATAATAATGATTGGACACATGTAAGCACCAAATTCATAATAGCCTTTTCATAATTGACCTTTTATTTATTTTTTGCCTTTCAAGACTCAATAATTCCTCGAATTGTACAGTGTTGATTCTAAGACACAGTGAATCCAATAGTATCAATCAGTGTGCTAAAAATCGGATCGGACATCGAATTGAAAACATGATCTGATCACGGATCACCCGTTCAACCGTCGTGTCAACCGGGGTCGAACCGGTGACGTCATAATTATGTAATAAATAATAATTCATATACTATTAAATATATAAAATATGAAAATATGAAGAAAAAAATATGTATTTCCTATATATTATATGAAAATATGAAGAAAAAAAGATATGTATTTCCTATATTTTGGAGGGTCAATTGCATATTTTTAGATTTTAAAGGGGTCAATTTCAGATTTTTAGAATTTAAAAGGTTGAATTACATTATTTTCAAAATCGTCTGGTTCAACCGATTTTGACCGTTTCTGACCGGTTGAACCGCGGTTCTGACCGACTTTGACCCCTGAACGGTTTTTTCGCATAACCGGACCGGCTTTGATGGCCGGTTCTGATTTTGAGCCGTCGGATCGACCGGTCCGGTCCGATTTTCAAAACATTGGTATCAATACATCAAACACAATTGGATGCATCGATAAAATATTATATGGACCGACTCTAATAAACTCAATCCATCTTTAAAAAAAATTCAATTGAACTCGTCCCCTCCTCGTAATCACCTGATAAAACTTTATTAGATGGGCCCACTCCAATATACGCAATCCATCTTAAATTTTTTTGATTGAAACAGTACCCCCATCATAATCACATGCATATAACGGTATTAAATGAGCCGACGTCAATAAACCCGATCCATCTTAAAAAATTTCAATTGAACCCGGACCCACCTCATAATCTTGTATATAATGGTATTATATGGACCGACTTCAATAGACCCGATCCATCTTAATTTTTTTCAATTGAACCAATACCCTCCTCGTAATCACCTGCATATAACGGTATTAAATAAGCCGACTCGAGTAAACACGATTCATCCTAAAATTTTCCAATTGAACCTGTACCATCTCATAGTCACCTGAATCTAATGTTATTAGATGGATCGACTTTAATAGAACCAATCCTTCTTAAATTTTTTAAATGAACCCATAGCCCCCTCATACCTACATATTATAGGTGGATCTGCTCAAATAGACCCAATCCATCTTAAAATTTTCAATTGAACCCACAACCCCTTAGAGCATCCCCATTAGGGGGGGGGGGGGGGGGTGCTTGAGGGGATCACTCTTCCAATGGGGATGCTTATGTGGAGGGAATTGGGAGGTACCCGGTTGAGGAACCGGGTACCTCCCACCTTTTTTTTTCTTTTGTTTTTTGTTTTTTTTTCGTCTTTTTGTTTTGTTTTGTTTTCTTTTTAGTGTTTTGTTTTTTCACCACACTTCCAACGGCTAGAATTCTAGCCGTTGTAATAATAATAATTTTTTAATTTTTTTCTTTAATTTATCTATAACTACTACCCATTTTCCCAACAATTAATCACAACAATCTCTCATCTTCTTTCCAATTTATTAAATCCTCTCAAATTTCTCTTTAATTCTTTTTCAAATATTTCCAATGGAAGGAAATTTCAGAAATTCTTATACAAATTTACTAAACTCTCCCAATTATCCAAATCAAAATTTTCAAGATAATACCACACAATCCTCACAAAATTCACAAAATCTACCAAATCCACAAAATCCACCAAATCTACAAAACTCACCATTTTCACAATTTCCACAATACCCACCATTTCAACAAAACCCACAGTATCCCCAAAATCTACAATTTTCTCAATATCCACAATTTTCACAGTATCCACATTTTTCACAATATCCACAATTTCAACCTCGAAACTTATTTCCTCCAACTTCAATGTCATACTCACCTCCACCACCGATGCCCTCACCACAAGGGTTGGACACCATCAACCTCAACGATGACCAACCCGATGTCGTAACTAAAACACACAAATTTTGGAGCGTCGAAGAAGAAAAACTAATGCTTAGTGCTTACTTGACCATCTCGAGTGATCCAGTTACGGGAACTGACCAAAAGATGGAGGCCTTTTGGGAGCGCATTACGAAATACTACAATGAGTTTTCGTCGAGGGGTCATGAGCGTAATTTTAGCACAGTCAAGGGGCATTATTTCAAGGTTATGCCTAAGGTTACACAATTCAGTAGTATTTACAATCAGTTGGTTGATGAGAAGCAAAGCGGGGTGTCCGATGACCAAATAATTCAAAAAGCTCGTACATTATATAGGAGTGCCAATAACGATACAGAATTCAAGCATGACCACCTCTGGAGAATGGTCAAAGATCTACCGAAATGGAGGGGGTAATGAGACTTTCAAGCTTCTTCTAAAAAAAAGAAGACTAGGATCAATGAAGAAGGGGATTATACTTCATCAAATCCATCGACACCAAGCGCCCAATCTGACAGTAATAGTGAAGTAGAGCGGCGACCCATTGGCCAGAAGGCGGCCAAAAGGAAAGGAAAGGGTAAAGTTGTTGAAGCCTCAGCAGGAACTGAGGTCATATTGAAGAAGTTAGATGAATATCACGCGAAAAGGGCCGAAGAGATAGAGAAGTTTGAGCAGTGGCAGAAGGATACTTCATGGAGAGATGATTACGACATTATAATGAAAGATACAACAGGCATGAATGAATTCCAACTCAAATTTCATCTTCTTACTATTGAGAGGATTAAACAAAAACATGGCTTGTAATTCAAATTGGTTTTATTTTACTTGTTGCAATTTATTTAAAATTTAATTTTGTTCAATTAATTTAATTGGTTTGTACTTGTTATAATTTGCATGTAATTCAAAAACTAGCCGTTACAAAACTAGCCGTTACGAGACTAGCCATTATAAAATTAGTCGTTACAAAATTACTACAATAAAACTAGCCGTTACAAAACTAGCCATTATAAAACTATAAATATAAGTTGTGGAGGCCTCAAAAATTACTCATAAACTCATAGCCTAAAAAAAATACTCATAAACTCTTAGCTTCAAAAAAATTACAGAGAAAAATGACTCAAAACCCCAACCCTTCAAAGAACCTTCGCAAGTTATTGATGAACTCATTTAGGGATGATCCAATGGGTGATATAATGGAAATGATGCTACTACAAGAAATGGAAAAAAAGCGGCCGAATCCTCTAATCCACCTCGACGTCGTCGAAAATACATAAATCGGGAGCCTGAGGTTGGAAATAATCGTTTATTCAAAGATTATTTTGATAATCCTCCCGTGTACCCAGCTGATGTTTTTCGACGTCGGTTTCGAATGAAGTGAGAGTTATTCCTTCATATTGTGCAAGCTGTTGAAACTCACAATCCTTATTTCCAGCAAAGGCCCGATGCTAGAGGAAGGATGGGTCTTTCATCAATTCAAAAATGCACTGCGGCCATCCGTCAGTTGGCTTATGGAGGACCTGCCGATCATTACGACGAGTACTTGTGAATGGCGGAAACAACTGCGATCGAGTGCCTATTTAATTTTTGTCAAAGTATAATTCAGGTGTTTGGAAACACCTATTTGAGAAGACCTAATGCAAATGATATACAACGTTTACATCAAATGCACGATGAGACGCAAGGATTTCCAGGAATGCTCGGAAGTATAGATTGCATGCATTGGCAATGGAAAAATTGTCCAGTTGCATGGAAAGGTCAGTTTACTCGAGGTGATCAAGGGGTGCCAACGATTATGCTTGAAGCAGTCGCTTCACATGATTTGTGGATTTGGCGTGCATTTTTTGGCGTGGCTGGATCAAACAATGACCTAAATGTGCTCAATCAATCTCTATTGTTCAACGATGTCCTGCAAGGGAGCGCTCCTGAGGTTACTTTTATAGTGAACGGCAGAGAATATCGACAAGGATACTATCTAGTAGATGGTATCTATCCTGAGTGGTTGACATTTGTCAAAAGTTTTGCTCATCCTCAAGATCCCAAAAGAATATTGTTTAAACAAAAGCAGGAATCGGCCAGAAAGGATGTTGAACGCGCCTTTGGTGTTCTTCAGGCTCGTTGGGCCATTATACGTGGACCTGCGAGATTTTGGTATAGAAATAATTTGAATGATATCATGTATGCTTGTATCATTTTGCATAATATGATTATCGAAGATGAAGGAGATGAAGTTATTAATTGGAGTGATGAAGAAGAACCTCCAATTACGGCAACACAAGGGCCCGTGGGAGGTTTTAACAGTTACCTTCAAAGGTCCGTGGATATGCGTCATAGAGAAACACATCACGAACTTTGCGGAGATTTGATGGAGCATCTTTGGGCACGGTTTGCAGGGGATGAATTTCCTAATTAAGTTGTATTATTTTTTCAATTTGTCTTGTTGTTCGATAATTGCCATGTTTACAATTGTATGCCTTGTTAATTTGTTGTAATAATAACAAAAAAATGTCATAAATTTTCTATTTTTTAATTAATAATTGCATAATTATTAATTTTTCACAATATCTTTAAATATATTTAGTTAATTATTTTTAAAAATTTTTAATTTAAAATATATATTTAAATTAATCAATTATTTTTTAAAAGTAAAATTTTTTATTTAGTTATATAATTAATTATTTATAAATTATTATTAATTGGGTATTTTGAAAGAGGTTCTTCCAATGGAAAGAGAGGTTCTTGGAAGAGGTTCTATGCTGAAGTGACAAGTGCAGAGAGGTTCTTCGAATGAGAAACAGGGGTGCTTGGAAGAGGAGGTTTTTGGAATGCTCAGGTGGCACTCCAAGAACCCCATTTGAGATACATCCAATGAGGATGCTCTTAATTACCTGCATATAACGGTAGTGAATGAATCAACTCCAATACACCCGATCCATCTTTAAAACTTTCAAAGGAACCTGCACCCTCCTCATAATCACCTACATCTAATGTTATTAGATGAGCCGACTCCAATAAACCCGCTCATAAAATTTTCCAATTTTTTTTTTTTTTACTTACACCAAAAGTTTTTTCCAACCGAACGCCAAAATTAATGTCTTTGAAGATTAAAGATTATCGAAGTGAGACTTGCATTTCTCAACATAGACTTTTTCATATATACGATCAGATATCAAACCCTGGATGATAATATGCATAAAGAATCGGATTATCTACCAACGGTGCGGCCCTTGTTGGTTTTTCCAATTAAACACACCCCGTCCCCATAATTACGCCATTTTTTACTCTCCAAATAAGAATTTCACTCTTTCACAAACTCTTAAAACCCTTTCCCCTTCCCCTCCTCACTCACACTGAAGCACCACAATCTACAAAAACCCCCCTAGACAGAGAAAGACGAGAGAGAAACCACCACCGCCATGGACACTCACGAAGCCACCAACACAGTAATGTCAAGAATCAAGAATTTCGACCCCGAAAACGCCTCCAAAATAATGGGTTACATCCTCATACAAGACCCCGGCGAAGAGGGGATGGCGAGGCTAGCGTGCGGCCCCGACGCACTCCTGCTGTCGTACATCAACCAGGGCAAGGCCTACGCCGAGCGCCTCTCAAATATTCATTCACCATTTACCGGAATTACTACTACTTCGCCAAGAACTTCGATGCGGAGCAACAATAATGGGTTTCATTCGTACGACGCCGTATTGAATGGCGGTTCTGGTGGTGGTGGCTGTAGTGGTGGTGCTGGCTCCGACGCCGTATTCGAGGGCCGATTTCGAGAGCAGAAGCCTTGCGTGTTCTTCCCGAAGGGGACGTGTAAGAATGGGAGCAATTGCAAGTACTCACATGCTGATATTGATGGCGGCGGCGGCGAAGCGATGGAGATGGCCCTTCAGGAGCGGAGGTTTGCTCTCATGGCGGCCGCCGGAGATCACGATTTCATCAACTTTCTGAATGAGAATCAGGGGTAAATTTTTTGGGATTTTTTTTACTAATTATAAGATTTTAATCTTTTTTTTTTTTTTAATTAGTGAACGTTGTTTTGTTTGTGTTAAATAAATTTTGTTTGTTTTGCATTATTTGTTTGGTTTTGTTGCTTTAGTTGACAGGTATGCAGGTTGCATTTATTCCTAATCCAGGACGATTGCGACTTTAGTCCCGCAGTATTTAAAATGTTTCAATTTTGGTCTCAGCCGTTCGTTTGGTTTTTTAATGGAAAAAAGAGGACACTCTAATAGTCCAGAAAATGCAAACTAACGGGTACACGCATTTTTCGGTCAAAAAATAGACGGCTGGGACAGAAGTGCAACTTTTTGAGTCTTGTGTGACTGAAGTTGCAACTTAAAATCCAGTGGGACTAAAATTTCAAAAGTCAATGTTCTATGGGACCAAAAGTGCAATTTTCTCATCCTGATACAATGATTTGAAATGATGAAAATAGTGTACCTTGTAGTTCTAAACAATTTAGAATGGAGGGAAATTCATATTTGCATCTTCCAATTAGGTCTGTTTGACACTTTGCCCCTAAAATTGCAAAAATAGCAGATGGCACCCTCCATTTGACATTTGCGTTTTGGAATGCACCCTTGGACACTTCTCGCCTGACATTTGTTTGATGAAAAACAATTTTTTCGGCTTTTGAGTGGGTAAAATTGCCCGAATGTTCAGACGATGAAGATCATTTCCTCATTTTCTACTCGTACTTTTGCCCATTACCTCACAGTAATAGAATCATTCCTTCTGCCCCAGTAAATTCTTTGCAATAATTATTAACATAGTTATGAAGAAGATTTTTTTACCCGTGAGAGTGAAGTCTCATTGGCTGAAAAATGAGAAATTAGCTTCTGACAATTTTACCCTTAGAAACCCGCAAAATTCTTTATCCTGCTCAAGTTTGAACCATGAAATGTCCAAGGGTGCACTTGGCCAAGGTAACATTAATTGGAAGGTGCATTCTGCCATTTTTGCAACTTTAAGGCGCATAGTGCCAAATGAGCCTAATTGAAATGTGCAGAATGTCATTACCCTAGAATGGAAAAAAATATGCTAATTACATTGATACTTGTACTCGATTATAGCCATTGGCGCGATATCTTGAGTTCTTCAGTTGGAACTAGTTATATGCCAATATCTTATTTGCATGAGGTGCATTTTCTAGATGGGCTGCTGCATTGTTGAGCAGTAATTATTTCCTCAAACTTAATCTGTGTAACTAACAGGTATGACTTTTCACCAATGGGACTGAGTGATGGTGAGGATCCTAGCTCCCGTCAAATTTACTTGACTTTTGCATCCGACAGTACATTCAACGAAGAGGATGTTTCTGCTTACTTTAGGTAAGTGATTGAAATTTAGATTAATTTGATTCTTGAAATTGCTAATAGAATGGGCACTTTTTGATGCTTCTATTTCTTGGTTTAAAGCACATTTGGACCTGTGCAAGATGTTAGGATACCGTATCAGCAAAAGCGGATGTTCGGGTTTGTTACGTTTCTCTATCCGGATACTGTAAAGCACATTTTGGAAATAAGGAACCCTCACTACGTGTGTGATTCTCGCGTGCTTGTCAAACGCTACAAGGACAAGTAATATTTTCACTTTATATATTCTTTAGAAAAAATTGCGATATTGATCCTGCAGGATAGGATCTTTTGCAATTTTAGTCCCATTGTTTATAACTTGCAAAGGCAGTCCCATGCGATTCATTTTCTTTTGCAATTTTGGTGTCTGCTTTTGAAAAAACGAATGGAATTTCATGCATGGGATTTAAATGAGTATTGCACGTGCAATTATGTGATCAAACTAACGGTTTCCGTCTTTGTTTAACGGTTGCGACTAAAAATGCATCCTGTAGGACTAATTTTGCAAGTTCGCAAACTTTGAGACTTAAATTGCATGCAGACATATCTTATGAGATTAATACTACAATTTTCAATTTTCCCTGTTCTTTATTTATGAAATTTTTTCTATAAAAAAATCCTCCTTCTAATGATGTCTTGTTATTTGAATCATTCGTAGGAAACAACTCATGGATAGGGGAGAGTACCCAGGAACTGATTCCAGAGAACTCTTCAATAACCCTATTGGTGAGCATAAGACGGCTTCATGCTTATGTACTTGTGAACGATAGAGTTTATTTGTTAATCTTTTCGTTTTTGTGCAGGACCTAGACTCATACTCAAAAAACAAAAGATGATGCTCAGGAGAAAAATGGAGCAGGAGATGGTATTACATCAAACCCTTGAGCTTCAACGCCAAAGGATGATGAATTTACAACTAATGGGCCTGAGAAACGAACACCATAGTCATCATTTTCTGCCATTTCAGCCGGCCAGTGTTGCTATTTCCTCTCCAAGACAACATCAGTTCCTCATGATTCAAAATGTTTCTTCTGATGCTACTAATCAAGAATATTTGCAAGGTTAGCTCTGTAAAATTTACATGCATTGTTATTTGTGTCTTATATTTTTTCTAATACCATAAGGCCTCGTTTAGATTTGATGATGGGATTGGTGAGATTGATTGGGCGAAGAAGATTGCAACATTACTAAATCTGAAGATTGTTAACTAGGATTGCAACTCAAAATAGTGTACCTACCAAATCCAATCTTCTAATCATCATAAAGGATTAATTACTCGGAGATATGTTTATTGCAATATTGCCCATGTACTTCAATAGTTTTCACTTTTCCCTCAAGCGATCACACTAGAAGTCAATTGTCAACTTGCTTTTCCCTCTAATGCATTCAGGACTGCACAATGTCACCTCTCTTGCCAAGATGATATCAATTGAATTAGGGTTTATCAATAATGGGCCTAAGTACCTAATACCAAACACTTGATGTGCTAGGATAATATCGTCCATCAATGGCAAGGAAATAGATTATTATACCATGATATCTTATTTTCGTTTTCCAGATGGCGAAAAAGCATCTAATTCTCCAGCTGTTGCAGCTGATAACCACATTGATATTGGCAATAAGCAATGGAATTTAAGTGGTGACGACTCTGATCTCCCTGAAAGGTAACAAAAGTTTTTTTTTTCCAGAAGTAATGTTAGGTTATGCTTATGAATATTCTTCCCGAGAATTGAAAATATAACTCTCTTGCACGTTTCTTAAACTTAACATTCTTTACTTTGCCTCATGATGTATGTTTTTCTTGTTTTTGGCATGAAAAGCTGTTTGGAGCACGTTCTACTACCCGATGACCTTTTTGCTTCTCCTAAAAAAGGATCCGGTGAACGCCAATCTGTTTTCACTCATGCTGAAGCTGATGATAGCGTATCTACAACCACTAATACATCAGTGCCGTCCAGCAATTCACCCCTCGGCATGGTTTCTCCATGTTACTTTCAAATGACAAGGTATTACCCTGCTTTTATTAGTTATATACGAGTGGTTTAGGCCTGTATGGTGTACGGTGGACCCCACCACATGTATTTTGAGCCCCGAGACCTAGAGCTCCTAAGAACTACCTGTTGTTGTGTTTCGCTTCTTAGAACACAACAACATAGCTCTGTTTGCAAAAACTAGAAAAGACTGCTTTTGAGCGTTTTGCTGAATTTATGTTGTTATTGTTTGGTTTCAATGCTTGTGTTTCTCTAAAAAAAAAGTCGAAAATAAGCCAAAAGTAAAAGCATGTCTAAAAGTAGTTCTTCAATTTCTTCTGCTTTTTAGCAAATTTTGCAAATAAACCCAACTTTAGCTTTTTTGGCACTTTCAAAACTTTTTCTAAAATTGGATCACTTTCTTCACTAATTCTTGCAAAGAGGGTTTACAAATAAGTCTTGAAAAAATTTAGGCTAAATTCAATTACATGTTTCTTAGATTCTTCTTCTTGATGTTTGCCTTTTTGTATTGGCTCTCATGCAGAAAGTCAGAGTAGAAGCATATATATACATACACCAGCTGTATAGCAAGACCATATACCTGTAAATAGAAGGTAAGGATCTGTAGGAAAGATCCCCTCAAGAAACACTATACTACTTACAAGAACACATAATTGCATGGGTGGACAGGTGAACTGATTAATGGTAGTGGGGTCTCTCTCTCTCTCTCTCTCTATGTAATTATGTGCTGGACAACAGAACAGACAAACAAAGGCCATCATAGAATGGAAATTTACCTTTCATTTTTTCTCTTTTACTATCTTGGAATAATTATATACACACCTCCTTGTTGCGTAATTACCGGTGCCTCCTTGAGGTTTTGCAAATTACCAACATCCCCTGGATGTATACTTTATCTGACAGGGGTGAAATTGTAATCTTCTTTTATTAATAGGGAAGTAATGGCAATTTCTCAAACATCAAGGTGTTTTTCTTAATTAGGGTCTCACGCAGGGGTGTCTATATAACTTATCCATCATCATGTAAACTCTAGTAGGCAGGTCAAAGAAGTGTAATCTTCGAGGGTTGTTCTTGCCTCTTGGAATTTCTTGAGACTTTAGTGTCCTTGATATAATTTAGAGTCAATTACAACCATCCATGTGAGATTCAACATAATTGGAAGATTGTGCTTGTATCAAGACTTTGGAGTCCCGAGAGCTTCACTTGAATCGCTGTCCTTTGATGACCCGGATTTCTTAAATCCGGGTGGTGAGTAATAAGAATACTTGCCCTTATGATCTAAAGGTCATTATGGTTCGAAAGCAACACACTGGGTCCATTACGGGATAAACCTATATATTGGGTCCATTATGGGATAAACCTATATATTCATACGGTGAAATGTTGACATCATTAAATGACATTTCCCCACTAAACTACTGATGTAATCATTTGTAATTAACAACCGGCAATCTATTGGAGTACTAGGTAGTGTCTCAAGGGTGTTAAAATAAGACTTTTTGCCACTCTTTTGGTCCTAATTGTTAAAGAGGAAAAAAAGAAAATAATTAAATAGGAAAAGGTAGCCGAAATAAATAAATAAAATAAAAGGTGAGTAAAAAGAAAAGGGTGTTTCTTTTATGCTATAATTAAAGGCTATTTTAGGGGGCTGTTTTGTGTCATTTTGTGGTTGTTTCTTTAAGGTGGGGAGGGCCACACAGTCACATGGGTTCAGTTGAATGGTACTCCTTTCACTTTCAGGGCCCTTTGCCTTCCTTGGCCTTCTCTTTGGTGATTTCATGTCTCCACCATTATGGACTACTTTTGTTATTTATGTGTGTGCAGTTGGGAAAAATTTACGTTGGATCAAGTTAAGTGGTTTTAGTGTCAATCTCTCTCACACAATATAGTCTATTATTTGCTGTTTCAACATACATTTGTGTGAAAAAAATGGACACATAATACACATTCGGACTATTGAACTCGGTCTAACATAGAATTACCCGTGCAGTTGCTCCCTTGAGTAGGATTTATTTTTGCTGGTAAAATTCAAAAAATTGATTTAATGTCTATATAAAAGATTTTATTATATTTGAATTGTGAACTCTAAGAGCTCCTAACAATGTCCCGTCAAACGAATGCTAGTAGATAGAGGAGTAAAGTGTAATTAATTTTTCCCGCTTAGGAGCTGGTGGTCGATCGTCCTACCATTTTTGTGTTGGAGGAAATTGTATTCACTGTTTGGTTGAATTCAAGTTAATTATATGACGCGCGAAATAAACTTGTTATGTGTTTGATGCGTTTTTCAATTAGATTGTTCAATTCCAAGATGCGTGTTACTTTTCTTTTTCTATTAGTTGATTTGGTGAATTAAATATGAATACAACTTCAGTCATGTTGAATGGGTCATGACTTGAAGTAAACCTCTACTACTTTGAATTAATAGGGGTGTAAGTGAATAAATCGCCTCGAACATGGTAGTGCTCAAATTTGTTTGAAGTTTTATCATTCTTAACTAGTCGAGTCAAACATTAAACCTTATCGAACATAAAAATTTATTCATGCTTGTTTTTTTACGTCAATTGAGTTGAGCTCAAATGAATTTCTTTTGATCGATATTAATTAGCCATTTGTTTTTCGGCTCATTGAACCATGTTCACAAGTGGGAGATTAGCTAGAAATAAAACACATTCTACACTTGGAAAAAACTCCAAAAAGAAAAATGAAGAAAGAAAGAAATCCATAACAAATCCAATGAAAAACACAAAAGAGATGAAGAAATCATCTTCAATTACAAACTAAGAAGAAGCACCATTATCATAAAGTGCCACTAAAGAGGCATAGATGCCATCTTTCTTATTCATTAAACTTTCATGCTTTCCTATTTCAGCAATAACTCCATTTTTCAAGACTGCAATCAAATCTGCATTCTTGATTGTGGAGAGCCTATGAGCCACCACTATGGTGGTTCTGGCCACCGCGACCCGGTTCAAGGCATCTTGAACCACTTTCTCAGACTCGGCATCAAGGGCGCTGGTCGCTTCGTCAAGTAGCAATATCTTTGGAGCCTTTATTATGGCTCGTGCAATTGCGACCCGTTGTTTTTGTCCTCCGGATAATTGGATTCCCCTTTCACCAACCATCGTGTCGTACCCCTGTATATTTCATGTTTCATGCATTAGATTGAACAGGGTCGTTGCATACATGCAGATGGGAGGTCATTTTTTAGACCCGAACTGCATGATTGTGTTTTTGATGTGAAAACCAAAATAAAAGACCCTAGGTGGAATAGAATATTCAAATTATTTTTAGACTCCCCTCATTACTTTGAAACTACAAGACACGAACATGGACACAGACGGGATGTAACGAACACAAAACACGTTAATTCAAAAAAAAATTAGGACACGACTACTAAGACATGACTTTCTAAAATAAGTTATTTGAAAAATATGAATATCTATATCTATATTTATGCCTATATATATATATACATATATATACTACTATAAAATTATGAATCTTTTGGGTGTTTCTTCCAATTGTAAAAAGACATCATTGTCCTTGTTTAAGTAAATTGATTAACAAAATACACTTTATTATTATTATTATTAATATATTACTATTCCTACTAATATTATCATTGTGATCATTCATTACTAATTAATATTTATTAAGTGAATGTGGACAAGCCGCCTGACTTCAAGATGAATTGTAAGGTCACAAACACAAATAAAACATTATGGCTCTACCCTCATTGTTGATCTTCCAAGTATCATAAACTTAAGAATATGGAAGATCATCCACTATCTTTACAATTATAATTATCATAATTCTTGTCCAACTCTTGGCATTAAATATTGTTTTAACTTTTCATTTCACACTTTCAATAGAGATAAATACGTGCTTGCATCTATCAAAAAGTCATGGTAGCCCTGAATAGTAATTTTCATTTTCACATCAATTTGGAGATTCCAAATTAAGGTAAGGATTATATACAACAACTTTTGTTCATAATTTTTGTTTATATTCATACTGTCTCAATAATGTTGTATTGGTATAGCAAAAAGTTTTCATTGCATGTATGCTTCCAATTGAAATATCTTTATATATTGTGATATCTGAATTAAGAAGTGGTAATGATAAGACGAAAACTTCATCTCCTATGTTATTGCATGAAGCTAGCCTTTTTTTTTTTTTTTGTTATATCACAACTTTTAACTACTAAGTTTATGACAAAAACTGACAAAGAATGTAATAAAATTTTAGAAGAAGCAAGTGTACACTTTTATCGATTATTGAATGTTATAAAGATGCGGAGACCTAGATAATTTTGTAGGAGATTTACTTGATGTTTGGTCTGTCTTTGAAATCAAATATTTATGTTAATTGTTAGACTGGATTAGGGACTTACAGTTCATAATGGAGTTTACGTGCTCATATAGATTATTATTTTAAAAATGACATGGAGTTCAGTGCTACCATTTTTAACTCAAGTTTCTTTTGGTTTATATTTAGAAAATGGTCATTATTATTCATGGTTTGAACATGTACACAACACATTTATTTGCTTTTGTGCTTGTGTGATGTCTAGCATACAAGAAATATAACATATTAAGAAAGTGTAAAAGAAAATACTCTTGACAATTGCCTTTTCATACATTTCAACTTATTTGTTATAGTTACATAATGATATTTCTATTATATTAAATTGCAGTCAATTAAAAATAATTTAAAAATAATAAACTTAGATAGTTGTTTCCTTCGGATTAACGCATTAGTACTTTACAAAATAGTTAGGCGGAAAGTTACAAATCATAATCATAAGTTTTTAAATGATTCAAACATTAAAGTAATATAAATTATTGAAACAATTGGTATTCACGTGCAACGCACGTGCTTTGTACTAGTACATTTAAATGCATGCATGTGTAAATATACAACATCAAGTGCTTGTTAACATGAATTATTAGCTATTATGTTGCCAAAAGTATTTTAATGTAAATAGAAAAATGAATGCACAAAGAAGAAAAGAAGTCGATTTATATAAGGCAACAATAATTTTATTATTAATATGAATCTTCTTTTAAAAAGCAATTTACTAATTATATTTGAACCCCTAAACTTTGTAAAATGGAGTATGAAGAAAGTGTCATGTCTGACACGTGTTGGACACGCCATCAGCCGTGTCATCATTTTTCCTTTTTATTTAATTTTTGGTCACTTATTTTGGCGTGTTCGGAATCGTGTAGATGCAGTGTTCGTGTTAGACACTGCATGAACTATTTCTTCAGAGTGTTCGTGTATACTTTGAACCCGTTATTTCAAGAAACCGATTTGTTTTCTCTCCTAATATTTTAAGATGCAGAAGTGTATGAGATTATGAACAGAAAACACACCTTTTGTAAACCACTGATAAATCCGTTTGCATTCGCCAACTCCGCTGCAGCTAAAATCTCCGTCTCATTTGCATTTCCTTCGTTTCCATATGCGATATTGGCCCGGATTGTATCATTAAACAATACAGGCTCCTGGTTTACTAACCCCATCTGCTGCCTTAACCACTTCAGTTTCAGCTTTCGGATATCAAAACCATCGAGTGTGATTTGGCCTGAATCTGGATCATAAAATCTCTGCAATAAGGCAACAATCGTCGACTTTCCACTACCACTTTCTCCAACAATCGCAACAGTCTGATAAACGAACAAACATGGTATTGTTAAACATGATTCTTTATCGGGTCGATTAATGTTGTAAGAACTGGAAACTATAATCTAGTTAATTTGTTTACCTTGCCTGAATGAATTGCCAAGCACAAATCTTTGAAAATTTGAACATCTGGCCTACTAGGATACTTGAAACTGACATGCTGGAAAACAATGTCTCCCTTTACAATTTCTAGTGTCGTCCCTGAGTTGTCACTGGAATCTATTCCTGGTTTCTGGTCAAGAAGGGCCAAAATGGAAGCGGCGCCGGCCTTGGCTTTACCTGAGTCGGGTGCAAGGGCGCTCGAGTTGGATATCCCCATAGCTGTCATGCTGAGGCCAAAAACAACCTAACAATCTCCAACATTAGTTATACTCGCCTAATACAAAACATAAACTAATTATCTGTAATGTGAAGTACGAGATGAAACATTAAACAAAAAAAGAGAATTTGAAGTGGTTGTAGTATAAAAACTAGTTATACCCGCCGTATACAGAACAAAAACTAGTTTTCTGTAACGTGAAATACAAGAGGAAACATCAAACACAAATAGAGGATCTGATTTGATTGAAGTATAGAAGCTTACTCGAAAAACGTCACTGAATGTAATCTTTCCCGAATCAACGAGTCGCGCTCCAGCGTAGTAACAAGTGGCGTAAACCGAATATAGGAAGAAAAGGGACATTCCAAAACTTGCTCCACTAATTAATCCCTGTCTAATTACTAATCTCATCGGATATTTACATTTTTCTTGGTGCAGTTCCATCACTTTTTCTTCAGCACAAAATGAAGCAACTGTTCTAATACTTCCAACAGCATCACTGGCAACTTGAGTTGCATCTTCATACAATTTCTGTAAAATAAACGATTACTTGACTTAATTCAACATGTTTTCGTGTAACACTTTCTATTAGACTGACAGACAGATGTGCGACACGTATACAATCGAGTGGTAGTGATGTGAAGAGAAAAAGGTTAATTCGGTCTATTTCTCCCTCTCTCTCCATATGGTAAGTATCCCGATTGCATACATGTAGCATATCCATCATGCAGCAGGAATTGTTATATTATACGGTTGCATAACAAATGATTTGGACTTTAACACCAACAATGATGATCATGTCACGTTAGCACAAAACAGATCTCACTGCTGACGTGACATCAATCTCACCGTTAGCTGTAAAAACACGCAATGCAGTACGAAATTTCCCGGTCCACAAGTCATTCATATAGTGGAACTAACCTTTGAATCAACACTAAAACCAGCAAAAAATTTCAATTGAAGATATCCATTTAGTCCAATGAGAGGTAGCATGACCAAGACTATAAGTGACAATTCCCAGCTTGCTCCAAATCCAATAATCAAACCAGCAACACCTGTTGCAATATTCTGGACAAGCAAAGCAAGCGACTCGCCAACTAAATTCCTCATGGATTTCACGTCTGCAGAAAGGCGGTACCCAATCAAGCTACTCGAGTTCTCAACTCTATCAAACCAACTTATTTCCATATGAACAATTTTTTCAAAGCACATTAACCGTATTCGTTTTATCAACTTACATCCCGCCACAGAAAAGAAGTACGTCTTAAGTGGGGTCGCTAATAGGGATGCCACGCCAAGAACCACAAACATACACGCCCAAAACTTAGAATTCTTGCTAAGCTCGTGAGGTGGCTCGTAGAAAGTTTTAATTATACTTGAAAATAAAAGCCCGAAAAGTGGTAATATCGTACCGTTAATAATTGCAGCCAAGGAACCAAGGATCAACTCTGGAATCTCAGGTTTATTCAAGTAAGCCAATCGATATAGTGATACCTTATGATGATTCAATTTGGATTTTGATGAAGGTAGCGTTTGTGTTTCTGTATATGTCGTAGCTGATGCAGGAACACCAATCAACATTGAGAATGATCGACGGCTACTGTTTCCACTTTCAGATGATCGCTGATTTATGGACCGCGAATCTGCATTAATAGAACTTTGCGCCGTCTCATTGTTAAGTTCTTGTAGTTTTATGAGCTTAGTATATGCTCCTTTGGGATTTCGTATGAGTTCAGAATGTGAACCTGGTATATTTGAAAACAAAAAAGGCCTTAAAAGCATTGGAAAAACACATTGCTGCACCAATTTAACTGTATATAAACTTGAAGTACCTTTTTCTGCAATCTTGCCTTGATGAACAACAACAATAGAATCAGCATTCTTGACTGTACTCAACCGATGCGCTACAATAATCATTGTTTTGTTCATCATGACCCTGTCCAGTGCATCCTGTACAATTCTCTCCGATTCTGCATCAAGAGCACTTGTAGCTTCATCAAGAAGTAATATTCTAGGATCTTTTAGAATTGCTCTAGCTAAAGCTATCCTCTGTTTTTGTCCCCCCGATAGTTGCGTTCCGTTCTCCCCTACCATTGTATCTAGTCCCTGTATACATCGAATTCAAATATGTATTACGGTTTACTTTCTCGAAAGATAACTGATTTGGGTTGTATTTCGGCAGGTATATGAACAGGGTCAATAGAAGCAAGGGTCGGGCACGACACAAATGATGAACTACACCCGGATACTAGGTCAAGCTGCTTATGTACGCACTTGGAGAATTGAATCTTATGTGGTTCAATTGGTTAATTTGCACATATTCGATTGGACTAGAGAACCTTCCATATTTGTAAATAAAACTTACGTCAAATCTATAGAACAAGTAGTCTAAGGTTGAATACTATGCATAGTAGGAGAATATAAGAGTTCGAAAAAAAAATCGTCTAATCCTTGAAATGTGCAAAATGGGAGTATTTATAGACATTCTCAGCGTGTACGAATCAAAGCTAGATACATGGGATCCCTGGATCATGCCACGTGTTCCGGACCAATGGCCAAAATAGTGGGTCGTAGGGTTGGGACACGGGTAAACCCAACCCAGTCCATGAAAAACATGCGGATCCCATGGTGTATTGGGATCATATATATGCCTATATTAGGCATATCAATAATGATAATCGTGATAGTCGTACTTATGATCATAACGAGGTTTAATAGTAAGTACTATTGTATTAAAAACGACAATACAACGGGATCAAAAACGAATTTTTGAGAACATTCAATTGAATACATAGTTAATACTAACTTCATGTAATAACCATATGCAGAAAGTCTAACCTGAGGCAGCTTATCTATGAATCTAGCAGCATTTGCATGTTCAGCAGCAGTTCTAATTTCTTCTATAGAAGCATTATCCTTTCCGTAAGTGATATTATCCTTAATACTCGAAGCAAACAATGCCGGTTCTTGGCTAACAAGCCCGATTTTTCCTCTAATCCATCTTAGCTGAAACTCCTTGATATTAATACCATCAATCAAGACTTCACCTCCTTGTGGATCATAAAACCTCTCGAAAAGATTAATAACGGTTGATTTCCCGCATCCACTTTCTCCAACCAAAGCTAATGTCGTTCCACTCGGGACCATGAGAGATAATCCGTTAAATATTCTCTCATTTGGTCTAGAGGGGTAGCTAAAATGCACGTCCCTTAGTTCTAAATCCCCGTTGATGTCATTTAGGACACGCCCGTCTGTGTTATAAGGGTCGATATCTGGTTTTCTTTGTATTGTCTGAAACATTTTGAAAGCAGCAACTTGACCTGATGCAAATGCACTCAAGCATGGAGATATCTGTCCTACAGAACTATAAAGGAACCACAGTTGAATAAACATTCTTATCAATCTCGACGATTAATTGAATATACATACTATAAGCGTTCGTATTAGAAAAGCATACAAACGGGAGAAACGTAAATAGAACTTACACCGATCCTAGTAGAACCGCCATAATTACGTTCATGACAATTCCTCCCGTGTACCCTTTGTGTATAATCATTTTGCCACCAAACCATATTGCTAAAGCATAACTGCAGTAAAAAACTAACATTAATATACCCAAACCTAATCCAGCAGCCAATCCCTCCTTCACACCGGCTTCATACGCTTCATACAGAGATTTATCATACTTAGAAACTGCTTGTTTCTCCCCTGTGAATGATGCTACCTGCACGTAAAACACCAAGCCGTTGTTAAGGTTATCAGTTCAAATCTCCTGTAACATAATCGTGTGATATTTTCTATTACACGCACAAATGTGTAACAAATGTATACATAGATAGTTAGAAATTTTAGTTTTTTCTTCGTATCACAATTCTTTTTCTCTTCACATCCTAACCATCATTGTATACATTTGTCACACATTTGACTATGTAACAGAAAATGTTACACAATTATGTTAGAGAAGATTTAGACTGTACATTTAGACCATAAAACAAAAAAAACGTCGATCTGTTAATTGTTTTATTACAGTTCTGATTGAGCCGATTGCTTGTTCGACCACAATAGCTGCTTCTGAATAGGCGGCTTGTCCTCTTGACATCAACTTCACCATAACCACGGTCGAAAAAGCACCTGAGATAATAAGAAACGGTATTGCTGAAAGCAAGATGAGAGTCAGAAGCCATCCCTGGATAAATGCTATCACGAATCCTCCTAAGAATGACGCTGAAAGCTGTAGAAACTTTCCTATCTGTAGTCAAGAAAAGAGTACCTAATTATGCATCAAGAATGAAGGACTTCAACGGGTCATTGTAGAGAACATAGTTCAAAGTGGCAGTATCGGTGATAATATAGAATTATAGATAGATATTGTTCCACAGTAAAAACTTTCCCATCTGTAGTCAAGAAAAGAGAACATAATTATACATCAACAATGAAGGACATCAACGGGTCATTCTCGATAAGATAGTTCAAAGTGGCACTATCGATGATAATATGGATAGGTATAGCTCAACATCAGTCGCGGCGTATCGGGATATTACTTGAAATAAATTACATTATACAATGGTCATAAAATTCTAAGAAAATAGTAAAATTAGAGAAAAATAAATATTAATACATTAGTACATAGTGTAAAATTTTAGTACGTCATATATGGATAAAATAAAACAAAACATTCTTATTGAACATATATTATTTGTAATAAAGATTAGTGTGTCAGTAATTATACCAACGGATATTCATTGTATTGTAATAATACATGTACTAGATCCTATCACAAAGCACGTCTCCCGAAAAAATTGAAAACTCAATAATTAGAAATAACATAGAAGATATTTCGTAGAGGATTGATATTGACACTTCTTTTTTGATAATCACACTTCACCTAGTTTTATATTTTTATTTTTTTACCAATATAATCTTTATTTACTAAATAATACTTGACTAATTTATTTTGTGGACAAATAAGCCTTCCCATTATTATTTGGAATTCTAGTGTTAAAAACGAGAATGACTTTTTATTAAAATAATAATAAAAAATTTGAAAATATTATAAATTTAATTAAATAATTTTAACAACTTGAAGATGGCACCATCCAAGCCGTTTTCATCACTTTCTTTTTATTATTGTTTTTTGTTTTGGAAAATTCATGAAAATGGTGCCGTTTTCATGAATATTATATTTGAATCGTAAATAAAACGGTGCTGTTTTTAACAAATTTTGAAAAAACAAAAAAAAAATTATGAAAAAGGCTCCTCTTTCATGAACTTTCCAAAAGAAAGAGATGAAAAAGGCTTGGCTGGTACGTATCGTCTTCAAGTTGTTAAAAAATTTAAATTTATATATACATTTTGAAAACTTCTCTTTAATATTATTTTAATAAAAAGCTATTCATGTTTTTAATTAATACTAGAATTCCAAATAATGATGGAAAGGTTTTTTGTCCATCAAATAAATTAAGTATTGTTTAATAAACAAAAGGGTATATTGGTAAAAGAATGGAGATATAAAGTTAGGTGGAGTGTGAATATCAATCCCCTATTCCTTATTATTGATTTATGTCGCTAATAATATCCCAATATGCCCGATAAAATCATAGTTTCGGCAATATCATCTAATATTATCAATGATATAATAATGGATATCATCTGATAGATAATGGCTTATCTAGATATGTTTAAAGTATTAATTAGCCGATACTTTGAACTTTGAATCAAAGATCATAATGTCCATGTGGTGGGATCCAATTGGAGTCCCGAGATGCTCTAAAAATCACTCGATTTTCTTACCTTCTCGCCCATAGCATCTTGAACCATAATAGTATCGGTAGACATTCTCTCGACGATGTCTCCGGTGTTGATCTGTTTATCGAAATATCCAATATCTTGCCTAAGTATCGCTCTCAAGTACAAATTCCTAATCCGAACAGCTTGCCTTTCACCTGTGATCATCCAACATGCCACCTCTACCAAGAAAATATTGTAAGAATCTCAAAATTTCATTAATTAATTACAACTAATCGTCGAATTTGAATTTAAAATATGCAATTAAAAAAGGGCTTAAAACTTACGCGAAAAAGCTGCAAAACCCGACCCCAATGCAAGATATACATACTTTAGAGATACCTAAAAAAGGTCTTATATATTAGCATAAATGCCAATGAGCTCTACAGGCTCAAATTCCAGTACAATCGCTGTCATCCATATATAGCGGGGCCCACTATATACATATAGTTTGTGATTATATCTAGACTTTGTGTAAAAATCACTTCACATATTCAATATATTGTAGTGAATATAGCATTCATACCTTGGAGACTTCATTAACAACGCTTTTAGTTTCAACATTACGTCCGAAAGAATTCGCTAGCTCTCCGAATATCAGAGTCATAAGAGGCAAACACAATCCACTTCCAACGGCCGTAATGAAACCAATGATCATTAATGCACAATCTGCAGAATCTGCAAAGGAGAACAGCTTATGATATGGAACTTTTTCGACGTTTTTCGACTTTTCTGAGGTTTCGGATATTGATTTGTACTGCTCATTGTTTACTTCTTCTTCTTCATCAAAATGGCTAATCTCAGCCATTTGCAGTTCTGCACGAGGAAATTAAAACGGTTCTATGTAAAAATAAACTTATTTTGAAATAGTAGTAATGTTTTTAGTGAATATGTATTATGCAAGAACAAATATATCACCTTTGTATAAGTTTTTTTTTTGGGATTTTGATTTGAAGGGGAAGGCCAAAAGTCAGTGATTTGAAGGGTAGAAAAATATTTGATTAGTTGGGATTTTGCATCATATGTATCACAAATCATTATATGTCTTTGATTGTGAGAGGTTGTGACCTTCGATCTTTATATATATACAAGTAGTTTGAATAATAATTAATAAAGAAATATGATAGATACTAAAAAAAACATTAAATATCTATCATTTGTATAATTTAGGCGTTTAGATCTTGTCATATCATCTGATATTTCATCTCGTATTTCATTTCATATACATATACGTCGTGTATGAAGTTCTCATTACTTAGATTTAAGAATTTTTTTATACCTATGTACTTTTAATTTGAAGCAAAGGATCGGAGCATAAATATGCCACAAAATACGAAATAAAATACTATTTCCAAATAAAGAACAAGAGATCATGCTGCCTTCAAAGTTCTGCACTTCTCTCCAAGTCATTTTCATATAATAACTAAACTAATGATATGAAGATATCTTCTTTATTGAAAATTATAAAAGGCGTACAATAAAAAATTAAATACTAATAATGTTTCTTCAAAGCGCCCTTTAGCGTCCGGTCTTGAAGTATTATTGGATTTATAGATCACATATGTAATTTTAAACTAAATTGCATTTGTGGACCACATGTGTAACTTTAAATTAAATTGCATTTGTGAACCACATGTGTAGATCGATTACGACTCTGATGTCTCTAGACTAGTTAAGAAAAACATATTTATCCTTGTTTAATAAAATCCCCAAGGTTGCTTTGCGAAATGGACTTAGGCTATGAACAAATCCAAGACTAATGAATGCAATACTACAATGTATCTACATATAATACATGCGACATTTTGGGAGTTATGAGATCGGGAGGTTCAGAACATCCATATTATATAATATGCATACTATCTACATATGCATATTAATTAAATACGAATACCATTTACCTTGATATTTTCGTCTCTAGATCTTTTTATTATTTATTAAATATTTAAATTGTGATCTTAAATCAAGTATATGGGCGGAATCTACTTAAGTTAATTATTGGAGCTTTATTGCCTATGTTATTAGCATTGACATTATGTCATATGTGATATAATAAATGATCTATTTTATTTCGATATTCTCCTAAAATCGCAAATGAAATCGTCGTTTTCTCAAAGCATAATCGAGACTATGGGACTAACAATAACAATTTCACCCTCTCCCAACTCTTCATTCCTGGATTCGCCCCTCACATGAGTATTTGTACTTTCAAAATTTTGGATCCAAAAGCAATATATGTTTCTTAATCTGTTAATAAACTTTATAAATCCCCTACAGGCAGATGTTATGAGAAAACCTGAAAACTAAGTAACTTTAATATCTGGTGCTCATTAAATTTCAATTTTCAAAATTGGAAAAGTAAGAAATTCATATGAAAAGGTTGCATAAAATAGGGCTAAAAGTAATTCTCTTTAATTAATCCCACATGCCCTAAACAATAAGACAAATTAGGATAGCCCTGTAAAGCCTTGTTCCTCATTTCTAGCACTAGTCTTTAATTTAATTATTACCAAATGCAATTTTCATATATATTATTAGCTAACAGATCCAGATGAATTCAACAACCAGTAAATTTCAAGGAGCACTGCTCTAGAGGTGCCGTATTGGAAATTGGCGGGGTTATTTGAAAGTCTAAAACAATCACAATCATTAATATACAGTAGGTCTGTGTGAACCCCGTTACATTAATTGTCGTCATGTTTCCCACATCGCAACCCAATCATAGATGATTACAAATTATTGATAGGGAGTTGAGAAAGACAGTCCACATCATTTTTAAATTAACTAAATTAACTATAATGTCCCTCAATGTATTATATAGAAACTTAATATAATATTAAAAGGTGAACTAGGATAATCCCTTCTAAATAAATTTTGAAGAATATTTTTTAATTATTTTTTATAAAAATAATACCAAATAAAATTGCATTTTTTCTCAAGCATCCATTTGGAAATTAAAAAAAAAATCTACTTTTCATCAGTGCAAACCATGGATTTCAAACCCTAAAATAATTTTATTGAACTCGTTAAATGATATGCGTTGCTCATTTGCTCCATAGTAAATATCAGAATTTTTTTTTGAATATTGGAAATCAATATAACACCAAGGCCTAAAAACCACCAAAAAAGTAATAACAGCCGTCATATCATATTACACAGAGTTAGTATTGGTGAACTCAATATGTCCACCTAAAATAATAGCTAATTTTATTTTTTGTTTAATTTAATGAAAAAATAATTGTCATTTTTATCCAAAATAAAATAATATTTATCCTAATTTAGTTCTAAATAAATAAGTAAAGTTTTAGTCATATCTACGACCTTTTTTTTTTTGCTTGTTATTTACGACAGTTATCCATCACTTTTAAGATTTAAAATTATGAATTATATCAAATTTTAAATATTTATTCTACATTTAGTTAGAAAAATAGTATAAAGCTAGTATGTCAAAGAAAATGATAAGAATTACTTTAATACACTATGATGAGGAGTAATTTCATAATTTTATCAAGTGACACGTGGCATTACCAAAATCTGACAAGTGTGCACCAATTACAATTAAGTCAAGGGGCTAAGGCTAAGGTCTTTTAATTTGGCCAAGGTCTCTTGGTTTGATTCAAACTTAACTAAGGATCCCAACCTCCCCGGGAGTCCTTTTCCGTATCTAGGGTAAATCCGAGGTCTAACGTGGTATAAAAGAGGAGACCTCGGCTCCAGGTAAGGAGGGCCTTTTTTAAAAACTTACTTTAAAATCCGCCATCTCTCAAGTTCTAACTTAAGCATCGGAGGGCCTACCCCTGGGGACGACCCCGGGGTTCTGTTTTGCAGGTTGATACAAATCGCCGGTTATCCTCGGACCCAACCTCTGACGACCGTTCGGCCTCGGATCCCACCTTTTTTACATTGTGAGTCCTCGGATCTAGTCCTTTGATTTTCATACGTTATCACACTAAATGATAGTTTTGTTTATGTGGTAAAATTTAAATAAAAGTGGAGTGTCTCTAACAAATGTAGATTGTTTTTATCAATTCGCTTATTGATACGATAGAATTCACATGGGTCCATTGGAACCTCGTAAACTTGCAAGTTTCACTTCAACTGGTTTACGCACTATTATTATACCACAATTTGAGCTGATCCCAAATTTCATAATTTCGTATATATTTCTCAATCTCACTCCTTTCCCTTCATACACAAGATGAGGCTTCTGATCAAATAGTAAATAAATTGGTGAAGCGAGTTATAAGATCATTATCGAACTAATATAATCTACAACCCCATAACTTGTTAGTTTCCAATGAAATCAATAACTAGTTCAAATTTAAGAGGCAACTGCTCTAGAGGCGTTGTATTGGAACTTGGCATGCCGCGTTTTTCGAAAGTTAGGAACAATCACAGTCATTAATGTATAAAGTATGTGTGGGTTCCATCACACCACTTGTTGTATCTTGAGTCATCGTAATCGAATCACAGACGAACACAAATTACTGATATGATGGAACCACCATATTCTAATGATTGTAATTGTTTGTGAAACCTTCTAAACTATCAAATTTTACTTAATGGATTAACTAAAAAAGTCTACAATTATGAAATACTACGATAAATTGATCTCCTCAAGTCCCATCATACCTTATATATTTATTAATTTTATGCCCTGCCCTTCGTACATGAAGTTATAGAGTCGTTCTGGTATTAATAATCCTCCAACTCAATATATAACTTGTAGACTTCCACGTCCTGATAAATCTTCCAATATTAATGATTATGATTGTCTGTATCTCTTAAGAATAATTTGGCAATCATGTTGGGTCAAAGCCCAAAGGATCTTGTACCTCAGCAAATAATCTATATATATATATATATATATATATAGAAGCAAATGTTTATGAACAGTTGAAAATAATACATATAGTTTATATTGAAGATAGATATATATAGCAAATGTTTATGAACAGTTGAAAATAATACATATAGTTTATTGAAGATATATATATATATATGATGTGAAATTTTTCAAGATTTGCATGCAATAACATAAAATATAAATTCTTTAGATTAACATGTGAAATAATTTGCATAAAATAATATAATTTAAATATATAAAAGTAAGAACGGCTGGCCTGTAGGAGTCACGCCACTTGACGCTGTCCTAAGATCTTGATGGCCTCCCCTCGTGCAGGTACTGTCGGCTCACCACCACCCCAAGATAAAACCCAAGAAGGCCACGCCGGTGTTTTCTTTGTGAGCACGTTCACAAGAAAACTATGTGAACAAGACCTTATCCTAGTTGCCTAAAATATAGAGAAAATATAGAAGATGAATGTTGTATGCTTGTGTTGTGTCCTCTAACTAAGACCCCTAGGACCTATTTATAGTGTTAGGATGCATATTGAAACCAAAAAATTAAAAGCACAAATCAATACAATGTAGGAGGTTATGGTCAAAATTTTAATGCAAATAATGAAAATTAAAATTGATTTTGAAGTGTTGAAACTTCCAATTCCAACAATATATATATATATATATATATATATATATATATGTAAAGAAGCAAATGCTAATGAACAGTTGAAAATAATACATAATACATATAGTTAATTGAAGATATGGTAGCAATCATATAATAGTTACGTATTGGGTGATGCTTGCATGCGCATATAATTCTTCCTTCTATGGTTGTCAATTTATCATTTCATATTCTTTGATTAAGTTCTCCATGGAAGCCTCTACTTTCATTTGTTTTTCTTTTGTCCATTTAATAAGAACTTGATTCTTTGTACCTTTAAGTTTTGTTAAACATTCTCCCTAGCTAGAATAATCGATTTATGTGATTTGGGACGAATTTGTAGTATACTTAAATTTCAAATAATGAAAAATGATAGAGAAGAGGAATAATATCACAAAGCTTTACAGGCTTTTGTACTGCTCATTGTTTACTTCTTCTTCTTCATCAAAATGGCTAATCTCAGCCATTTGCAGTTCTGCACGAGGAAATTAAAACGGTTCTATGTAAAAATAAACTTATTTTGAAATAGTAGTAATGTTTTTAGAGAATATGTATTATGCAAGAACAAATATATCACCTTTGTATAAGTTTTTTTTTTGGGATTTTGATTTGAAGGGGAAGGCCAAAAGTCAGTGATTTGAAGGGTAGAAAAATATTTGATTAGTTGGGATTTTGCATCATATGTATCACAAATCATTATATGTCTTTGATTGTGAGAGGTTGTGACCTTCGATCTTTATATATATACAAGTAGTTTGAATAATAATTAATAAAGAAATATGATAGATACTAAAAAAAACATTAAATATCTATCATCTCTATAATTTAGGCGTTTAGATCCTGTCATATCATCTGATATTTCATCTCGTATTTCATTTCATATACATATACGTCGTGTATGAAGTTCTCATTACTTATAGATTTAAGAATTTTTTTATACCTATGTACTTTTAATTTGAAGCAAAGGATCGGAGCATAAATATGCCACAAAATACGAAATAAAATACTATTTCCAAATAAAGAACAAGAGATCATGCTGCCTTCAAAGTTTTGCACTTCTCTCCAAGTCATTTTCATATAATAACTAAACTAATGATATGAAGATATCTTCTTTATTGAAAATTATAAAAGGCGTACAATAAAAAATCAAATACTAATAATGTTTCTTCAAAGGGCCCTTTAGCATCCGATCTTGAAGTATTATTGGATTGATAGATCACATATGTAATTTTAAACTAAATTGCATTTGTGGACCACATGTCATGTAACTTTAAATTAAATTGCATTTGTGGACCACATATGTAGATCGATTACGACTCTGATGTCTCTAGACTAGTTAAGAAAAACATATTTATCCTTGTTTAATAAAATCCCCAAGGTTGCTTTGCGAAATGGACTTAGGCTATGAACAAATCCAAGACTAATGAATGCAATACTACAATGTATCTACATATAATACATGCGACATTTTGGGAGTTATGAGATCGGGAGGTTCAGAACATCCATATTATACAATATGCATACTATCTACATATGCATATTAATCAATTACGAATACCATTTACCTTGATATTTTCGTCTCTAGATCTTTTTATTATTTATTAAATATTTAAATTGTGATCTTAAATCAAGTATATGGGCGGAGTCTACTTAAGTTAGTTATTGGAACTTTATTGCCTATGTTATTAGCATTGACATTATGTCATATGTGATATAATAAATGATCTATTTTATTTCGATATTCTCCTAAAATCGCAAATGAAATCGTCGTTTTCTCAAAGCATAATCGAGACTATGGGACTAACAATAACAATTTCACCCTCTCCCAACTCTTCATTCCTGGATTCGCCCCTCACATGAGTATTTGTACTTTCAAAATTTTGGATCCAAAAGCAATATATGTTTCTTAATCTGTTAATAAACTTTATAAATCCCCTACAGGCAGATGTTATGAGAAAACCTGAAAACTAAGTAACTTTAATATCTGGTGCTCATTAAATTTCAATTTTCAAAATTGGAAAAGTAAGAAATTCATATGAAAAGGTTGCATAAAATAGGGCTAAAAGTAATTCTCTTTAATTAATCCCACATGCCCTAAACAATAAGACAAATTAGGATAGCCCTGTAAAGCCTTGTTCCTCATTTCTAGCACTAGTCTTTAATTTAATTATTACCAAATGCAATTTTCATATATATTATTAGCTAACAGATCCAGATGAATTCAACAACCAGTAAATTTCAAGGAGCACTGCTCTAGAGGTGCCGTATTGGAAATTGGCGGGGTTATTTAAAAGTTTAAAACAATCACAATCATTAATATACAGTAGGTTTGTGTGAACCCCGTTACATTAATTGTCGTCATGTTCCCCACATCGCAATCCAATCATAGATGATTACAAATTATTGATAGGGAGTTGAGAAAGACAATCCACATCATTTTTAGATTAACTAAATTAACTATAATGTCCCTCAATGTATTATATAGAAACTTAATATAATACTAAAAGGTGAACTAGGATAATCCCTTCTAAATAAATTTTGAAGAATATTTTTTAATTATTTTTTATGAAAATAATACCAATTGCATTTTTTCTCAAGCATCCATTTTGAAATAAAAAAAAAATCTACTTTTCATCAGTGCAATAAGACTAATCATTTTACCATGGATTTCAATCCCTAAAATGATTTTATCGAACTTGTTAAATGATATGTGTTGTTCATTTGCTTCATAGTAAATATCAGAATTTTTTTTTTGAATATTGGAAATCAATATAACACCAAGGCCTAAAAACCACCAAAAAAGTAATAACAACCGTTGTATCATATTACACTGAGTTAGTATTGGTGAACTCAATATGTCCACCTAGAATAATAGCTAATTTTATTTTTTGTTAAATTTAATGAAAAAATAATTGTCATTTTTATCCAAAATAAAATAACATTTATCCTAATTTAGTTCTAAATCTAAAATTTAAAGAATCTTCTAGATCTTTCTAGAATTTTCTAGATTTCTTCGGAATATTCAAATAGCCTCTAGACTCTCGTCTCGAGCAAGATGACACGTTCCAGTCATCTCAAAATACTTCAAACTGTCGGGGTGTGACAAACTGCTCTAGAGGCGTTGTATTGGAACTTGGCATGCCGCGTTTTTCGAAAATTAGGAACAATCACAGTCATTAATGTATAAGGTATGTGTGGGTTCCATCACACCACTTGTTGTATCTTGAGTCATCGTAGTCGAATCACAGACGAACACAAATTACTGATATAATGGAACCACCATACTCTAATGATTGTAATTGTTTGTGAAACCTTCTAAACTATCAAATTTTACTTAATGGATTAACTAAAAAAAGTCTACAATTATGAAATACTACGATAAATTGATCTCCTCAAGTCCCATCATACCTTATATATTTATTAATTTTATGCCCTGCCCTTCGTACATGAAGTTATAGAGTCGTTCTGGTATTAATAATCCTCCAACTCAATATATAACTTGTAGACTTCCACGTCCTGATAAATCTTCCAATATTAATGATTATGATTGTCTGTATCTCTTAAGAATAATTTCGTAATAATTTCTATTTTATATATATATATATATATATATATATATATATAAGAATGGACACTGCTCAAGGCAATCATGTTGGGTCAAAGCCCAAAGGATCTTGTACCTCAGCAAATAATCTATCTATATATATATATATATATAGAAGCAAATGCTTATGAACACTTGAAAATAATACATATAGTTTAATATATATATATAGAAGCAAATGCTTATGAACACTTGAAAATAATACATATAGTTTATTGAAGATATATATATATATATATATATATGTGTGTGTGTGTGTGTGTAAAGAAGCAAATGCTAATGAACAGTTGAAAATAATACATAATACATATAGTTAATTGAAGATATGGTAGCAATCATATAATAGTTACGTATTGGGTGATGCTTGCATGCGCATATAATTCTTCCTTCTATGGTTGTCAATTTATCATTTCATATTCTTTGATTAAGTTCTCCATGGAAGCCTCTATTTCATTTGTTTTTCTTTTGTCCATTTAATAAGAACTTGATTCTTTGTACCTTTAAGTTTTGTTAAACATTCTCCCTAGCTAGAATAATCGATTTATGTGATTTGGGACGAATTTGTAGTATACTTAAATTTCAAATAATGAAAGATGATAGAGAAGAGGAATAATATCACAAAGCTGTAATAAAAATAGACTGTGCGGCAAAATTGTATTTTTTGTTACGTTAGAGTGGTTTTTTATTTTATAAACATTATTATTGGTTATTTAAAGTACACTAATTTCTTTTTTTTTTTTTTGCTCAATTTAAGGACAAAATTCATCTGAATTTAGAGAAATGGCTAGAAAATGTCATGTGTCAAATATATAATCATCTCAATTTGAGAATTTTGCCAATTTTGAATGAAAAATAGCGTTTGTGGCGCAAATTATGGCAAAAATGCTAACACTTAGAATTTACATGACCAAGCTCACACATCTATGATCTATCTTAAACTTGAAGACTAAAATTGAAAGGTCATCTAATAGAAAGTTAAAATATTAATCATATAAGTTGGAACAAGTGGAGTTTCGGTCCTAATACGATCAACATTTGTTGTTTTTTCGCCAACTTTGAATAATCATCAATTTTGGAAGTTACACGGAGATTCAAGTTTTGGGGTCAAATTCACTCTCAAATTGAGAAAAAACAAAAGTATTATGTATTCATATAGCAGTACTTATATTTAACCGGCGAAAATGTCACCCCGGCTTAGTTACAAGACCAAAAATGTGGCTTTGTTTGTTTCTATTTGAAACCATATTTTGGCTAAAATTTGGGCAAAACTCGTTTGACTTATCCATTTTTCACCAAACAGGTATTTTTTGGCCAAACATTTCTGACAGCTACATTGTCTACACCACCCTACATCCTTTCTCCAATTTTGGATTACTTTTTTGTATTATATAAATTTTATATTATATTTTTCAATCATTAAGAGCATCTCCAATGTTTCACACAAAAATGCAGTTACTTTTACACTATTTTTGTGTAGCTACAGTAATAACACTCCAATGTACTGCATTATTTTTCACACAAAAAGTATATTTCCTAGAATATTCCTTTTTACACCTCATTTATACCAATTCTCTTATTTTACAAATAATACCCAACTTTAAGTTTATTGTTACGTATTCATCAAGTATAACTATTGTGTTGTTTTATGATATTACAATTTATTGTATTTTTGTAATTTAATAATAATAAATAACTTTCTAATAACAAATTTTATTTTTAACTTATATTGTATATGCACTTTGTATTAGTATATATATATATATATATATATATTATTCATAATTAAATTAAAATCATATATAATAAATTAACAAAAATTACAAACATAGGACCTAATCATAACTTTTTTAAATTTTGAGGACCTAATTATATAGGACTTAATTGTAACTATACAAAATTATAATACTAAACTGAAATAAATAAAATATTAATAAAAAACAAAAAAATGTGGGTCCTACCGACATAAAAATAGCGGAAATGAACAGTGTCACGCTACATATAGCGTGACACTGTTCATCTCCTCTATTTTTGTGTGGGTTTTGCTGTTAAGTTGGACCACCAAAAAGGTGAAATAACACAATTTTTGTGCTACCTTGGAGTTGCTCTTAACTAATTATAAACATAACTTTTCAGACAAAAACTTACGTGATTTGACTGCTACAGTAACTTTTGTTTTTTTGAAAAATAAAATTAAATACAAAACTAAACACATTTTCAACAAAGTACACAATTCCCAATAAATTTTTTCACCAAAATTTCATCAAAAAAAATCTTCCAAAATAGAAACAAACATAGCTTCTTTAAACGCTTCACTATTGGGCCTCAAAACCTTTTTATATAGTTCCACAAAACTCTGAGATTCATCCTTTTACCATAATTCTAAGCCCTTTATGAAGAGGCCTTTTTTTGTGGGTTTTCCACTTAGATCAGCTCGGCCCAATTCCTTGAGTCAGTCTTCTATAAAGTCTATAAGGGATGGTATTTTTAATAAAATCAAGCCCAATATTGATACAAAACACTAGTTACAACGAACAAAAGAGAAAACAAAATCACATTAACGTGGAGTGAGATAAGAAATTCAAACGATGGAACTTGAGTCCAAAACTTCTTACTAGGAACTACTAAATTTATTTCGAACATCTTATATGAACTTTTAACATGTTACATAAAATTAGGGATAATTGCATATCATACCTTTGTAAAATATGAAACCTGCATACATCCCCTCCGTATTAAAAAAATAGTTTGAAATAACTCTATGAATTTCAAAATCATGCACGAAACCTCCAACCCTGCTTCAAATACACTGCCCGTGAATGCTACCTTCGTCGAATTTAATACGGATTGGGGGTTTCGTGCAGGGTTTTGAAAATCATAGAGTTATTTCAAGCTATTTTTTTAATAAGAGGAGATGTGGGCATATTTCATATTTCACAGAGGTATGATATGCAATTATCTTATTTATATTAAGATATTTGTTTGGACATGGAGAGGGCCCGTCTAAGAATCTTGGAAGTTGTCAAAGTGGCGAACAAGAGCATGGAGCAGCCCCGATATTATAGACTTGTGGGTTGGAAGAAGCCGTGTTGAGGGATTTTGTAAACTTAATGTGGATGCAGCCATAAGCGCTAAGGATCGAAACAACTACCCGTCGAGTATTGGAGGAGTTCTCTGGAACACTAATGGGGAATGGATCCAAGGGTTTAGGGTAGGGGTATAAACGAGCCGAGGTCGAGCCGAGCTTGGTGATTTTACCAGGCTCGAACTCGTTGGTTCAAAAACCAGCTTGAGCCGAGCCCAGGCTCGCGAGCCTGGCTCGGATTTTATCTTTTGTGTGGATAATTAGGCATTTTATCATTTATAATTATTTGTGTTATTTTAATTAATACAATCAAAGATAAAATAAAAACTAAAAGCGAAATACATATAATTAAAAATAAAAAATAATATATTAAAAAATCGAAAAGCTCACGAGCCGGCTCGTGAGCTTTTTCTATAGGGAAATATGCTCGAGCTCAAGTCAAGCTCATTCGAGCAGAGCCAGCTAAGCTCGCGAGCCGGCTCGGCTCAAGTTACACCCCTAGTTTAGGGGGAGGTCGAACGAGCACACGTCGTTAGGAGCTGAGCTTCATGGAGTTCTCAAAAGGTTTAAAAATGGCTTGGAGTTTGAACATAAAATTATTGGAGTTGGAAACGGATTGTACGAAAGCGAAGAATTGTATAGATGAGGTAAAGAATGCTCATCGCCATATTGGCTTAGTGAACGAGATTCGGAGCAGGTTGAATCGCAATTGGCAGGTAGAAGCGAATTAACTGGCTAAGGATGACATTAATCAACAGCTGATAACAATCTGAACCCCTTACAGTAGGCCTTGAGAGAGTTACGAGCAAGATATGCTAGGCGTGGTTTGACCTAGAGATACAACTAATATTTCGGGTTTGTCATATGAATAGTTTAGGGTATCCCCCTTCATTTTGTTAAAAAAAAGAAGATATACTTTTGAAATGTTTATATAAAATAAATTACGAAATTTATAATATGAATATGATAATTATGTAATTTTAGTGGTATAAATAAATTTTGTCAAGTTGTAAAAACATATTGATGTCTTTTAGAAACAATACTATCCATCCTAATATCTTATAAAATAAAATTCACAAAAGCCACCACAAGTGAAACATAATAAAATTGTGAGCAACAAAATGTTAATAAAGATACAAATCAGGCAGAGTCAAGGTGTTAATAAGGGATTTGTAAATCCAAAAAGGAAAAATATTAGAAAAAAACAAAAGATATTAATGAAAAGCTTTAAAAAGAGATTTGTACAACCCATGAATCATGATTCTTGTCAAAGGAAGGATAATATCCCTTCTTACTATTTTGAATTGGCCTTCAATTTCTACATGTAGACACTCCAAAAAATCATTCCATATATTATTAGACATGCATTGTATTCGTGTTAAGCTATTGAGAGAAAGAAAAAAATACACATAAACCGTCGTGTCCAACCCTTGCGAATTTGAGTATTCTGTGTCTGCCTCGTAGTGTGTCCGTGCATCATAGATTTCAGCTAATTCAAAGAAAAAAATAAAAATAAAAATTTCACTAAAATAAAAAATATACAAAAAATATGATTGTATAATAATTTGCTTTCCTTAACTCTCTTACCTTGATCCAAAGATAGTACAAATCAAATTTTTTCCATTTCGAATTTAGCCCAATTCTCTCGAACAATCCGACGACGATCGTTCCTCGTTCATCGCCGTCCGCCGATTAGATGACTTATGTCGCCGGCCACCGTTGACTCCGCCGCACCGCCGCCCTATCCCGCCGGTCCGATTTCCAAATCTCCACATTTCAATCCATCACATATCATCAGCGATAGCAATATCGCATTCGCCTTCGTTTCAAACCCTATGGATCCGAATTTCGGATTTAATTCGCCGTCATTGGGGCCGTCGAAGCCCGCCGCCGGTCATACACGGCCGCCGCGGCTCGCGAAGCTCCGGAAACCCTTGGCCGGCCATAGACCTAATTTATTCAGATCCGCGGCGGCGAATTTGGGAGAATCGGGCGTCGATTCGATGCGCATTGATCCAGGTCTTAGCGCAGGTAATCACGCTTCTGTACCGAGTCAACAGAATGTGGTTCGTGGATTTTTGTTTGGATCCAGTGATGGTAGCAATACCAGTAGTAGTATTAGTAGTAGTGGTGGTAGTAGTAGTAAGAGTAATTTATTTAACGAGGCTGTTTCGAATGCTAATGTGGAGACGAGTACGGTAGTGGATGAAATGATGAGATTGAGAATCGAGAGTGAAAAGGCGTATTCGAATAGTATGAATGTGAAGAGTGGTGGTAGTGCACATTTGAGTGGTAAAGATCATAGTTTGCGAGGTGGTGATGAAAGCGTGGTTTCTGAATTGCCGGATGATATGAGAAGGTTGTACATTGAAAGTGAACATTATGGTAAATTGTATGGTGGGAATGTGGAAGAACTTCCAAATAAGATGAAGAAATTGAATGTTAAAGATTATGAACGTGATGACTCGAAGAATTTTGGCTCTGGAAGAAGTGATAGAAAGTCTTTAGGTGGGAGCTTGGATAATATGCTTCCAAACAAGATGAAAGTTTTGAATATTGATGATTCTTCTTCCGTGAGTGAGAAGGTTGATGATGTTAGTTCCAGAGACAAGAATATAGATAATGCAAACAATTCTCCTCGTATTAGCACTGGATCAAGTTTGCGTTCCAGTGTAGAAACTCTGCATGGTGCGCAGGCTAAGAATTTGGGTGATGGAAATTTGTGCAATACAGGGTTTAATTTTCAGGCTGGATTACCGAGTAAGGATACCAGTACTTATGTCAGTTTTAACAATGAAAGCAATTCAAAATCATTACCGTTATTTGCATCTAGTGGCATTCATTTCAAACCAGTTGCAGGTGTTCCTGAGATGCCATCTGTGAATAGAGCTAACAACAAAGTTGAGTTTACTTTTACTAGTAAGTTGGATAGCATGGAAGCACAAAATGTACAGTTTAAGACACCAGATCCAAAAGGAAACTTAGTATTTGGCCTAAATAGAAAAGTTGAGACAAAGAGGGAATCGACCAGAGACGCTGGATTAAAGAAAAAGAAGGGGAAGTGGAAGAAACCCACGCAGATCCCATTAAGATTGGGGCAAGAATTTGTTTTTCAGGAAAATTTGCAAGAAAATGCAGAATATTCGCCCATGGACGTCTCTCCTTATGAAGAAATACTGGTTGATAATACTTTTTCAAGAGAGACTTCTATAGCATCAGAGGAATCTTCTCATCTTGATGATAATTCAAATGAAGCGCACCTGAATGTTTCAAATGATATTGCAGATGAAAGCCTAGTTTCTGCAACAGAGCGATTGTATATAAATGAATTTGATGTAAAGGGCAGTGATGGACAAGATGAAGAATCTACATATTGCGTGAATGAAGATATCAGGTCTGAGGGTCCTGAAGAAGATACTGTTTCAGGGGCTGAGACAGAAAGCTTTAAATCTGCAACGGATGAATTAGATTACAGCACTGACTCTTTTGTTACTGCAGCGGACTTCGAAGGAAGTTCAATTGAAAGGCAAGACAGTGATGGAAGCAGTCGGTTTAAACATGATGCAAGTTTAGCTGACATGGACACTAGTTTCATCTTTGCTGCGTCTTCCTCTGCTTTAAGTGAGTCTTCAGCATCAATGAACATCCCGAAAAAGAAAAATCGAATTAAAGTTGGTCAAGATTCACATATCTCCACTCCAAGTGTCAAAGTTTCACATGCCTCATCCGATTTATCCTCATTTCAAATTCCTGGATCTTCATTGTCATCATCTAAGCAGGGTCAGAGAGGTGATTTCTCCTCTGTGTTAAGCCAAAGAAGGGATAAGTCTGAGCAAGTTAAGGAAATGGTGACCAACCAAGACTCTGCTACAGATGCCAGCGTTACAGCTCAAGAATCCTGTGAAAAATGGCGGTTGAGGTGTGGAATCATTCACTCTGTTTCAAGTTTATGGATTGCATTTTGGGTGTTGTTATATAACCATCCTTTCTTTTTTGACTCCTATGCTGTGGCATTTTGGTTGTGGTTTATGGCCATAAATTTATGGGATAGTTACATACACACTCCTTCACTTATTAATTACCGTGAGCCTCCTGAGATTTTACAGATCCTGACAACTCGAAAAATAGGGTTGAAATTATAATAAACAGGGCCTAAACTTGTAATATACTTTTGCTGAAAGGGGAATAACTATGGTAGTTTTTCAAACCTCGGGGTGTTTTTTCATAATTAGGGTGTCACATAAGGGGTGTCTATGTAATTTACTCCGAATTTATTACTCCATGATCATGCTTTTGTTTTTATTTCATGCCAGGGGGAATCAAGCCTATGCGAAAGGGGACTTTTCAACAGCTGAAGATTGTTACTCTCAGGGAGTGCATTGTATTTCCCAAAATGAGACATCTAGATGCTGTCTTAGGGCTTTAATGTTATGCTATAGCAATCGTGCCGCGACACGTATCTCACTTGGAAGATTGAGAGAAGCATTAGAGGATTGTATGAAGGCTGCTGCATTAGATCCCAATTTCCATAAGGTGCAGGTCCGAGCTGCCAGGTAAGGGATGTTCTTATTGCTTTGGAGCCCTTCTTGCTCCCTGTTTCTTGTTGCGATACTGCTATGGTTATCTTTTCTTAAATATGCAGTTGTGTATTCTTTGTTGGCTTTGCTCTTTGACAGCAAGAGTAACAGATTTTTTTAGAAACTACTTTTAGTTTCTTCACCCAAGAAATCAGGTGAATTCTTTGCAAAACCGGTCCCAGGATAATGTCTATTTGTGTATGGCCCCACAAGTGGATCCCACATGAGCAGTGGACAAGATGCCCCCGAAGGGACCAAAACAAATAGCCTCCCATTAGTTAGCTTTGGAGCCATAGTTACAACCTTCCCTCACGTAAAAATGGAAAAGAGATTGTGGCAACATGTTAAAGTATTAGTAATAGGATATGCTTCGGGTTTATTACATTCTGTTTGTATTTACTTTATGAATTGTTGTCTGGCCAATCCTAATTGTATCAATAAGATAACAAGCAAAGATGCTTGTCACTTCCACATTGAGGAGTTAATTTGCCTCAGTGTGTAGAACTCCAAGGATAACTACTATGTATGAATTATGAAGAAGGGGAGATAGTCTTAAATTCATAACATGATTTCATCTTATTCAAGTTTTCTCTAAGCCTTTTCTTCTTGAACTTAGCGAGTTTGTTGCTGAATGCGCCTTTTTGATGGATTGTCATCAAGAAAGTCTTGAAATCTTTCTCAATTATCTATCATTTCAGCACTAAGTAGTATGAAACTAGTTGAAATACGACTTTGAGCATACAGATCAAAATGCTTTAGATGCAGGAGCCTTCTAGTTTGAACAATCCTTATGGAACAAACCGATTGCTATTAACAGGCTCGGAGTATAACTTGATTTCAAGCATGAATCATTAAGAGTTGCCTCACAGTTTCTTTATGTCAATATGCATTAGACAATTTTTGACTTCTTCCTGGATATTTTCAGCTGTTACCTTGCCCTAGGGGAAGTTGAAAATGCAACTCTGCATTTTATGAAGTGCTTGCAAGCTGGGCCCGATGTCTGTGTGGACAGGAAACTTTTGGTAGAAGCTTCTGAGGGACTTGAGAAGGCAAAGGTATTCAAATCAGCTAATCTACTACTATTATCTCATTTGCTATGAAATTCTAGTTAAAATAGTTCTTGATATTGGACCTTTTGACTGATTTACATATTAATAGACTAATAATTGGAACATGTGCACAATTAAGCTGCCTATTCTGCAATTTTTGCAGTCATTATTAAGATAGAGATAATGCGGTTTTGTTCTGAATGGAGTCGAGTCATGCATCCAGTCCCTTGTAGATCCGCGGCCCCTGCCTAACAACTTTTATATCATCTTTTTGTTTGTCATGGTTTTCGCATACAAATAGATTCAACTTAGTGGTATACCGGGATATTGGAATTGAAAATGTTAGTCCTACAAAACTTAAAAAAATCAGAGTTTTATTGATGCTTTCGTGGTGGTAAAAACTTTCTAAAATTTTTGGAAGACTGATTACTACAATTATTTATGTATTGTCCATGTGAACTGTAAAATGTTAAATGCATCTGACAGTAATACTGACCTTATTTTTTTTGTTTAACTGGCTTTCAGAAAGTTGCGGGATGCATGAAGCAGGCTGCAGAACTTTTGGGACGAAGAACATCTGATGACATAGACTCTGCAGTTAGTGTGATTTCCGAGGCTTTGATGATAAGCTCGTCTTCTGAAAAGTTGCTTCAGATGAAAGCAGATGCTCTTCTTATGGTGGGTATCAATTTAAGAGAAACTATTATATATACTCTCCATTTGCATGTATTTATGAGCATATTGTTTTCTTATTAATATACTTATCGCACAAGTATTCTACTCTCATTTCACTAACAGCTGAAGAAGTATGAAGAGCTGATTCAGTTGTGCGAGCAAATTCTTGGTTCTGTTGAGTTGAAGTTTCTGATGTCTGGTGTTGTTAGCCACTCAGTGGAATTTCATGATTCGGACTTGAAAAAGGCTCCTTCTTTCAGGGTCTTGTGCTGGTCATTGATTGTTAAGTCTTACTTCTATTTAGGTAGACTTGAGGAAGCCCTCGTTTTCCTGAAGAAGCTAGAGGAATCAATGTATCTCGTGGAACGGTAATATCTAACATGCGTGAGTGTATATAATACATTATAAATTACTTTGTTTCCAATAAGAGGATTATGTTGCTCTGTTGGCTTAGAGGTCTTCTTTCCAATTTGACACTTCAGGAGTGAGAGCAAGACTGTGGACTCCATGATTCCATTGATTGGCACTATACGCAAGTTGTTACACCATAAGGTGAGCTTGTTTGTGATTTCTCTTCTATAATCATGGCCTATATAGCATCTTAAATAGATAAATCCAATTGAGGGTGGAAAACAAGAATTTGGTGTGCTATGTTGTACAATGTTGAGGCCAAGCTTTCTTCATTTATGCAATCGGAGATGCATTGACGCTCCTGAATAATGTACTCTTCTGGAAAAAAAATGGAAAATAGGGAAAGAATGTAACAATCATAATGTTTTGCATTATTCAATTTGAGAAATCTGCAGAATTGTTGCTGAGAAGTAGAGTGAATGCATATGATATGAATATGATTGGTTCACACTTTATCTTCATTTGAACTTTCTTTCTTTTTATATACCAAAAAGTATTTAATACTAGAATAAAAGAGAGTGATATGGCTCATGAATGAATTATTCAATGAATTTCCCGCCTTGATAACAGTCAATCGCTATTTAGGCTGCAGGAAATGAAGCGTACCAATCAGGAAAGCATGCAGAAGCTGTTGAACATTACACTGCTGCTGTATCATGTTCTGTTGAATCACGTCCTTTTGCAGCAATATGTTTTTGTAACCGGGCTGCTGCATATCGGGCTATGGGCCAAATTGTAGATGCTCTTGCAGATTGCAGCCTTGCCATCGCTCTTGATGGAAACTATTTCAAGGTTTACCTCTAAAACGATGTTCACTGCTTTTCTTTTATATGATTATGGAAATCTATTTTATATTATCCCGATATGAATATGTTAAAAGAATTGGAATTGAAATCATAATTCCTTTTTAGATGCCAACTTTATTACCTATAGGGAAGGCTGTATTGACTTGAGTCACATTGTGAAATTGGTCGTTCAAATTGGGAAGGGGTATTTCTGTAAGAAATTCACATCTGATTTATTCATTGCATGAGCATTGCTATATGGCTATATGCTGCTAAAAATTTCTATGTTTTAGGAAACTTAACTTAGAACAAAGTCAATGTTAGTAATAGCCAATAGTAGGCATTCTGGCATTTATTATAAATTAAAAGCTTAATAAGATTTTTGGCACCAAGGACCTTATTAATTCAGGAGAAGTAATATTATTTCACATGTTGTTGTCCTTTTCTATGCTGAGGAGTTTGGTAATTAGTTTTGAGTTTTATTTTTTGCTGTCCATCAATTTATGCTGTATGAATGTTTCTAGCAACTTAGTAGCTTTCCTGTAACCTTTTTGATTGACATTCACACATCTGCAGGCCATCTCTAGACGTGCCACTCTACACGAGTCGATTAGGGATTATGGACAAGCAGTTTCAGATCTTCAGAAACTTGTATCCCTTCTTACAAAAGAAGTAGATAAGAAAACAAACCAATCCAGAACATCTGATAAAGTTAATAGTGTGAATGAGCTTAGACAAGCTCGATTGAAACTTTTAGAAATGGAAGAAGCATCCAGAAGGGAGATTCCCCTGAATATGTATCTCATTCTGTAAGTCCTTTTTTTCCGGGGTATAGATAGAAGTATTGCAGTCATTTTTGTTATAAGTTACTACTACGCCAATTTGCAATATCCTTTGACTATATCTATTTGGAACAAGAAGAAGGAGCTAATTTTCCTATTTACGTATTGTTTAAAGTTCCTTCTCATTTGAATACAGCAAATATATATATAAAAATGTGTGTTATGGAGATTGATATGAATATATGCCATTCGTTCTAAAAAAGTTTAAAGCTTTTTGCTGGATTAAAGTTTTTTTATTTGAAAACATACTTATATTCAATTTTCTGTGTGACCTTGCTATAATAATTTGCTTCAGAATATGTCCTTTTGATCTACATTTTAAATATCTATGATGTAATAGGACTTTAAAATAGGTTTTGCTTGCTCTTAATACACTATATACTTTTGTAGTTGAACTGATCAAAATAAACATATATTCCGTAGTTATAGAATATAGAATGACAAGTGAAGATTGTGAGTGAAAAATCTGTTCCCTTGATTATCATCACAACTCTTTTTTTCCATGTCAATTGTTTATAAGCTTCATTTTTTTGGGGAAAAAAAATTAAACAAAGAAGAGCAAGTATCATAATATGTGAAAAATGAAAGCATGTAACCAGGGTGGTCCAGTCTAACTGATAAGTCCACATGTACATCATTTATGAAAATAAGACAAATTGTTAGAGTTGAGAGCCTTCGATAACTAAGGAACCACCCTTTATAACACTGGGTGTAAACCGGATTTTAAGATAGACCTGGATAATTTTTTATTTTAATAATCATCCTTGAGCAGTATCCTTTTTCCCCTGAAATTTTGTCTAAATTTATTTTTCATTTTTCGTCATGGGGTTATATGGTAGGGTAATTCCTCTTGTTGCAGTTGACTGAAAACCATTTTCACTTTTGAGTCACTTGTATTGGACCTTGACCTGTCGGTGTATTTCATGTTAAAACCACAAATTTGTGCTCATGAATAAGCATAAGTGATCATGTAGTATTTTAAGAATTATAGATCTAGAGAATAAATTGATGTTCATATTCACCCATAGAAACGAAAAATATATTTCATATTGGCAAATGCATCTGCCACTTGTACAGTGCAGAAGATTGACTGTTACTTTCGAACACCTGCCTTTATGAGCAGTGAAAGTTCATTTTGCTTTTAAGGAAAAAATGTCTTTCTTGGACACTGGGAGTATTAAATTGGTATTATATATATATGTGTGTGTGTGTGTGTGAATTTTGAATGGCTGCTTCTTGAATGCCAGGGGAGTTGATCCATCTGCTGCTGCATCTGAAATTAAGAAGGCTTATCGCAAAGCTGCACTAAAATATCACCCGGACAAGGTTTTGATAATTTTTTGGCTTCCATAAGATGTGCCTGTTTAATCCTTTCCTTTTAAATGTCAATCAGCAAACTGAATAAAAAAAGTTGTCCTTTTTTTAAAAAAAATTTGCGTAGGCTGGTCAATCTTTGGCTAGAAATGAAAATGCAGATGACGTCATCTGGAAGGAAATAGCAGAAGAGGTCCATAAAGATGCAGACAGGCTCTTTAAAATGATTGGAGAGGCATATGCAGTACTTTCAGATCCCACTAAGGTATTGATTCGGGCTTTCTTTAATACGCACATGATTAACTTATTGTTCGCGTCTAAAAATTTGGGGAATATTATAGCGAATAGTTATTTGCAAATGGGCAGTCATTCTCAATAGTGATTGAAATAGGTTTCCCTCAACTCTTTCTTTTTCAAATTTAATTTCTGCTACACACAGATCTTTAGAATGATTATGAGGTAGAATGATGAGCTTTTTAAAAAAATATATAAAAAAACATCAAGATTATGGAATGAACTTTTATTGTTGCATTAATTTCAGTATTGATAATATTAAGAAATGAAACTTCCAGTATTATACTAAAGAACTAGAAATCTGAAGGCTTATATAATATTGTGGCTTTGTAGTGTGTCCATTACTTAATTGTTTACATTAGAGACACTCATGCATATAATAATTGTATAAAAACTTCAAATCCTATAATTTTTTCTTTTTGTGTGTCGGTGGGTGGGGTGGGGGTCGGGGGAAGATATCACAATTTCAGAACTGTTATGGTTCATCCTGCGGTTGTAATGATCCTCTTCCTTTTGAATTTTCTATTCCTCACATGCAACAAAGAAAAGCAATACTATTTGCTTAAAGTACTTTGAATGCTCCATAGAAACTGTCACTAACTATGCTGAATGCTTTCCACTTGCAGCGTTCGCGTTATGATCTTGAAGAAGAGATTAGAAATGGCAATACCTTGAAAATGTATTCAGATACTCATAACTATGAGAGAAGTGGAAGTAGGGGACAATGGCCAGAGTTTCAAAGATCATACGGAAGCTCAACAAGAGGGTCAGATAGAAACCGATATAATTGGTACTATGATGACTACTAATCCAAATATATGAACTGAAAATGAGGATTATTAGTCAAAGGTCTGGTAAAATGTAAGTTTTCAGTATGTTACATTTTGTTCACAACAAAAAACAAAATATGAGCGACAAGATGTTAAGTGACAATATCAAAGTTGTCATTAATTGTATTGAGTGATAGAAATTTTTATTTTGTCGCAAAAATAATTTTCAAAAGTTTAATAGTGATAGGAATTGTATATAAGTTGTCTCTCAAAACTTAATTAGTGACAAAAAGGATAACAAATGTTGTTGTCACTTTAATTGCGTTGTCAATAAACATGTGTCACTAATAGGTGACAACTTAAAAAGACTTGTTGTCACTAATAAATGATCATTTATTGTGACAAAATAAAAATTATTTTTGCTCATTTACTTATATCCAGTGACTAATTTGGGAATATCACTATACATATTGTCACTAACATTACTTTTTGTTGTGGTTGTAGCTTTACTGGAAACAACGGACCAAATGATTTGCAATTTAATAATGGAGGGTCGATTGACTGATTTTGATATTTGATTGGTAATCGAAGTGATCTCATCTGTTGCACGAGAGAATGAATGGATGTGATGTGTAGGATTTGAATTGATTGAAAGATTGGTAACTTTTGGTGTTTGCAAATTTTGGCCTAGATAGACATGCTGGCTATGCCAAAGAGGTACTTTGTGATTCTAAACTTGTACAAAAATACAGAAGCAGCAGTGGCGTCGAAGGCTAAGGACAGAATCGTAAATTTGTGTTTCATCCGACAAATGTGTGTGTTTGTCTGTATTTAACAGTTCAATATTTTTTTTCTTTAAATTTTATTTAACAGTTCTGAATTTGTTTGTGCTGTACATATATATTGAAACCAAGTGATGTAATTTTCTGTGATGTATTATATTGCTGGGGAGTTTAACTGTTTAATTCTTTAATTTCTCTTACGAGTTTCCCGCGTTTACATGGTTTTGAAAGGATTATTCTCAGAAGTTATCGAGGTTCCATAATTTTGGCATAAACGCAATTTTCTATGTTGTGGGAACCTTACTGAGATCTGTCGGGCATTATTCGTTACCAATGGTGCGCTATGGTGACAAACCCCCAAAACATTCCCAGAAGAAATTACAAATGGATTTCCTTTTTTGAAAAGAGTTAAAGATGGATGTCTGGATTTCAACGAGTTATGCATTCAACGTAAACTTCTTTCCAAATTAAAATATTTTTTTTTTGATGGAAGAAAAAAAAAATTGGTCAAACTTATCTAAGCGTAGAATTTTATTAGCTTTCGGGAAATGTTTGAATAATATTTGTTAATTTTTGATACACATCTCTCGTTTATATCATCCCTAATTGTTTCAATATTGGAAATTTTGTTTGAGTAAAATGTGTTTTAGCACGATTTTAACTAGTAATTTAAGTAAGTTTTATGTGTCGAAAGTGGAATGTCATTGACTTAAATTAAACTTTTTGAGTAGATGAATTTAGAGTATTTATTCCTCAAATGTCAAATCTGATTTTGAATTAATGAGAAATTAATTAACAAAGTGCGCCACTTAAAACATGATTTGTAATAGGAATAAATGGATTGTTATGAACATATATACATGATTAAATGATCACAACCATACAATCAACAGCTGCACTCGTATGAAACTCGTATGAAAAGTGGTTGACATGGTCCGTGTCCGAAAGTGTACAAATCAAAAAAATTGAGGGACCAATTTGAACGGACCTACTTGATCAATATTCAACATTTTAGGGTTGTTTTGAAATTAATAGGAAGTTTGGGACTAGAATGCACTAGTTGGAAAGCTGGAAGGTGCAATCGCCCACACCAGAGCAGGGAGCTTTTAGCCCGAAAGTCACAACTTCTGGGGTATTACTGTAACTTCCGAAAAGGTGCAACTTTTGGCCCAAAACTCTTCACTCCTTATAAATAGACCCCCTAATTTCGAAATTAAAACACTAGCATCAGATTTCTTTTACTCTTTAGTACTCAAATTTGAGTACTAAAGAATATGGAAACTTCGTTGAATTAATTACGTTATACTAATCAACTTAGGAAACTAAGTTCAGATAGAATTCTAAATCTAAATAACAAAGGATTCCTAAACCTAATGCACTCTGTCTATATATATATATATATATATAGATATACATATATACATGCAAGCGTCTTTATAAATCATACTAAAAAACCCTACTCCATAGTTTCTTTTATTCATCATCCAAAGTTCATATATTTTTTCAAATTCTCCCAAAGATTTAAATAATATCTGTGAGTTTCATTCTTAGTTATTGATATAACTAATGGAGAAGATAGAAGACTATCAAGGCAGATTTGATCATCACGGACGACGTCGTCAAGCAGTTTATAGGAAGAAGAAGAGATCGCCATGCATGCAGCCTTCAAGAAAACAGAAATCCAATAGTATGTTATATTCCTTAGTTTAATTTCTTTTTTTCTTTCTTTCTTGATATATATATATATATAAATATTGTTTCCATTTATTTGTTCTTTTTCTAGTTAACCACAGAAATTCCCATGATCAAGAATATATATACATATGCGTGTGTGCGCACAAAAATAATTTATAGTTTTGTACATGCATAGATAGTTTTCTTGATCACGGTTCTCTTTAGACAATAATTATATATGATTTTAAGTCATTTTTAAGAGTTTTCGAGACTGATTTGATTGGTGCAATATATATCCAGAATAGAACTTATGTGGGATCCACTGTACAATAATGGAATTTAATACCGGAGTACTCCTAATATAAGAATCACTACTCCCGTTTTATGGTATAACTAGAAAAAGGTAAAAATATAAGGAAAATATGGAAACATATGTAACTATATATGGTCCAAAATTAAAAGAAATTAATTTGTCTTTGTGTTTGATTTTGATCCTTTGTTTACAACTATATAAAAATAATTAATACTTAGGCAAGTTTACTTGGTAACTATTTCGAACTTATAAGGAAGTCAAACTATTTAATCTTTGAATTAATGTATCATGTTGATTTCTTTTATAATTTTATTCTTATTAGATTTCTTTTCAAATATTAATATTCATTATATTATTTCATCATACTGAATGATCTCTTTGCTAATTACAATTTTATTTTACATTTTTTCAGTGGTTTGGATGCCTGCAGTACCATCATGGGAGAAAGAATTTTGCTACAAAATCGGTTCATTTACGTGGGAAAATTTCTTGGAAGCAAAAAAGGCGACAATATTCGGAGAAAAAGTTTTCGAATGGGATGATTCCGCGGCTAAGGAGGCGTTCGACAGTGCAAAAAATCGATTTTTTGCACAAATTAATGGATTGCCAATTCCGGATGAGAGTGATCCAAATCCTGATTTGTACATCGATGAAATTGATTCGGAAGCTGAAACTGATTCAGAACTATTGCATGAATTGGAATTGGCTAAAGAATATGTAAGTGTTGATCAAGAGGAAGAAAATAGGAATGAGTATGTCCCGGATTGGTATCATATTCCGATTGAGGATATCAAGCCCACGGGGTGGGATATTGAAGACGAAGAATTTTCCGGGGGCAAGGTTTTGACTGGACTTGTGATAGGGTATTGATTGATGAGTGAATAAGTAGTGGAGTTTCCATGTTTGGTTTCAAGGATAGGGATTTTGGTGCATGGATTGAATGTGTGTGTGTGTGTGTTTTTGGAATGATTTTGTAATATTTACTTAAGTAATAATAATAGTATTCTTATATATATTTCTTCTAGTGAATTTTGTTTCTTGCTTGTCTCTTTATATTTTGTGTTTTGGAAAAGATGTATGTTTGGTCTCATTGGATATAGTATTGGATACATTTAGTCACGAGCAAGGATGGAGCCAGGATTTTCAAAGGGGGGGGGGGGGGGCGAGATTTTGTAATATAGTTATAAAAAAAAAATTCATGCAGACGAAGGATTGAAGGGAGGTGCAGGGGGCTTGCCCCCCGAGGTACGACACGCTATATTTATGGAAGAAAATTTAATAAGTAATTAGGTTCAAGTATGAAATATCTATCTTTGATCTATACTATATCATCAATTTCTCTCTTCTTTAAACCTTTTCAATTGTTTTATAGATGCCCATAATCTATTTGTTAGAATTCTTAAACCAAAAATATTCTTGAACTAAATTTTAGAGTAACCAATGAAATATATAGTAAAACATTAGATTAAATTTTAAAGATTTGTATTCAAATAACACAATACCTTCTTAGTCTTTGAAATGAGAAATCTATAGATTTTCACCGCCCAAAATCTTGATTCTTGAGAATGTAATTGAAGGAAAAAACCCTAAGTTTGAATTTCTATCTTGAATGGAAGTGTAGAATCGTGTGACTTGAGGGGGGGGGGGGAAATAGATATTTTGAAAATTTTATGGGTAGTAATAAAAACAAAATTGAGGGAGGGGGGGGGGCGAAAATAGATATTATAAAAATTTTATGAGTAGAAAGAACAAAAAAAATAAATTGAGGGGCGCGGTGGCACCCACCAGCCCCCCCCCCCCCCCCCCCCCCCCCCTCCTCCGTCCCTGGTCACGAGGTTTAGGGATTGCACATTCAGTTTCAGTACAATTAAAAAATTATTTTACATTTGGTTTTTTTCTCAATTTTTAGACGAAATGATTCCCGCAGTGTCATATGATTGTTAGATTAGTTGTGTTGATTTGGTGAGAAGAACTCGCCTTAGAAGAACATGAGGTTCAAGGAGAAAATATATGTAGTTTGGTGCGAAAAAAATCATTTGAAAATATTCTTTTGAAGTTTTGATGTTCCTTTTACACGACCTTTTTCCATTAAAATTAGTAGAATTAACGAATGTGACCTTCATGTAAGCAATTGCGTGTGACAATTACCAATGCAAACTAAATATGTACTGACTTTTAAATTATGAGAATAAATGTGCAGAGCTTGTAAAGTGATAGGTCAGAGGATAATTTATATCCAAGTGGCGTTGTGAGTCCCTAAATAAAAATACGATGATGTCATTAAAAAAATATTCACATTACTTTGCGTAATCTGACGATTCCCACTCTGATTAAATACTGCTTAAATGAATAATATCCCATGAGCCGTATTATGTATAAGCTACGTGATATTAAACAAGAAACAATAGAGCACCTTAATTATCACCAAAGTATACAACGATTTTAATAACTTTGTGTTATGAATTTAAAATCCCTAATTGATTGGAATCGAGGGAGACTTCATGAACATTACCAAACTAGGATATCCAATAATGCCAGATTAAATCTCATGTTGCCAGAGCAGATTTATTGTCTTTTCTATTTTTACCCTTCCACAATGCCATCCTTTGAAACATTAAGAACAAGACAAAATACAAAATTTGGTGTATTTTCCACATCACGGGAGGAAATAACTTGTCTAACAAGTTGTACCAACTTTGCATCACAACATGTGAATTGCACTTATATAAAGACTTGTCACTTGTCATTTGATTTAGTTCCCTCAACTTGTTATTCTTTAAATTGAAAAGGGCTGCTTTGGAATAAATAGGAAATCATTCAATCAAGAAAAAAGAATAAATAGGAAATGTACTTCTATTTGTTTAAAATTTATTGATTCACCACACACACAATCATTTTTCCCTAACTTTTTAAATAAATTGTTGAGCAATAAGTGTTACATAAATAGGTTTAGAAGGTGCTTTCTTAGGAATTTAAAGGTCAAATCGAATTTAACCTGAAAAACTATTGAGTGATATCAGTATCTTGGGGATTTCCTAGTGACCAAATTTTGGTTTCCGTGATATAATTTTTGTTTTTTTTGGGAGGGCGGCGGGGGCGGGGTTGATATATTGAAGGTAATGTGTAACACTCTATAATTTGTAAATTTAGCAATATTTACTTAATTAGTTAAAATTTAGTGTTAATTAACTTCCCTTACTGCTATAACTAGTATAAAGACAAGATTCTTTCTAGATTACATCTAAATTTCCTATACCTGTAAGTCAACTTAACATAATTTGTTCGTCAAATCACTATTTTTTATGCAAAATTATCAGATGACACAATCTCAACAATTCTATTCTTTTGAGGGCCAAATTCCATTGAGCTTGATCGAGCTCCGCCAATCATAAATAATTGGTATACATAATTAAGAAAACAAAAGAAGAGGGATCATTGTAATTACTTAATAGTATAGGGAAAGTCATGTAATTAACTCCATAAAATACAGTATTACAGCATCTTTATAATTTAGAAATTTCCAATCAAATCCTATTCTTTTTTCTTTTTCTTGATAAATAAATTGCATAAATATGAATTAAAGGAAAATCCTATTCTTCTAACTAAGGGTTAAATACATAAAATAATAGCCTAATCAACCATTGACTATTAAAAAAGTTTACGCGAAATCCAAATTCCATTAGAAATAAGCGTACTTTTCGTATTTTTCACCTCTATACACATGCTCATTTGATATTTATACATTCACCATACAATATAAAAGGTAAATAATGTTATTTCACCCAAAAACATACATACATATTTCTTTCTATCTTTTTAACAAAATTTGGATTTCGTGCAGACTTTTTAATAACATAGAGAGTGATTAGCTTATTTCACTAACACACACATATATATATATATATTTGCATTTTCGATATAATATAACAAAGGTTTTTTATTTATTTATGCATTTAACCCTTTAAATAAAAATTGCTTGTCCACAAGAATTGTTATATTATCTTTTCTACCCCTCCTTTCCCACACATTTCCACTTTCACCCCCACAAAACCTTTTCTACCCTTCTTCTTCTTCTCTCTCTCTCTGTTCATTTAAATTTCATGTCTTCCGTCGTCGTTTTGCTCTCTCTGTTCGCCGACTTCGTTTCAACCAAACGACACCGTTTCGCCTCTCTCCCCTGCTCTTCCATGAGGCCTTCAATGCTCCCATTTTCAATATGACTGATCATCAGGTCCCCCTTTTTTTTCCCCTTTTTTTATTTGTTAAAAATTTAATTTTTCCATTATTTATTGAAAAAATTCAATAAAATTATTTCAAAATTATTTATTGAAATTTTTTCTGTGGAGTTGATAGAATTAGGGTTTCAGTTATGCGGAGATTTTAGCTGCAATGGTGATGATTGTGTGCTAGGGTTTTGGAGTATGTACTAACATTTTTACGTTTTTTTTTTTTCTGAAATTTTTTAAAATTGGAGGAAAAAAAAGAGTTAATTTAATGGTGAAATGTAGCAAATATGTTTTCTGTGTTGTGAAAATTGGAGCTTTTATGTCAGAAATCTGTTCGTTTCTGTTGAAAATGAGATTTGTAAGCTTTGTGGTGATATATATATATCATATATATATATTTGTTATTTTAGCATTTAGGGATTGTGGCTTTTTATGAAATAAGAATAAAGAAAAAAAGAAACTAAAAGCAAAAAGATGGCTAGTAAAAAGGGTGATGTTGAGTTTCAGTCATTCTCTGAGATTTATAATAAAATCGAAACTAGGGGTATAGAAATGATAAATTGTGGTGAGCTGAGCTTAAGTTAAAAAGAATATGTAATCTAGATAAAGTATGCTGTTGATATCTAAGAATTGATTAATGTAAGGAAATGTTAATTTGTTTCTTTGTTCCGGTTTTTGTTGGTTCTTCACATCGAAGTTGATGTGGGTGTGAGAAATGTTGAAGTGTGTTATTTGTAAAAATAGGGTTTACATGTTAATAGAAGGTAGTGCAGGCTTGAATCATTAGTTTATTTATGCAAGTCACTTGGAAAACTAAAGCAAAGTTATAGAATCGTAAGCTCTATTGTTGTGTACTTCAGATAAGTGTAGAGAACTAAAAGAAGGATGGCGAGAAGACCGGTATGATATGCAGGGCGACTCTTTTTTCTGTAATGCATAGCCTTGTTGCGAGTGCGATAAATGTATTGCTTTCCTTGTTAAAGATGTTACATATTTATGAAGTGATGATTGTGCCAAGGTTTGAAATGCTTTTAGTATCTAAGATACATAATTAGTAAGATTTCCATATTGAAGTCAATTAGTTCACTATGAATTTAACTTTTCAAAGTCAATCTATTGTTGAATTGGGTTTAGCTATTGTGTTGCATTTTATGTTAAGAGAAAATCTGGTTGACCAGCAGGTTTAGCCATTTGGTACAAGAAAATTGACTAATTATGGAATTTGACTATTTTCTGCACAAGTATCTTCATTCTATTAAAAGTTGCATTGATTGAAGACGATTTGATTTTTATGGTTCACGCAGTCAACTTTTTTCGTCCATTTATCTTCAACCTTTATCTATTTTTAGGTGTTGATCTTTGGATCGTTTACGGAAGACGAGATCATATCCATGCAATGCGAGCCACAAAAGAATGATGTAGAAATTACATTCGGTTCTTTGGATTCAGAAACTTTACGGTCTGTGGGCATTTTTAATAATAGAGTGACAGAGCTTCATCCACCTAAGGGACGTCTTCTGTCAAAACCAGCTAATACACCGAATGTTTTTTGGTCTCCGAGCAGTTCTGGAGACACATCAGACTCGGAAGTTGTATCTGTGGAGGGAAACAGATGCATCAGTAGTACATGTTTTGGTGACATCGGTGCAAAAGAAATTTTAAAATCTGTAAATTCTGATAGTGCACGTAACTTGTCAAACGGATCGACTCTAAAGCAGCCTAACTTCAATAGTGTGAGTGACTTATCTTCCTCCTTAGATGATGCTGTTTTGGTTAATTTTGAAAATGGTGTTCACCAAGTGGAGTCCAAACTTAGTCTATTCAAGGAACCAAAGCGGCCAAGTTTGATTCCTAGGAATTTTTTGCCTAGAGGTTTAGTCAGCTTGGGGAATCTATGCTTTCTGAATGCAACTCTCCAGGCTCTACTATCTTGTTCTCCCTTTCTTGAGCTCTTGCACGAACTAAGAAATCGAGATATACCGAAGGTAGCGTGCAACTCAGTTATTGTTGTATATTAAAAGTGATTTAACATACAGGTCAACTCATGATTGTTGGTTTCTTTACCTTTGTAGATTGGCTATCCAACATTGCATGCATTTGTTGAATTCATCTCTGACTTTGACATGCTCGATAACTCAAATTGCAAAAGAAATGAGAAAAATGTTCTTGAAACTGGAAAGCCATTTCGGCCTGTCATGTTTGACTCCATATTGAAGAGTTTCACTCCAGATATTCTTGACAACAGGTCAAGGTTTGTGCATACAGCCTTTATATGCCTTTCATCTTCTTCCTTGTTTTCAATTTAGTTGCAGGAACTCGTTTTGCACTTTTTACTTCACCCTTTTCTGGTGGACATTGGGAATGAACTCACTTAAGAAAATGGTATTCTCTTTCCCTGACTCTGATTAAAGTATCTGTCATCGTTAGGGAACAAGAGAGCCCCATCGATGCCTCTCTTTGGGGGGAAATGGGTGAGTTTCATGGGCTTAGGAGAATTGGTTCTCGTTTATAACATCAATTTGGTCTGAGAATAGCAAGGTCTAGTGTAGCTCTGTCAAGGGCCATTTATAATTTTACCTAGGCAGTGCAGCATTCCTAGTAGCACTTGATTTTGGGACAGATGGTTGCCAAATTATTACAACATTGCCAACTTTTAAATTTGCTGCACGTCTTTTGCAGAGTTCAAATCATGATTTCATGACTCGGTTTGCTGTCTGTGAAGATTCAGTTATAGTTGTGTGTTTTGCTGTATTGACCCACTTTGTATAATGAATTTTAATGATTTGTAAACATTAACTGGTGGAGCATAAAAAACCGAATAATTCTGAAAGTACAATTGGAGTCTCAAGATTGCTAATAACTATTATTTTCAGGTTTTTATCATTTGCAATCTTTGGAAGTCGAATGATTAAACTAAAATGAAAGTTTGGTTGCTTTTGTTTTTCTTTATATGTCTATAGTGTGTGATTCGTTGTCTTTCTAAACTTGCATTGTTACATTATACAGTACATTTTGTACCCCAAGCATCTATTACCTAACTATGGCCTGTGCTGTCCATTTATACATTAGAAATTCGATTAGGAATTTCTTTTGATTGTGATATTTGCATTTCTTTCAGGCAAGAAGATGCGCAGGAGTTCCTAAGTTTTGTCATGCATCAGATGCACGATGAATTGCTTAAACTGGAAGGGCAAATTTCAAATGGAAATGGAAAAACTGCATCTTTGGTCTCTTCAACTGATGATGAAAGTGAAGATGAGAACTGGGAGACTGTTGGCCCGAGGAACAAAACTGTAATTACAAGAACTCAGAGTTTCGTACCATCAAAATTAAGTGCCATTTTTGGAGGGCAATTGAGAAGTGTTGTGAAGGCAAGAGGTGTGAATTTTTATTTATAGCTCAGAGATCTCTCCTCATTAATTATTACCATTTATCCTTTTATTTCTTTATTTTGATGCCTTTGCATGAAGTTCAATAATGAGACATGGTCGCTATATTGGCCAGATCGGATTTCAAATGAGTAAATCAAATCAATTTAGTTTACATTTGTGATCTGATTTATCAAAACAATGAAAGCAAGAAGAATAATTAAGGACCTCCCCTATATTTAATCAGGTTACAAGGCTTCAGCTACCGTTCAACCATTTCTCTTGCTTCACCTTAATATTTGTCCTGAGCCAGTGTGTACAATAGAAGATGCACTTCGTTTGTTTTCTGCACCAGAAACACTTGAAGGGTACCGAACATCAGCAGCTGGAAAGGTACATATCTTTTTAACTTTTCGTTTTCTCTTTTATTTTCTCACTTGTGGTAATTAATGTGTTTTTCACATAAGTTTGATATAAGGTCTTCTTTTCTTCTTTCTCATCTTTTTTTTTCTCTTAGGTTTTTGTGCTCTTCAAATCTTTCTTTAAATTTGTTTTGGTCATTCGAATGATATATACCATATAAAACAAGAAAATTGTTGCATCATGATATCTGAATAAGTCGCTCTTGTGGTTTAATTCGTAGTTAATTTCTTTTCTTAGTTCGATAGAAGTTGATATTGATAATGAAAGTTCACCATTCAAATCGCTCATTCAAATTTTGACTGATCTGGATAATCTCAGGCTGAGGTGGTCAACGCCAGCAAGTATGTCAAGATTCTGGAGCTCCCTGAGATAATGGTTTTGCACTTGATGCGTTTTAGCTATGGAAGTGAAGGAAGCACTAAATTGCACAAAACCGTGCATTTTCCTTTGGAGCTTCTTGTTGGTCGTGAATTGCTCGCCTCTCCAACATCCGAGGTGAACTTTGCTCCCTTTGATTTTTATTTCCTTTAATGACATGACTATCCACTGCTACTGTTTTTCTTGATATCTTCGAGCTACATAATTCCTGAAACCCATTTACTGTTATGTTCGATGGGTGAAATACCAATGATTAAAATTTGTTGAAGCTTATCAAATGGTTTCATCATATAATTTTTAGTTGAGATTAGCCGATTAGGTTATAGTCTTGTAATTTTCAATTAAACTGAGCACAACAAAATTATCTAAGAAAAGACAGTTGAATGTACCTCGATGATCTTTATTGATCAATTTTTTTTCAAAGACACGAGACATTAAAGAGTTAATTACATCGTGTGAAATTACGTGCCTTTTTGTTTGTGTATGTCTACACTAACCACCTTGATACATCCTGAAAACATGCCTAGATTTGAAAGCTTCAATTTATTAAGGGTAAATTACATGAACACCCCTTGTATGAGACTTTAATTACAAAGAAACAGCGCAAGGTTTGAGAAATAGATTACAATTTGACCTCTTCTGACATTACAATTTCATCCGTAGCCAGTAGAAACAGATTAAAATTTCACCCCCTGACAGGGTGTGAGGGATTTGCAAAACCTCAGGGGGCTGTCAGTAATTACACAATAAGTGAAGGGGGTGCATGTAATTATCCCATATTTGAACTCGCAAACTTTCTTGTCACCCGTTCCTTAATACTTTCCCCCCCCCCCCCCCACCTACCAAATTGATACAGGGTAGAAGATATGAGCTTGTTGCCACAATCACCCATCACGGGATAGACCCTTCGAAGGGCCATTACACAGCCGATGCACGCCATCCAAATGGCAAATGGCTTCGTTATGACGATGCCTCTGTTACACCAATTCCCGAGAGCAAGGTGCTGCATGATCAAGCGTATGTTCTCTTCTACAGACAATTGTAGCTTTTTGTAATGTACTCAGAATTCTGTTATTGCAGTCTTGTACATTTACGCTATACTAGATTCACAAAGTATAGGAAGTCGGGAAATTAATGATTGTAGCCAGTTTAACGCCATTGAGAAGTATATTTATACAGTTTCAAGCCAGCTTTACTGTGTAGTAAAAATCTCGACTGGCGAAGGATTCAGGTAAAAATATGGTATTTGTATGTTGGGTTAATTATTGAGATTTGATGAGAGGTGTTTGGAAAACTGTGAAAGGTGATTTAATTTTTGGTTGATGCATTTTGACATTCATTTGATTTCCCTTGAAATATACCAGATTCAGCTACACTGAATATACCCTTTTTGTATTATTTTTGGTTGATCACCAAAATTTCTATTAACTTCTTCTAGAGAGAAACCGGTCGTTGTTAGGAGTTTTTGAGATTTCGAGTATTAAAGAAATTGCGACTACTTATGTGGTGGGTCCCATGAGATTTGATTTGCTGCTAGACTTGAAACTTCCTGGATTAGTGTGTCCATAGATTTGCCCATGGGCTTCACTGGATCATACTTGGGCTCGAGGACCTATAGTCTAGGTTGATTCCCCAAGTATTTATACATGTGGGGCGGAGATACCGGGAGTCATCAAGTATCACACGGCTTCACTAACAGAGATGGCGTGGCTACTGGTCCATGGGCTTCGCCCAGTGGGATAGAGAAATTAGTTTTTTCGTTTTTTTTTATTTGAAGAACATACGATTTTCATTTACTTTTAGGGGTTAAAATATATGTTGCAAAGGAAAATTATTGACCATTTAAAACCAAGGATCAAGAAGTTTTGCCTTGTTAATTCCAATTGTTAAAACTTTTTGTTCCCAACGCATAATCTATTATTAGGAAAATCTTGTCATGTTAAAGGGATTCTAGTCATTAATCGAAGCTCTCGATATTTAAAGAACTAAAACAACCATGGTCGTGGATACAGGCTCGTGTAGAGCTCATTACACGTGGATAAATAAATATAGTGGCTTTCCAAGTCTTGAAACTTCCTAAAAATTTACTCAAAACTTTTGAAAAAAAAAAGAAAATTAGATTTATTTAGAGATAATAAATCAAAAGTCAAACACGAGAACCTTTAATATACTAACTATTAAGGAGTATAAGGATTTTGTTGACTTGGCAAAGTCATATTAAAATAGAGAAAGAGTCCATTGAGTTTACCTTTTAGAAGAAAATGACATGAAGCACTATGTTTGGGTGGCAAATATTGGTTATATAATATGTGTGTATATATATATATATAGCCGTCCAAAACAAATAATTGGACCTTTTGTTATTTCACCTCACCTTTTACTTTTTCCCCTCCATTTTTGTGAAAGCATCTTCGTCCTTGCATAAGTCCCCTTACGTATGCATCTTTTCTTTTGCTTACGCAATTAACTTTTTTGAAGCCAATATTTAAAGACCTTTTAAGCCTTTTTTATTATGAGAGATAAAACAAGACAAGGGGTAGAGATTTGGAATCAATATATAATTATAATTATAATTATTTGTGTGTTTTTGGTTTTACGTTGATCTCTTTACATGAATAGTTGCAATAGGAGTCATCCAACATCAACCCAATAATTTACTTTCGGGACATGATCAGGACGATCTTCGCTGCTTTGGAAGATTTGTATTGAACGATAACATTAACTCAATCTCACTGTCGTAATACTAAGAAAATGTCAATTAAATTAAAAAAATTGTACAATAAATGTTCCTTATTAATTGTGTAGTTGTATACTATTGTATTGTGTTCGAGTAGCCAACTTGTTACTAAGTAGCTAAGGCATGCAAGAAGTGACCAATATAACATAATATCGTACCGCATGATTGATAGAACTTTCTATTATATACATTATGTTAAACATTTAATTATTGTGGTTTCGTCTTTAATTGTGACCTTTCACGTCACTTGATTGGTCTTAGAAAAATATACACTCAAAAAAAAATATATATAAAAAAAATTTAGCCGTTTTGTTATTTATATATAACATGTTTATTTTTTTTGGTAAATAAATAACTTGTTTATTGGTAATAAACTATGATATACAGACACTTTGAAAAGTCATCTCGTGCAATGTCGAATACGCGCCGGACACAGACACATCATAGACACGTTTGGGACACTGCGAAAAAAGAAAATTGAAAAAAATATTTTCTCTCCTTAACATTCCAGGCAGATGCACACTTCTTTCACAAAGTTGAAACTTTTTAAATCCTGAAATCAGCCGCTCCCTTATGCGCTCACTTCTTTCTCAAATCACTCGCTCCCACTGAAAAAAATATCTTGTCGTCGGCGACGCCGACAACTGAAGATAAGTCTCTCAATTTTGGGCTCCCAAAATTGTATCCAATTCCTCAATTTTAAACCCTAAGTATGATAATTTATGATTTTAATTAGGCTATTTATCCTTTTTTTCACAATATTATTGTTATTTTGGTATTTTGTTATGACGAAGCTTTACCGAAATATGAACAACACTTCTTGTTTTATGTAATTGTTCCCTGCTTCTATGAATAATATGTGTATAATATGGGTCGTGTCAGAGGTATATCATGATCTAATTTTTAAAAAATTGACATATTTCGTATCCGCGCATCATTGCTTATATATAGTGAGTCGTGACATGGTGGGAACAAAGAAAAAGGAAAAAGAAGAAGAAATATAAAAGCATGCAAATTCAATTAAATTAAGAAGGTGACGCAATAGATGATGTGTCATATCTCACGTGAGTAGCGACGTGTAGTGTTACGCGGAGAATGGAGGGGGCAAAAGCGGGAAAACGTAAAAGTTGAATTGGCAATGAGCTGTCGAAATAGGAAAGCCACCAACACGCTTCAATGGGAAGTGGGTCCCACAAAGTTGGACACTCTTACCGAGATCCACGTGTCTTTTTCTAAGAGAGTCGGTTACATACCTGCTATATATTAAATTTAACATATTGCAATTAATTGATAAATATCACTATCAATTAAGAACTACTATATGCGCTGTCGTTTTGAGTATAATTCAATTTTAATATTTTGGAGTGTCAACTTTACCAATAGATTTAGCCTTCATCAGCACACCCATAAGTTCTTCGAATATGATTAAAAAAGAATCAAACTATTTAATATATGGCCTAAAATTAATTGTTAAAAATTCATTTGAAAAATATTTGTTAATAAAGCTTCAATTTTTTTTGTTTTTGCTTTGAAGATTGGATTGATTAATTGAAAATAATACAATATGTGCCTAAAATATCAAGTTACTCGATATCAACTCATGTTTAACTCCATTAAAACCTGTCCGAGCTCTATTTGATTAACAATAAAAGTTTTAACATAGTTTTAATATTGTACGATCATAATTCAAACAAATTTGAATAATATATTATTCAGCTTAATAAATGTTTAACTTGATATTTTTACAACCCTCCTACTACTAGTGCAATATTCTCAATTAGTTTCCTCCGCACCATCATTACTCCATCAATGTAAAATTATTTCTCTTGCCATAATGAATAGTTTCTCAAAAAAAAAATAACAATTATTCAACCCTTAATTAATTATTCTTGATATTTTTACAACCCTCCTACTACTAGTGCAATATTCTCAATTAGTTTCCTCCGCACCATCATTACTCCATCAATGTAAAATTATTTCTCTTGCCATAATGAATAGTTTCTCAAAAAAAAAAAATAACAATTATTCAATCCTTAATTAATTATTCTTGATATTTTTACAACCCTCCTACTACTAGTGCAATATTCTCAATTAGTTTCCTCCGCACCATCATTACTCCATCAATGTAAAATTATTTCTCTTGCCATAATGAATAGTTTCTCAAAAAAAAAAATAACAATTATTCAATCCTTAATTAATTATTATTATAAAGGATAGTAATCTTCTGGCTACTGAAAATTAGCTACATAGTTTTAGATTAGTTTAAAACAAGAATGGATCCAGGATTTACTTGTTGGGGGACCGAGCTACCATTGAAGCAAATTTTTTGACAATTTTTGTATGTAAAATTTTACTTGAATTTTACTAGTCAAGTAAAATAACATTTTTCATGTGTATAAGAAAAAAATGATTTTCAATAAAATAACGATAGTGGTTGCAATATTTAGAAAAAAATTGCAAACGAGTTATCGAATTTGTACTCGACGTTCTTTGAGTGCCTATTTTCATATTACTGAAAAAGTAAATACACATACAAACACATCGTAAACTCTAATTTGGCACCTAATTGCTCATATGAATACTCATTCTATTGATAGTGTTATCAAGAGCTTTCGTGATTGAAAAATATTTAATTTATTAGTAATTGAATTTTTTAACAATATTTTTCACCATACTTGATTTTATGTCTCATTTTGTTGGAGCGTGAGATTTTGTCTATTTTATTATTAAATGCAAGCAATTAATTAAAAAATACTAATGCCTTGTTCATTATAAATAAATTACAATTAAATGAAATCAAGAAAATAACATTAAATGAAAAACAAAAGATAAATTAACCACATATTTCAACGATATTATAATGATAATTTTTTGAAAAAATATAAAGTAACAACTATTAATTAACACTATTATCATCATTTTGTACATATGTATGTTGGATGATACTCTAAATAATTAATATTGATAGACTTTCTTGTCTTTAAATTTGTTGATTTCTTTTATTTCTCCCTAATCAACAATGTTTTTCATAGGTTTTAAGAAAGTTTTATGAATTATATAATATTCTTTTCAACAATAATTTTATAGGTTTTAGCAAAAAAAAATAATTTTAATAAACAAGAAGTTGGACTTGTTCACAATTTAACTTTGTTATTATTATTGTTACTGGTAATTACTTTTTCATCCTTCCGTTTTTCTGATAACTATTTTTTAAAAGCAATTACATAGTCTAAGTAAAAACAAAAAAATAAGTGATGGAAGAATAGAACTCCCGACCTAATTAAGGGCCTAGGTAACAAGTTGCACACCAAATCCGCTGATGCTATTCTTTTGCTTCTATCTAAAACCTCAAATTTTGTGAAGGAAATTATATATACAACAAACCTATATATACCCGATAACGAAATTTTTGTCATATTATTATTATCATTTTAAGTAAGAATATATATTTATCAAGAAATGAAACAATTTAATAATTTAATAAAAATATTGAATTTTACTTTTCATAAAAGTAATAAATTGCTTGATCAAGTGGAGATTGACTCGGAGGTGGTGTTCCTTTTGATTACGAAAGGAGACCCGGAAACCCATGTTAACCGTCCGTAACAACACGGAATCGAACAAATAATATAGTGAAAGTAAGATCGTCTCCACAGGGAAGGTTATCAAGTACCAAATAAAGTTTATCCTATTATTTAGACTATTGATTATCAAAGATTTGAGATTTTAACTAATTAAAAGCAGAAATTTAACAAGAAAATGATTTAATTGTAAATAACTAAAACAGATATGATTAAAACGAATAATCAATTAACGAAAAGCCTAGGGATTAAGATTTCATCAAAGTATTTCTATGGATTATTGACTTTCAATGGATTATCATTCTTGTTTAAATTAAAGACCCAATTTCCTTAAATACATGAATACTCTCCCGAGATTTTCATGAGTACCCACCTAAATTAATTAACGTCACTCCCATGATCAAAAACTAATTTAGATGAATCCATTAAGTTCTATGAATATTGTTTACTAGTCTCATGCAAAATTACCAATATCCCTATTAAGCAATTTACACATGTCTATTAAATCCGAACCACTAAACTAATTCACCTCCCGGTACTTCTTAATTCATCTTAAATCATGCAATTGGTGATCAATCAATTACAAGCATTAAACACTCATTAATAGATAAACCAAACAAGAAATCACATCCATCAATCATCAATAATCCAAATCAATACACAAGACTACATCTTAAACCCTAGAAAATAATTTAGCTATACATAATTAAAGAAAAACAAGAAATAAATTGCATAAACATAAAGTTACTCATGTTCAACAATGGAGGATTGGAAGAATACAACTTGAGAAGATGAAGCTTTTCTCCAAAAACTCTTCTCCAAGAACTCTTCAAGATCTCCTTTCTCTCTCTAGAAGTCTTCTTTTCTCTCCAAGATCTACTTTTTTTGTAAGAATGAATGAATTCTTATCTTCCACCTCACTCTAGCCTATATAAATGTTTTTGCCACTTTTTTTTAACTAAAAAGAAGTTTTAGATACATAAATTATGTCCATCCAAGTCATAAAATCGGCCCACAAAAATATAAAAATCCGCAGCTGCACAGCTGTGCAGAATATCTGCACAATTGTGCAGCTGCTTGTGCAGAAATTTTTCTCTTCATTTTTCTTCAACGAAACATTCTCGTTTGGCCTTTCTAATGCATTTCTTCACATCCTCTTGGATAGCCTTCATTATTCTCGTAATAAATACTCCTTCAATTCATCAAAATCATCGCTTTTATGCCTACAAAAGCATTAAAACGACTTAGAAATCAAAATACATAAATTAGGCTAAAAATAAAGGAAAAGACTAACAACAAGGCATAAAATAAAGATAAATGTGAGGTAAATCATAATGAAAATATGTAAAATATGAGACCTAACAACCCACCCTCATGGATGTTTTATTGAAGATTGTCGTAGGCTAATTGCTAGACCTTGGGAATGTAAAATTAGCCATATTAAGCGGGAGGGCAATTGTTGTGCCGATGCTCTTGCTAAGTTAGGCCATAATCTTTCGAAGGGAGTCCACTTTTGGGACGACCCTCCTACTTGTATTTCGTACCTTTTGAATGAAGACGGGTGAACTCATCACCCCCGTTGAAACCAAAAAATAAAATAAAATTTGGAATATAATTATTAGTATGATCATTCATATTAGAACAACTTATTTACAACATTAAAGTTGGAAATGAAACTTGCTATTTGTTTTTGTGTATAATAGATTGGTGAAAATTATAAATGCCTAAATGACACTACTTGGGGATATTTATATTTATTTTTCATGTTCGCAATCCCTCGATAATAAGTCCCAAATAACAATACGTAGTAACATTTAATGCGATAATCAACATCCCAGCATATATAGTCACAAATTTAATCTCAATCGACTTAGTCGGTGCCACCCAAGTGGGCATACATAATATATTCGGTTTAAATTATTTAATTAATTATGAATTTTTTTAGAATTTCTCAAAACTCAAAATCTTGAAATAATAATAGGTAAAAACCACTTTACACTAATAATTTTGATTATATTAGAAGTTAGACTACCTAGAATCTCTAATTGAAACCACTTATAAATCATTAGAACACCTATATATTCTTCCATCTGCTACTTTAAATAGGTCATAAATAACATTGGTAAACCTAACTTCTTGACTCTTGAGCTAGTCTTCACCGCATGAGTCGTTAAGACAAAATTAATAGAGTTTCAGAGGATCTGCTCATAGTACTGCCTGCATGTGTAATTAAATGCACTTAATGTACGTTGATTTTGGGACCGAATTAACTTAGACCGAGTAGTCTCAAATCGTCACACGAAGTAAGGTGATTGTGATTGTAGACTGCACTCGATTATAACCAAATTGTCTACGTATATACCTACTTGATGATCAATTTTAAACGTAGTTCCCTTAATTAATATGCTTTCAATATAAAGTTCGTGTGGTATGGCCTTTGATATGAGTATCCAAATTTGTATATAGCTAGGAATTTACTTCCAAGTCTTTCGTCAAAGTATTAGAAAATACGATGCTAGCTCAGGAAATTTATCAATCAAGATATATTGTAACTATAAATATGTGTTGAGAGGGGGTTTTTATAGATGTCCACGTTGTATAGATCTGATTTAAATGAAGCTACGTGGTGCCCTTGGATGCTCAAGATAAAAGATCGTATGATCCATTCAAGCTGTCTTATATTAAACATGTGGATCTTGTAGTATAATGCAAATATAATATTTTTAGTGACCTTTGTACAATTATACAAGGGGCCTAGATACAATTAAGTCGAAGGACTATTCTATAATATTCGAGTAGATATGATCAACACTATTTACTAAACACAAGTTGGTATATATAAGTATACTTCATTTTCGATATTTAGAAAAACACAAGTCGTCTGTCGGTAATATATATGTATATTTATATATATATGTTAAACGGGTGTACAACGCAGCACACACACATAGCATAGACTAAAAAGAAACACTTTTGAATGGGAATATATAAGAACTAGGGTCACAAACCAATCTAATCTAGTGGAATATCTTATCAAAAAAGAAAAAAAAATCTAGTGGAATAAAATATTGTTCGAATTTATATAAATTATAATTGAGTTTCAAATTTTGTATTTGAGATGATTTGATTTTTAAATATCAAATTCAAATGAGTTTTAATTTAATTCAACACGAGTTGAACTCTAATAATATTTATATTAATAAATTATATACTTTGTTATCACTATCACTTGGTAAATACAATACCTATGTTTTTTTTAAATTACATTTAAGTTCAAATAAATCGATTTTAATTAGGTAGAATCTTCCTTAAAGCATAGTCAAACCCTAGAGTAGTTAATTAAAGCAATGAAAAAGAAACAGAGTTTGTAATACCATATCATTATTAGAAATCTTTGCTAGATCTAATGGGGCCCGAATTCAGAGCCAAATGGAAGCCATTAGCCTCACAAATAATCATTCTTTAAATTAAAGTCTTTGCAGACATATGTGGTCTACGTCAAGACATCTCATCCATACAAGGCACAGTATTTAATAAATTTTTAAATGGATAAAAATATAAGCGATGATTTTTTTTTTAATTTGATATTTTAACTCGTATTTAATGTTTTACATAACATGTGTATAAATTTTACGTCACTTATAAATTTTAAGAAAATTATATGCATAACGCCCCTATAAACAATAAGATACCAAATAAAATATCATCTCAAACAAATAATCCAAACTAAAAACATCTAATTAATCTCAAACCATGGTATAACTTTGTTAGTTGCAAGATCCCCCCAACCCTACAAACTCTACTATCTTAGAATTTTCCGCTTTACATTGCCTTCGTCGAGAGTCTTTCTATTTTTTATGTAGGAATATTGTGCTATGGTAAAATTTGGTTGATGTATGTTATGCATAAACGGGTTGATTGGTTATTTCATATTGTTATATTATTGAGATAGTACTACCCAATGTATTAAATTTCAGAATCAGCGTAAATTTCTAAATAGTAAATTTACAAAAAATTTCGATGAAAATTTTGGGGATATCTGAAATATCGATTATCGAAAAATCATAATATTTTAAATGAAATTTTGGATATCTTTAATTAACAGAATTATGTATCATTTTACATTAATAATAGTGTATATATAAATTTTATATAATGAGTTTTGTTAATTAGTGTAATTAAAATTTGTTGCATAAACATAAAATAACTTGGATTAAAATGAGATATAAGAAATAGAAGTCCATCGAATCGGCCCTAAGGGCTCGATTGGGTGGGATGCTATTTTCGATTTCTCATTTTTCTTAGAAAAAGTAAGAAATTTTATTTCAAGAGAGTAGAAATTTGATGGTAAAAGTGTGTTTGAATGAGTTTTTTTTTAAAGAAAAAAGTATAATGATCAGGTGTGATGTGATATTTTTTTTAAAGAAAAATTGCTTTTTTATGAGAAATGGTATAGATGAGTATTTATTTTATAAGAAAATCTAGACAAATCTAAGTTAAACTTATTGATTAAAACATAAAAAAATATATAAAGTGGATCTTATTTTACAGGTTGCGACATTTCGAATCAAGATATATAATTTTTTTAATGAATATGTTAAGATGTTGGCGGATAAAAACTTTTTAGTTATTGGGTGAACTGTCACATCATAAATAGTAAAAGATCTGATTTTTCAAAGAAAAATTTGAGAGAAATGCCAATTAAATCTATTTTTGAAAGAAATTTGAGATTTTCTTATAAAATATTAACTATAACATTTTTTTGAGATATTTTTAAGAGATGCCAAATATATGCATTTTTTATGAATTTTTTTTTGAAAAATCGAGAAATGGGAAATAGCTATCCATCCAATCGGGGCCTAATTTATCACTTCTACTATCACAAGAAACAATTACTAACATTATAACACCAAGAAAAATAAAATAAAAAGTTAAAAAAAAGGGTAAAATTTGTAGAGTGATGGGAATAGGGATGTAATTTGAGCCGAGCCAGCTCGCGAGCTTTACTGGCTCGGCTCGAATGAGCTCGACTTGAGCTCGAGCTTTTAGTCGAGCTCGAGTCTCTTTCTCTCTGAAAAAAGCTCGCGAGCTTTTCAATTTTTTAATATATATTTATTTTTATATTATAAATATTAATTATATATATTAAATATGCAATAAAAATAAATATTAAATATTATAAATATTTAATATCTTTTCAAAAAATAATAAAAAATTAATATTTAGGCTCAAGCTCGCGAGCCAGGCTCGAGCTCGCGAGCCTGGGCTTGGCTTGAGCTCGTGAGCTCAGGCTCGTGAGCTCGAGCCGAGCTCGTTTTTTAACTGTCGAGCTCGAGTTCGTGAGCTCAAGTATTCAGGCTCGAGCTCGAGTCTGGCAAAATCGCCAGGCTCGACTCGAGCTCGGCTCGTTTACATCCTTAGATGGGAATTGTAGGGTTGGATGGCAATTGCTTTTGTTGATATGCACAGCTGGAATTAGCGGATGGCAGCTGGCACCATGCACTGGCGGTGCAGGGAAATACGCAGCTACTCCGTCGCCGTTTTGCCTCTTGTTCTTTGTCCCCACTTCTCTTTTCTCTCTATTCCCAAAAATGCTAGTACATTATATAAATTTATATTACAACCAAATACTCTTGTGACTTGTGACTTGTGAGGAGGATCAAAGCAAAAGTACATAACACACACACACTCTATATATATATATATATGAATTGAAATGTCCATTTTATCCTCATTGCCTTTTTGTTATGCCTCATGTGTCCTTACTCGGTTTATGTAGGATTTCGTTTCATTTGGTAAAATATTTCATGGTTCTTCCTCATGTGAAAAGGGAAAATAGTTGGGTGCACCCAGTGTGGTCTCACAAGGGATAAATACAAAATGTCCCCTTAAATTATTTTTACTGTCGCATATAACCCCCTAAATTTTAAAAGGTACCAAAATAGTCCCTCGTGGAAATTTTTAAGCAATTCCAAATACTTCAACCCAAACATAACCTTACAATATTTAAGCATCAAATAAACTTGGTTAATTCTTTTTTCATTGAGCTTATATCATTTGTATCAAAATACAAATAGATTTAAATAGGATTTGTTGGTTGATACAATTAAATAACTTATAATTGAATATGATACAATTAGAAAACACAAATCTTCGTAGTTTAAATCTACAATTTGTTAATTGATAATTTGTTAATTTTATTAATTTAAATTAAATATTTTTTTAATTTATAAATTATAAATTTATAGATTACAAGATTTAAATAATTTGTTAGTTGATAAGATTTAATTAAAGAATATTTGAATAATTATAATAATTCTTCATAATTCTTGAATTAAGAGATTACAAAATTCAAATGATTTGTTAATTTTGAAAACTTAATTTGATAAATGCATTTAAAAAAATGAAGGAATCATCGATTAAGTTAATACAGTGCTTAATATTGCAAGGTTGTGTTTGGATGAGAGCATTTGGATAACTCATGAATTTTCATGAGGGACCATTTTGGTACCTTTTAAAGTTTAAGGAGGTATATGCGACATTAGGGATAGTTCAGGGGGATATTTTGTATTTAGCCCTATATTATATATATTATTTTATTGAGTGATGCTATATACCACATTTTATATATCGATTTTTCACTTCCTCTGCTTTTGGCAAGAAATCATTTTCAATTAATTGATTTTAATGAATTTAATACTTCCATACTTTCTAAATCAAGGGGAGGTGAAAAATCGGTGGTATGAAAACGGTGTTATATAGCATTTTCCTATTTTATTATATTTTTTTTATGTGTGTGAGTGCACCCAAGTGGGTCTGAATTAAAGTGTCCACCGTCGACAGCAGTGACTAATACCTTTTGTCGCCGGAGCTCTCCCGCTGGAGGTAAACGGCTGACCACGAAATTTGCTCCATTCCTATGGACGGGGATCAAACTCCCAACCTTATAATTAAGAAATGAGGTGAACTATCATTACACCACACCACACCTCGTGGTTAATAAAGTATGATTCCAGCTAGGCATGACAGATTTCGAAGTAATGTTGTTTTTTTTTATTTCATTTGAAGAGACGAACTATTTATTAAATGGCACGCCTACAAAATCCATCTTGGAAAAAAGACATGGCCCTATTACATCATTTTCTACTATTATGAAGAAAATGTCACCATCATTACTAGTCAATTAATCTATAGCTACACTTTCAAATAAAAAAGGTTCACAAATTCTAGAGTAGAGACCTCTAGAAAGCCACCGCCCATCCCAATATCCTACCAAAGAGCCAGGGGCAAAATTGTAATTTCACAACCAATTTTGTATGTGGGCCCTTCCCAAAAATAGTTGGGCAATATACATCTCAATTTTTCTAAGTGTGGTCAAACCAGAATCCACCTTGCTAAGTTGAAAAGGTTACAAATCAACCCAAAACCTATTTGATTTACTCGTATTTACCTACTAGAGCGGTTCAAAGTTCAAATTCAAATTATCGCAAATTGTGGTTTTCTCTTTTTTTTATGAAAATAGACAGAGTATTTTTATGACTCAAGATTATAACTATCAACTTAAATTTATCGGACTAAATATTTAGGATATTTCGTTAGTTTAACATATCAGGAAATTTCCTTATTCTTCAGGGGCAAATTCGTCATTTCGTTGATGCCTATAAGTACCCTACAGTTCGCTTTCCATAACACTCCCACCATTACTTTCTCTCTCCTATCTCTCTCACTTTCTCTCTCCAAAAAAAAGCAAAATCTATTCTCGTTTCTCCACATTCGATAAAGCGGTAAATTTGAACAGAAAATCCACGGAACGACACCGTTTTGAGTCCTCGCCGCAGTTTCAGTTCATCCTCTTCGAGACGAATACGCCGTCGTTTCACGCTCCGGCGAGAGTTATCGGTTGAAATCCGATCCTCGAAACGCCGCCGTTTCTTGATCACTCGGAGAAAAAGCATTTCTTTGTTTGTGTTCTGCTTAATATGGTGGATTGATTTTTGATTTTGATTGAAAAAAGAAATATAGTAGGTTAGGGTATTGCTGTATGGGGAGGGTGGCGGCGGCGGTGACGGCGGGATGCGCTGCGGCGGCGTGTGCGGCAGCGGCGGTGATGGTAGGGAGGAGAGTGCGGCGGCGGAGGGGGTGGAGGAGAGTGGTTAGGGTTTTGGAGGAGGTGGAGGACGGCTGCGCCACCACCGTCGGGAGGCTGCGCCAGGTTGTTGATGCAATGGCGGTTGAGATGCATGCTGGACTCGCGTCTGAAGGCGGTTCTAAGCTTAAGATGCTACTGACCTACGTTCATAACCTCCCCACTGGGTAAAATACATATACTTGTGTGTACATATTGTTGTGTTTGTTTTGTTTTTTAATGCGAATATATGTATACATTTGCTTATGTGTATTTTTTGTATGTATATGTGTGCCTTTGTTGCATGTGTCTATTGATTGTCTTCTTGTTAGATTTGTCCAGTTTGATATTCGAATATGCCTTTAGTGATTTTAGGCCTGGGTTTAGTGTGTGACATTGAATTATTTTGAGAAAAGGTGGACAAAATGTTTCAATTTTTTTAAATTAGGGTTATTTTCTCCATTTTTTGCTTCCTCTTCCGCCGCCCCCCCCCTCCTTCCAATAGTTGCAACCATTTTAATTTCTGAATATTTCGAAAAATGATACATGAATAGTTGTATGTGAATATTATTTTTTTCTTTTTATGTTTAATGGGGTTGCCATTCCGAATTTGCACTAATGTAAATTGTTCTGCCGGATGATTATTTCCAATTTGTTTTCAACCGTTGTTTATCCATTTCTTTAGTGGTTTTGTAGAGTTACTATCTTGATTATGATGTGTTTATGAGTATTGAATCATGTACACGCTGAATCGTTTTGTCATCTCGAGACGGAGTGTAATGTAATGTGACAGCAATGAATGGGGTTAACATTCCGAATTCGCACTAATGCAAAATTGTTCAGCCGGATGATTATTTCCAATTTGTTTTGATCTGTTGTTTATCCATTTCTTTAGTGGTTTTGTAGAGTCCATATTTTAAATATTATGTGTATGAGTATTGAATCATGTACACGCTGAATCGCGTTGTCATCTCGAGACGGAGTGTAATGTACTGTAACAGCAATGAATGGGGTTGCTAGTTTTTTCTAATTCATTAATTCAAAAAGTAAATTTGTTCTTTGTTAATTTTTTCTTTCTTTTATTTTTTGCAAAACTAACTTTTATTAGGATAAATATATGAAATAATGTGCTGGCGGGCGGTGGCATTCATCTCTTGGTTTCCTATTACATGCCAAATGGGGTGCGATATTAATGGGACAGCTTTTCGATGATTTAATGATTCTTTTTGTTTTTATTTTTATGCCAATCATCATATTGATGAAGTCTATTTGTTAAATGGAGAGACATAATCAAGATTACGGAAACCTTCTTTAGTGGAATCTTTTTACCTTATTGTTTTAGTAAGCTACTTTGAGATTCTCCATTGCGTTGTTTTGTTCTTTTGCCAGCTTCCTGGATGCATGTTGACATCAATCTAAATTTCTTGTAGTAGGATAACTAGCCATTCTTCTCATTCTCATTCGCTTATTCACCATCCTTGAAGCAAATTTCACGTTTATAAAATAATCTTATCTTGTTTGTCTTATTCTTGATTTTATTTCACGAGCTTTCGTCCCTTACAAACTCTTTTTTAATGTATTATCTAATTCTGATGAACGATTCAATTTCACTTAGATTCTCTGCTCCTCATCAATATTGCAATGGTTAAGTTTGGGTGCCTCTGATTGGGTTGATAGCTGCGATTGCTACAAACTATCTTTGAAATTGGTACCACTAGATCGATATTTGAACATTTATCTTTGTTAGTCTTGGGTTTCCCTTTATATGTCTAATAATTTTTATGAGCAAGATCATGATAATATTTCTTTGAATAAAAAAAAAACTTTTTTTTGTGCATGTTAGTTTAAGCTCGCTACATTTGATTGTCATTTATTTCTAGGAATGAAAGAGGAACTTATTACGCACTAGATCTTGGTGGAACTAATTTTCGAGTTTTGAGGATTCACTTAGAAGGACAAAGGTCTGCTGTCATTCAACATGATCTTGATCGACAACCCATTCCCCAAAATTTAATGACAAGCACAAGCGAGGTGGGAGAATATATACGTTGTTTGGTAGCATTAACATAAGATTGAAATTTTAGGACTGGAAATTACACTTGACGTTTTGCGCTTTCTTCTGTTTTCCACTTGTAGGAACTTTTTGATTTTATAGCAACATCATTGAAGGAATTTGTTGAAAAAGAAGAAAGTCTTTCGGAGACTTCACAAGTGAAAAGAAGGGAACTTGGCTTCACATTTTCTTTTCCAGTGAAACAAACTTCTTCATCGTCAGGGAATCTAATTAAATGGACCAAAGGATTTTATGTTGAAGACATGGTTAGTTGCATTATCATTTTACCCCCTACCGTGTTGTGGACATTTACTTAAAACAATTGCTTATCATGAAATATGAGTGGAAAATGAATTTTAGAAATTTTATTAAAACAACTCTTTTAAGTAAAATACGTGTCAAAAATTAATTTACTTCCATGAGTCTACTTGCTCCCTCTTACAATCCATGTCTTCATTTTTCTCTTATATAAGCTGTAGTTCTTTAAAAAAAAATGTTTTTTTTTAAGAAGGCACTTGTCAAAAGAAGTGACAGATTCCCGCTCAATTTGTTTCACTGCAATATACAAATAAAGTTAATTTTATTTATATGAAGTTCAATGTTTATTTGAACTACATTGTCTAATAAATTTTGGATTTTTTTTATGAGAATGAATAACTACAGTAACTGAATATTGAAGTATAAAAAGTGTTAAAAGGAATAACTACGTTTACTGAATTAATATTAAAAATATATAATTTATTAATTTCAAAATATCCGATGAAAGCATTAGTAAGATCTTCAAATGAACCTACTAAAAGATTGATTCCCTGATGAATCAGACTCATCATAATGAATGGAGAACTAGAATTTATTTAGTATTGTGCAATTTATTGCAGGTTGGAAGAGATGTTTCTGAGTGCCTACAGCAAGCAATATCACGAAAAGGCCTGGATATGCGAGTGGCTGTACTTGTATGCTCTTTACTTTGTTTATTAATTTTAACTTTATATAGTTATGTTTAGTGGAACAAAGGCATTGTAATTTAATTTTATTAGTTATAGTGGTTATTACTTGATCCAATGTTTATTCTTCCTCATGATTCAAATTTTATTCGTGTATAAGCAGATAAATGATACTGTTGGGACTTTAGCTCTTGGTCATTATCATGATGAAGACACGGTCGCTGCTGTGGTTTTTGGGACAGGTACGAACGCCTGTTATTTGGAACGCACAGATGCCATCATTAAGTGCCAAGGTCTTCTTACAACTTCCGGAAGCACGGTATTCTTTCTAAGCGTTTTGTTTCATGGTTGATATTGCATATTTCCATTTATCGTATTTGTTTCACTATGTTTCATGATATTCTTACATGTGATTAATTAGGTAGTTAACATGGAATGGGGGAATTTTTGGTCGTCTCATTTGCCGAGAACATCATATGACATTGACTTGGATTCTGATAGTCCTAATCCAAATGATCAGGTGACATTTTAAAGTTTTTGCAGGGCCTCCTTTCAAAATTCAACTATTTCTTGACTAAATTTTGGAATAATTTAATTGTAGGGTTTTGAAAAAATGATATCGGGAATGTATCTAGGAGACATTGTGCGAAGAGTAATTCTTCAGATGTCTCAGGAGTCGGATGTTTTTGGACCTGTTTCTTCCAAATTACATGTGCCCTTCATCTTGAGGTAGTGATTTCATTCTTAGTCTTTGCAAGTTGCCATCATGTCTATAATAGTGTGTTGAGAGGCACCCATATATTCATGCTTATTAACGCTCTTCCTCTTATTATTAATTAGTCTAAATCATATAAGCACCATCTGTGTGTGTGACCCTATCTACGAAAAACAACTCGGGGTTTGAGAAATTATCATGGCTTCTCTAGTCACTAAAAGCACATTACAGTTTCACACCACATTAGTGAAAGCCGGATTACAATCTTACCCCTTGTTTCGAGTTCTCAGGACCGAGGTGTCTTGGTAAATTGCAAAGCTTCAGGGGCCTCGTGGTGATTACACATAAGTAAGGGGGCGTGACGTGATTATTTCTATTAATAATTTTTTAATGAGAGGAAAATTAGGTTGTGAAGGAGCAAGAGTTGTCAGGTGAGCTAGAGCACAAGCATATGAGCATCCAAAACTCAAATTAATAGAATTTTCTTCCAAATTTGTCTATCAAATTCAAATGAAAGCGATGATGCAATACTTCTCATCGTCTTTGAAAGTCTGGTTCACCAATTTGTAGTGCATGTTTTGAGAATTTTTAGAGTGTACTAAAGCGAAGTTCACTCTTTTAAGTCCCAAGAACGAAATTGAAACACTAGAGAACCAAACTTAGGTGGAGAATTCATATATTCATTTCTTCTTAAGTTGATGATGTAATTGGCATGTGGATTTATTTATCATTTAATCTGTTTCCCCCAACTTTCCAGGACACCATTGATGGCTGCTATGCACGAAGACGATAGCCCTAACCTGAAAGAGGTCGCCAGAATATTAGAAGATACTTTGGAGGTAAAATTGCGTTATTTCAGTCTGTTTCTGTGCTCAATGCAGTTAAGTTTAAAAGTAAATTTCATAGACACCCTGTGCGCGAGACACTGATTTAAAAAAAACACCTCAAGATTTGCGAAATTACTATGACGTCCCCTTTCAATAAAAGTACATCCAAATTTTTCTCTCCCCATGTCAGTAGAAAGCAGATTACAATTTTACCCATAGGGGGTGTCGTGGTAATAATTCGATAAATGAGGGGTGTGCATTTAATTATCCCTAAATTCCCCTTGCTTTGATGGCTTTTGCTTTTCAGATCTCCAATGTTCCTCGTCACATTCGAAAACTCGTCGTGAAAATATGCGACGTGGTAACTCACAGAGCAGCCAGATTGGCAGCAGCTGGTATTGTGGGAATACTGAAGAAGATTGGCCGAGACGGGAGTAGTGGAATTAGAAGCATGAAAACTAAAAGTGTAAGCCAGAATAAGATGAGACGAACAGTAGTGGCGGTTGAGGGGAGCTTGTATACAAACTATACAATGTTCAGAGAATATATGAATGAAGCTATTGGAGAAATATTAGGCGACGAAATTGCTCCTTATGTCATCATAAAGGTGACAGAAGACGGGTCGGGTATAGGAGCAGCAATTCTAGCTGCATCACATTCGTCGTCCTCGAGTGTTGATGGAGGACAGTTGCTATAGATACATGAAACTGTTTATAGATTTAGATAGTTCTGAATGTAAATTTGTAGAATTGTATATGTATTCATGTCTTGGAGGGAAGAAGGGTTGTGCATATGTAAAGTCATATCTTGTTATAATTTTATTAGATTATATTTCAAAATTTAAGGATTTATTTGTATTGTTAAATCCCTTCTTTCTTCAGTCGTGTAATAGGTATAGTGCAAGTGTAACTAATGACTGGAACATGAGTTCAATTCTATTGATTCATTTTATATTTTACATAGTGATGTGGAGCAACTTTTTTCTTTCATATTTTAGTCAGAAAAAGGCACAGGGTGTAAACAAAAAATGTAAAAAATAAAGGGAAAATTACAGAAAGACCCTTGAAAGTATGCTCGAATTATAGGTAAATCTCTGTTATCTTTCAAATTACAAACCACTCCCCCCCGCCCCGCCCCGCCCCAACCCAACCCATGCGTCCGACTTACAGAGGACCCCTTTGGTCAACTTTTCGACCAAAAAATCTATGCAAACTTCCTATTTACCCTCTGGTGCTCCCATCAAACATGTGAAAACAAAAATGCCTTTGGGGCCAAATACAATGTTTTAGATAACTTTTATAAAATGAATTATAGATATTAAAAAATTAGAAACTATAGTAAATTCAGAAAATAATTATTCAAAGTTATAACTATCCCAAATAATTATATAAAATATTATAATATTATTTGAAATATTTATAAAACATAAAATAGAACCACAATTATAATTATTCAAAATATTTATATAATTATGATTATTATTCAAATTATTTATAAAATATTTCTGAAATGATGTAAGCAATACTTATATATAAAAGTTATTTACAAAATATTGCTCAAATCTACAAAAAGAAAAATCAGAAAATAAAAAAGGAAAAGGGGGAAATCTCCGTCTTCTCTCAAATACGGTCCTTCAAAAAAAAGGTTTTGATCTTCAAGTCTTCTTTCCAAAATGACCTAATGGGGGTATTTATACTCCTTGCGAACGCCGCGGCGTTCACCTGCGTTGAGCTCCAAAATTGCTTTGTTTTGTCTTCGGTTCTTGTTCTTTGCCCAAATTGTTAACCTAACCTGAAAAGTAAGATAAACAAGGGTCAAAATTTCATATGTGATCAAAATATTAAGGAAACAATCAACACCACGTTGATATATGAGGAAAAACTCGTGTAGAAATAGCATATATCACCCTCCACTCTCACCATACCACCATCCACAGCCCCATTATCCACATTAGCCATCGCGGAAGCTTGCCCCTAACCCCTCCACACCCGAATCACTGCCCTCTTTGTACAAATCAAGCATCGCGTCCCCTGTAACTCAAGGCACCATTATGTAGCAAAGGCGGTGCCTCTACAACGTTGGTGGCGCGATGGTCTGGATATGGTGGCCAGTGCGAGCTTTAAATGGACGGGCCAGGGCTGTGGGGGTGGGGTTGCTATGGTCGGGGGCATGCAATGGTGAAGGTGGCGGTAATTTTTTTTCTTATTTTTTGTTTTGAAATAAAAAATTTGGACCCTTGATTATTTTTAAATCAACGGCTCAAGATCATTTTTACGAAATGATGAAAAATTTGGACCTTTGGATGATAATGAAATCAATGGTCAAAATTAACTTTTAAAAGATTCATATTTATTACAAAGGGTAAAATTGTCTATTCATATTTATTTAATTTCCAGTGTTTTTTAAATTCTTTTGACAACTTTCCAGTAGGGGTAGAATATCATTTGAGGTTGTTAATAATCCGGACGCATATGTGAGGGGTATGTGTAATTTGAACAAACTTTAGGGGTCTAATTGTAATTTTCCCAAAAAATAAAACCAGAGAATATAAAAAATAAAAATTCTTGGTCGGAGCTTTTTTTTTTTTCGGTGACATTACTTGGTTAGAGCAATAGAAGGATGATATAACTTTGTCTGAAATTCTTAAGATAATAATAAGGACAAATATCACTTATAGTCCCTAAAGTATTAAATATATCTCACTTACGTCCCTAAACTAAAATTTATTACTCTACAGTCCCTAAAGTAATAATTTTGTCTCATTTTAGTCCTTTAGGTCGAAATTGAATAGAAATTAAGGGTAAAATGGTAAGATTAAGTTTTTTGTTTCACTTTGGTCCCTTTCCCGGAATTTTTGTCTCACTTTGGTCCTTTTTTGGGAATTTTTGTCTCACTTTGGTCCTCATTTTCTTGTATTTTCTTGTAGAAATTTATTTATTTAAAACTTGTATATTGATAATCATATTAATTATGATTTTGGTCTTAAATTTCAATTTTTTGTAATCTTTTTAAAGTTTTCAAAAAATGTTCTTTTTAGATAATTACAATATTAAAATAACTTATATAAAAATATTTAAAATTTGTAATATTGAAAAATGGTTGAAAAATTTCAATTGTCCACAGTAGCAAAAATGGTTGGAAAATTTCAAATGTCCACAATAGCAAAAATGGTTGGAGATTTTCAATTGTTCACAATAGCAAAAATGGTTGGAAAATTGAAAATTCCTCAAATTAAAGATAAAATCCGGCCAATGTTCCAGATTTTGGTGGCAATTGTTTATATAACTTATTTTAATATTGTAATTATCTAAAAAGAACATTTTTTGAAAACTTTAAAAAGATTACAAAAAATTGAAATTTAAGACCAAAATCATAATTAATATGATTATCAATATACAAATTTTATAATTAATATGATTATCAATATACAAGAAAGTACAAGAAAATGAGGACCAAAGCGAAACAAAAATTCTCAAAAAAGGACCAAAGTGAGACAAAAATTTCGGGAAATGGACCAAAGTGAAACAAAACCCTTAATTTTACCATTTTACCATTAATTTCTGTTCAATTTCGACTTAAAAGGACTAAAGTGAGACAAAATTATTACTTTAGGGACGGTAGCGTAACAAATTTTAGTTTAGGGACGGTAGCGTAACAAATTTTAGTTTAGGGACGTAAGTGAGACAAATTTAATACTTTAGGGATTATAAGTGACATTTGTCCTAATAATAACCATAACTTTTACTTTACAACCACACCTTTTTTAGGAAATAAAACACATAAATCATCTATCAAACCATATCTATATCTATATTAAAAATATAAAATTTAAAATTAATTGTGAAAAGTCCAAATTATCCTTATTTACTTTGTTCATAGTTCCCAACAAATTCAAACAAGTAGTAATACCACTCCTATATGTCGAGACATGTTTTGATAGACATTAAACAACTATAAACCCATCTTTTTACAAGCAATTCCTATTATTTACTTGTTTACATTAAGGTAGCTAGTAATGTAAACATTGTGTTGAATATAATATGACTAGCACAATTACTTGTTATTTTAATAAATAAGTTTTGGATCTTCGGGTTTGAAAAACAAAAAATGAAGTATTTCTTATATGCTTGTTGGCTTACTTCTATTAGATTGATCCTTTATTTTTCTTGACCATCTTTGTCTTGTCATGTATGGAAGTTTACGTTCAACTTAAGAGTTTCGAAGAAAAAACGAACACCTAATATAAGCCATAAGATCTATTCTCCTGAGAAACAAAAATCCCTCATCTAAAGGCTACATTGCTAGAAAACATTGCTGTATTAAGTCTACCTAGATTGTTTTATGTGTGTTAGTATAGTAGCTCGGTTAATAAATGCACAATAATTTATAGGGGGAATTACTAAAATTTCCCTAAAATACATTTTGTCATCTAAAAAACTCATGAAAATACTTTTCAATCTCAAGAATTCATTCTATAAATTTTTCATTCGAAAAAATTCAAAAATTAAGATTAACAACTTTTTGGAGTAAACCACTCTTCACTTCTTAAGGTAAGGAATTGATCTTTTGAATAATTCTTTTTCTTGAAAACTTTTTATTTTGGATTCTCAAATTGATAAATTGTACAATACAAAATTTTATTTTTTAATATCAAATAATTTAAATACTTTTAAACAATATTTTTGAATTTAACATGATAGTTATTCAAAAGGACCTTATTATTTTTTTAGAGGATTTAAAAATCCAAAATTGTAGATTTAATATCACAATTAATTCAATTATCCATATATAAATAGATCAATCCCAATAAAAAAGTACTATTGATTAATTCTTAATCTAGAAGACTTGGTAATCAAGTCAACAAATTTATTTACCCGTATTTTTTTTGATAGAAAAATTGATGGAATGGTTCTTTTAAATTGAGAAATATTATAACGAGATTTCTGAATATAAAAATTTATTTTAAGGGAGTTTTAATAACTTTCGCTAATTTATAACAACGTAGTAGATATAACAGCTACTCACTCTTCTTTTAACTAAAAATTCTACAAAGATATCTATAATAGTACTATAATAGTGATTCCTCTCTTGTTATAACTAATAATCACCACAACATCAAAACTTATTCACTTAATTATGACTTTGGAACAACAAGATAAGAAACCATTCAACTTCTCATCAAAGTCGACAGAACGTGTATAATTTTAAAACGAAATTTTATTTACCATTATTGAAGTAATTTTCTATATCTTATATTGCACCCCTACAATAATAAGGAATGAATAATGTAGAAGCACACTTTAATATTCCAATAAAGGGTTAATCTCATTTTTTGTCCAGTAAGAGGTCCAGAGTACATATTTAGCTCCACGCTTTATGAAAGTTTCACATTTAGTCCCATAAATTATAGAAAGTCTCAATGTTGGTCTCAAAGCCAATTTTCGTCTGTTGACTAACGGTCAACTCCGTTAGTCAACATTTTGACCGACTTTTTCGAGGAGATTTGATTATATTCAATATCGCGATATTTTTATTGAATATCACGCGTCATTCAAACGCAAAATCTCCCAAAAAAGTCGGTCAAAATGTTGACTAACAGAGTTGACCATTAGTCAAAAGATGAAAATTGGCTGTGGTACCAACATTGAAATTTTTCATAAATTTTGGGACTAAATGTGAAACTTTAATAAATCGCGGGGCTAAATGTGTACTCTGGACCATTTATGGGACCAAAAATGAGATTTGCGCTTCCAATAAACTAACAATCTATCTATATTATACTGGGGGTTTTTAAATAAATAATACACTATTTATTTAAAATTATATAAATAATACAAAGAAAAAAAGAAATTAAAAAATGGCACAATACGCCACTCTGATTGGCGTACCCAAATGGATACGCTATGGCGTATCCAAGCTGAGAATTTTTTTTTAAAAAAATCAGCCTGGATACGCCAATATGAATGGCGTATCCAGTCAGACAGTCTGGATACGCCATTAAGAATGGCGTATCCAAACCGTCTTGGACTGGGTACGCCATTTACAATGGCGTACCCAGTCCCATATTTTCCGTTTTTTTTTCTCCTCTCCTTCTTTCTTTTCTCTTCTTCTTTCTCCCCCATTCTCTCCACTCTGCAAGAGGTCACCCACTATTGTTCCTCAGATCTAGCATTTTATCTCTAAATTATCAGGTAATTTTTTTATTCTATGTTATTATTTCATTGACTACCTTTGTATGTTAATTAATTGTTTTAATTTAGAGTTTATGGTTTAAATATTTATAAGTCGTGTGAATTTAAACCCTAATTTTCAATTTTAATTTTGAATCAAATTATGACCTAAATTAGTTTAAATGTTAGTCTTTAAGTTTATGGTTTTATATATATTGTTATTGTATTATAATATTATGTGTAATCATTTTGGGTATAATATCGGATTTAGTGTTTAGGTTATGAATTTTGATTTAATGTTATAGTTTTTATTTTGTACTTAGATTTTGATTTTTTGTATAATTTTGGACCCCAATTTCGAATGTAGGTATTTTTAGGGTTTGAACTTTGATATAATGTTTTAGGTACAATGTATAATTTTTAGGTATGATGATGAAGGTGTAATATCAAATATAGTATTTATGAATGATATTTTTAGGCTTTTTAAATGTGTCTGAATATATTTTGTGTTTTAAAAGTTTAAATTGATAATTTATATTTTGCAGAAATGTCGAGGCAAACTTTAGTTGATGTTTGTATATTTTTGGATGGACAAATAATTGAAGATTCCAACTATATGCTGACTTATAGCATTCCAGCAACAACTTATATGAGAATACCTCGCTCGATCAAATTTGTTGAATTGTTGAATAAGATATGTGCGAGTACAGGAATTAATCCGAATCAATTCTCGTTGAAAGTATCTTCGAAGTACTCATTTGAAGATAGAAATTTGCTTAGGCAGAGAGCAATGGAGGTCAAAAACGACGATGATTTAATATTTTTCTTGGATCCTTATACTGGTGTTAGTACAATGGATCTGTATATTGAAAAAAAGCCAATACAATCTCAGGGTCGATTCGCATCGCTGTTAACACAAGTGACGTCGTATCACCCAAACCAATCCTTATCATTTTGTACACAACCAATATTACCGGATTTAAATATTGGTAGTTATCCGAATCAAGACGTGTATGCAGGTAATTTTTATTTTTATATTTACTTTGTATCATCATATTTTTTAATAAATGTTATAATTGTGTAAATTTTTGATAAGAAATTTTATTTGTATCCTTTTTATGATAGTTTGTTTATTATGATTGCCTTTTTAGGATGTTCTACATCGGGTAATGCGTTTGGAGGTGTTGAAAGTGTACCAAATTTCCATTTGGCGACTCATTGTTTAGGGAGTTATTCAAATCCAGATGTAGATGAAGGTAATAATGAATGGTCTACACGTTTGTATAATTTTAGTATCTTATTTTGTCGTATTCTTTATCATTGCATTCTATCAACATATATTATGACAAATCTTAATTTCATTTTAATTTTTGTACATGTAGGTCTGTCTACACATAGTCATCATGAGTTTGGGCATTTTGAGGAAGCCAACTATAGCACTCATTTTTCTCATGACGGAGGGTCGAGTAGTTCGATATCACCTCAGAACGATCAGTTTGAGGATGACAACGACAGTGCGTGTCGAAATTCGCTTGATAGGCATTCAGACGCGGACTTCAATGAAGAAATGAACAACAAACCGACTTATGAGGAAGATGTTCCTCGAACAGGGAATCAACCACGACTTCATCATGTGCTTCCATTCTACTCCACATCTTATGAAGAATTACAAGGAGACTCATTAGATCGACCAAATGAAGCAAGGGATATGACTTATGATTATCGGATAGGTAATCTTGGTTTGGGATTGACATTTGATAACAAAGAAAGCTTGTAAAGAGCGGTGAAAGACTACCACATAACATATCAAAAACGAGAGTTTACGTTGGTAATCAGTAACCCGACAACTTATGCTATTGTATGCAAACACAAAGCCGAACATGCAGGGTGCAATTTTAGACTTCGAGCTCATTTTAGCAAAAAAACACATTTTTGGGAGATATCAAAGTATAGAGGGCCACATTCATGTCTGTTAGAAACTGTGGCACCAAACCACCATAATTTGGACATGAATATGATTGCCAATGAACTTCTTGGACAAGTTCAAATTGATCCCTCAATTAAGATTGCACGAATAGTTCAAATGGTAGCTGATAAATGGGCATACAATATTTCGTATGGCAAGGCTTGACACAGCTTAGAACGTGCAAATGAGATTGTATACGGGACTTGGGAGAACTCCGTTCCATTATTAACTAAGTTCTTAGGAGCTATCCAAAAGTGGAATCCGGGCACAGTTGTTGAATGGAAACACAAAAGCATCTATGGAAATCCAAAAATTTTCATGTATGTGTTTTGGGCGTTCAAGCCATGTATAGATGGATTCCAACATTGCCGGAGAGTTATTTGTGTTGATGGGACACATCTATATGCACGCTACAAAGATAAGTTGTTGATCGCAACAACTCTTGATGGAAATAATCAGATTTTGCCTCTTGCATTTGCAATTGTCGATAATGAGTTGAATGAGTCGTGGTTGTGGTTTCTGCAATTGGTGAGCAAACATTTTTTTCGAAGGAATGAAGGTGTTTGCCTTATTTCTGATCGTCACAACGGCATACTTCATGCATCTGAGCGTGTACCCGCCTTTTGCCCTCCTCATGGAGCTCATCGATATTGCCTACGACATGTGTCTTCAAACTTAATAATCGTTTCAAAAATAAAGTTATGAAGGCTCTATGTTATCAAGCAGGTATGACACATAGTATTTCCAAGTTCGATAAAATCATGAAGGATATCCGACAAAAGGATGAAGATGCTTTCATTTATTTGAGCAGAATTCCATGTGAAAAGTGGACACTTGCACATGATGGAGAGATGAGGGAAGGCATTATGACAACAAATATGGGAGAGAGCTTAAATGGTGTGTTGAAAGGTGTTCGCCATCTTCCGCCCACCGCTATTGTGGAATGCACATTTCATCGTTGTGTCGATTATTTTTATAAACGACACCAACATGCCTTGGGAATGGGGGGAAACTCGGGGTTGACAGAGCGTGCTTACGAAATGTACTCGGAATCGGCTAAAGCATCCGAAACACACACTGTCAGGCACTTTAATTATCTTGACCAAAGTGGCCAAGTTAACACCAAAGCCCAACTCGGATATCGTAGTCTGAAGTTTGCTGTTGACATCAATGCAAAATATTGTTCTTGTGGAAGATGGAGCACATTCAAAATTCCGTGTTCACATGCAATTGCGTTATGCAAAGATTTGCAAAGGAGGTCGATCTCGTTAGTTGAAAAATATTATAGCGCCAGTGAGTATTTACACACATATCAAGGGACATTTCATCCTTTACATAATGCCCATTTTTGGGATACACCTGATTTTGAGCTGGTCCACGACCCTAATTTGAGGATACAACGACGTGTAGGCAGAAATGTGAGTACTCGAATTCCTAATGAGATGGATTGGTAGTTATGTGTTGCAATTGGGTATTGATGTTGTGTATTTGTTGGACATATTAATATGGTGAAAACATTTTTTTTATTAGTTTGTTGCCTTGTATTTGGCCTATTTCTGTACATTTTTGGGCGTGACTTGAACATCCAAGTTGTAGGTAATGTTACGAACTTTGTAAAACTATAAAAAATAAGGTATTTATGCAAATCACTAAAAAAATAAGAAACTACATTACTCAGTAATTCAAATTACGATACAATAAAAAGCTATTTATGCAAATTACTCAACAATAAAAACTATTTACTTTACTCATCTTCATCTGACATGTAGCTGTCCGAGCTGTATGTAGGATGATTCAAAACATTTCGTATTTCACGACGTGTGAGTCGTTGGCCTCGTGCGAATGCAAGTTCTTCTGCAAGTTCAAGCATGTGATATCTACAACGACGTAAAATCATTCTGTTGTTTTCGATTCTTATTCTTGAAACAGCCCTTCTACAATTTACTTCACCATTTCTCGGCATCATCAGGGATCTACGTCGTGGAATTCGCACGCCCAGTCTTCGAAAATCGTTAACCAACTCCTCTGATTCGAGCACCCGATGAGCCCATTCCCTTCTGAGTCCACAATAATACTCAATAGGGTCCTCATTAACCAACTCCTCGTAGTCATCGTTTCTTTCTACTAATAACCATGTTTGTCGATGTCTAGAATTATGATTATCTCCCATTTTCGTGTTGAATCTCAAGATAATATAACTAACTAATGATTTTTGTATAGAACTCGGTATAAGTGACTACATATATACTCACACATTCAGCATTTATTGAGGAAGTTATGCGCATGTCTACTGTAGTGTAGTCACGGGTTGTAAGTGTGTAGTCACGGAACCTGCATTTTTGTCTGCATTGTAGTCACGGGTTGCGAGTACATATGTAGTCACGAGTTTTTTTTAAGTCACGGGTTGTGAAAGTTGTGACCTACTGTACTTGAAATGTGAGTATATATATATATATACAAATGAAGCAAATACCAATCTCAACCAAAATTATTACAAATGGAGCCTTTTAGAGCCCCAAAGTTGTGTTACAGTCCTGGTGATATTTTTCGTGCCATGGGTCGTAGTTGGCAGTTGGATGATGACTACTATTATTCATTGAATCCAAATGAAAGATATTTACAAACGATGGAAGATGAATGGCTTCATCGGGTCCAAGAACAAGACGGCCTTGTCGTGGATTGTCGTGAGCGTTAATTTTTTTGTCCCAAACGAAGAGCCATGCTCATGCCTCGTGTAACGCCACAGGAAAAAACTACAGCACTCAATAGGATACGTGAGGAGAATAACAGGATAGTTATGCATATGCAACGTGTGAATTACCAAGAAATTTCTCGAGAATACGCATTATGTGGTTATGTGCAAGAAGCAAGAGCCCGATGGGAGCTTAGTATAGGTCCTCAGTATCGATCGGATATTGAAATGTCTGATGAGGAGAATAACTAACTAGGTTCGTGTCAGTTAGTTTCATATTAATTTAATTTCTGTATTAGTTTCGTATTTTTTTGTAGCCTTCAAATAAAACAACGATGTTAATTTGTTTTCCTATAGAAAGCGCGTCTTCGCGAGAAAATTCATAACTCATTGTAGAAATCTCGGATTCATGAAATATTTTATTCCCACAAAACTAGACACATAGGGCTATCCACACATATATTGTACATAATCTGGAAATTTCCAAAACAAAGCAGTTTTCTATTCAAAGTCAGCTGAAAATATGTCGGCCGGCCAGACAACTGTGCGCGTCTTCGCGAGAAAATTCATAACTCATTGTAGAAAGCTCGGATTCATGAACCGTTTTATTCCCACAAAACTAGACACATGGGGATATCTATACATATATTGTACATAATCTGGAAATTTCCAAAACAAAGCAGTTTTCTATTCAAAGTCAGCTGAAAATCTGTCGGCCGGCCAGACAACTGTGCGCGTCTTCGCGAGAAAATTCATAACTCATTGTAGAAAGCTCGGATTCATGAACCGTTTTTTTCCCACAAAACTAGACACATGGGGCTATCCACACATATATTGTACATAATCTGGAAATTTCCAAAACAAAGCAGTTTTCTATTCAAAAATAACTAAAATCGAGTCAATTTAAGGGACATAATAAGTTAACTAAAATTTTACAAATTCAAAAGAAAAGATTACAAATTCAATAAATTCAAACTACAAATTAAAAAGACTATCTATGTGGCCGCACCCCGCGATGTCCCCCCGTGCCACAGGATGGTGCACGCCCCCTCCGGGTTGACCGTCTAGGTCCCTGCATTTAATCTTCTGTTCTGTTCATATCAAGGTTCAACGGAACTGCAGATGTGTCGAATTGTAAAGAGGCTGAAGGTGGATTCCTGGTTATGGGAGGTAGATCATTCGAGTGGTATAGACTCAGACCCGTGTGAGTCCCCATAAAGTGATCCCATAAATGGTCGGGCGTTGCCCAACCTGATGATGAAGGCCCCGCATCTTGGCATGTGTAAGGCAACTGAGGCTCGAGTGTTGGAAGTTCCATCTGAGGAAAGTAATCGCCGGTAGCACAAGGATCGGGTATAGTCGAATACGATGGTCCTTCAGTGGGGGTGCGAGGAACCTGACGCGAACTCCTAGTTTCGCCCACACACGGACGTGAACGATGTCGTACGAGTTCTTCTTCGTCCTCTGAATCCTGTACATCATCTACGCCTCTTTCGACACTACTTCTCCTCTGTGGACGCATGTCTTCTCTAGCTGTCTGAGCAAAATGAATACCCGCTGCTGCATCTGAATGACGGCTACATGACACCATCCGGGACAACTGTATAAGACCCGATCTCAAAGACCCTAACAACCCCTCAGTACCATGCCTCGAGTGAGGGGTATCTTGGACAATCCTTTGCAATCCGTGAACCTGTCTATTCTGTAAAAGATAAACAAAAACTTAAGACAAAGTTTTTACCAAATGAAGCAATGCAATGTTAACCTAACACAATTATATATACTAACCACATCATGTAATAGAGGTGTCGGCCCTGTTTGGAAGCCGACATTCAATCTGTCCAACTCCTTCGAAATATACCGACGCGTGATCCTATCATACCAGTAGGAGTAATCCTCTGTTGTGCCTCCACCCAAGTCCCCTATCACAACGTGATGTAATCGGTCATTCCATTGGTCGATGAAGATCCTATTGTAAATGGTCCAATCCTCGCTGTCCCTCCCAGCACGGTCAATCCTAACCCACTGTGGGTGTGTAGTCGGATGTCGTGGAATTCTTTGTCTAAATCCAAACTGTTGAAGAACTCGCTCAGGACGATGATACTTCACAATGTTCAGAAATACCATTGGAACTGATGCTCTCCACACACCAGGGAAAAAAGACTCAGGTGGCAACTCAGCAATGTCGGGATCATTAAAGTTGTATAAGTCCCAAACAAACTGAAATAAGAAAATTGAATAACAGTAGTTTTAATAGGAGAGCATTATAGAACTTTATAATATAATTATCTGGAGGTAATTTTTTACTCACATGATGATAGGTCATCTGATCTAATGTTTCTCTAGCTGCCAATAAACAGCCTGTCGTAGTTTTTTTATTACTAACGGGTCGATACCACCTACAACATCAATAACGCAAATAATTATGCAAAAAAATTGTTGTTTCTGAATAAAAAAATGCTCATTCTGACAACTTACCGTTTCCCGTAAGGAGCTCGTGCAATGTTATTAACATCAATTTCTGCCATTAAATGTGGAACCCTAGATGGCCTCACAACCGTGATCCGTGACCATGCCCATAACTGTTAAACATAAATACATTAATTTATTATTATCATAGAGAAAGATATAACAACAAAAAAATTATATATTATACCTGTAACAATGTTATTGGACCACACAATTCTTTCGAAGTTATTAGGGATTCATGATGTAGCTGACGGTACAAATACGCCAACACACCACTCCCCCAACTGTAGGAGTATACCTCGTCAATATTTTCAAAAAATTTCAACCATAAAATCGAAATCACTTCCCCGCTGCCGTCGGATAACATGACACCGAGCAATGCAAAAGCCCAACATCGGGCTATTTGATCAACCATATGCTTGGGTGACTCGTTTGTGATTATTGCCTCGTTCGCTTTTAGGTAGCGACATAATGTTGACATTTTTAATCGCATACCTGTTACTTTCAAATCATTCCGTCCAATTTCCAAACCTAAAAGCCGATGAACCAGGGCTACATAATCCATAAACCCATTAAACACGTGATGAATAGCTACTGCCCTACCATCAACTGTTACACCCCATAGGATAGCTACGTCTTGCAGAGTAATAGTAGCCTCTCCACTTCTGAGGTGAAACGTGTTCGTCTCCGGGCGCTACCTCTCAATCAGTGCACTCACAAGCCCCATATCACATCTAAATTGCCCACCCAAGGTTAACAAATAGAATCTGTAAAACCCCATTTGATGGAGTTTTTCTAATACTTGACGATGTGGTGCAATAAAATTATTAGATTTGAGCATTTTAAAATAAGGACCATCTGCTGGTCTAGTTCGCATTTCTTTATCTGTATTATCCCTTAAAAACACTAACTCAGACCTGTGGCTTGCCTGATCCGTCAACACACTACAATCCACAGGACCATATACATCACGATTGTATAAATGTGTCATCCTTCATTTATATAATATAGCAAATACAATTAGAACATAATGAATTAATTAGATTATTATCCATTATTCTAAACACTAAAAACCCACATTTATACCCAAATTATATTGTATCAAAGTTCAATAATCAACAATAAAATTTGACTAAATTAATCAACATTTACAAATTAAACATAAAAATTCAAAATCATACCTAAATGTTATACCAAAAGATCGAAGCAATACCTATAAATTTGTCTAAACTTATATCAAAGTTCAATAATTAAAACTAAACCCTAAACCGTAAAACTAAATATCTATATATAATGTTGTACAAAGTGAAACATAAACCCTAATCAAAATTTTCACTAAAATTCTACCCTAAAACTGAAACATAAACCCTAAAATTAAAACATATATATAAACCCTAATCAAAATTTTCACTGAAATTATACTACAAGAATTCGAAAATAATATCTTCAAATTTAAAATTCTACCATAAAATTTCAAATTCTACCCCAAAATTAAAAATAAACCCTAAAATTGAAACATAAACCCTAATAAAAATTTGCACTAAAATTCTACTACAACAATTCGAAAATAATATCTTAAAATTTAAAATTCCACCATAAAATTTCAAATTCTACCCCAAAATTAAAACATAAACCCTAAAATTGAAACATAAACCCTAATCAAAATTTTCACTAAAATTCTACTACAACAATTCGAAAATAATATCTTAAAATTTAAAATTCTACCATAAAATTTCAAATTCAACCCCAAAATTAAAACATAAACCCTAAAATTGAAACATAAAGCGTAATAAAAATTTTCACTAAAATTCTACTACAAAAATTCGAAAATAATACCTTAAAATTTAAAATTCTACCATAAAATGTGAAATTCTACCCTAAAATTCAAACATAAACCCTAAAATTGAAACTTCTATACTACAATTAACCAATAAACCCTAAAATCCTAACATCTCCCCTAAAATTCGAAATTTATTTTATGGATAATTACTAAATCAAACAATAACAAATTCTAAACAACAAATTGAAAAAATTATATCTAAATTTATAAGTATAAAATTACAAATTAAATTAAAATAAATATTTACCTTAAATTAGAAAAATTAGAAGAAAATTACCTCCGATCGGTATCAATATTAATTTGCTTTGTATGAATGGTGTGAGATGAGAGTCCGAGAGTTGCAGAGAATGAAGAAGAAGAAGAAAAGGAGGAGAAGAGAGAAGAGAAGAGGGGAAGAGGAGAGAAAGAAAGAGGGAGGAAAGAGAGAGAGAAACAGATAAAAAATCGGACATTTTTTTTTAAGGCTATGACACGCTACGCCATTCATAATGGCGTAGCGTGTCATTGTCTCAGGCTACGCCATTGTGAATGGCGTAGCCTGAGACAATTATTTTTTTATCAATGACACGCTACGCCATTCATAATGGCGTAGCGTGTCATTGTCTCAGGCTACGCCATTGTGAATGGCGTAGCCTGAGACAATTATTTCAGTCAAACTGGCTACGCCAGTTTGACTGTAATGTATTTCAGGCTACGCCATTAGTCAGCTACGCCATTACTAATGGCGTAGCCTGAAATACACTCAAAATATGTCGGGATTTTTCAGAGGTAACGCCATTAGTAATGTGGGTGCCATTACTATTGGCGTATTGTGCCAATTTCGGTACACTTTTTTTTTTGTATTATTTATATAAGTTTTAATAAAATATGTATTTTTTTTTAAAAAGCCCATTATACTGAGAGTGTGGATAATCTTAATGTTTCTTCCAATTGTAAATTGACACTTCTACCCTCAACTATTTATTAAAAATAATTACAATAGTTGAAATATCTATTTTTTTTAATAGAACCACCCTAGCGGGGGAGGGTGTTTTCGGACCCCTCATCCTTTCTTTATATCATTCACAAAAATAAGCAATAAATTAGGAGGTCTAACTCCCTGACAAACCAATCTATGAAAGCAACGATAAAAAAGGAGTACTAACTCCCTTACAACCAAAAGTGCAAGAATATAAACATAAACGAGAAGTACTACTCCCTTACAAAAGACTCTAATGAACACCATAAGCTAAGACCAACTAAATCTAAAGCTAGGAAAGTATAAATCCATCTTCGTATAAGCTATGAGAGACTTCGGAGCATCATCACTTGATATCACCATAGAACATTTGTCATTCCATGCTTTGTTTGCTAGGAAATCTGCTGGACCATTACCTTCTCTGTAAATATGAGTAAAACGAGTATCCATCTCCGATCTCATAATTCTAATGCGTTAGAGGAGATTTTGTAGTTTCTAACTCCCCGGAGCAGCCCTCATGATTAAATGAATCACGACTTGAGCGTCCAATTCCACCCAAACCTGTCGAATGGCATGAGCATAGCATAACTCTAACCCTTTACAAACCCCATGCAATTCAGCATAAGTATTTGTCGCTACGTCCAAGTATTCAGAAAATCCCAACATCATGAAACCCTTATATATGATCACAAATAATACCACCTGCGCCTGCTTCCCCGGGATTACCTCTAGAGGCCCCATCTGTATTAAGCTTAACCCATCCCGGATCCGGTGGACACCATTGAACTCGAACTGAACGTAAACACGTTGACTTTTTTCGCGCAATTCCCAACTTAGAAGCCAAGATACCATCCTCTCGAAAATTAACAGATTATATAATGCCACATCTATTTACAAGCCTAATATAGTGTTCCACACGTAAGCGTATTCTAGTTTCACTAAACTAAGCATTCTCATGTTTGCAATTGTTCCTGTCCAACCATGTAAACCATGTGATTAACATAGGTATGAAAATTCGTATGCTTCTTGAACCAACTCCAATCCACCATGCGTGCCACCAAATGAAGATATTTGAAGTATCAGGTAGTTGGAAATTGCATAAATTACAATAGTTGAAATATCTAAATGAAATATTGATAAGTTTTACTGTATATCAGATTTATTGTTAATATTTTTTAAATATTCTACTTTATAAAACAATTTTCACGCGTGAATGCCCGTGCACTTTATTTCAACTTAATTTCAAGAGTTATAAGTAATACTTCTATATAAGATTGGACTTTGTGAAACTTCAAGGAATAAACAAGAATGAAAAAAAAAGGCAGGGAATGTTTAGTGATTGGAAGATGAACTCTATAGGTTTAATGTGTGTTTTGGTTTTGGGGCATACATTTGGGCTCTGGCTTTCAGTTTCATTTCTTTCTTTTATAAAGTTCTTACTTTTTTTTTTCTTTTCACTATTGTCTTCATTATAGAGTTTAGTTCGTTGTATGAATTTGAAGCAAAGTAGTGAATGTGTGATTTCGACTTAGATTTTCACATAACTCTGAAGATGTGTTTTTCTTTTGGCTTTTGCTTTACTGAGTTAAATTTCGTTGTATTTCAATGGACAATTGTTATATGTGTACTAATGTACGTAGCTGGTTAATTATTGTGTAATCAAAAGCTTACTAGAATATTAGTCTTTTGATTTGATTAATTGGATTAGATTATTGGACTTCCTCAGGAATAAAAATGGTCTCTCTCTTGCTAAGATTACTGCATTTTTATTTTATTATTAGTAAGGACTTTTCATATATGTTTAATAATTAACATCAATTCAATTTTGATGTGCAGTACCAATTCGTAAATATTAACATGATTTCAGTTATGATTTGTAGTAATAGTTGTAATATTAATAAGGGTAACCCCAAGGTCATAACTATGTTACTTATGATAAGTTAAATAAGATTGCCAATCTATATCTATATCTATTCTATACTATACTAAACGTGTGGATAATCTAGGTGTTTGTTCCAATTGTGAATTGACCTCTCTAACCTTATTAATTAATATATATTATAATTACATTAATTAAAATTAGTCAATAACTATTGATATAATAACTCTAAGACAATATTTCTCAATATATTCCTTAAGAACCCTTCATTTGCCACGAGTCACTTCAAAGGTCATAAGGAAATTTATGAACAAACATTAAAATTAAAATGTATGCAATATTGGCATTACGACCACCACCTATCCAACTTCCTTCTCATGTAGTCCACAAGAATTTATAAATCAACAGTCCTTCATTATTTAATACCTAATAGCTAACAACAAAGAATTTGCACCCGACTGCAATTGTTGGAAGAAATAATCCTAAAGGGCTGCACTTAAGAACATTTACTAGATCATATTAAAGTCTTACTATAGCACTTCAATTCCTTACAATCTTCTCATCTTCCTAGTTGACATTAAATTGACCGTTACTATATTGTTTTGAAGAATGTAGAAGTTCAACCACTTCCTCATCCAAATATCTATATATTACTATTGCAATTGTGCAAGATAACAAGACTACCTTAAATCTCATTATTCAGATTCACCTTAAGATATTTATCAAGTTTGACAGATGATAAAAAGTGGAGGAACATGGAGAGTTTACAGTGTGCCTATAATACTATATTGTTTTGAAGTATGTAGAAGTTCAACCACTTCCTCATCCAAATATCTATATAATACTATTGCAATTGTGCAAGATAACAAGACTACCTTAAATCTCATTTTTCAGATTCACCTTAAGATATTTATCAAGTTTGACAGATGATAAAAAGTTGAGGAACAGGGAGAGTTTACAGTGTGCCTATAATACTATATTGTTTTGAAGTACGTAGAAGTTCAACCACTTCCTCATCCAAATATCTATATAATACTATTGCAATTATGCAAAATAACAAGACTACCTTAAATCTCATTATTCAGATTCACCTTAAGATATTTATCAAGTTCGACAGATGATAAAAAGTGGAGGAACATGGAGAATTTACAGTGTGCCTATAAGTGGTACAAGGGCTTAGACGAATATGTAGTTAAGAGGATATGGGATAAAGTGAAATTAGATGAGAAACTTGAGAAAACATTTCTTGCAGAAGATTTCAGGGGATAATTTAAATCTTCTTGTATACGAGTATATGGAAACTTGAAGTCTTGATAAATGCCTTCATGGGAAAAAGAGAGTATGTTATGGCGTCGATCACTCTTTTTCTTTCCATCTCCTCAATCCACCATCGTTTCTTTTTTAATAAAAAATGGTGTGTTCGTTTCAGGAGATAGTGGGTTTAGAATTATAGATGTTGCAGACGTTGATGTCATTTGTATATCTCCTATAATAAAATTGAATATATGTAATTTGTTTATATTAAATCATTAAATTTTGTATTAATAAATAAACCCTTCAACTATAATTCATAAACAAAGTATTTCCCTTTCTTACATCATAATAAAAATAATTAGAGGATTACATTAAAATAAATAAGATTTTTTCTTAATAATAATATTTGATATTAATATTAAACAGTGAAAAATAATAAGGTATTGACAATTGAATATTGATTGAAATTAAAAGCAGTTCAAGAGTCTATTAAAATAAATAGTACTTTTTCCTTGATAATAATACTTGAATTATGCCATTTTAGAAATAATACAATAAAATTGAAATTTTGGTTTTCCCATTACATAGTGCGTTACCTAATCTGGATATTACTTGTGCCAAATCAACTATTTTACATCTATATGAATCTTATCAATGTTATGAAAATAATTGACCAAGTATATATGTTTAATTGCAAGGAACAAAAATACATGGGATTATATTCACAAATGCATTGCAACTATTTGAAAGTAAATTGATTATCCATAAGACCTACGTCATATCAAGTCCAACCATCAAAGAAACAAATAAAAAATATCAGAATGTTAATCCTAAAATTGAGTTGGTTCTACAAGTAACAACAACTATCATTGATGCTCAAGAAAGCATCAATTGTCAAAATATCTCACTCGTGTTTTCAGATTTTTAATGAGGTCAAGATAGATGCAGATGTGAATGAACTATTTGGTAATGCTTTAAAATAATAGTTCTTGCAAAATTCTAACATTTTTTTAATTAAATTAACAAACTATTCTAAATTCTAACAAATGTAATAGGATTCGTCAAGAAGATAAAACAACCATTTCAGTTTTCCAGAAACGACAACACTATCAGACATAGAAGAGAAGTCGTATTGATGAATCATAAGTAAGTGTAAATATAAAATTTTAATTTACTTTTTTCATTTGGAATATTATCATATTTTTTTCTTATCAGGTTTGATACTATCACCAATTGTAGTCTTTTTAGGATAGGAGAGAGAACTATATCAAGGTAGATTTAGGGAAAAGGAAAATACTTTATTTATGAATTATCGTTGAAGGGTTTATTTATTAATACAAAATGTAATGATTTAATATAAACAAATTACATATACTTAATTTTATTACAGGAGATATACAAATGACATCAATGTCTACAACAACTATAATTCTAAACCCACTATCTCCTGAAACGGAAATCCTCAGTTCAAGGTGATACTTTTTATTCTTTAAATGAACTATAATATTAAAAATTCTTTTATAAAGGACAATTTTTTTTTATTATTGTATATTAAACTAATATAAAATTATCAACCACATGTTAATCAGGTTGACGAGCACTCAGGAAGAAAAATATAGAGCAATTATGGATAGCTAAAAAACTCAAGGAATCTAAGGAAATGACATTAATACAGTTGATCAATGATCGAGCTTCATTACTTGAGGTTAGCCCAATAAATTAAACAATTTTATTATTTAAATTCAGTTTAGGACAATATATAATTTTTTTTTGTCATAATCCATATATTTTTTTTAGATTTACTATTATGTTGTTCAATTTTAAAATTTAAAATATGTGAGACGTCTCTCGACATGAACAAACTAACTTTGACAACAATTAAATAATGCATACTATTGCTTCAAAGCGAATGTCGAGAAAGTGGAAAACTTCTCGACGCCTTGGTACGAAGCTTGCAACAGTTGCACTCGATCAATTTTGAAGACAATAAATGAGATACAATGCAGAAATTGCAAACATGAACGAGTGGAAACATTTCCAATGTATAAAAACTAACTACTATGAAAAGATACATATAATAGTAACTCAAAAAAATTATAAATTCTAGCAATTACAGGTATCAACTAACCATGAACGTCACGTATGACAAAGACAAAGACACAATTACATTGTTCGAAGATGTGGTTGCAATGTATATTGGTTGTCCTGTGACTCAGTACATAGACTCGATTTCGGAGGTATCAAATAACTATTAATATAATATTACAATTTTTGGAGTAAATTCCAAAAATCAACTAATGTTGTTACCGTGCAAAATCAGAGTTCATCTACATACTATTTAGCTTTGGAAAAGCCAGATAAGAAAGAGTACAACTTCGTACTCAAGATTGACAAAAATGTAAAAGTTCGTAGTGGAATATTATTTGCCATAGTTGACGCAATTGGAGATTACGCACAACAAAACCATAACAAAAAAGAGAGGACAAAAGACTGCACTAGCTACTCAAAAACACGAGAACAAATTCAACAAACAGTTCAGAACTGAGAAAATTAGAATGCTCAGATGCTCTTCATGTCTATTCGTTAAAAATAAATTGATGGGTTGCAGCTTATTGATGAAGATACAAATAAATCTGAAGACCGTTGCCAAGAATTAATGGGAGAAAAAATGGATATTGAAATTAATGAACAAATGAAAGGGCATAAGAAGAGAGTTGCAAAAACAGTTGCAACTGAAGAAAACTCACACGCAAACAACCACGAGTTGCAAATTATAAGAGTCAATAGAAAAAAGTATGTGGATGTTGATGATGATGATACATTAGCAAATTTATTCGCCAAAAGAAAAGAAACAAGAAGGTCCAAGGGCAAGCAAGTAGCAAAAGCAACATTAAAAAAGATCAAAATAGAGAAAGATTGAGGAATTTTTTTTGGTTTTAGACATCTAATAATTTGTATTAGAAAAACATTAGTTGAAGTCTAAAAAATATTATTGGAGCTCCACTATACACTAATTTTATTAGATATTGGAACACCAGCCATATATTTGGTAAGAATAACAAGAAAACTATGTCTTTACGACAAGTAATTAATAATTGAAAAAATATACTGGCATCCACGTGCAACGCACGTGCTTTATACTAGTTATACTAAAAATGTGGATAATTTTAGTGTTTCTTCCTATTGTAAATTGACATTTCTATCCTCAACTATCTATTGAAAATAATTAGTGTAATGCCCCACAATTTAGTTGCAAGTTTAATCATTTATATTTTAATTAAATAGTTTTAATTCGAAAGAACTAAGTATCTTATTGTTTTCGTGTTTGATTAAATTTTACCCTGATTCGATTGTCGATTGAGATTAATGAAATGTGTGACATGTATGTGCTTTTTCCAATCCTTTGAATGTTTCATTGCTCAAAGTTATTCAGGAAGAGTTTCTTAGAAGTTGAGACTAAGTGAAATTCTATGAAACTTTAGAGACTAAGAAAAAAATTATTAAAAAGGGGGCCAATGCACCAAAATGAATTTATACTTCACGTGTTTAAAAGAAATAGTAACATTTAAAAGATTGGATTGGAGGAATTTATAACTTTTTGGACTAAACTGCAAGTTCTACGAAGTTTCCGGGTCGGATTATAATACCCTACAATTTTAGGGACCAATTTTTATATTTAGGAAAATGAAGGGGTTAAGGATGAGATTAGTAGCACCAAGGCGTCCTTGTCCCTCACTCATTGCCACGCATCCCTCTTGGAAATGTGCCACCTATTCTATTATTGTATATAGATATATACATATAACAAGCATAGTCATGTGTAGGGTCAAGATCGAGTACATACTATATCTTATATAAGATATAAGACCCAATATACACTATTGGATGCATTTAATCCAACGGTCCAGATTTTTCATGAAACAGGCGGGAAAATTGGGAAATCAAGGGACTAAGGGTATAATTGTCCAAAGCAAAAACATTATGCAGCACCCACTTCCCAAAAATATGCCCACGAGCTCCTACAATCTCTCCCAAAACTGCTCCAAACCTCTACTCCAATCTCTCAAAATCTTCATGCAAAATTGACGCGATATATATATACATCAATTAAACCTTTTTTCGCACAACAAAACACCCAAAAATCCTTCCATTATCGGCGCATAAAACCCTTCCATCCAAACAAAAAACTGACTGTTTATCAAAAAATGAGGTCGAAAAACGCTGGCCCAAGGATTGGTAAGCATTCTACATTCAGTTTATGTTTTTGTTTGTATATATACTTCGTAATCATCTATTATTGTTGTTAAAAATAGAATTTATTTCGGATTTCTGCGTCAATACAATGTTTCGATGTATATTGGCTAGGTTTTTGTGATATATGTGTTTTATACTCTTTGATTAAATGATTAGATGATTTATTTGGATTGATTTTTGTGATAAAATATTTCGATTTGCCTGATACTATATAATGCGTATAAAATTTTCTGTATAATATACACATATTGTATGCTTGAACACGTTGCACTGCATACTATATTATTATATACTGTATAGTTTGTTATGTGTTGCTGTATAATTTTTTCAAATCAATGGTTTTATGGACAATATGATCACACACTGCATAACATGTTGAAAAAAATTGTATAGTTGTTCAATAAATACTGTATAATCGTTATCTCTCTAATCAATGTGTGCCACTAATGTTTGTTGTACAATGTCTTACTAAAAAATGTATAATGTTCAGTCACTGGGGAAGAGACAACCTCAACAGATTCTGCTAAGAGTATGCAACTTGTGACTTCAAACATGGTTGAACCTATAAGGGTCAGACAACCTGATTCATATGATGATTTCGTACATTCAGACGATGAATTGTATGACACCAATGAAAACACCGAAACACCGAAACAACCAGCTCCAAGAAAGAGACGAGTAGAACAACAACCCAAGAAAACACATTAAAAAAAACAGAAAATAGATTCCAAAAAACAACCAATTAAAAAAATGGTTGATTATACACAAATCAGGGTCTCAATGAAGGTATTGATTAAGGTTGTTTCAAAACTATCCAAACGACAACGGGAATGGGCGAATCAATCAGGTTTCGGCAGCTTTTTGAAATTCAACATTAAGGACCTACCGCACAAACTTGGATTTAAAATTGTAAAGGCTTTAAACCCAGGAAACTTCACGCTTAATCTGCCAGGTGGACAGATTACAATTACCGAATAAGATGTTGCCGAGGTTTTGGGTTTTCCACATGGAAAACGACATCTAGACCTCACAACAAAAAATACAAAAAGGGCAAATGCATGGACTGCCCAGTGGGGGCTTGATAAGTCCCAACAATTTAAGGTTTCAGCTCAAATGGTATTAAAAGCAATTGAGTCTAAAAGGCATCTGACAGAGAATTTCAAGCTCAATATCATGACAATTATATACAATTGTTTGGTAGAGTCACCTGGTACGACATTCGTAAACAAAAAGATGATGAATTTCCATGGATCTCTTGATAATCTAGCAAGTTACAATTGGCCAGCGCTCGTTCTAAAGAGTTTGGGAAACACAAAAGATGTTTGGGATGAAGATCCCGCCTGACGTATGTATACAGCGCTCTTCTGTTATTGATTACTAACTAATTTGGTATGCCTATTTGTACTATATGCTGAATAATGTTTAATTATTAACTGCAAATTAACTGTATGATGTAATCACATATACTGTATAATGTCTAATAAGTTCGTGTATAATGTGTTATGTGAGATATATAATTTGATAAATAATACTGTATAATTATCTCATCAAATTATTATTTTTTCCTCCAAATACAGATATTGTATGTTGACAGGGTCAATTACACGGGGCAATTGACAGTGGAAAGGTCAATTCCAACGTGGCTTGCTTGGACAGACTCTACACTCAAGGAGAAGGGTAACAACGAAATACGCCCAGGAGTTTTTGGTAATGAGGTCATATCCAGGGGGCAATGGGAGTTGAAAGCTGAAAAAAGGAAACATATTGTTCATCAAATTAAAGCTCAAAAACAACCCCTGCCTATTTAGAACATCCAATAGAAACAGAAGAATCAATCAAATTGACAACTATTGAAGAGGTATACACTTTTTCATTTAGTATAATACAGATACAATAAAAATGTTATCCATTACCTAGTATATGACAACTTTACATAACAATGTTACTCATTAATTTTATATTATACCAGGGGCTGATGAACAATTTAGAAGGATCTGCATTAAACTTGATTGATGTTTTAATCAAGTACAGTGGATACATGCAATCATGTTATTCCATTATTCCAGGGAATACACGATTAATGGATATTGACAAAATGGTGATAAACCAAATTGCAAAAATGTATAGACCACACCCGATTGGGACAACAGATCAACAAGGAACACCTCCCTCACATGCACCCCTTGTAGACCAACAAGAGCAGTCTCCACAACAAGCAATGGTTACACCCGACAAAATTATATGCACACCAACAGGCTCCCAGCCAAGTTTCAACTTGTTGACACAAATAACACCGCATAAAAAACAACAATTTGAAACCGCCTCAATTCCTCCTTTTAGCCTATTGTCAGAACAAACGCCGGAGAACCCGCATCAGGATGAACCAGAAGGTACTATATTGTCAATTGCTAGACAATACACCGATGGTATCTCCGAAACCACTGACCAACTGCCTCCATCGACTTCAGCTGTGGCACCAAAGGCTGATTCAGGGAAGGGTACAGCTGCGGTGGAGTTCATTGGTTACAAGAGGAGACAATTGAAACCAGGGCCAGTTATGTGTTCTCCTTTCATTCAACGGGTTGTACAAATCAACACAAAACCGAGCCCCCTTGAAAAAAGGCTCTGGGATTGGACACATCATAGTGATGAGGATGACATGTAAGTAGTTTTAAAATACACTTACTTTTATTCAGTTGCCTGTTAATGAATAAATACACTATATAATAAATCAGTGAACAATGTAGAATGTAACAATGATTACTGCATAATGAACCATTACAAAATGTATATTATATAGTTTATATTGATTTATAACATTCTATTATAATCCAATCCAAATTGCTTGAATGCTAACTCATCACAAACTGTATACTTGTATTTCAGGTCCATTCGTTTCCAGCACGGTGATATACTGTGCACTATTTGGGATGTAAAGTCCTTGGATTACCGCACTCAAGTTTTATCTGGTGTGATTGATACTTGATCGTACATGTTGAACAACGCAGAAGCGACTAGATCACCAGCATCACCGCTTAGATTTTTTTTCCACTTGTCCGACACGGTAATTATATTTCTTATGTTTTGTTAATATAAACATTATAATAACTGCACGTTACCTAATTACTTCGGGAATATGAATAACAGATTTTCTTCGGGAAAAAAAAGGGAGACAAGAGTCCTGATGCACTGCTACCAAGATTCGTGGATAACATTAAACATCGTATGAACATGTTTCCAACAATCAACATACTCGATGTTAGTTTGGTAAGTTAAAAAAACATTCAATTGTTATAATTATCGTATTTAATGTAAACTTATTCACCTCATTTCCATCCATGAAAATATATAGGCCATCTTTCCTATTTTCCACGCCGGACATTACTACATAATATGCTTTAATTTGAAACAACCGGCAATTGAGATCTTGGACAACAGCGCTGTGGATGAGTCAATCGAAACCAAATATCAAGAAGTGCCCTTCACTTTGGTAACTATACTTGAAAAATTAATATAATGTATATTAATGTAATTCTAACCTTAATCTTACAACTTTTATTTGTTGTTTCAAAACAGAAAGAAATGTTTGTAAGATTCCTGATGAGTATCAAACATCCAGCTGGAACCACATTGTCAACGAACAAATTGTACGCTCTTCCAATGCCGTGGCGTACCACAAAACAAGTCAGATTGTGGCATATTTGCCATGCGTCACATGGAAACCTACCTCGGTGGAGGATTAAAGAAATGGGATCCAGAATTGGAAAAGAAGGGGTAATATTTACACTATTGTTTATACAGTGTATAATCAAATTTGTGAATATCAAATTTTTTATCTATCTCACTTTAAATTTTTACAATGCAGAGAGCACAGATTGCAAAACTGAATAGATTGAGGGAACTCTATCTTGAAAAGATCCTCACTTCCGATCTCAACATACTGAAAGACGAAAACATCAAAAGATCAAAGCAGTTTGAGCAAGAACAGGCTGGACAAAACAGGGTAGCATAGACAACATGTACTGAAAAACAATTAGATATGGTGTTAATACTCTAGACTTTTAAATTTCATTGTACAATTTTTTTGGGTACTTATTTCTATTTTGATGCAATATAACTTTTATTTACTTGTTATAATCTGCACATAATCATGTATTGTTCTACATATTCATTTCATCGAGTACTCCTAAATTAAAGTATATGCTAAGCATGATAACAATAATGAAAAGTTCATTAAAAAGATTATAAACTCACATTATACAGTGCATTTATATGCATAAAAAAATAACTGCAAAATCATTCTACCAAACTGACTAGATACTCGATTTTTGTAAACAATGGATAACACTTCATATACACTATATATAACTCTATTATACAGAGTCTATTAATTCAATGTACAATAACAACTGTAAACAAAATAAAAATACATCTAAATTTTCTTTGACGGACAGGTTCTTGCATTATGCCCATCAATTTTACCACATGCAGCACATTTTTTCCTCTTAGGAACATGCTTGGAAATCTCTACACTACTCTTAATTCTTTTACCACACCCTTTAGTTCGACTCAATTGGGGGTTTCTAATCCCAAGCTCGTTCTCAATCTGTGGTCCCACTAGAGTCTCAATAACAGCGTTCCTGATATTTTTAATGTTGTCATCAGCACTCAAATGCAACTTCATATCCACCAATTGCTTTTTTAAATATTCGAGTTTTTCTTTGTTGAAACCTGCAATATTTAAACATGCTTGAAAGTCTATCCAAATTTGACTCACATCAGTCGTAGTCTTCTGAATCATCAATCGATATTGCGTGACGTAATTGTTGATTGTATCAGAAGCCATACTTTCTGCATTTTTTCTCCATCTCTTTATAACATACTCGGCTGGCAATTTGTGTATTCGACCATGGTTGAATGCAAAAAAAATGTGCCTACACAAAAAACCCCTCCTCATAAACATTCTGCAAGAACAATCAACACGATTGTTCAAGACAACATGTTTAACCTGTAAACACATTAAACAACCTCTATTATACAGTGTATATAAGATTCATAAACATTATGTGAACCAAATTATACATTATGTAAAACACTATCATACAGTTTGAATTATTTAATATCAGACAGCCTGAAAAACATAAAAATACCTCATATGCCTTTGATTCATTGTCAGCGTCACCTACAACGAACAATTTCACACCGTCCACCTCATCAAATCTTCGAAGTATCACTTTATACGCGGAATCTTTGATCTCGGCTTGAACATCATAAAATACAGCACGAGTGTATACATCAGCAGCATCCTCCTCTATCCGCATAGGAGTGTCAGTTGATGGCTTAGACACCAGAGACTCATGATTCAATCTTGCATGCGTATTCCTTTGTTTGTCCATAGCACTCTCAAATCTACTATAAAATTCAATAATTGTATCACCATTCACATAAAACTGATTGAAAAATGAGTTAACCGACTCTGAAATCGATGTAGTCCTTAGTATTCCACCCATTGAAACATCTCGATAGTAAGCCGATATCCAAGATTGTCTGTTCTCATAAATATCAGAAAGCCAATCAATATGGCTTAGTTGGTGCTTAGAGATGAGATCCTTCCATCCCTCTTCAAACTCACTTGGAGTGATATCATCACTATACACAAGATTATTCACCTTCCTCATCAATTCTTCATAATTACCTGTATGTGGTGAAACCTGTAAACATTATAAAAAAAAATTAAAAACACATTACCTACTGTTAACTAGTATTATACAGTAAAACACACAACATCATATAGTTCGTCAAAAAAACTTATACATTATCACACATACCTTTGTAGAAAACTTCTTCATAATATGCCATGCGCATAACCGATGACTAGCAGTTTTAAACACACTAGGAATAGCCTGCTTCATGGCCGGACATTGGTCAGACACGATATAGTTTGGTTCCCGTCCCATTGATCGAGTAAAGGCTTCAAATACCCACATATACGACTCAATATCTTCTTTTGCAATTAAAGAAGCACCTAATGTGACTATTTTCTTGTGGTTATCTATGCCAGTAAACGGAACAAACTTCATTTGATACCTGAAATATAGTATGAGACAATATCTTAAAAAAAATTAAAAATGATGTAATTGTACTTATATTATACATTTACTATACATTATATACAGTAATTGTATATGTATTATACAGTCATTTACATTATATATACATTATACATGTAACACTGACTTAAAAAATGAAAAAAATTTAACTTATCATTATACAATCAATGCATATGCATTATTCATTAACTATTGAAAACATATACATTATCATACTTTATATTCAAGAAAATGAGCTTACTTGTTGGATCGAAAGGTTGCATCAATTGAACAAACGTCGCCAAAAAGTTCAAAATTCCGAATTGCAATTGGATCAGCCCAAAACAACTTAGTCATACACCCCTCAACGTCTGTGTCGTAATCAAAGAAGAAACCTTCACACTTTTTTTTCATATTCATAAATTTCCTAACAATCATCTCCCCATCATTCTCACCAACATACTGCTTCACATCTCTTTTTGCATTTTTAAAATCAGTAGACGTCGAACAAACGTTATTAAATCCCCCCGCAATCTCCTTTAGAAATGAATGAGACCTAACCACACCAACATTCACCTTCGATGCATTCAGGCAGAACATTATCTGAGACGAATCAATATTCCGATTAATTTTCAGAAATTGCTTACCCTCGTCTGTTGCAAGTTCATGATTGTGCCACTCAATAAAATTCTTGATAACATATCCCTCTCGAACACTAAACCTCAGTACAATCTTAGCATTACAATCACATCGTCCAATCATAAACTTCTTTTTCCTACAACCATCATTCGAGTTTCTGTAAATACCGGAACGACTGCAAACATAATGCTTCGATATAACCGTCCCATCCTTATGTGTTTTTTGTGAGCACTTACGGACATCAAAACCACATAAACGAGCGTAATTTTTGTAAAAATCAAATGCAATCTTCAGGCTCCCAAAAGCCTTCCCAATGCAAGGTTTTACCTCATCCGCGCACACTGGAACCCAATATTTAGAGCCTCCAGGTGATGTGATCGAATTAGATGACAATGAAGATGCAACATTCTGATTCTCAACATCAAAATTATTAAATAATACTGATCCTGAAAATAATACACTGTATAACTTATCAAATTTAACCCATATAAATTGTATAACAATCATAAAATGCGTAAAAAAACATCATATAGTGTATATATTGTTAAACAGAAAATACACATTATGATAATATGTATAATGTAAAAACATACACTGTATATCTACATTATACTAACTGTATAAGACATTCTATTGTATATATTACTCAATTGGCTCCGTGGATTGCATTTGAGAAGACACTGTATAATATCATTCACAAACACTGTATAGTACAATATTTAGGACTGTATAATTGATAATAAAACACTGCATAATAATGGCGTAGTTGATAATTCTAAAACCAACGTCAAATCATAAGATTTGATAAATAAACTGCCCATACCTGTTTCGATTCCAGCCATGAACCGTGCTAAATATATGAATATATCTAAAATTGATCTCGAATCGTCGAAAATGCTGAACTGATTTCGCCAAAGTTAAATGAAATTACCGATAATGATCGCCAATGAGTACCGAATAATATTTTGGAGTTATTTCGATAATTTGGTGAAACTCGCTTGGAATTCAGAGTTTATGATATTGATTTGATGAATTACCGATCGTCGAAAAAGCCGACAACGAAATTCCGATGATTGAAACGGCCAATTCGGAGTTTATGATATTGATTTGATGAATTGCAGATCGTTGAATTGCCAAAAAATGAAATTCCGATGATGGAAATCGTAAGAAACTAAAGATTTGATGAATCTGAAATTAGAAAAAAAAAATGGAGAAAAAGGATAGTGAATCAGTTATTGCATGAATTCGGGATTTGATTTTGCTCCTCTCGATTGTCAGTTGCATGGGTTTGTTAAATAATTTGTCTAAAATACCCTTAACAATATTAAATTAATATAAACTCTAAAAAAATTGCTTAAAATACGGACCTTGCGATCAAATTGATTAAATGGCCTAGATTGAGTCTTATATCTTATCTAAACTATATGGATGTATTCGATCCATACCCGTCATGTGTATACATATACACATAACTTGCACCCTTTTCATTTCTCTTCCACACTTCGCGGTACGTGTTCCCCTCTTTGTCTTTAATTATCCTCTTTCCTTTAATTACTCTGGCTATTTAATGGTTGTTTACATCCTATTAGCAATTATTTGTAATCGATAATTATGATATATCATCCTTGTTCTAGCGAACCACGGATTGGCTTCCCTAGAAAATTGTTCGAGCGGTGAATTTAGTCACGGAAGTTGTTAACTCAGTACTAATAAACTATTAATCCATTAACCTTGTGGTTTAGTTAGTTGTTAAATTAATGACGAGCTGCTAATTTGACATGCATGTTTTAATTAAGTGGTTCAATCAGAAGTTATTTGAGCATGTTTTAACAATTCTTTAATTAAGTAGAAGAGTTTAAAGGTTATATTATCTAAAAGAATGATATCAATTTATCAGTGTTGTTGAAATTAGTTGTGAGATTAAATCTTGAACTTAATAATTATTTCTTTGCATATTGTCACTTGTGAAATTAGTTAATTCCCTAAGCAGCATTAGATAAAGTTACTAATTGTTCTCTTAGTTCAATTATTGAAGTACTTTGGAAGTGGGTACCCATGCTTGAAATATTACTTTGTGGATCAATTCATTAATAAGTTCTTTGTTGCTTAGTCAATAATTTATTCTCATAGTTGGAGTACATGAACCTTTTAATTAATTGGTGTTAGTGTGCATTTTATGCATATTTTACATATATTTCCTTTATTCTTTTATTAGTATTTGAGTTTAAATTATAGATATTTATTACGATTTTTATTTTGATAGGTGAAATTTGAAAGAAGAAGAAAATGAAGAAAAAGATGGAGAAAAAGAAGAAGACACATGAAGTTGTAGGAGTCTTCCCATCTTGTAGGAGCTTTCCTATTTCTTTTAAGAGTCTTATTAGTATTTTATTCTAGTAAGTAATTATTTTCCTTCTTCCATTAGAATTAGAGTTTTATTTAGTTAGGAGTCTTTTGGCTAGGCATATATAATTAGATATTGCTGGAATTTTATCCTTTTCGAGACATTAATCACTATTCCCGTTTGTACATGGAGAGGAGAAGAAAATTCTGCGTTTTTATTTCTTTCAAGATGTATTGCTAAAACTCAAGTTCTAGCCAAGGATTATTGAAGTTTGATTCTACAAAAGTTGTGAGATCTAATTATATTTATTCCTTCTTTGTTCTTGAGTATTTGCATATTTTTTGTGTTGTTGAAATTATTATTTTGATTAATTAAATAATAAGGGCCCGTTATTGATTGTCGGAATAGTAAATAGCCATTAGAATCCCAAATCCGTAATTGTTTGGTCAATTCTAATATTTGTGGCAGTTAATAACATGATTATGGGACAAGTTTTCGATTGTTGTTAGGGGAATATGATCTAATCTAAATGAACGAGCTTGCGAGTTGTTGGTTCTCTATTTCTTAATGCTATGTAAATTAAATCCTAAGAGCTTATTTAGGGTTGTTTAATCAATAAGAGAAATAACCAAGGAGCTATTTTGGTTATCGATAAATTAAGGAGAAACTAGGTGTTAGAGCTTGTTAATAACTATAGCCAATTTATTCATGAATATTGAAATTATCTTTGCATCAAGGATCAACTATTTGAATCAAAACGGAAATAACTCCTTAGGTAGAATCTCACAATCTATTGATTATTCTACTTGTTAATTTTGCATCTCTTGATTTTAATAATTTTTGTATTTAGTTTAATTTTAGTTTATCGATTATAAAAAACCCCCTTTATTTTATTCGTTTATTTGAGAAATAATCTGAACCATCCCTGTGGATTCGACCCTACTCATCGCTATCTACAAATTTAGGAGTAGGAATATTTTTGTTTTGGATTCGACACCCATCAAATTTTGCGCCGTTGCCGGGGATTGGTGCTTTTAGATTTATTTCTCATTATATAGTTAATTTTGTTGCCTGTCTGTTTATGCCTCGATCTTTTCGTGCAGGTGAACTTCAATACGATCCTGAAAATTGAAAAAGCAGCTCGCTGACTACGAAAAGAAGCAAGCAACGTGCTCAAGGAGTCCCATCTACTTCATCTCCCGGATTGAACTAACTTGGAATGAGTGACACATCAGTGATTCAGAAGAGAACTTGAAGTCATGGCAACGCCAACGAGAGAACTTTAAGGGAGTTAGCTATGCCAAACATAAACCAACAACCTCTTTGCATTCAATATCCCACCCTTGAGGTAGATTTTGAATTAAAATCTGGTCTTATTCACTTACTTCCTACTTTCCGTGGTCTTGCAGGAGAAGATCCCCACAAAACACTTGAAAGAATTCCACGTGGTCTGTTCAACGATGAAACTAAGGAATGTCACTGAAGATCAAATCAAACTGAGGGCTTTTCCGTTTTCACTAGCTGACAGAGCTAAGGATTGGCTCTATTATCTACCCTCTGGTTCAATCCAGACATGGAATGAAATGAAGAAACAATTCTTGGAGAAATTCTTTCCCGCCTCACGAGTTGCCAACATAAGAAAGGAGATATGCGGGATTAGGCAAATCAGTGGAGAGTCGTTGTACGAGTACTGGGAGCGGTTTAAACAACTAGTAGCCAGTTGTCCACAACACCAAATTCCTGAACAACTCCTAATCCAGTATTTCTATGAAGGGTTGTCAACAATGGAGAGAAATATGATAGAAGCTGCGAGTGGAGGCGCAATGGTACACAAACCTCCCACAGAAGCAAGAAATTTGATCTCCAACATGGCTGCCAACACTCAACAATTTGGCACTCGACAAGATACTGCACTGAAGGGGGTGAATGAGGTGAATTTCGCATCAGTGAATCAACGTCTGGATGATTTGACTTCCCTAGTGCAAAAATTAGTCGTGGTCAATACACAGCAAGTGAAGGCATGTGGTATCTGCTTCAATCCTAGTCATACTACCGAGGTGTGTCCTACACTTCAAGAGGATCCACACGAACAAGCCAATGTTGTTGGATTTCCGGGGGCTCCACAGAGAAAGTATGATCCTTTCTCCAATACCTACAATGCTGGGTGGAGGGATCATCCTAATTTGAGTTATGGTCCACGGTCTACTGGATTCCAACAATCATATCAATCCAGACAACAAGCACAACCACCTCAGCCATCCTCCAACCCACAAGGCATGCCTCTTGAAGAAATTGTTAAACAATTAGCAACTAACACACAACAATTTCAACAAGAGACGAGGACTAGTATACAACATCTGGAGAGTCAAATGAGTCAGTTAGCCACAACTGTGAATGGGTTGGTTTCCCAAAGATCGAGTAAACTACCCTCTCAGCCCGTAGTGAATCCAAAGCAGAATGTTAGTGCAGTCACTTTGAGAAGTGAAAAGGGGTTACAAGAGCTCAAGAAATTTGTAATACCTCCACCGTTTCCTAGTCGGTTTGCTAACTCCAAACGTAAGGCAGAAGAAGAGTTGGAGAAGAAATCTGTGGAACCTCAACTCCTCAAACCGACTGAGACACGAGCCCAGCAGGTCGAGCTAATTGAGGTATCTCCGCTGTTTCCTGGTAAGCTTGTGGAATATGAGAAGGAAGAGCAAGTAAAGGAAATTCTAGAGACTCCCCGAAAAAATGAGGTAAATGTATCTGCAGTCATTCAAAAGAAATTACCTCCAAAATGCGAGGACCCAGGTATGTTTACTATTCCTTGTAAGATAGGTGAGGTGCAAATTGAGGAGGCTATGTTAGATCTAGGAGCTTCTATTAATATCATGTCTCGTTCTCTCTATGAATCTTTGAATGTGGGAAAATTGAAAGGAACGGATGTGATTATCCAATTAATTGATAGGTCTAATACATATCCTGATGGTGTTCTTGAAAACATATTAGTTCAAGTTAATGATTTGGTTCTTCCTGCTGATTTTTATGTTATTGATATGGGTGAAGATAACTCTTGTGATTTTGCTCCCATTTTACTTGGAAGACCATTTCTTAAAACATCTAGAACTAACATTGATATTCATAATGGGATACAATATGGAATCAAATGGTGAAATCATAGAATTTAGTATTTATGATTCCATGAAATATCCTAATGATGATCATTCTATGTTTGTCAAAGATGATACTGACTTGTTGATGCAGCAAATTATTGAACTCAATGTTGATGATCTACTAAAGGTACCTTGGCACAATGATGGCTTTGAACCTCCTACTTATGCAACTTGAGCCATAACCTCGTCTAGCCAAAGACGTTAAAGAAAGGCGCTAATTGGGAGGCAACCCAAGATTCTACCTTTTCTCGTTCCTTTATTTTCTGCTTTTATTTATATTTTTCGTCTTTTTCTTTGAGGTAAAGCATATCAAAAGGTCATACTAAGGCACGTTTTAAACCTAGTCAAAAAAAAAAAATTGTTGCATAGGCAGATTACAACTTCAAATTAGGCGTGCCCACGCTCTATTTGAAGTTACAATCTGCCTTAGTCATCCCTTAGTCAATTTCAAAAAAATAAAATAAAATTTAATTAATAAAAAAATTCGATTTTTTTTTTTACTTTTCCAGCAAATTCTTTCTCTTTCTTCCCCTTTACACCTAATTATTCCCCTGGTTCCCTCTTCTACAGCAACACAAAACTTCAACCACCATGAGACAGCCACCATTGTCGGCATCAACCACCAAACGCGCCGCCGTCTCCAACCGCGACGATACTGCTCCGGTGAATCAACCTCCACCGGCGGCGAAACCAGACGCGCCGCCGCGCTCTAAACAAACTTCCACATAGAAACCGGCGGTCACATCAAAACGCGACGCCGTTGCTACCCCGCCGAAACGGGAGGAGAAATCGCATCCAACTGCCGCGAACCCACCCCCGGTCGTGACTCTCTCTTCCAATCCGATCGTCACACGATCAGATCTGGCCGCCGCGATTTCACCTCAGCTTCAGTTCCGCCGGTCTCTCTTTAAGATCTGACCGCCCACTTTTGTTCCACCGCCACCAACCGCGACAAAGTCACCAACAGCGCCGCCGTGTGCTACACCGTCGGAACCGGCGCCAAAATCAAACCAAACCGCCGCGAGCCATTGGCCACCAGATCCGATGCCGTCGGGCGCACCACCGCCGAGAAGCTCCGCCGACGCCGCGCGTGACCGACCGCCACACATCAAAAATGCCGCCTCTCCACACACCATCGCCGCGACTCCACAACAGCCGCGCCGCCGGTTTCTCCTTCCAAACCGACCAGATCTGAAGCCGAGGAGCTCCATTGACGTCATCCACCACCTCCTCAAAAATTGAAGCCAACTTCTCCAAACGCACAACCACCACTGCTATGCCGCCAGCAACTGCCAATTCCGGGTCTTCTTCGACGAAATTTTTTGGGTCAATTTCTTCGAGCCCAAATACAAATCAGTCACAACTGGATTGATCTCGGGTTCACACATCTACCATCAGGGGAGTCCCGTTCCTTTACCTCCATATTTTTCTTATTATTCCTCTTATGCTTTATTTTTTTATACATTGAGGACAATGCATGAAATAAGTGTGGGGGAGGGGTTAAATCTTTTGTCGTGATGTGTGTATAATTCTCTTAGTATACAACGAGTTAAGTTAGTGTAATTTTTTTTCGAAATATCAATTCTTTTGATTTGAGAAATTTGATGAAATTCATGAGAGAAGTCAAGCATGCTTATATTGTTACAATTGTTGAAGTACATGCTTCTTTGAGAAATTTACGGAAGTTTGTAATTTGGAATAATTGTGTATGTGATATTTGACTCGCAAAGTTCGTTGATATTTTCTTAGGTATTAATTTTAGTGAAATTAAATTGATGATGAGTTGAAAATATGGTATTAAGACCCTATGAAGTAATTTGTGCTGAAAATGTGTATGATATAACCTCTTGTAGTGCCTGGGCTAACTACACTGAAGGGATTAAGCCTGAGGAGTTTTCAAGCTTGGTAACCTAAGGCCAACTGGTCTGGGATCTATCGGCCCAAACCTGCTACTGGTTAGTATCCTGATAGGGCTATAAGAGGGTATCAAATGATAAATGATAAACTTGTTGAGTAACCGGGTGCATTCATGACCAATGTTTGTATTCGCGTCAAAAGACAAGTAATTGCATAAAGTAAATAAAAGTATGATATTGGTGCTAAATTGGTTATAAAATGCTTGAGGAGATAGAAATGGATAATGCGAGTTGAATGTTGTATACGGGATTTTGCAGTCATGGATTTTTGTGAATTTTTGAAGAGTATGTATGGATACGAAAGTTATAGTTGAGGCATGAATGATATCTTTAAAGACTTTTGTTAGAATTTTTGATGATAAGGGTTGATGTTTGGAAAAATAAGTTTCTTCAACTTGCTTGTTGTACACTGAGAGATCGATTTTGTGGGTATATCATCTGCAAACCCTCACGAGACACAACTCGTCCACTAGGGTAACCTAGGGGTTTAAAGGCTTGTTGCATACGCTAAATGCAATCGTGATACCTACGAAAGTGGTTAGTTTTAGTTGTTTTGTTATTTTTCTTTTTCTAGATTTTTGAGTCTTTTGTCTTTGCACGAGGACGTGCAATAGTTAAAGTGTGGGGGAATTTGTTAGTGTGCATTTTATGCATATTTTACATATATTTCCTTTATTCTTTTATTAGTATTTGAGTTTAAATTATAGATATTTATTACGATTTTTATTTTGATAGGTGAAATTTGAAAGAAGAAGAAATGAAGAAAAAGATGGAGAAAAAGAAGAAAAAGAAGAAGACACATGAAGTTGTAGGAGTCTTCCCATCTTGTAGGAGCTTTCCTATTTCTTTTAAGAGTCTTATTAGTATTTTATTCTAGTAAGTAATTATTTTCCTTCTTCCATTAGAATAGAGTTTTATTTAGTTAGGAGTCTTTTGGCTAGGCATATATAATTAGATATTGCTGGAATTTTATTCCTCTTCGAGACATTAATCACTATTCACGTTTTGTACATGGAGAGGAGAAGAAAATTCTGCGTTTTTATTTCTTTCAAGATGTATTGCTAAAAACTCAAGTTCTAGCCAAGGATTATTGAAGTTTTGATTCTACAAAAGTTGTGAGATCTAATTTATATTTATTCCTTCTTTGTTCTTGAGTATTTGCATATTTTCTGTGTTTGTTGAAATTATTATTTTGATTAATTAAATAATAAGGGCCCGTTATTTGATTGTCGGAATAGTAAATAGCCATTTAGAATCCCAAATCCGTAATTGTTTGGTCAATTCTAATATTTGTGGCAGTTAATAACATTGATTATGGACAAGTTTTCGATTGTTGTTATGGGAATATATGATCTAATCTAAATGAACCGAGCTTGCGAGTTTGTTGGTTCTCTATTTCTTAATGCTATTGTTAAATTAAATCCTAAGAGCTTATTTAGGGTTGTTTAATCAATAAGAGAAATAACCAAAGAGCTTATTTTGGTTATCGATAAATTAAGGAGAAACTAGGTTGTTAGAGTTTGTTAATAACTATAGCCAATTTATTCATGAATATTGAATTATCTTTGCATCAAGGATCAACTATTTGAATCAAAACGGAAATAACTCCTTAGGCTAGAATCTCACCATCTATTGATTTATTCTACTTGTTTAATTTTGCATCTCTTGATTTTAATAATTTTTGTTATTTAGTTTAATTTTAGTTTAATCGATTATTAAAAAACCCCCTTTTATTTTATTCGTTTATTTGAGAAATAATCTGAACCAATCCCTGTGGATTCGACCCTGCTCATCGCTATCTACAAATTTAGGAGTAGGAATTATTTTTGTTTGGATTCGACACCCATCAATTGGACCAAACTGCTGGTGACTGAAAGGACCTATGACTTAAAACTAAAACTTAGTTATATTTGATTCTCTCATAACATGTATATGCACACACGAACGCATATATAATGTACTTGTGCTGTTCAATTCTTGATAAGAAAGTAATCATTTGGTGATTTAGGAACAAATCACTCTCTTGTGGAGAACCGGCGCACTCATCACATTTTAATGGGTCATCTCTAAAGAGTTATATACTTCTAGATAGCATGTTATTCAAGATGGCTTGTTACTACATTGGCTTGACATTTGTACACACATCAGGTATACGTGACTAGCATTGCATCTTTAAAGAGCTTCAGATCCATGGGATAATTGAGGAGAAATTCCATATGCATTGCTTCTTGCTGTGAGTGCTTTATTTATTAGTTTATCTCATTCTGCAATATTCAGTGTCATTGTAATTCATGTGGACCTGATGACATCATAAATGCAATCCACATAAATTTTTGAACATGCTTATGTGATTTTATGGTTCAAATTGCTTGCAATTGAAATAATCATGGAAAAGGTTATTTGGTCATGAAAATTATTCTATCGTGGATACCAATTGTTCATGGTTGGTTCAGACGAAGCAGTCCTGGATATGTTCTACTAAACGGTTTTGGATATGATCTACGAAGCTGTCCTAAATATGTTCATGTCAGGTGGTCTTGGATATGTTCTTTCAAAGCGGTCTTGATTCGGTCTGGGCACGGGGCTAAACGGTTCGCGGGGCACGCTGGGGTAGCATTGGGCTGCCAGTAGAGGCTTCGTCGTTCAGTGCCCACTTAGGGGTCCTTTCACGGTCGAGATGGAGGTTTCTACGGCTGTGATCGGCGCCGCCATGTACCTAGGCATGGCCATTTCAATGCGGTCCGCGGGGTCGCTCCCTGCAAATGGAGGATAATGTAGTAAATGTTCGATTGTGATGGGAGTCACAAGGTGGTTGATCTGATGCTTCTGATTTATTCCTGGTAGACCTGACTGATCATAGGCTTCGTATGTTCAATATGATACGGCTCTCGCTTGATCTGATCTTCACAGGCTGCCTATTCTATATGATATGGCCCTCGCTTGTTTCGGTCTTTACACGCTTCATTTGGTTATTCATAATATGGTCTTCAAACTCATATCACTTGAATTGATTTTTAGAAGCTTCTCGTTCGTATATACACATAATTGTTTGATTGAATTATTTAACAGTTATCAATGTCACGCTTGTATGAATCATGCATCACGAGAATAGTATTAGATACATGCATAACCCCACACATGCACACACCGGCGCTCACTGGGCTTAGTAGCTTATCACTCGTGTTCCCCCCTTCCCCAGGATAAGATGGAGTAGATGGAGCAGTGACTGATCTTCGAGAGTGATGTTCCAGAACAACTAGAGTGCAAACTCATCGTAGTAAAGAGGTCTTGAACTACCGACCCTAAAGGGATCCGAAGAGGTTACGAGGAGTATCAGCTAACTAGATCAATAAAATGAAATGTCGTATCCTGTTTCGCTAGTGGTTTTGTCCTTTCAAGTAGTAGAACTTTGAACCACATTATTGGAATGTTGAATTTGTTTAAAAATGATTTATATGAGTTGAATTTTTTTTACTTAGTTATAATAGCAGACAGGTGATACAGGGCGTCACAATTAGAATATTTGAAATATCCAAATGAAATATTGGTAAGTCTTACTGGATGTGAAAGTGAAACCCACGTTAGAAGCTGGTTGCCCATATATTGTTAATTAGTTGAAATTCTTCAAAATGTCTATAATTTTATGAGCTAAAAAACATCGATCCTTCAAGAAGATTATAATTATTGTTGTCTATAGTTTCCACCTCTTGATCAACTGGATAAACTCGTTATTCTCTAATTGTCTTCTCCGTCGGATCTTGTGGTTCTCAAGTGGATTCGCATAAAACTCAATTATCCAACTACAAGAACAATGAAAAATATAATAATTTAATTTAATTTTTCTAAAGAAGTGTAAGAAAAGCAACGAAAGAAAAATGTTATTTAATAGAGTGAATTAGAGTTTTTAACTTCATCATCTGGGAAAATTACATATAAACCCCCCGTGTTATCGTTTTTTTGCTGAAAACCCCCTTATGTTAATTTTTTTGCACGAAACCCCCTTGTGTCAGTCTAAATCTGCACACTCTCCCCCTGTCGTTAATTTGCAGATAAAAATCCTAACGCCATCAACTTTTGGGTTGAAATGACTGTTATGTAAGGTTTGATTTAGGGTTAAATGCACTTTTCACCTCTACATTTGTCTCTTGTACCATTTACCCCCAACACAATTGAATTTAGTAATATTCTTTTTCCTTTATGGTTTCATTAATTTTCTTTTGATTTTAGTTCCAATCATCTTTTTTTTTCTTAAAAGTTCATATTTCTTTTCCAAAAATTAAAAAACAAAATAAAAAAATTCAGAAAAATAATTTTGTATAGAAAATAATCAAAAAAATAAATATAAAATAAAATAGTCCGAAGATGGAGGATAAAAATCAGTAATATATTTTCTTTTTTCTATTTCCTCTTCCTGATTTTTTCTAAATCCAAAAAGAATCATTAAAATATTGAAAATATTTGAAAAATAAAAAACGAAAAAATCATAACAATAAAAATGGGCGAATTGCAATTTACCTCCCTGTGAAATCTTGAAAATGCAAAAAAAATCCCGTGAAAAAACAAAAGGCAACCTAACCCCTGTGGAAAAAAGAATAAAACATACTGCCTCCCTAACCGTATTGGACCTAGATTTAGCATTAGAAAGACCAAAATACCCTTACTTTCTTAAAGTATTTACAGAATAATTTTTTTGTCTAACCGAGGAGTGCTCCGCCGTCTTACTCAACAAATTGCCTCGCAAGCTCAAGGACCCCCGGGAGCCTTACCATACCATGCACTATTGGTCATCTCACTTTTGACAAGGTGCTATGCGATTCGGGGCAAGTATCAATCTTCTTCCCTATTCTATCTTCAAGAAGCTCGGTCTTGGACGCCCAAACCTACATCAATATCATTGCAATTGGCGGACCGTTCAATTAAGCACCCCCGAGGGCATCATTGAAGATGTAATTGGCAAGTGGACAAATTCTACTTCCCGGTAGATTTCGTGGTGCTCGACATGGAAGAGGATGTAGAAGTACCGTTGATTCTAGGGAGACCCTTCCTTGCTACGGGTAAGGCAATCATAGACGTCGCCAATGGTAAGCTAACTCTTCATGTGGGTGATGAGAAGGTTATATTTGACGTATTCAAAGTGCTTAAACATCCATATGATAATGATTCATGTTTACGCATCGATGCATTTGACACTTTGATTGGTGAGACATTTCAGGAACACATGTAGATGACCCGCTAGAGGCATGCCTTTTGCAATCCATGGATGTCGATTCGCAATTGAGGAGAAGTTGGAAATCGTGTGTGAATTAGAAAAGCAACCTCCTTACCTCGTTATGGGGGTTAAAAGTTAGAGCGATCGCTCTCGGCTCCTCCTCGCCCTTCCATTGAAGAGGCCCCTATCCTTGAGCTTAAACCGTGCCTTACATTTGAAATATGTGTTTTTAAATGATAATAAGACATTGCCCTTAATTGTCTCATCTTCTTTGACAGGGGCACAAGAGACCAACTCGTGGGAGTGTTGAAGGCCAACAAAAGCTTTCGGGTGGGCAATTGCGGACATTAAAGGCATTAGCCCGGCTATATGCATGCATAAGATCCTAATGGAGGACTCCACCAAGCCACATCAACACACAAAGGAGGTCTAACCCACAAATCCAAGAGGTAGTAAAGAAAGAGGTCATTAAGTTACTCGACGCAGGTATAATCTACCCTATCTCTGATAGTGCATGGATAAGTCCTACTCATGTGGTTCCTAAGAAAGGAGGCATAACTGTGATTAAAAATGCAAACAATGTATTGATTCCCACACGTATGCTCACCGGGTGGCGAGTATGCATAGATTATCGTAAGTTGAATGATGCCACCCGTAAAGACCATTTTCCCCTCCCTTTCATCGACCAAATGCTTGAAAGGTTAGCTGGGCACGATTTTTATTGTTTTCTAGATGGATACTCCGGCTATAATCAAATTGCCATAGATCACGAGGACCAAGAGAAAACCACTTTCACTTGTCCCTATGGTACGTTTGCTTATAGACGGATGCCATTTGGATTGTGCAATGCCCCGACCACCTTTCAAAGGTGCATGATGGCCATTTTCCATGACATGGTTGAGGAGTTCCTTGAGATTTTTATGGACGATTTTTCTGTTTTTGGAACATCCTTTGATACATGTCTAGATCATTTGACTCGTGTTTTACAACGTTGTGAGGAAACCAATCTTGTTTTAAATTGGGAGAAGTGCCATTTCATGGTACAGGAAGGGAATGTGCTAGGTCACAAGGTCTCTCATAGAGGGATTGAAGTAGACCGAGCCAAGATTGAGGTCATTGAGAAACTTCCCCCTCCTATCTCGGTTAAGGCCGTGAGGAGTTTCCTTGGGCATGCCGGTTTTTATAGGCGGTTTATTTTGAATTTTTCCAAAATTGCAAAACCATTGTCTAACTTGCTCATTAAAGATGCACCCTTTGATTTCGACTCTACTTGTATGCAGGCATTCCTAATTTTGAAGGTGCGATTGATATCCGCCCCTATCATGGCACCGCCCGATTGGAGCTTACCATTCGAATTGATGTGTGATGCTAGTGACACCGCCGTGAGGGCGGTATTGGGCCAACGAAAGGGAAAGGTATTTCAAACAATTTACTATGCTAGTAAAACTCTTAATGAGGCGCAAATGAATTACGCAACCACCGAAAAAGAGTTACTAGCTATAGTATTTGCATTTGATAAATTCCACTCCTATCTCGTTTTGAACAAGGTGATTGTGTACACCGATCACTCCGCCCTTAAGTATTTACTTGCTAAAAAGGATGCCAAACCTAGACTTATTCGGTGGATTTTGCTTCTTCAAGAATTTGACATAGAAATCAAGGATAAGAAAGGAGTGGAAAATGTGGTTGCCGACCATTTATCTAGAATAGAGACCCCTACCCCCGAGTGCATGCATGATAAACCAATTTGTGAGGAGTTTCCCGATGAGCAATTGTATGCTATACTTCATAACGATACTCCTTGGTATGCCAATTTTGCAAATTATCTTGTCACGGGAGTTCTTCCTCCGGATATCACTTTTCATCAAAAGAAGAAATTCTTATTTGATGTGAAGCAATATTTGTGGGATGAACCATATTTATTTAAGATTTGTGCAGATGGCATCATTCGAAGATGTATTCCCGAGGAGGAAATAGCATCGGTTCTAGCTCATTGCCATGACATGTCGGTAGGTGGCCATTTCGGGCCTTCTAAAACAGTGGCTAAGGTACTCCAATCAGGTTTCTTTTGGCCCACACTCTCTAAAGATGCATTTTTGCATGTCCAATCTTGTGATAGGTGCCAACGCACGGGTAATATCTCTAAAAGACATGAAATGCCTTTGAATAGCATGCTTGAGTGTGAGTTATTTGATGTTTGGGGTATTGATTTCATGGGACCCTTCCCGAGTTCTTGTTCCAATAAGTATATTCTTGTTGCAGTAGACTATGTCTTTAAATGGGTTGAAGCCGAGGCTTTGCCCACTAACGATGCTCGGGTGGTTACTCGATTTTTACGAAAAAGAATTTTCACTCGTTTTGGAACCCCTAGAGCTATCGTTAGTGACGGGGGCACCCATTTTTGCAACAAGCAATTCGAACACTTATTGAACAAGTATGGGGTAAGGCATAAGATTTCAACTCCCTACCACCCTCAAACGAGTGGACAAGTGGAGGTGTCTAATAGGGAGATTAAACGCATTCTTGAAAAAACGGTCAATGCATCTCGAAAAGATTGGTCTCTAAAATTAGATGACGCCTTATGGGCTTATAGGACCGCGTTTAAAACCCCTATTGGCATGTCCCCGTATCGCCTCGTTTTTGGTAAAGCATGTCACCTACCGGTTGAGCTTGAGCATCGTGCTTATTGGGCTACTAAATTTCTAAATTTTGACTCCACACTTGTAGGTACAAATCGGTTGCTCCAATTGCATGAGCTCGAGGAATGGCGCCACCAAGCTTATGAGAATGCAAAACTTTACAAGGAACGAACAAAAACGTGGCACGACAAGCACATCATTCCCCGCGAGTCTCATGAAGGCGAGAGAGTTCTCCTCTACAATTCTCGACTCCGACTTTTTCCCGGGAAGCTTAAGTCACGGTGGTCGGGTCTATTCTTGATTTCCCATATCTATCCATCGGGTGCCGTCAAGCTCACAACGGACAAAGGGCAAACGTTCTTGACCAATGCTCAACGATTAAAACCGTATATCGGAACTGATGAATCGAGGGACAAAGTGTTCCTCCTTCTCCGAGATCCTCCATAATTCTTTGTCCCGAGTCGAGCTAACGACTATAAATTAGCGCTTCTTGGGAGGCAACCCAAGCTTTGTTTTCGTTTCTTTTTTTTTCCTTCTTTTGTCTCGTTTGTGTTTGTTTGTGTTGAGCCTTTTCTTTTTCTTATTTTTCCTAGGAAATGGATTTCAAAACGGTCTACTGGCCACGCCTAGGCGCCGTATCAGCCACGCCTAGGCGCCGTTCAGCCCAGTTCACAACATCTCCCCTGTTAACCGCGCCCCAGCGCGGCCAAGTCCACGCCTAGGCGCCGATCTCACCGCGCCCGAGCGCCGAATATCCCACGCCCAGGCGTGGACAGCAGTAGCATTTCAATTGGACTTGAAGCTTATGGCGCCTAGACGCCGTCATACGCGCGCCTAGGCGCCGCTTAGGTATAAAAGACCCTCTTTTGTCACAATTAGGTCAACTTCACATCATCATCTCCATCTCTCTCTCGATTTCCGCCGCCGACCACCACCTCTACACCGATTCCTGCCAATTTCACCGCCGGAACAACTACCTTCTCTCTCCGGGCTTTGTGGGTCACGGGTAATCGCTGATTTGTGTAATTTTGGACCACAAGGTTAGTGATTGGCTTGCCCTTACCTGAATTTCTGCATATTTCGGCCGTGTGGGGCCTTATTGTGGTTGTCATTGGCTATTTTTATCTCGTTATGGCCGGATTTCAGTGATTAAGTGTGGTTGGAATTGCGTATTGGAGTTTAACTCGGAAATTTGGGGGTTCTTGTTGATTTGTGCGAAATTTGGGGGTAATTTCAGTTGGGTCTAGTGCATTTTGTCCATTGCTTGATTCCGATAGTTGACTTTCCGTTTGCTGCATAAAGAGCCGTCCTTTTGTTTAGCAATTGTGGGTTGAGAGTATTTGTCCTGATTCAGTTGAGCCGTTGTTGGATTCGGGTTGTTACGATTGTTGGTGTTTGGGGTTGTTGTTGTGTACCGTTATGCCGTTGAGATTTCGGAAAATGCCTAACACATCCTTGAAACAAACCAAGCGTAAAAAGAAGGTCGGGGAGGGCTCTTCTAATGTTCCCGAGCCCACCATCGAGCTCCTTCCTCTGGCTAGCCGGTTCTCGCACCCGGGCGTGGTAAAAATCTACCATGCCATTCAAGGGCGGATACTTATGAAAGAAAAGCCCTATGATATCCAAGGACGGGCTTCCCTAAACGACCTCATGGAGTTCCATCATCTCACGTGCTTCCGGGGACCACTTGAACCCATTCGAGTTCTGTGGGTTCTCGAATTTTTCAATGCCGGGGCGTTTTCTAGTATTGGGAAGACGGTGAGCAGTTTTAGCAACTACACGGATTCGGTCTTTTTTTGGAATGTGTCAGTCCGCTTTGATGTTCCGGATATCAGTGCATGCCTCGGGTTACCCATCCCTGAGCAGTGTGAGTATCAGCATGCTCGCCCCAATTTTACTGTGCCCTTGGAAGCGATTTTGGGGGTGATTGCTATACCCGGCACGACATGGCCGGAGCGGGATGCACACTTGGCCCGTCGTTTTCTCCTTCCCGAGGCCGCCTTCTGGCTCGAATTTATACGCTTCAATCTTATCCCGAGTGGCAACCGTTCCGAGGCGAACAAGGAGAGGTGTTTACTCATCTTCTGCATTATGACCCGGAAGACGATTAACTTCGCGGGGGTGATTCACCGAACGCTACTCGGGCACATGAGGAAGTTGGGCCTTGAGTTGACACATTTGATCCACCCGACCGAGCAGAAAAGGAAGCGTGGGGGATCCTAATATATCGAAGAAGACCCATATGATATTCCCCTCGCTGATTACAGCTCTCTGCTCGACCGCAAGGGTTAAGGTCTTCCCGACCGAGGGCACAGAATTGGCTGGCACGCCTTTCTCTTTTTTCGAGACCGTCACCTCTGCTCCCCCGACCTCCTCTACTAGGCCTCGCCCTTAGTCGACATCTACTCGGATGACCGGAACGATGGATATGGACTCTTTGATGGGCACAATGGATCAAATGCGCGTCCATTTTGATCAGAGGATGAGCCGCTTTGAGGACATAATCCGGGCTAGCTGTGCGTACACCCGTCAGGTCGCGATGGCTCAGGATGCTTTTGTGGGACGTGGCCCCTTTGTGTACCCCGACCCTCCGGACTTCCCTCCCTACTCCGACCCTTCTCCGGATGATATGATTGATGTGGATGATTTAGTGGGGCGGGCCGAGGATGAGCCTTTACAGGGAGGTGGAGATGATGGTGATGATGAGTTGGACGCCTTGTTTGGCGATTAGACCTATTTTGTATCTATTTTCTGTCCTTTTTGTCGTTAGATGTTTGTTCTGGTGTTGTTGTTTTGTGGATATTGTTTTAGTTGTTTCCCTTTATATTTTCGATGCATGCTTGATCATTTGTTCCTCTATATTGTGTTGCATGCTTGGTTTTGTTGCTTTCACTTTTCGATATATGTGATGCTTTCTCGTTTAGTATGGTTAGCACATTTTCACCTTGTAGTGGATGCCCGCATGTGAGGTTTTCTTTCTCCAGCGTCGCTGTCACCAAACTTTGGACAGACTCTGAATGGATAACTCGGGTTTGCTTGTCAGCATCCCATTATGGTGACGTGTACTCTCCTCTCTTATTTTCGAACATTGGGGACAATGTTTGTTCCAAGTTTGGGGGGGTTTATAATCGATCCATTATTGTCATGATTATTTATGTTCTATATTCTGTCCAAGTTTGGGGGGGAGACGTTTGTACCTCTACATGTGATAATGTGCACCCTTTTTAAGCATCTCCTTAAAAAAAAAATTTTTTTTTTGGTAGGATTGCAAACCCTCAATTAATGCATTGAGATTGATTAAGTTAAATCAATGGCATCTTTTCTCTATCAATTTGGACTTAAAAGAATTATACACATTGTTTCCTTGCTCAAGGGACCCTAAACAAGATTAGATTGTCCTTAAGATGAGTCACATGTGCACATAAGTCGAGGGTAGAGGCGTTGAGTGGATACCCATTTTGAAACACTTATAGGCTTGATCCCGGAAATATTAACTTAGATGTTTCACATGTGTTTTGAGTTGAGAATGCTTTTGTATGCTTAAAAAGAATTAAGAGGTTGAACATTGGTATGACTGCAAAAGTCAGCCTTAATAGATACTGGGGGCGAAGAGTACCATGCCTAGAATACTGTACTATTATGCTAATTTGAGCTAAGCTCAAGCCAATGCAAGTGTTAAGTGAATAAGGACCTAGTTTGGTTTTGTGGCCTTTGACACTCGAGCGATTAAGCCCTTAGGGGTGTCTCTACACTTAATACCCTAAAACCGTCCGGTTTAGGAGTTATTGGCTCAAAGCTCGTTACAAAGGTGTCATAGAAAGCCTAAGAGAACCGAACATTGCACATGGTCTAGCCTCTAATGTTGTGAGTTGAAATTTGCATAAGTTAAAGCCCAAAGTGGATAAATTGATGAAATTGTAAGTGATTATGAAGTTTTCCTCAATTCTCATGCCGTGTGATTACTCGAAAGTCGATAGAATATGGGATTAATGCTCGATTATAATACCTTAGACTTCTCACTCTACAACCTTAGGATGGTCTTTTCAAAATTGAGGCGTAACATGAGCAAGTATGTGACGTGTATATATATATAACCTTGAGCTTAAACAGACGAATTCATGCCATTGCTTTGTTATTAATCACATTGATTTGGGTTGATTGAGTGTGGTGGAAAATCCTTCGATTTTGTGGGTATATCATATGCAAACCCTCACGAGACTATAACTCGTCCTTTGAGGTAACTCAAGGGTTCAAAGGCTTGTTGCATTCGCTAAATGCAACCGTGTCCTCCACGAAAGTGAGTTAGGTAGTTTTTCATTTTTTTTTCTCTTTTTCTTTTTATTTCTCCCGTGATTGATGATGTTTTTCCTAACCTATAGCTTATCGCTCGAGGACGAGCAATTGATAAGTTTAGGGGGGTTGATAAGAGGCGTTTTTACGTGTTTTTAAGCCTATGATCTGATATTGTTGGAGTTATTTATTGCCTAAATCATGCCACAGTTACGTTTCATTGGGGTGTTAAGTGATTTCAGGTGATAAACGAGAGCACATGAAGAAAAAGGCAAAAAACGGTGCACGACACTTTTTGAAGCCTGTCGACCACGCCCAGGCGCCGAGCTGATCACTCTCGGGCGCCGATCAAGAACAACAAAGTTGATCCCCGTTATACCCGCGCCTAGGCGCCGTTATTCCCGCGCCCGAGCGCCGTACTATCCGCGCCTGGGCGCCGCCGGACTTCTCCCCCAAGAAAAGTATGCCACGTAGGCCGCGCCTAGGCGCCGTCTTGCCCGCGCCTAGGCGCCGGCGTAATCGTTTTTCAATTGTTTAAAAGCCAAATTTCAGATTGGAAGAGGGGTTCGAAATCTGGGGAATTGGAGAGCATTTTTTGGGTTTTTGAGCCATAATTTCATCAACAATTGAAGGTGAAGAAGGGGGATTGAGCTAGAGATTGAAGCTACAAGCAATGATTCATCATCATTCAAGACTTAGGGAGTTTCTTTTGCATTTCATTTACATGTTTATGTTAATAACTATGTATATGATTGTTTTAGACCTTCTTGAGTTATTGAATATGAGCTATGTAGAACTAAGGCCATGTGAAGGCCTAATTTACAAATCATTATATGTGAAGTTAATTTTCATATTAATTCTCCTATTGCTTTGTGTGTTGATTTTGTGCTTTTATTCCAATCATGTGTTTGATCACCATATGCTTGCTATTGTGCCTAACCTAGTCATTCGAGAGAAGATAGGTTAGGGTTCAAGGAAATCAACACATCATCCGAAACTAATGTGGAATTGCTCCTAGAAATAGGTAAAGATTTCCGAGTGCTGTTAGCCGGATTTATCCGGGGAAGCTCTAGAACGTTAATGCGTGGTTATTGATTAGATTCTTGGATAGACATATTTAGAGAACCGTCAATCAATCATAGGATTGTTATGTGCCGAGACATCGGGTAATAGTTAATTAAGGAGTTTCCACCAAAGCAATAGGAGTCTAATAATTCGAGCTCACGTATATTGATGCGTAGATTAGGTTGTAGCATGTGCCTTAGTCGTTTATCGCTCTTGAGTTTTAATCTATAGTCTGTTTCTCTTTGTTCTTCGCTTGTTTCTCGTTATAGTGCAATTTACTTTCGTCCATTTTCATTAATCAAAAGCTAAAAGTTCAAGTCCCTGTGGTTCGACAACCACTACAAGAAAACAAGGCATCAGAGACGGAATTTTAGAGACCGACTGAATTCGGTCTCTAAACAGAGACCGAATTAGCGACCGATATGAGTTCCGTCTCTAAATCGGTCTCTAATTCAGTCGCTAATTTGCTTTGTGTGTTGATTTTGTGCTTTTATTCCAATCATGTGTTTGATCACCATATGCTTGCTATTGTGCCTAACCTAGTCATTCGAGAGAAGATAGGTTAGGGTTCAAAGAAATCAACACATCATCCGAAACTAATGTGGAATTGCTCCTAGAAATAGGTAAAGATTTCCGAGTGCTGTTAGCCGGATTTATCCGGGGAAGCTCTAGAACGTTAATGCGTGGTTATTGATTAGATTCTTGGATAGACATATTTAGAGAACCGTCAATCAATCATAGGATTGTTATGTGCCGAGACATCGGGTAATAGTTAATTAAGGAGTTTCCACCAAAGCAATAGGAGTCTAATAATTCGAGCTCACGTATATTGATGCGTAGATTAGGTTGTAGCATGTGCCTTAGTCGTTTATCGCTCTTGAGTTTTAATCTATAGTCTGTTTCTCTTTGTTCTTCGCTTGTTTCTCGTTATAGTGCAATTTACTTTCGTCCATTTTCATTAATCAAAAGCTAAAAGTTCAAGTCCCTGTGGTTCGACAACCACTACAAGAAAACAAGGCATCAGAGACGGAATTTTAGAGACCGACTGAATTCGGTCTCTAAACAGAGACCGAATTAGCGACCGATATGAGTTCCGTCTCTAAATCGGTCTCTAATTCAGTCGCTAATTTGCTTTGTGTGTTGATTTTGTGCTTTTATTCCAATCATGTGTTTGATCACCATATGCTTGCTATTGTGCCTAACCTAGTCATTCGAGAGAAGATAGGTTAGGGTTCAAAGAAATCAACACATCATCCGAAACTAATGTGGAATTGCTCCTAGAAATAGGTAAAGATTTCCGAGTGCTGTTAGCCGGATTTATCCGGGGAAGCTCTAGAACGTTAATGCGTGGTTATTGATTAGATTCTTGGATAGACATATTTAGAGAACCGTCAATCAATCATAGGATTGTTATGTGCCGAGACATCGGGTAATAGTTAATTAAGGAGTTTCCACCAAAGCAATAGGAGTCTAATAATTCGAGCTCACGTATATTGATGTGTAGATTAGGTTGTAGCATGTGCCTTAGTCGTTTATCGCTCTTGAGTTTTAATCTATAGTCTGTTTCTCTTTGTTCTTCGCTTGTTTCTCGTTATAGTGCAATTTACTTTCGTCCATTTTCATTAATCAAAAGCTAAAAGTTCAAGTCCCTGTGGTTCGACAACCACTACAAGAAAACAAGGCATCAGAGACGGAATTTTAGAGACCGACTGAATTCGGTCTCTAAACAGAGACCGAATTAGCGACCGATATGAGTTCCGTCTCTAAATCGGTCTCTAATTCAGTCGCTAATTTGCTTTGTGTGTTGATTTTGTGCTTTTATTCCAATCATGTGTTTGATCACCATATGCTTGCTATTGTGCCTAACCTAGTCATTCGAGAGAAGATAGGTTAGGGTTCAAAGAAATCAACACATCATCCGAAACTAATGTGGAATTGCTCCTAGAAATAGGTAAAGATTTCCGAGTGCTGTTAGCCGGATTTATCCGGGGAAGCTCTAGAACGTTAATGCGTGGTTATTGATTAGATTCTTGGATAGACATATTTAGAGAACCGTCAATCAATCATAGGATTGTTATGTGCCGAGACATCGGGTAATAGTTAATTAAGGAGTTTCCACCAAAGCAATAGGAGTCTAATAATTCGAGCTCACGTATATTGATGTGTAGATTAGGTTGTAGCATGTGCCTTAGTCGTTTATCGCTCTTGAGTTTTAATCTATAGTCTGTTTCTCTTTGTTCTTCGCTTGTTTCTCGTTATAGTGCAATTTACTTTCGTCCATTTTCATTAATCAAAAGCTAAAAGTTCAAGTCCCTGTGGTTCGACAACCACTACAAGAAAACAAGGCATCAGAGACGGAATTTTAGAGACCGACTGAATTCGGTCTCTAAACAGAGACCGAATTAGCGACCGATATGAGTTCCGTCTCTAAATCGGTCTCTAATTCAGTCGCTAATTTGCTTTGTGTGTTGATTTTGTGCTTTTATTCCAATCATGTGTTTGATCACCATATGCTTGCTATTGTGCCTAACCTAGTCATTCGAGAGAAGATAGGTTAGGGTTCAAAGAAATCAACACATCATCCGAAACTAATGTGGAATTGCTCCTAGAAATAGGTAAAGATTTCCGAGTGCTGTTAGCCGGATTTATCCGGGAAGCTCTAGAACGTTAATGCGTGGTTATTGATTAGATTCTTGGATAGACATATTTAGAGAACCGTCAATCAATCATAGGATTGTTATGTGCCGAGACATCGGGTAATAGTTAATTAAGGAGTTTCCACCAAAGCAATAGGAGTCTAATAATTCGAGCTCACGTATATTGATGCGTAGATTAGGTTGTAGCATGTGCCTTAGTCGTTTATCGCTCTTGAGTTTTAATCTATAGTCTGTTTCTCTTTGTTCTTCGCTTGTTTCTCGTTATAGTGCAATTTACTTTCGTCCATTTTCATTAATCAAAAGCTAAAAGTTCAAGTCCCTGTGGTTCGACAACCACTACAAGAAAACAAGGCATCAGAGACGGAATTTTAGAGACCGACTGAATTCGGTCTCTAAACAGAGACCGAATTAGCGACCGATATGAGTTCCGTCTCTAAATCGGTCTCTAATTCAGTCGCTAATTTGAAAATTAGAGACCGATTGATTTCCGTCTCTAAAGCGGTAGCTAATTGGTTGATTTACTCCCCTAAGTTAGAGACCGAATAATTCGGTCTCTACTTTTCAAATTAGCTACTGAATTAGAGACCGATTTAGAGACCGATTGATATCCGTCTCTAAATCGGTAGCTAATTGGTTGATTTACTCCCCTAAGTTAGAGACCGAATAATTCGATCTCTAATTTTCAAATTAGCGACTGAATTAGAGACCGATTTAGAGACCGATTGATTTCCGTCTCTAAATCGGTAGCTAATTGGTTGATTTGCTCTCCTAAGTTAGAGACCGAATAATTCGGTTTCTAATTTTCAAATTAGCGACTGAATTAGAGACCGATTTAGAGACCGATTGATTTTCGTCTCTAAAGCGGTAGCTAATTGGTTGATTTACTCCCCTAAGTTAGAGACCGAATAATTCGGTCTCTACTTTTCAAATTAGCTACTGAATTAGAGACCGATTTAGAGACCGATTGATTTCCGTCTCTAAATCGGTAGCTAATTGGTTGATTTGCTCTCCTAAGTTAGAGACCGAATAATTCGGTTTCTAATTTTCAAATTAGCGACTGAATTAGAGACCGATTTAGAGACCGATTGATTTTCGTCTCTAAAGCGGTAGCTAATTGGTTGATTTACTCCCCTAAGTTAGAGACCGAATAATTCGGTCTCTACTTTTCAAATTAGCTACTGAATTAGAGACCGATTTAGAGACCGATTGATTTCCGTCTCTAAATCGGTAGCTAATTGGTTGATTTACTCCCCTAAGTTAGAGACCGAATAAGTCGGTCTCTAATTTTCAAATTAGCTACCGATTTAGAGACGGAAATCAATCGGTCTCTAAATCGGTCTCTAATTCAGTAGCTAATTTGAAAATTAGAGACCGAATTATTCGGTCTCTAAATCGGTAGCTAATTGGTTGATTTACTCCCCTAAGTTAGAGACCGAATAATTCGGTCTCTAATTTTCAAATTAGCGACTGAATTAGAGACCGATTTAGAGACCGATTGATTTCCGTCTCTAAATCGGTAGCTAATTGGTTGATTTGCTCCCCTAAGTTAGAGACCGAATAATTCGGTCTCTACTTTTCAAATTAGCTACTGAATTAGAGACCGATTTAGAGACCGATTGATTTCCGTCTCTAAATCGGTAGCTAATTGGTTGATTTACTCCCCTAAGTTAGAGACCGAATAAGTCGGTCTCTAATTTTCAAATTAGCTACCGATTTAGAGACGGAAATCAATCGGTCTCTAAATCGGTCTCTAATTCAGTAGCTAATTTGAAAATTAGAGACCGAATTATTCGGTCTCTAAATCGGTAGCTAATTGGTTGATTTACTCCCCTAAGTTAGAGACCGAATAATTCGGTCTCTAATTTTCAAATTAGCGACTGAATTAGAGACCGATTTAGAGACCGATTGATTTCCGTCTCTAAATCGGTAGCTAATTGGTTGATTTGCTCTCCTAAGTTAGAGACCGAATAATTCGGTTTCTAATTTTCAAATTAGCGACTGAATTAGAGACCGATTTAGAGACCGATTGATTTCCGTCTCTAAAGCGGTAGCTAATTGGTTGATTTACTCCCCTAAGTTAGAGACCGAATAATTCGGTCTCTAATTTTCAAATTAGCGAATTATATTATAAAATAAAATAATTCGGTCTCTATTTTGTATTTAGCGACTGTTTATCGACCGAAGGTGGTCTCTCTTGATCATTAAACTTAGCAAGAAAACTAGTAGAAGTAAACCTCTGATTTTTTGATTGAAAATGAACATTTTTAGAGTTTATAAGAATTCACTATTTCTGTGCGAATTTGCTAAAGAAGAAATAAGCTTAAAAAGTGCATTGATGTGGAAGAGAATTTATGGGGGTGGAGTTTGAGGATTTTCTTTTTGTGTGTGAATGGGGTTATAAATATATATTTGTATATGTATATGTGTATGTGTATGTCTATGTGTATGTATATGTTTATATATTAGGAAAAGAAGATTTACTCATATCTTTACCTTCCACAACAAACTTTTCATTTTTTGGTCGCTTTTCTTGTTGATGATATTACTTTTTGGGCTATTTGAGAAAGTATATTTAGCGACCGAAGGTGGTCTCTCTTGATTATTAAACTTATCAAGAAAACTAGTGAAGTAAACCTCTGGTTTTTTGATTGAAAATGAACATTTTTAGAATTTATAAGAATTTACTCTTTCTGTGCGAATTTGCTAAAGAAGAAATAAGCTTAAAAAGTGCATTGATGTGGAAGAGAATTTATGGGGGTGGAGTTTGAGGATTTTCTTTTTGTGTGTGAATGGGGTTATACATATATATTTGTATATGTATATGTATATGCATATGTTTATATATTTGGAAAAGAAGATTTACTCATATCTTTACCTTTCTACTGCCACAACAAACTTTTCATTTTTTGGTCGTTTTTTTGTGTGTGAGTGGGGTTGATGATATTGCTTTTCAAATCTAATGATCAATGTCAACATAGATAACAAATTCATAATTTTCATGTAAGTCTAATTAATACTAACTAGAAATAAATATATATTATTTAGTACTATTAATATAAATATATAAAGCTGAAATACAAATCAAGCTATTCGATAATTGAGATCGACTCGATTAACAATCAAATCAAAATCAAACACAAAGTTTATAATTTGATAATGTTTCACATAAATAAGCTTGAACAACAACTTGTTCGGCTCCACTCGACTCATTTACATCCCTATAAATACCGTATCAACATTGATTGGTGGGTTTTAAAGTTAATCATTGCAATGACCAATGGTGGGTAATCATTATTGATTTTTTAACTTTAAAAAGATATATCTATCATTAATTAATGTCTAATAATGTGCTTATGTTTAATAATAATTCTTTGTACCCTAAAGTTGTTTCCTTATCTCGATGAAAGATCTTGGGATTATATATATCTATATATATGGAAGAGAAGACATTTCTGGTTTTACTCAGCAGACATTTTTTACTCAGCCGCCGTGTCCTTTAATTTCAAGAGTCATGTGACTGTGCTCGCTTTAATGTCACGAGACATTTTTTACTCAGCCGCCGTGTCATTTAAAGTTGTTTCCTTATCTCGATGAAAGATCTTGAGCAGATCTTGAAATTTCATATCCTCGATAAAGGTTAATTAAAGTTGTCAATTGGGTCCATCGTTTCATTGCATTGTTTTTCTCTTTTATCACTATTTTTTTACCTAATAAACTAAATATGCCCTTACAAAGAATTAATTAAAGTTAAAGGTAAAGGTTAATTAAAGTTAACCTTTACCTTTAACTATATAATCACTATTTTTAAGATAAAGGTTAATTAAATTTAGTGAGGATCAAAATCAAACAATCTCTTCCTCCACCAAACCCTACAAAGAATTTTCAGAGTATAAATAGGGGATAATTGTGAGGATCATCTTCCACGAAAAAGGGGAGATATAAAGAGGGGAGAAGGGGATCATCTTGCACGAGTAGCAACAGAGTATAAACAGGGATAGTTCATATAAACAACCATGGAACGAGGTACAATTTCTAATAATGGACTTAGTTTCCTTTGTGAGGATATAATTTTTCATGTTATGGGAAGGTTATCAAGGGATGCATGCATTGTGGAGGCAGCCCGATTGGGTCTTTTATCAAAATATTTTCAACATTGTTGGTATTCCATCCCTACTCTTTTATTCGATATTAACCGTTTTGAACAAAGGGGTTATCATGGTTTAGATTTTATTCATTTTGTTAATCGCACTATACTTGAACATAATGAAAGTGTGGTTGAAACCTTGAGTTTTGAGTTACCAATGGGGGCCGAGGCATTCCATTGGATAAGGCAAGAGTGGGTGGCGTTTGGAATAGATCATTCTGTGCGTATACTGAAATTAGTCGGCCGGTTGTCCACTTCACTCCCTAACGGCCTGTTTTTGTCACAAACTCTTGTTCAGTTAAAATTATATCTACCGAACTATATTGTTAGGTGGGAAGATAGATATAATTTACGAAATTTAAAAAGACTCATATTGAAGCACATCGTGCTGTATGATAACACATTTTCTTCCCGCCTTGGAAAATGGTGTCCCGAGTTGAATGATTTGCAGTTATTCAACTGTGATTTTAGAGGACTAACAGAATTTGAGGCATATTTGCCTTCTGTAAAAATATTCAAGATGGCATTCAATCGGGCCCAAGGAAATGTGAATATAAAAGTACACTTCCCCAATGCAGATGTCCTTATTATTTTATTGAAACAAGACGAACAGGGTCCGGGGCATTTAAAAGTATTGGGGTCGTTACCTCGTTCTTTACAGTGGATAGTACACCGTCATCGAAACTACATCGGATCAACTTGCTCGACATACCGACTACTTCGAGAGGTTGTAAAAATGACGAAAGAATTGCTGTCCAGCGAACGAGCACGTGTCCCGGTTGATTTTGTTAGGGTATATCTATCTATCATTGTTTGAATAAGTGCAAATGCTTTTAAGAAGTTGTTTTGATTTTTATTTTTTTTTGAATTGTTTGTTTAGAGGTTGGCGCATGTGGAGTCTCTACATCACATTATGGCGAGGTACTTTTTTGTTAATATGCACCGCCTAGAGATCAGGTGTTCGAAGCTACTTGACAATCTTGCTGTCACATTGGTGCTCATCAGTAGATGTACAAGCTTGAATGAGCTTAAAGTCGATTTGGTGGTAATATTTTAAGTTTTATGGTTTGTCGCTTATTAGTTATTACATGGTTTATTAAGCACGTTCTTTGTTTGGGTTTCTAAAATAAAATTGTAATTGACTTAACATGTGTAGGGTGCACCATGGAAAAACGCGGGCATTAGTGTATCCAACTACGTAAAAGACTGGAAGTTGCAAGCAATGGGATTGGAGGCATTGAATGAGGTCACGATCTTCAACTTCTCGGGTTCTGATTGTGAGCTAAGCTACATTCTGTACGTGTTGTCGCAAGCAACTGAGTTGGGTACACTAAATATCTATTGTGTTAATCAATTTTTTGATGATCCAATTGGTGTGTATAAGAGGGCATCAATTAGAGCGTATGAAGCTACCGCGTCAAACAATGTGCAAATTCGTTTCATAAAAGGGGCTTACCCTAGAATAAGAGGAGAATGAAAATTGCACCGAGTCCGAGTGTTTGATGGTGTACACCAGGTGTTTGATTTAGTGACACAATTATGTATATATCTTGAAAGTATTTCAATTTCTCGAAAAAATGAAGGGCAATGTATATATGAAGAGGACTTTGAAATTTTTGATTTATTGACACAATGTCGAGTTATTGGTCAGTCCTACTTAAACTATCAGCAAACAATTAAACTAATAAACTATTAGTAAAAACTCAAAGAAAATAATAAGTTATTACTAATAAACTAATAGCAATTAAAATAATTAAACTAATAAACTAAAAGAAGTGTAGAAGCGGGAATTAGTTTTCTTGCCAAGTGTAGAAGCGGGAAATGAATTGAAGAAGCAAAAGAAAGCAATTTTCAAAACATTTCAGCCATCAAAACACTTCCAAGTAAAACCCCAAATCATTCCAGTCTTCCTCCTTCCAAATTCCTGACGTCAAACACTAGTTTGTTAAAAATATCGCCCACCGCCCCTTCATTTCATCTCTCTCTCTCTCTCTCTCTCTCGACTATCTCTCTCGCTACCACCACCAGCAACGCTGCCGCCACCACCTATGTCGCCATTTACCGCCTCCGACACTATCACCACCGCCACCATGTACCGCAGCCGCCGCCACCACCACCACCACCACCATATAGCTCTCTCTCTCTCTCTCTCTCTATCTCTCTCTTCCACGACGACCACCAGCCGCGCTCTCCGCCGTTACACTAACACTTCAGATCTGTTGACATGGTCGGGAGCTCCGCCGGCCGGAGCTGCTACTTCCGCCACCGCCTCTCGTCCTAACCAGGTACCACACCTCAATTTGGTAGCACTTCGATGTGCGAAAATGGAACCCTAATATTGAGGGTTTGAAGTTCTTGGTTGATGGTAAATTGGTCTACGATACTCTTGAAACGATTGTCGACAAAGCTTCATTCCCTGATTGTGAATAAACATACATACATACATACATGCTCCATTTTCAGTTGTCTATAAATATTTATGATGTTTGCTTATTAATTTGAAAATTGCTGATGCTTGAGATATGTTGGAATTTGGAAATTGGGTTTGAGTATGACTTTTATTCTTGTATTTGAGGACAGGATAGTTCATATGGAGTTTTGTATTGTACAATTTTTATGTGGTATGTGGTTAATTGGTTATGGTTAACATTCATGTCTCTGAGCTCCTTTGCATTCTTGGAGAAGCAATCATTTCATTTACTGGTAATATGTGTAGAATTTGTATTGTATATGTATGTTCAGCACAGGTTATTGGACTTGTTGGCATAAGAAGATATAGGATTATTGATTTTCATCCATCTTATTACTGATTTTGCTTGTCCGAGGATTTAGGCTTAAAATTTTAGGTATATTCTTTAAGGCATATCATACTATATTATGCTAGCGACAGTATCCTATTCGAGCAAGTTAACCGGCTGGATGACCTTATTGATTGAGTTGTGTCCCACTTATACTCTTTCCAGGATATGGAAGAGAGCCAAAGCATTTGATTTTGATAACTGATGAAACAAAAAGTAATTGATTGCTCTCAGAAATCTTGATTGCATTGATTCCTGCAAATCTTGTTGCAAAATTGTCACAAATTTGTGTAATCCTGGTTGTGTTCAATGGACTTTTTGCCTTAATAGCCCTTTGTCGGATATAAAGCTTGTTTGCAAAAAATTTCTTTAAGGAAGAAATTTATATATAATGAGGAAATTTACATTATCTTAATTGAATAATGAGAGGAGAATTGAGCTCACATGATCCTGTTCTAAAGAATGTTGTAGAGAAATGAATATTAGGCGTTTGTTTTCGTACGTGATTCCTTTGGGCTATGTTTGGTTCTTGGATTTTGTCAAAGAGAAAAATGAGAATGATCAAAAAGTAAAGCACAAAGTACTGTAAATCGAAGCACGTGTAATATTTTTCTTTTCTTTTTCCTCACCAAAATTCAAGAACCAAATGTAGCCTTGACGGTTGTTTCTTGAATTTGACCATTCTATTGACAATGAATGCAAAAATGATGTTTATTTGTATTTGGCTGTTGCACTGTCAAACAAAGGTGATGGAAGTAAGAGTAATGGATGTAGCTTAGGTATCTTACGGTTGCACTGGGAAGTAACTCGTACATATTATGTGTTTTACTGGTAAATAGATTTATCAAAGTTTCCTATTAAGTTCTTTTGGTTGATAATTAGCCTACTTCCAGAAACAATACAATTTGACCACCATATGCCTAAATTCACTATTATAGTATCTTTGTTTTCTTCATGACACATAAGCTAATTTGTGTTCATATGCTAAATAAAGTATAACAAATTGTCTGAAATGTGAAAATATTCAATGTTTTTAATTTCGTATGTTTGGTTATATATCATACTTTAGATGGTCATAAGTAGTTGTAACACGTAAAATTTTAATTTTCAGGTCGCAAGGGTAATTTTGTTTGTGTTCTTTTTCTACCACATGTTCCTTCATTTTGATCAGGTGAGTGCATATTTACCGGTTAACACTTTCTCAATAGAAATTGTTCACAAACGTAATTCTTGTCACTGAGACTCTACGATCTTATTTGTTGCTTGTTATACTTCTGGTTAAGAGAATCTTCCCCGTGGGCTTTTACTGCACCGTTATGTCCCCGCCTATTATTTCACTGATGAATGTATTCTAGTTCTGGAAAATTGTCAAAGGTATGGTAAAAACCTTGAGAAAGGCACTCAATAGTTTTCTTCATTTCTTAATGATGGTGAAGTTTTGTAGCAGCCACGGCTAAAGTTTACATGCTAGTAACTGTAAATGTATATTGTACCATTCTTATTCTCTATCAAGCAATATTGTGTTCTTGTGGAAGTTAACTGCAGCTTTGTTCATTATATTTAAGGGTTATATATATATATATATATATATATAGTCCAAATATTGTGGTCCAAGAATATATTTATGAAGTATTTTAATCATGTACGGTGGATTTACCGTGCACTACATGATCTTCAGTTGTTTTTTTGCGATGCATTTAAGAAAATCATGTATGGTGGATCATTTTAACTAGCATTGAATTAACTTTGAGCCGCTATCTAATGGATCATTGTGACGTGTTTGTGCAGGAAGAATACAGGGCGAAACAAGATTGCACTGATTCCTCTCCACTTGAGTTTGATCTTCCATTATGGTCTGATTTGATTGGAGGCTCGTCTAAGGGTCGTATGTATGGAGTTGCGCGTAGCCACGTTTCTAGTGGTTACAGTCAGAGCACAGTAAACTCAAGGGTTAGGGGAGAATCTCATGATGAGATAACAAAAGTAGTAGATGATGTGCGAGCTACTGCTATGAAGATAGAGGAAGACGCTAGCAAGAGGGAGGAAGAGAGAGAGAAAAGGTTGGAACAGGTATTTGAGCAAGTTCAAAAGAGAGAAGAAGAGGCGCAGAAAAAAGCAGAAGCAACAGATAAAAAGATGCAGGAAGTCGAGGAGATGTTAAAAAAATGACTCAAGAAGCGGGATTGCCAAACCACAAGTATGCCGGTGGATCCGAACATGGGAAATAAATTGGTTTTGGTGAAAAACATTAGTTCGTATTTTAATTTATTGCTTGGATGATTTAGTGACTCATTTTATTATCTGTCACTTTTGGTTGGATGTTAGAGTGGATGAATTGAGATAATTGTTAGTTAGATGATGTTTTTTAGAATTATGTTGTGTTACGATAATATTGTGTTAGATATAAATTGTGGTGTTAATGAGTTGTTTGTATTTTATGGAAGGGATTATGATGTTGTGGTAATTACTTGTTGATTTTGTTGTATTATTTGTAATTAACAGGTTTGACATGAATTTAGCGAATAAAACACAGCATTTATAATTGAGACGTGCTAATTTTAGAGACCGATTTAGAGATGGATTATAGATATATATTTAGACACCGATTTAGAGACGGAATCAAAGATGAATATTTAGAGACCGATTTAGAAACAGAATCAAAGATGAATATTTAGAGACCGATTTAGAGACCGAATCAAAGATGAATATTTAGAGACCGATTTAGAGACCGAATCAAAGATGAATATTTAGAGACCGATTTAGAGACCGAATCAAAGATGAATATTTAGAGACCGATTTTGTGTCGGTTAGCGACGAAATTTGGAGACCGATTGTATTTGAAAAAGTTGTGAAAATAGAGACCGATTTAGCGACCGAAAAGTTCGGTCTCTAAATTTAGCGACCGATTTTTTTCGGTCTCTAATTAGCGTCGAGCCATTTAGTGTCGGATTTTAGCGACCGAAATTTCCGTCGCTAATTATTTTTAGAGACCGAATTTGGGCTTTTAGAGACCGATTTTTCGGTCTCTGATACCCTGTTTTCTTGTAGTGAACCCGGACTTTTAGTCCACTTTATTACTACCGCGACTAGTGCACTTGCTATTCAAGCACGTTAGCTTCTAGCGTGTCAGTATCCTTAAAACTAACGACGCATGTGACTCAAACACCATTTTTCGTCCATTTTTTAACGTTTGGGACCAAAAGTGTCACATTTTGAGTCCAATGGGACCAAAAGTGTAAAAAAAAACGTCCTATGGGACTCAATTACATATTTCAGATTTTATATAACATATATAAAAAAATTGTAAGTAAATAAATATTAAAGAAAAATAAAATATTCCTGTTACAAAAAGAAAAAAGATTAAAATGTTAATTTTCTGAAAAAAGTCTTGTATCACTAAATAAAAAAATAATAATAAAATAGCACAAAAGCTTATATATTAAAAGGTCTCGAAATAAATAAAATGAATAATATCTCATATCTTTTCTTTTTTATCCCCTTTATTTCTTTTCCTTTTATCACTTGCTTACATTATTTCTTTTCTCTAAGGCGATTGTCATTTTATCGTTATCTTGTATAGTTAGTTATATGTTCATCATCATCTGTCAGTTGAGCATCGATTCGTTATAGAGAATTATAAAGTCAATATATAAGATAACGTTAGGTTTCGCCTTGTTATAATTTTCAAAATATTTTTTAAAAAATGCCTTAGAAAATGTCTAAGAAATATTCTATTGGTTTTGTTTGAGAATTAAGAGAATTAAATGTGACTGGAAGTGCTTCCAGTCACATTGGTTTTGAATGCTTCTATTTTAATGCAAGATATCCCTTTAAAAAGTTTTAAACTTTAAGTGTATATACATGTTTATTTTTGTGTTTTTTCATGAAGAAAATAAAATTCTCTATCACATACATCTTCGCAACTACTAATTTTGATCAAAGTTTATATATATATATATATATATATATATATATATATGCCATTTCGTTTAATTTTTAGAAGTAGAAATTTATCTTCAAATATTCCATATGGAAAAAAACTATTTTAATTGCACCAAGTTAATCTAGTTAAAGATGCTTTGCATTACTTTAATCAATATTTTAATTATAACATCATTGAAGATCATGGTTATTTTTCTAATGGTAAATTGTGATTAAAATTTGATCTTTATAATAAAATCTAAAATAAATAAATAATATTCATGATTTAATTTTTTGGCGCAAGAGTGTTGGGGAGTAAGTGTATGCCAAAAAAAGACAGAAGGAATCATGAGAAAAAGATGTATACTAATCAAAAGAAGAAATAGGGAACATGCATGGATCTAATAGATACACAAACAACTCATTAGATATTTGCTCACCATGAATTGGAAAGACATTTCTAAGATGTGATTTAATTTTATGCTTTTATGTAAATACAACATTTTTTTTGTTTGTTTAGGAGTTGCTATAGCTATACACACATAGGGTTTCAGGTAATATAGACCCTATTATTATACACATAAAGAGTACAAATTAATTTTAGTCCTACTTAATTTGCATATAAAGCAAAGCGAAATTCATTCAAAGTGGATTTTATTCCATCATCTTAAAAAAGGGGCCTTTGGTGTTTTTTTTTTGAAATGAACGGTTGCATCATCATAATACATCAATTGCAAAAGAATATCTATTACAAGAAAGCACCATCAACACAAATTCTATAATAAACTATTACAATCTACCATATAGGTAGAAAGAGCAACCCACATACACTAGTGGGAGTCGAACCTACAACTTCTTGGTTATGGGGCCTCAACCTTGACCAACTAGGCCAGGCCTCATCGACAAAGGGGCCTCTGATTGAGCATGCATATATCTGAGAATTTCTATGGATAATTCTCAAATATAAGAGAGAACCCCCTCGTTAATTAGAGAACCTTTATGTTTGGAGATTCAAAATTAAAGAATTAGACATAATTTTAAATCCCATAATCCTTGTACTTCATGATGTGTTCGGCAGATTTCATTCTATTCACCAAGTTTTAACCAACTATTACCACTAGAACATGAACTTAGATTCATCGAGATTATAGTAGTACAAAAGATGATTTTAATGAGAACTTTTTTATGATAATTCAAAACACAGTTCCTTAAATATTATCATACAAGAACTATGAACCTATTCTTAATTTTTGCTCATTATCCTTTCTAAGTATATCGGGATAATTTCAATTTTTATCCCCCACATATTCACCAAAATCAATTTTGGTCCCCCAGATTCTGAATTCATTCAATTGACCCCTAAACTATTTTGATTTCATCAATTTTGGTCCCTCCGTTAACTGCTCCGTCCAATAGTTAATGGAGGATCAAATTTCCTCCAAAAATCATGATTTCAGCGCCAAAAAATACAAATTTCAGTCTTTTTTCTTTTCTATCAAATTTTACCCCCAAAAAATCTCATCTTTTTCAACACAAGAGCACCCTAAACACAAAAACAAGCTACTCATCATCTTCAACCTCAAATTCTCGTTCTTCTTTCAAATCGTGTCTTTGAGCCCAAATTATGGTCATCTTGTTCTTATCTTTAAGTGGTGTTGACGGATTTTGGGTTTGACCTCAACAATTTGTGCAAAATCGATGAACTAGGGTTTTGAAAAATTGGGGAAACTTGGAATATGGGTCTTCAGGGGATTATTTTTCGAATTTGGGAAAGGTTTAGGATATAAACACTGATCTAAGCTCCAGTTTCGGGAAGAAATGGGTGATTGAATGAATTTTGTGTGGAAGAATTTTGGGGATTTCTTGGCTCAGGGTCGAATATGTTAGATTATATTTTAGTATTGTGTTTAGACTAGGTCTCTATTATTATTGCTTTCCTTATTTATCTTTATTCTTGTAACCTATATAAACCTTGTTTGATCTCATTACTAATCTAAGGAGAATTATACCTTAACATGGTATCAGCCTAAACCTAAAATCCTAGGCCTAAAATTTTCTCTCCACAGCACTCGTCGCTGCCCCCTTCCAGCCGCCGCCGCTACTCCAATTCCGGCCACCTCTCTCGCCGGTCATCTTTATTTTTTTGTAGTATATTACTTACTCGGCCTTTCCCTTCCGCATAAGTCGTTGTCATTCTCCTCAACGCAACATATTTTCACTATATAGCCTCCATATGCGCTGATTCATCCTCTCCATTGGATCTTGGTGCCACGGCTTTTTCAGATATCATCGTAGTTGTTTCCTACCGGTAATTATTCTTCTTGTTTTCATTACTTTCTATCTTGTTCTTTCATTAGTTATTTCGTATCGTGTTTGGATTTCTCCATGGCCAATCCCGAAGAAACCCAAGCCACCGCCCCCACCCCTCCTAATCCAACAGCTATACACCCCGCCCTTGCTGCTGGTAATGTTTATTCATCCTTTGGTCTTAAATTATCCGATAATGACTCAAATTATAAGCTTTAGTGAGGCATTTTCATGGACCTCTGCAGTAGTTATTCAGTTTTTGATCAACTCACGGGAAAATCCAAACCTACGGGTGATCCCGATGACAATGGGTTTGCTTTAGACTCCACTATAAAAATATGGTTTTACTCCACAGTTGATATTAAACTTCTGAAAAACGTTGATTTGGAGTATGCCACATCTCATGATCTTTGGTTCGCCATTGAAGAATTTTTTTTTGAATAATAAAGCCTCTCGTTCTTTCGAAATCAATGAACGTTTTCATAATCTTCAAAAAGGCTCTCTTTCCATCTCGCCAACTCTCTTTCTGATTTAGATAGCCCTATTTTTGATCAAAGCTTTATTTTACAATTATTAAAAGGGTTACCTGAATCGTATCTCCCTCTCGTCACTATAATTACTACCACAAAACCCCTTCCGGCTTACTCTGAAATTCACAACCTTTTTTTACTTCACGAAATTCGAGAAAACCGGTTTCACTCCATCCCTCCAAACCCTTATTCCTCCTCTGCCCTCGTATCCCAAAATAATAATTCCCACCAATATTGAAACACGAATCGAAATAATTTTCTAGGTCGAGGTCGAGGTAATGGCAGGTACAATAATTGGAATGGCTTCAACAACAATGGTTGTTCTTTCAATGGCCCAAATCAATGCCCAGATGCTCTGCCCACAGCTCCACCGGGCTTCTCCTATCACTTGGTTCCAAATCAGCCCATTGGCCCATGTTCACATAGCCCAGCTCCCATACACTTTTCGCCCTAGCAATTCGGTCCACTTGCTCAGTCTTTTAATTCAGCGAACTGGGCCCAATTTGCGCAACAGCTCAATTCGGTTCAATGGCCCTGTTCGCCCTTCAATCACGCGGCTCCTCCCCGCATCCCACTATACTCAACAACTCAGCCCAACCTCTCCTCAATTACACGCCCAGCCCATTACCGACGTCACAACCATCCAGCCCGTCCACCTTCGCCTCTGGTTCAGCCCACACGGAAAACTCGGCACATGCTCCCACTGAGCTCTCCTCTCTATTCTCCACTATGACTCTTCAGCAGCCTGATGAGCAATGGTATATGGATACAGGAGCAAGCTCGCATATGACACCTCATCAAGGTAAGTTACATACTCTCACACCTTTTCGTACTTCTTCTTCAATATGGTTGGTAATGGTGCTGTTCTTCCAGTTCACACAATTGGTCACTCTACTTTCCACACCTCATCTCATCCTCTTCATCTTAACAATGTTCTCGTTTCCCCTTAGTCAAAAATCTCCTTAACAAAATATGGTTTAGGATATGTTTTCTGCCACCCACCCGCCAACAAACACAAGCAGAATAGTATTTGTATACAATTTAGGGTACTCTAGTGTTGAAGAAGATAAGATTTTTTGGGGGTGATATTTGATGTAAAAGAAAAAAATGGCTTAAATCCGTGTTAATTATATTATTACTACTTTGTTTATTATAAATAAAAATTGATATATTTAATTAATTTTGAAATAAATTTAAATAATCATGTAATTCTAATAAAAAAGCTAATGATTTTTTGAATACATTCGAATTTCTTTTTGATCTTAAGAATTGGGTGGGTTATTTATTTTCTTAGAAATTTGAATAGAATTCAAATATGTTATCTAATTGTTTTCTCATTTGTTTATTATGAGTAATAATTTATATTTTTAATTAATTTTTAAATATGTATTAAAATTGTAATCGAGGAAAGAGCTTGATGAAATATATATGAGGAACTAACAAGATTAAATACTGTATTTTATTTTTCTTGACTTCATACAAGAAACTTTTATTTTCGACCAACAATTACTTATTTTTCAGCCAACATTACACAAGAGAATGACACTCAGACATCACTTAACAGCATTGTCCTATTTATTACTGCTTAATATAATTCAAACAATCATATTTTTGTTGGTATAACTTTGAGAGGTATGGTCTTTCTCAGACCAAGTCCAAACTTTTCACTCATATCCATGTTCGCTGGTTCTAAACCCCCTTCAAGTTCCCATGCAAAGCTGTGTACCAATGTAGCCACCATAATGTGAAGCATACGATACGCCAATGGCAAGCCCGGGCAAATTCTCCTTCCTGAACCAAAGGGAATAAACTCTAGATCTTTGCCTATAAAGTCAAACCGATCACCCTGATCCAAAAATCTCTCCGGCATGAATGAATTTGCATTCGACCATATGTTGGAATCTCTGCCACTCCCCCACATGGTAACAAATATTTGCGCATTTTTAGGGACTATATAGCCGTTGATTTCTACGTCAGCTTCAGCCTTATGAGGTACTAAGAAAGGGCCAACAGGATGAAGCCTAAAGGTTTCTTTTATCACAGCTTGCAAATATGGAAGCTTTGGAATGTCTGATTCTTGAGTTTGTCCATTTGTTCCAACGACGTCTATAATTTCGCTTCTAACTCTTGACATTATCCCTGGGTTGCGTATTAATTCTGTCATTGCCCATTCCACTGTTGTTGTAGTTGTGTCTGTGCCACCAAGAATTAGATCCTAACAATGTGAAGTCAAAACTAAGTCAATATGAAACAAATAAAATTTGACCTCAGATTTGCTAGATCAGAGCAATAAATAGTGTTACGTACATGTCTCATCTTGTATTTTAGTTTATAATAAAATACTAGACACTAATTTGGTAAAAAGATGCACTAGACGCATATCTTCATCAGAATACAATGACATACTAAATTAGAACTGATGTGGGTGGATTTCGGATATTGGGCCAAGTTGGAGGGCCAAAAGCTTATTGGGTTTAAACTCAATAATATTATGGACTTAGATCCTTCTCGAAGACATCATATCCGGATCTATTTAGTAGGAGATGAAGAATTGAATAATAGCTACACCTATAAATATGAGGATGGAACCCGACCTGTGTAGGTAGAGCAGATCTATAGATGACAAAACTGGAGACAAGATCCCATCAATCACAAGATTTTCCATAAGAAGACTTGCATAGATCAAGCCTTATATTCCATAATGTTTACCATTTATACCTAATTAGATATAGCCCAAAATAGATGGATCTTGATTTATTCTCATTACCTGAGTTGACTGAATATGCAAAGGTTACAACCCACTTTGTTTAATTCTACCATCAGCTGTTGGGGGTCAAAGGACAGACAAAGGCTACTGATGAGTCAATTTTTGAAATGGGGCATAGACTTACATGGGAACAACAAATGGAACTCATCAAACCATTTACTAAGGAAAATGTCAAACAAGATATGTTTAATATGTGCCCTATAAAGAGCCCAGGTCCAGATGGATATGGTAGTGGATTCTACAGAGATGCTTGGAGTGTGATTGGAGATGAAGTCTCAGAGGCTATACTTGACTTCTTCAATCATTGCAGGATGCTCAAACAGGTAAATTGCACATTGTTGAGCCTTATACCAAAATTGGATGAGTCTGTCCTTGCCAGTGAATTTAGGCCTATATCTTGCTATAATACATTATATAAATGTATTTCAAAGATGTTAATTGAGAGACTTGCTTCCATCTTGCCTGTGTTAGTTAATGAGAATCAGGGTGCGTTTACAAAATGAAGGTCTATAATTGATAATGTCTTAATGAGCCAAGAGTTGATCAGGCTGTACAACAGCAAAAAATATTTCACCTAGATGCCTGATGAAAATTGACATAAAAAAGGCATATGATTAAGTTGAATGACAATTTGTAAGGAACTTGCTTGAGGGTTTGTGATTTCCACAGAAATTCATATAATGGACTATGGAGTGTGTAACTACTGCAGCATTCTCAGTGGTTCTAAATGGGGAAGCTTATGGGTTTTCTCAAGGTGCAAGAGGGCTTAGACAGGGTGATCCATTATCCCCTTTATTATTTGTGTTGGTCATGGAATATTTGACAAGATCTTTGAGACAAGCTACAATGCACAGAGATTTCAGAAATCATCCAGAATGCAAGCAATTGGAATTGACAAGTGTTTGCTTTGCAGATGATTTGATGCTCTTTAGCAAAGTAAATAGGAAATCAGTTCATATTCTGTGGGAAACTTTCAAGACTTTTTCTGAAACCACTGGTTTATTTGCAAACCAACACAAGTCTAGTATATTCATTAGGGGAGTATCTACAAAGGTCAAAGAGGAGCTGATGAGTACCACTGGGTTCTCTGAAGGGGTATTCCTTATGAGATATCTGGGGGTACCTCTATCCCCAACAAAATGGTCTAAAATGGACTGTCTTAATTTGGTGGAAAAAATTTCAAAGAAACTTGCTTGTTGGGCATCCATGCATTTATCTTATGCTGGAAGGGCCCAAATGATCAACTCGGTATTGTTCTCACTTCATGTATACTAGGCAAATATTTTTATTTTGCCTTAATCCGTTGTGAAACAAGTTGAACAGAGATGTAGAGAATTTCTCTGGGGTAAAAATGATATGAGCAGGAAAATGGCGCTGATCAATTGGGATCACGTATGTGAAAAAAAGAAGAATGGTGGCTTAAATATCAAACAATGCAAAATATGGAATGTAGCATCAATTGAGAAGCAAGTTTGGGCCGTGTCTCAGAAGAAAGGTAGTCTCTGAGTTAAATGGATTAACAGTGTGTATCTAAAAGTGCATGATTTCTGGTCTTATAATCCCCCTCCCCTAGATAGTAGCTGGGCCTGGAAGAAGATTCATAGTGTTAAAAGAAAATTCCAGCCTGGCTTTGCCAATAACAGGTGGCTGGCCTCGGCAACAGGTAAGTATACCACGAGTAGTGGATATGAGTGGTTGATAAAATCTCAACCTGTTTGTATGCATGCATGCTAGAGTTGTATGGAACCCGTTGAATATCCCCAAACATTCTTTTACCTTGTGGCTAGTGTTACATCGAAGAATTCTAACTAGGGACAGACTACACAAATTTTTCCCTATTGATGATTATAATTGTGTACTGTGTGGTGATCAGTTAGAAACAGTTAGCCATCTGTTTTATCAATGTTCATGGATTCAGCAGATTGTAGGGATAATTATGCAGTGGTGCAAAGTTGATAATTGGCCCAAACAGTTCAGTAGATGGCCTAGATGGCTTGGGTATGCGTTCAAAAACTGGAAATATAAACAGGGAGTTGTTATTGCTTGTGTGGCTGGTATTATAAATAAAGCTTGGGAAGAGAGGAATAGGAGGATCTTTACACAAGAAATTAGAAGTAGCTCAAATGTGATCCAAATTCTAAAGATGGAACTTGTTATGAAGTTGACAGGAGCAAGAAGGAAGAAGATGACTGCTAGAGATCTTGCTTATTATGAAGAACTAAGCTGTGCTTACTGATTGTTCTTTGTCAATTTTTTGTTCTTTTTATGCCTCTTAGTTTGAGAAACACCAAGGCTTGAATTGTTATTCTCCCTTGTGGTGTGTGTGTGTGTGTGTGTGTTTTTTTTTGGTATGAAATCTTGTGTTCTTGTGGGAATAAAAGTAATTACTTTTCACCCAAAAAATAATTAAATAGAGTAATTAATATTTTTTTATTTTTCTTACCAGTAACAGATGCCTCATAACATTTTGGCTTAATTCAGTCTCATCCCTTTGATTAATTTCAATCAGCACCTCCAACATATCATTTTTCTCAGTACTTGTGCTCCAGTTCTTCAACCTCTCATCTATTATCTCATCAAAAGTTGCAAAGAATTTCTCGAAATAAATCTTTATTTGCCTTGAAATACCCTGAGGATCAAAGGGTTTCAGGAACGGGAAAAAATCAGCGAAATTCGGTCTGCCAAGGCATTCCGTCACTCCCGCTGCCGCCTCCTTCAACTCCTGACACAAACTGGAACCGAACTGAGCAAATTCCTTTGAGAAAAGTGTGGACGATACAAGATTCAACGACATCGTAAATGCTGCCTCTCCAATATTCACGGCCCGGCCAGTCTCGGAGCATTCATTCACATAGTCGTACAGCTGTTGCAGCTTTTCTTTCCTTAAACCCTCGCTGGCATCAAGCCTGGAAACTGTGAACATTTGCTCTTTGCTTATTTTACGGAGTTTTTTCCATTGATTGTTGACGGGTTGATACACCATGGAGAATTTGTGGTGGTCAAGAGCTTCACCTGCGCTTGGAATAGTTCTGCCAGAGAAGGCTAAATCGTGTTTCTGCAAAACGAGTTTTTGTGTCTCGGGAGACGACACGACTATCGTTGTTATGCTCCCTAGCTTAAGGGTCATTATGGGCCCGTATTTTTCAGAGAGTTTTGCGATTGCTATGTGGGGGTTGGAGCCGAGAGAGAGGATGTTGCCGATGATTGGGAATTGAAACGGGCCTGGAGGGAGCTTGGATGATTTTCGGGCCCTGGAATTTGATAGTACATTTAGAGTAATTGAGATGATGATGATGGAAAACAAAACGAGTGCAAATGTAAGAAAATCCATGAAGAATATTGAATGTTCGGATCCTCAATTCAATGTCCGAATATTTATAGGTGTAATCTATATCACTATTGGGTGATATTCCCATTTGTTATTCTACACGTGAATTACATGATATCATTCCAATTTGTTAATTAAATAATACTTTGTTAAAATAAACATTAATTATGTAATTAGTCCAACATTACAGATTATTCCATGATCATGACAACTTCATCCATGTCTTTGAAATATTTTCGGCTATTTTAAACTGCTGATATTAAACAGTCTCAATTGGCCTGCTATGGGAAAATTGCAATTTTGGTCTCACAACTTAGCCCATGTGTGCTTTTGGTCCCAGTATTTTTGACTTTAACATTATACATCCTATAACTCAAAAAAATGTGCGTTTTTGGTCCCAAGATATGATTAAATCATGTATTTGTACGTGATTGGCATGTGCGGCTCACGTGGGATCACCAAAAATGTTTGTTTTTTTTTGGTCCCATAACTCCAAAACATGTGACGTAATCGTACCTTGGGACCAAAAATGCACATTTCAGGAAGGGATCCTGTCTCTAAGGGCAAAACCTTCAACAAGCAATAGTGCACAAGAGGTACATATGGAGCCTGGTGTAATAACTGTCACATCTATTGCAAAGAGAATATCTATTACAAGAAAGAGCATCATCAACAAATACTATAATAAACTATTATAAGCTACCATATAGGTAGAGAAACTCATATACTAGCGGGAGTCGATTCCACAACATCTTGTGGGTGATTTTTTCAATATGGGTGATTTTCCAATTTTTTATTCTACACGTGAATTACATAATATTATTCCAATTTGTTAATTAAATAATATTTTGTTAAAATAAACATTAATCATGTAATTAGTCCAACATTAATTACAGATTATTCCATGATCATGAAGACTTCACGCATGTCTTTGAAATATTTTCGGCTATTTTAAACTGCTGATATTAAAAAGTCTCAATTGGCCTGCTATGGGAAAATTGCAATTTTGGTCTCACAACTTAGCTCATATGTGCTTTTGGTCCCAGTATTTTTGACTTTAGCATTATACATCCTATAACTCCAAAAAATGTGCGTTTTTGGTCCCAAGATATGATTACGTCATGTATTTGTACGTGATTGGCATGTGCGGCTCACGTGGGATTACCAAAAATGTTTGTTTTTGGTCCCATAACTCCAAAACATGTGACGTAATCGTACCTTGGGACCAAAAATGCACATTTCAGGAAGGGATCCTGTCTCCAAGGGCGAAACCTTCAACAAGCAATAGTGCACAAGAGGTACATATGGAGCCTGGTGTAATAACTATCACATTTACTAATCATGGAAAACCTCAGAGCTTGGAATATTAGAGGGCTGAATAGCCCTAGTAGGTAGAGACAACTATTAGCTCTTTGCAATAAATATGGTTTGGGTCTTATGAGTATCCTGGAAGGCTGGAACATAAGATAAAGCAACATCACTATGCAAAAGTTTATAGAAGTATTGGAAGAGGGTGGGGCAGTGCTACTAACTTACTTGAACATCCATAAGGTAGAATTTGGATAATCTGGAATAAGGAGTATTATGATGTTGGTGTACTGAAATCAACTTCCCAAATGATGCACTGTAAAGCTTACCATCATACTACTCAGAAACAGGTTTTGATTACTTTTGTCTATGCATTCAACCAAGCAATGGAAAGACAGGTGTTATGGGAGGACTTGAAAATTGTCATGCAATCTGCTACACTTCCATGGATAGTCTTGGGTGATTTTAATAATGTTCTTAACATGAATGTCAGAATAGGAGGTGCACCAGTTCATGTTAATGAGGTGGTTGAGTTTAAAAATTGCTTGGATTTTTGTGAATTAGAGGAGATGAGGTAGAAGGGGCATGCACTTACCTAGAATAAAAGCCATGAACCAGGGGCTAGAATTTATACAAAAATAGACTGGGTTTTCGTTAACCATCAATGGTCTTTGGAATTTCCTACCGTAGAGAAACTGTTTGCAGCAGCAGGGGTATTTGATCACTGCCCTATGATCATTACTCTCTTAGCACAAAGTCAAAGAAGAAGAACTACCTTTAAATACTTCAATATGTGGGCTGATGCACCCCAATTCAAGAAGATAGTGGCAGAAGGGTGGAGACAATAGATAGTAGGTTCAAGCATGTTTTGAGTTATGCAGAAGCTCAAGATTTTAAAAAGACATCTGAAGCAACTGAATAGAACTCATTTTAGTGATGTGGAGATGCAATCTGACTTTGCAAGAGCTCATTTATTAGAATTACAAGATAATCTCCAGTTAAATCCTTTGAATACAGATATTCAAAGGAAAGTAAAGGAAACTCAGATATTGATGAAAGAAAAAAACACTGCATTGGATAAGTATATACAGAAGAAATCAAAAGCAGATTGGTTGAATTTGGGGGATCAAAATACAACTTATTTTCACATGTGCTTGAAAAACGACAATACAAAAATACAGCGGTGACAATCTAAGCCATGAATGGTGAGTTAATTATAGATTATAAAGTGGTCATTGAGCACTCTTTTTTTTAGGTGAAAGTTAATATACTTATAACCAACAAAACAAATTTCCACACTGTACAACAGGCTCTAGGAGGATTTATAACACATCCCACCTAAAGTGCCCAGAAAAAGAAGTTGTAACTATAAAAACAGGAAGAACAACTAGCTGCCTATTCTAACAACATGTCTCTATATACCTTATCGCGGACCCCCACTCTCACACACTTGTAGCCAGCTATCCTCATTTGCAGTTCCCTTTTCAGCTGCACAAACACCACCTTAACACTCCTTGTGGCTTGAGAGAAAATCCTTTTGTTTCTTTCTTCCCAAGTTCTATAAATCAGTCCAGCAATCACAGCTGCAACAATACTCTGCTTGAACTTCCATTTTCTAAAAGCAAATCTCAGCCATCTTATCCAACCACCAAATCTGATAGGATAATGTTGAATTTGAGCCCACTGCATAGGCTTACATACAAGGTGCTGAGCCCAAGCACACTCAAAGAACAAGTGCTCAATGTTTTCGGTCCCAGATTCACACAACACACAAACATCATCAATCCCCATAATGAATTTACTTAACCTATCCTTGGTTAACAGTCTTTTATGCATAGTTAACCAAAAGATAAAAGAATGCTTAGGTAAATTATATCTGTTCCAGACCATTTTAAAAGAGTTGAACTCATCCAAGTACCCCTTCAACCATACATAACCACTATGAACAGTATAAGTACCTGATGTAGTAGCTATCCATTTGTTATTATCATATCCTGCTTGCAACTTCCTCTTAACCTTTTCCAGCCTTTTCCACACCCAGCTACAATCTGTTGATGGTGAGTAATTCCAGAAATCTTGATCCTTAATGTAGACAGAGTTGATCCATTTAACCCAGAGTGAGTCTTTTTTCTGTGAGAGGGCCCATATTTGCTTACCCACAGCTGCAACATTCCAAGTTCTACAACATTTAAAATTCAAACCTCCATTTTTCTTCTTAATACAGATATTTTCCCAACTCACTAAGGCCATTTTATGATTATCATCCTTTTTTCCCCAAAGAAAGTCTCTGCATTTTATCTCCACAAGTTTCACAATAGACTGAGGAAGAATAAAGATAGAAGCCCAATATATACGCAAAATAAGAAGAACTGAATTGATAAGTTGGGACCTACCTGCATAAGATAGGTTTCTAGATGCCCAACAAGTCAATATGGCTGTTATCTTATCCACTAAAGATGCACAATCCATCTTATTCCATTTTGTTGGGGATAGAGGAACTCCCAGATATCTTATTGGAAAAGTGCCTTCACTGAACCCTGTTAACTGTATTATCTCCTGTTTTGTGGATTGTGAGACTCCTCTCACAAAAATATTGGATTTCCCCTGGTTTGCATACAAGCCTGAAGTGACAGAGAACTTTCTAAATGTTTCCCACAAGATTTGGACAGAGTTAGTGGAGGCTTTGCAGAACAACATTAAATCATCTGCAAAACAGATGTTTGTCAATTGCAATTGCTTACAGGCAGGGTGATACCTGAAGTCTGGCTGTTGAGTGGCAATTTTTAGACTTCTTGTCAAATATTCCATCACTAACACAAAAAGAAGGGGTGAGATTGGGTCCCCTTGCCTCAGTCCTCTTCTCCCTTGGAAGTATCCATGACTCTCCCCATTCAACACTACAGAAAAAGATGTTGTAGTCACACACTCCATGATCCAATTACTAAATCTGTGAGGAAACCTCAACCCATCAAGCACTTCTTTCAAAAAATCCCACTCCACCGAATCATAAGCCTTTTTGATATCAGTCTTCATAAGGCATCTAGGGGAGGCACTTTTCCTATTGTACAGTCTAATTAGTTCCTGACTTATCAGGACATTGTCAATAATAGACCTATCTTTTATGAAGGCACCCTGATTTTCATTGACTATCAGAGGTAGCACTTTAGCAGTCTACTAGTGAGTAACTTGGATATACACTTGTATAAAGTGTTGCAGCATGCTATGGGCCTGAACTCACTAGCCGTTGTAGGACTCTCCACTTTAGGGACTAATGCTAGTAAAGTACTGTTCAACTGTTTCAGCATTTTCCCAGTTCTAAAAAACTCTAGTACTGCATCAATCACATTTTCCCCAATTACATTCCAGGCTTGTTTAAAGAATCCACTACCATATCCATTTGGACCGGGGCTTTTATTTACACAGATTGCAAACAACTCTTTCTTAACCTTGTCTCTACTAAAAGGTTGTAATAATTCCAGTTGAGTCTCCCAGTCCAAACACTTACCCACCTCAAAAACTCTCGCTTCAGTAGCAATAGTTTGACTATTAGCTCCCAGCAGATGTTTGTAAAAACTAACAAAATGCTCAGTCACTTGATTATAATCTGACAACAGATTTGACCCATCATGTACTGATACCACTCTGGCTCTATACTGTTTTTTCTTCAAAACCATGTGAAAATACTTTGTGTTTTGATCACCTAAGTTGATCCAAGTTGCTTTTGATTTTTGTTGTAAAAGTTTCTCAACTGCTAAAAACTTCTCCTTATATAATTTAAGCAAGTCTTTTTCCTTCTCCTGAATACTTATGTTTTGAGGATCTTGGTGCAATAGCCCCTGAGTCTCCATTAAGTCCTCTTTAATCTTCATTGTCTGCTTTTCAATTTCATGAAACTGGTCTTTATTTAACCTCCTTAAATCCTCCTTTAGCTGTTTCAAATGTTGAACCACTTGAAACATTTTGGTTCCATCAATTCTGTTAGCCCAGTTTTGAGTCACAATTGGTAAGAAATTCGGGGAATCAGCCCACATATTATAAAATTTAAAGGGCACTCTTTTCCTTCGGCTCTGCTTTGTCATTTGGATCACCATTGGACAGTGGTCTGACACACCTTCGGGCAAGAACAAAGTTTTCGATTCAGGATTGTCTATGCACCATTGATGGTTAACGAATACTCTATCAATTTTAGAACAAATTCTCGGTCCCACTTCATGCTTATTGTTCTAGGTGTACTTACATCCTTTCCATCGCATTCCTCCACCTCACACCTTTCTTTCCATTCCTTAAAGTCTTGAATTTCACTGATAGTCACAGGAGCCCCACCTGTTCTATCATCCACTTGTAAAACACAATTAAAATCACCAAGTAAGACCCATGGGCTAGTAACATTTGGAACTAGTAGCTTTAATCCTTCCGATAGTTCTATTCTATCGGTTGCTTGATTGAAAGCGTATATAAAAGTTACAAGAAATTTTTTCTGAATGATGTTGTTATATACCTCTAGATGCATCATTTGAGCTGTAGTTGTCACTACCTTAACTGTGAAGATATCCCGCCTCCATATAACCCATATTCTGCCCCTGTGATTAACATGTAAATTTGTCCAGCTTCCCCAACCTGGGCACATCCTATTGTATACTGTAGTATAATTGTTTTGTTTAACTTTATGTTCAAGTATTCCCATCAAACCCACACCATATTTATTACAGAGAGCAATTACCTCTCTCTGTCTACTAGAGCTGTTGAGCCCTCTAGTGTTCCAGGCAGCTATATTCTCCATCATTGGTAACTAGATCAATTACTAAACTTGGATTTTCTGTATAGTTGGAATCACCCTGTTCCTGTCTTATCTGTTCCACAGGACATCTGGAGTTTTCTCCCCTTTCAAGGATCACACCCTTCTTTGTGACAGTGTGCCATGCTTCATGTTTCTTAAGACTCTCTACTTTCTGGTCCCTTACTTGTTGCTTATTGTTTTGCACTTCTTGACTGCTTGCATTCTCTGCCTTTTGTAGATTACTATTTTTAGGAATCCATACCTGTTTGCCTTTTATTTTCCTACAAACAGATTCCACATGACCATAACTCTTGCAATAGGCACATTACACAGGTTTCCACTCATATTTTATCTGTTGCTCAAGCACCACACCCCTCTCATTGACAAACTGAATGGTGTCCGGCATCTGCTTCACATCTACATCCACAAGGACTCTAGCATATTGAATGCGTTCCTTTTGTACAGTCATATGATCAGCCATTATGGGGTTACCAATAAGGCTCACTATCTTACTTAGTGAGGTTGTGCTCCAGTATTTAAGGTCCAGCCCCTCCAATTGTACCCAGACAGGCACCCTTTCAATCTCTCTTTTGGCATATGACTGATTTTCTAACCAAGGGGCAACCATAACAGGTTTATTGTCAAAGTGAAATATCCCTATCTGTATAATCTCATCCCTAGCTTCTTCTGTTTTGAGTTTAACAAGGAAAACTCTAGTACTCATCAATAGGATCTTTTCAATGCCATACTTGCCCTACACCCTTCTGATATATCCATTCATTATAGGGAAAGGAGGATTTGCACCTAAGACATAGCACACAAGAGCTGATTTCCAGTATTCAATCTCTTCCTTTACATCATCAATTTCTATACACCCAATTTTTTGCCCATTTTTCTCAACAGGAGGCATGAATTGCAATTTGCTACCTTGATTACGTAATTTAGAAACATCAAAATTATCCCAGACCGAGGGCTTTCTTCCACTTTGGGGTTCTTTCTCTGTATCTTCTCTATTTTCCTCTATATTTCTTTTTTCCCCAGATTTGGGGCTTTTCTATAATTGTCTAATACAATTCTTCAAAACTTGAGAAATATCATCATTTTCTTGGTTCAAATCCAATTTCAATTGAGCTTGAAGTAATAGGGAGGTAATTTCACTCAATTCTTGTCCCTGCGTACCTTCAGTTTGCTCATTTTCCATGTGATTCTCCTGTGATGTCTCCTTCGTCGCTGTCCTAGAAGATTCAAAGTCTCCCTGATTGCTTGCCAGAGATCGAGTTTCCGGCGTGTGTGGTAGTTCCCTGTTGGCTGGTGGTCGACCTTTCTTCCTCTTGGCCATGGCCGCGGAGCTTGTAGGGGTTAGCTAACTTGCGCCGAGAGAACGAGAGAGAAAAGGCCTGGATTTGGGCATTAATTATTTTTGGTCATTGAGCACTTTGTTAGTTACTATAAAAATCTTTTGGGGAGCAGCATCCCTAGGACACTGATTGAGCCTAAAGTATTCGAATCTGGCCCTTGCTTAACAGTTGAACAATAGATTGCATTGATACAACCCTTTAGCAAAGAGGAGGTGGGAAAAATATGTTTTGTATACATAGTGCCAAGAGTCCAGGTTCGGATAGGTATGGGAGTGATTTCTTAAAAAAAATATGGGGGATTGTTGGAGAGGAGGTCATCAACACAGTCTTAAAGTTCTTTAATAGTGGGCATATGTTAAAATAATTAAATCGCACATTGCATGCCCTTATGCCAAAGATTGAGAATCCTAAACAAGCGGGAAATTTCAGACCTATTGCGTTCTGTAACTCTATCTACAAGTGTATTTCAAAGTTGCTCACTAGTAGATTGGCTCAACTCTTACCCTATTTGATAAATGAGAATCAGGGAGCATATGTGAAGGGAAGATCTATCATAGATAATGTGCTTATAAGTTAAGAGCTCGTACGGTTGTATAATAGAGAAAATGTCTCCCCAAGATGTTTGATGAAGATTGACCTCGGAAAAGCCTATGACTTTATGGAATGGGGTTTTCTGAGGGATATGATGGAGGGATACAAATTTTCCTCAAATGTTTATTAATTGGATAATGGAATGTATCACAACAGTCACATATACACTAGTGATGAATGGAGAGAGTCATGGTTATTTCAAAGGTGAGAGGGGGATCCAATATTCCCATTGTTGTTTGTTTTAGTCATAGAGTACTTGACTAGATCCATGAGGATTGCTGCACAGGTGGATGGGTTTAGATATCACCCAACATGCAAACATCTTGAATTGACAAATATTTGTTTTGTTGATGACCTGATGCTTTTTTGCAAGGCATAAGCTCACCCAGTTCAGATTTTATGAGACCAATTTCAGAAGTTTTCATGTACTACTGGCTTGTATGCGAACAAAGATAAATCAAATAATTTTATCAGGGGTGTATCCCAAGAGAAAAAAGAAGAGATGGTGCAAATTACTGGCTTCAGTGATGGGCAATTTCCTATGAGATACCTTGGAGTTCCACTCTCACCTATTAAATGGTCTAGATTGGATTGTCACACGATTGTGGAGAAAATGACTTGTAGGCTTTCATGTTGGGCTTCTAGAAATCTATCTTATGCAGGTAGATCTCAATTGATAAGTGTTGATGTCTCTCCGTGTATATTGATCATGTATTTTCTTGTTGCCTCAAGCTATTGTGAAAGAAGTTGAGCAGATATGTAGAGATTTTCTATGGGGTAAAAAGGAAAATCAGAGGCGAATGGCATTGATAAGTTGGAATACAGTTTGTGTAAAGAAGAAGTATGGAGGGCTTAATGTTAAAAATTGCGAAATATGGAATATAGCTGGTGTGGTGAAACAAGTGTCGGTTATTTCCCAGAAAAAAGACACTCTTTGGGTACATATACACTTTGGGTGGCACGGAAATAAGTTGGAATTTTAGGCTACAAAAGTGTGTAGCACTCTCTACAACCGAAGCTGAGTACATTGCTATTTCTGAAGTTGGCAAAGAGATGGTCTAGTTGAAGAACTTTCTGAGGGAGATTGATAAAGAGCAACGGGATTGTGCACTTTATAGTGATAGTCAAAGTGCCATTTCTTTGGCAAAGAATCCGGTGTTTCACTCAAGGACGAAGCATATTTAATTGAAGTATCATCATATCCGAGAGATGATAGGCGATGGGACTTTGGAGTTGAAAAAGGTGCTTGGTGCAAAGAATCCGGCGGATATGCTAACTAAGGGGGTTACCATCGAGAAACCGAGGCTTTGCATGGCCTCAGTTAGCCTCGAGTTTATGTGATGATGAGGCCGACTTATGCTAGGGAGAGAGTGCTTTCACTTGGACAATGAAGAGTCGTGGAGTTTGATGAAGAGGTTGTGTTTCTACTTTGAATTTGGTCTCCAAGTGGGAGATTGATGGGTTTAAGTGTGGAGACAAGTCAAAGTGTCAAGGAAGAAGAAAGGAGCCAAAGCACACTGGTTACGGCGCCCAGGCACGAAGAAGACGATGCCCAGGCGTGGCTAGCCTGGCGCCCAGGCGTGGGTCATATGGCGCCCAAGCTCGCCATCCGAGAAGGCTGGGGTAGTTTGGCAGTTTTGGCACCTAGGCATGCCTGTATCGGCACCTAGGTGCGGGTAGTGAACTGAAGGCGTCTATTAGACGCGATTTTTCTATTTTTTGGCAAGTTTTGAGTTACCTATTGGGATTAGGTCATTGTATCTTTGTCTCCAAGTATAGAATACATAAGTAGATGAAATTCTCTTCATTGAAATTGTATCTCTCTCACAAGGATAATAAAATCTCTCTAGCATAGGTCCGTGGACGTAGGCAATTTGCCGAACCACGCAAAAATCGTTGTCTCGTTTTTCTTGCTTTCTTTTACTTTTAAGTTCTTTTATGCACATTGATTCCTAAGATGTGTCTGTGTGACCAAGAAATAGATCCTAACAATGTGAAGTCAAAAGCTTTTGACCTCGGTTTTTGCTAGATCAGAGCAATAGATAATGTTATGTACATGTCTCATCTTGTATTTTTCTTTATCATAAAATACTAGACACTAGTTTGGTAGAAAGATGCACTAGACACATCTCTTCATTAGAATACAATGACATACTAAATTAGAACGTAAGATCCCAATTGACTATTTTGATATTTTGAATTTTGAATATGTGAGATGGTGATTCTTAGAGTATCCATAAATTTTAAATTTGAAACAATCACGATCTTTCATATATGATGACTTGTCGAAACCTTAGATATCCTTCATGCGGGAGACCATCAGGCGAATCAACACTTGGATAAAGAGACTGATGCCCCTTCTTTTTCCTGGCCTTGCCCATTCTCCAAGCAGACAACGGAAGTCCTCACTAGATATCTGCTCACCATGAATTGGAAAGACATTTCTAAGATGTGATTTAATTTTACGCGGACAGATTTATACTATATATTAGGAGGATCTTATTATTATTATTATTCTTTATTTTTTTATTTTGTTTTTTTTTGTTTTACCTTTTTCATGTAAATACAACATTTTTTTTGGTTTAGGATTTGCCATAGCTATCCTGTAGAAGTGGGCCAGGATAAAAGGACCCTACTCGACGAGATCCAGAGTGGTGGCAATATTGGCAGCAAGAGGCAAGAACGTCTTATTGACTGCACAACCTGTGTTCATGAATAGGCGGCAGAAGACATACTTAAAAAATAATACCTCATCGAAATTGGTGACCTCATCATCTGTATCAGTGAAGTGCTTGACTAAGCCCGAGTAGGAAATGTTGGTAACCCCACTTTTGTCGTGGTGTTTAAACCAGATATTGGTGGCCTTCAGGAGTGTTCGAGCGTCACCTTCCGCTTGACTAGTACGAAGTACAACCCCGTGGGATGATGTTCCATTAATGAGGGCCACATCTTCGAGAGTGACCGTCTAAAATCCTCGAGGCAATATGAAACAGTTATATGAAGGATGCCACGAGAGAGAAAGGGCATCCGTCATCACCTGTTCGAATGGGAGGGTTTGGTAGCAGGCTATCCGAATTAGCGCTAGTATTCAATTGTTCTCCCATTTCGTATGACATAGACTGAGGCGATTAAACCAGGGGAAGGCATCCGTGTTGTTGATCCAGCCTATGGTTGGTTTCGTCAAATTGATCCAAGAAAATTTGCGGGACCCTTTAAGACAAATCGGAGCATTATCAGACTCAAGGGCAGGCCCGGTCCCGAGCAGATTCGGAACATGCGGAGCATTGGCTTCAAAAGCAGATGACTCAAAACGAGGACCTAAAGCCAGATGGCTAAGAGTTTGCCCGCGATGGTCGGAGGCCCATTGAGGAACGATATGCGTCATATTGAGAGAGGAGACCTTGGCGTCAGAGTAATGGGCTTCGAATGCCCTAATTTCATCGTATAGGTCCGATGCTTCCTCACAGTCCAAAATGGACGCTCGAGGAACTAGAGAGGTCAGGTTATGTACTAAGTTATGTTGGGGAAAAGCCATTTCTGCGAAAAATGGTGAAGAGCGCACAAACAAGAACTGGAATCGATTTGTTTCGCCTGAGTTTGTTCAAGAAAAAAGAGAAGAGGAAATTTTGAATTCTTGAGTACTCCGAGACTATACAAGAATTTATAGGTTTTCATGTCACTATCTAGTGAAAAGACACACCCAATTAAATGAAAGAGAGTGGAGTGAAGATGAATGCAAAAGGGCGCACCTTTCCATAGACGCTGAATTTATTAAAAGTCTGTTACAAAAAGACATGATTTTTTATGACCTAGAATCCGAATGGTTGTCTATTATTAAAAGTCTGTTACAAAAGGGCATGATTTTTGATGACTTGGAATCCGAATGGTCGTCTGTTAATAAAAAGAATGAACGTGTCTTTTAATACACATGAATACGAATCATTCATGTGTATTAGAAAAGCCCAAATGGTCTATGCATTAATTCGAAGCCCAAGCGACCTGTATTAATAAATTAATTCGAAATTGGGCTCAAGCTGAAGGGCCCAAGCAACCTCATTAATTAGTCAAAGACGAAAAAGGGTTTAAGCTGAGAAAGCCCAAATGGTTCATAATGTGATTAATTAATTCGAATGGGCCTAAGCGATTTTAGATTCGTCTTGAAAGGAATAGGTCTTAAAAGTCTGAGAAGGAAGGCCTAAAAGAGTAGGAGATTATCCAGGTCAGGGACGCGCCAACAAAATAAGTTTGAAAACGAAGTTGAAGGCAGTTCCCAACCGTAAAGGACGTGGGTAAGTGATATAGAGCAAGACGAAGGAAAAAGAAAAGGACAACAACATAACAACTCTGCATATTTTTTATCTTTTTCTCTAGGAGTAGGCGTAATCTTAGAAGTAACGTAGTTTAGTAGAATAGTTCTTGTAGATCAACTCTGGGTTATCAAGTGTTGATTTCAATCATACCTGCTGTTCAACCAGCCCTGTATTACACGATTGAGGATCAATATGGAGGTATAATATTTTTCGCTTTATCAGATTTGAGTATTTGGTAGATAAATTTATATTTGGACTTGTATCTTCCTTTCTCATCTATTTTCATTAATTGCGGTCCGAATAACAATTTTAAACAACACATCGAAGTGTTAAAGTCTGAACCACCGTCTAGCGTATCGAATTCGAACGCGGGGGTTGTTAGATAATTCTAAGGGGAGAATTATCACGGGGCTTGAGTTAACCAATTAACTCTTCCTTAGTCAATTTGTTTTTATCCAGAAACACCTAGAACTAATTTAGATGTTCTTTTTTTTTCCGCACTCTTTGGGAATATGATATAAAAATTTGAAACATGTCTAATATATTGTTACCAATATTATGGAAAATCTTGCGCATATATTAGTTTACACTAATATTTTACAACTTCTGTTTAATTCATGAAATACTTCAAAAAATATTTTGATAGTTATTTTATCAAGACTAACAAGTTCGACTTGATAATATGAATAATGACAAACATATATATTCTTAACATATACATACAAATAGATAAAAATGTTCAAGAGACAGTATAAAGTTTGTGACGTCAAAAATATCAAATATCACAAATAGATATATCAATTATTAAATTCATGTATAAATTGATAAGATTGTATTACAAGAATCTGCCCTGAATCTACCGTGCAATCCCTTAGGATGTCAAATTACTTATTCATCCTCGTGGTTGTGTAATTGAACTTGTTAGTGACAACATGAAGTTGAGTATACGTTCTACAATTTTTTTCTATTTTTTTAAGATACATTAGTGAGCAATTTCTCTAGAGCATATGCATCAGCACCACAAGTTGCTCAAGATTATCCATGAGAATCTTTTAAATCATTTGAAGATATTGAAGAGTCATCTTGAATGACTCATGTTGTTGGGCAACCCCTGGAATTTTTTACCGATTCAAGATCAAAACTCTAAGGTCTATGCCAATCTAATTGTGGACTATTTGTAGATAGAAACACAACATTTGCTTCCCGGTCTCTTGAATTTTTTTGCCCTTTTCTTGTTGATATTCTTATCGAGCAGAGGCACCACCATTTATACTCACTTGGGTTAAACTTAACTGATTATATAATGGAACTCCTAAATGTACATTAGGAAGGTGAGGGATTGATTTATTAAGTGGGTTATAATGGTGAGGGTGTGAAAAGTGTTGAATTTGGCCTTCAATCATGTGTGTTAATAAGCTGAGAGAAACTGAAAAGATGCGGAAATTGAATTTTGTCCTTTGAACCTCCATGGGGGCCAAAAGTTGCTTCAGAACAATGGGTTGGGCAAATTGCTAACTTTTAAATAAATTGACAACTAATTAATATATGGCTCTTCAATTTTTTTTTCTTTTATTTTCTATGTCGGCCACTATTAATTGATTGTTTATTAAATTGACAGCTAATTAATATATGGCTCTTCAATTTTTTTCTTTTATTCTTTTACCTTGGCTATAATTTTAGTGTTTATTATCAATATTATTTATTTTAAATATTAGTGGTATTATACAAGGGCGTGAATGTCAATTCACAATTGGAAGAAACAACTTTGGGATCCACTCTTTTAGTTATAAAAAAATATATTATATTATATTATATTATATTGGGTATTCTTGGTAACACTTTTCAAATGGACTTTGGAGGTGGAAGTCCATTTGTGAAAATTTTACTTGTTTGATAATCAAATTTATATGGACTTTTGGAATAATTAGTGGCTTTTGAAATTAGTGGCTTATTAGTGGAATAATTAGTGGCTTATTAGTGGCATATTAGTGGCTTTTGAAATTTGTTTTCCAACACTTTTATAAGAAGTTACGTTAAGTGTAATTTTGCCAAACACTTTACATTTTTAAAATCACTTATTTGAAATGCCAACTTCAACAATTCCATTCTACAAATGGACATATTAATTAAAAAATAGATCCAAACACATCCATCTATTCTATGTTTTTTCATAGCTCATTTGGTAGGAATTTTGGAATCCTGACTTTAATCATACATAAATTTAGTGACTTTTGAACCTCAAATATCCTTATGTAATTAAATTTTTTAATGGTAAAAGAATAAATAATAAAAATAAATTTTAAGTATCTATAACAATAAAAATTATAATTACATTAGGTTTCTACTATTAAATTACATGTAAACAAGATTACTTGATCATATTTATTTACCATTTAAAAAAAAGATTAAAAAGAAAACTTGCCCCATTTGTTGGACTCGACAAAATTGACCTCAAAATTATCCCTTTTCACTACTACAAACTGGGTAGCAAACTAGGATTTTTTAATTATTTGCTCATTGCTTGTCTTTTGACGCGAATACAAAAATTGGTATGAACACCCGGTTACTCACAAGTATTTTTTCTTCAGCTTATCGTCTTTTGACGCGAATACAAACATTGGTATGAATGCACCCCGGTTACTCAACAATTTATTTGCTTTATATGTCTATTTACTTAAACCCAAGTTTAGGACTAGCTCAAAAGGGATAATCAAAAGAAACACATCACAATCATCGATTATGCTCATCACTTAATCTACACAACATCTCGAGAATACGCATTTCAACTAAATCCAAGATTCAACCATGTTTTAAGCCTACTTTATATCACAGTTTCACATTCTTCAGTTACGATACTATGTTAGCACGACAATATCATGCAAAAAATTACTATACATACACCACAAAATACGAGCACGAAAGAAAAAAAAATTAAATGTTACGTTTATACTAAGTCTGAAAGATTAGGAGCAGCTTGATCAAGGCGGTAAAGTACTGATATCCGACACCGTCCACGTCTTCTGAAGCTAATTCTTCAAGAATATTGCCATTAGGAGCTTGATCAACAAGAAAAATCTCGTTATTTTCCCAAACAGCCCCTGCAGCTTCTTGACCATAATCAACTGGAGGAATCTCGATATTCTCTAATTCTCTTCTGTTTGTGGTTCTAAGTGGATTCCACACAAAACCCAATCATCCAGCTGCAAGAACAACGAAAAATATAATACTTTAATTTTATTTGCCTAAAAAATGTAAAAAAAGCAACAAAAGAAAGGGTTAATTAATTAATAGAGTGAGTTACATTCTTACCCTCATGTTATCTTCATTTCTTCTGTTTCTTGTAGGTTGATCAACCGTATTCATGCATGATCCAATTAGTCTTGGAATGATTTGGAGGCTTGCCTTCATAAAAGACCAATGATTTCTTGAACCCAATAATTTCTCGACGATTGTTATGAATGGGTTTATCTGCTCCGGTGGCCTTCCAATAGCCCGATCCTGCTTCTCGATTAGGGCGATTTCCATTCCGATACTTGCGACTCCTTGGTGTGAAAAAGTAATACTCATCTTTTCCAACATTATGGAACATCCCTATGTAATTAAAGAAAAAAGAAAAGAAAATTAAGATACAAGGTGTTTAAGATTCAAGTAGGACTAGTCTTGCACAATTAAGAGAAACTCATCAACCCCGATCATAATATTGATAATCATGAATTTGCAGCTGAAACTCATCGCTATCATCATCATGTAATTATATATTAGCAATGCATATATATATATGTATTCATGTCTCTATATGTAAGTTCACGAAATCTGATCTAATCATAAGACGTGATTTTCGTTGAACAATTCACAATTCACAATTTACGCTAATTCGAAAACTGCAAATTATTATAATTCTTTCTGTTTAATTCTTAATACATCACTATAAGAACATATATAAAACTATCAATAATGTTATCATGTAGTCATATAACATAATCTAAATATTACAATAAAAAAACAGTATACACTTATGGATCTATGCTATTTAATTTAATTTGTTTACAAGTGTTTCAAAACAATAAATCAAAATCATAAAGATAGATATGAAGAAAACTATTAAAAATATAAATAACGAAACAAAGAATCGAAGAAACTTACCTGTCAATGTTTGAGGATTAAACTCGTATACATTGGCATCATGTATATAATCAAATCTGAACGTCTCATTCCGGATTTTTTCCTTCAAATAATGAGTAATGAGTTCGTCGTCATTTGGGAGAAAACGATAACCTATTGGGATCTGATTAGACGCCATTGTACGTTGTTGGAGTTGTGATTGTGAAGGAGGAGAGAGTTGTGAAGTGAATATGTTTGACATGAAGAGAAAGGACTCTACTAGTAGTCTAGTACTAATATATATAGTAGGACTTCTTTATTAATGTTTTTGTTTTGATAATTAGATATGATTACTCTGTTAGATATGGCTGAATTTTCTACAAAAGGTAATATATCAAAATAGTAGTAACTAACTCAATCTATGTCCTAATCTAAATAATAATTCTGATTGGCTGACTCTTTTATTTGATCTCATCAAAAACAGATTTTTTAGATCAGTTAAATATTTTATCAAAATATATTTGCCATATATGTTAAGAGCTGACTTGCAATGCAAGTTCCTGGAAAATAGGATGAAAACAGTAATTAATTAGATTACTTTTTCTAACCGTCTCTTAATATTTAGGTGACTAGCTTGTATGTTACAAACACCTGTATATATCGGTAGTAATGTGATAATAATAATATACACGGTTTCAAAGAGTTCCTTACTTAGGTGCAAAGTTGCAATAGTACTGGGGGACGAGCCGAGAAAATCGCGCTAAAAGGGGCTAGGTTTTATTTTTAGTATTTTTGACATTCATTGTAATTTGTACATCTTTTATTAATAGTAAAAATACTCTCTCTCTAACCCAAAAAAAAAAAAATACTCTCTCTCTCTTTTCCGTGGATATAGACAATTGTCGAACCACGTAAATTCTTGTGTCTTTAATCTTTATGCTCGTATTTCGTGAATTATAATCATCCTTATTTTATTGATCTATTTATATGTCCAAAATGAAATAACGATGAGCAAGTAGCTGATGGTATCATTAGTTGTACCCCTGCCACTTATTATGCAATTGATAATTTATTTATTTTTTGACAATGAAAGCGGTAGCATATATTAAAACTCAAATGGGAAAGTTCAACAAAATAGAAGAAACGGCTGAATCCGGAAGAACAAGAACACGCTCTTGACTATCCATCGCAGCCTTTGCCAAACAATGAGCAACAGAATTACCTAAACGTTTAACAAAAGAAAAGGAAACAGAATTAAAAACATCAAGAACCAAGCGAAGATCAGAACAAACGACACCAAGAGGAGAAAGGTCTAAACTCGAGTTGCGCATCTTTTGAAAAACAGTCATACAATCGCCCTCAAAAATCACGTCGGGCCATCCCTCTCTAATAGCCAAACCAATCGCTTCCTTCAAACTCAAAAATTCGGCATGCTCCGGGGACGAGAGAAAATCAAAACGAACACAACACCAAGCCAAACTTGTCCCTTCATAGTTCCTACCAATAACCCCAGCCCCCATCACTCCCTGGTCATGCGAAAAGGCCCCGTCAAAATTAATTTTAATGACATTTACTGGTGGAGCAGACCATGAATTTGGAAGGGGAGAACTCAAACTAGTAGAATGTGAGTATAAAGCATGCTGAAAAGCATTAAGAAAATAACGCGCAGCAACAACAAGTGATCCCGGCATCATTGTAGTATGAACCATCAACGATTGGTTTCGATTAAACCACAAAAACCAACACAAGACCAAGAAAGAACTATATTGCAAGGAATCCAATTTACTATATAACTCTTGGAACCATGCAGTTATATCCCCGGGCCATGCGCTGATTATATCCCACGGAAGAAGAGAGAAATTCCACACTCTACTACGAGCATAATTACAAGACAACAAAACATGCATCATATCCTCATTAGTTTCAAAACAAATTGGACATTCCCCCGACACATCCATATGGCGACGAAGAAGATTTAAACCTGTGGGTATCGCATTAATACATACCTTCCAGCAAAAGATGCAATTGATAATTTTAGTTCTTCATATTTCGTAACTCTTTTGAAGAGAGAAGTAATTGTAGAACCAACCTGGATTCCCCTAAAAGAACTGATTGACAATGAATTCTCAAATTTCAATTATAATTTAAGAAAATTACAATAACTTCTCCTCTTATTTAGTGTAATTACAGTTCAGTATGCTTATTTTGAGCACATAACAAATAACCCCCTCATATAATAAAATCTTAAAATTGACCCATTCCATTCGAAAACTAATGGATTTTGCTGACATCATCAAGAAATATTATTTAATTTTCCTATTTTGTTCTTGAAGGGTGAATGTAATTTTCATATTAAAGAGGATGTAATATAATTGTAACTTTCAATTAGTTTTAAATAAATAATTTTGTTAAAAGCTTATGAACATCTTGATCATGAAGTGCAACTTCGGCCAATTTGAATATTTTTTAGAAAATGAAAACAAATACCAAGATTCGATTTATTTTAGGAACAATATCATAATTCAATGCAGATAAATCTAAATTAGTAGTTTGTTAAAAAATATCAAACCAATTAGTAAATTAAAATAAATTAAAAAAATATACATATATATATATATAAGATTATAATAAAAAAGAAAAATAAAAAATGTATATTATGGAAAAATTATATAAAAAGGACAAAAAAAAAAGTAACAGAAGTCCTTCGTATAGGGGGTTGAATTTAAGGATTTATTATAATAGGGAGTTGTCTGTTATATTGATCCAATAAAGCGGACTACATTCTAATTACACTAAATAAGGAGGGTGTTAATTAATGTAATTACTCATTTTTTAATTATATTTTATTTTTATAAGGCTAGGTGTAAGATTGACATTTTATATTTTCCGTCACACTTGAGTAACGGCTGTTAGTCAGAGGCGGTTGAATGTAAAATTTTATTATAAGAGGGAGGTGTTTGTTATTATGTGTCAACAATAAGCAGAATGAATTGTAATTACACTAAATAATAACAGGGATAGTAAGTGTGATTAACCTTACAATTTAAGGTTGTAAGATCTTATAATCATGAACAAGTTACAACTTTAGGACTTGAAATTGCCACCAAAAAACTAGTCTTTTCAGCAAACTCTTTTTGCATTTAACCATATATAAGTCCTGAATTCGAAATAATTTCCCCTAAAAAAATTTAGTGAGTCCACTTCAACTTGGAAAGAAGTTTGGGAAATGCACTAAGAAAAATCAGCATCATAAGTTTATAACCAATCTGAAAACTCCAAGCCAAAATTACTAAAATTGTCCCATAATTTAGCGGAACCCTGTTTTGGTCCAGTTAAAAAATATTTGGAATTAATGGTCCCATTGTTTTTTTAACATTCTCCAATTTAGTCCAAAATCTTAGAAATAATCCCATAATTTTCTAAGGGTTGGCCAATTAAGGACCAGTTTCATTTTTCGGCAACTAACTCGCGGGAGCAAATATCACATGACAAATATATGATCTCCAAAAACTATTTGGAGGGAAAATTGCCAATAAAATCCTTATTTGCACGCAAAAGCCCCAATTTTTTTCATATTTATTTTTCTTCAAATTGAGTATTCAATATTTTTCTTCAAGTTCTTGGTTATGTATGCAATCATTTCTCTTGGATAGATCCACTTCTTGGGGAAACACTCAACACTTGAAGTAGACAATAAAGAATTGGGTTAATTACTGATAGAGTTCTAGGTTGTAAAGGAGAGAACTCACGTAATTGTGTTGTATATTATGTTGTGAATAATTACAATAAAAGGGCCCGGGCTATACAATATGGGCCGACATATATATGCTAATTATATACACTAACACCCCCCGACAATCTGAGCAGTGGGACCAACGCGAAGATTGGCCCTAAGCTGAATAAATTTCGGTGCAGGAAGCGGTTTGGTGAAGATATCAGCAATCTGATCAGAGGTAGGAACATACTTCACCACAACATCACCTATGGTAACCTTTTCTCGGATAAAGTGATAATCGATCTTAATATGTTTCGTCCGGGCATGAAAGAGAGGATTGAGAACAAGATATGTAGCACTGATGTTATCACAGAAAACCCGAACTGGATGTGGAAGAAAAATGCCAAGATCACGAAGAATAAACCCAAGCTAGCATGTCTCAGCAACGGCATACGCAATGGAACGATACTCAGACTCGGTGCTGGAGCGAGAAACAGTAGCCTGTTTCTTGGCTGACCAAGAAAGAAGATTGTCACCAAGATAGACAGCATAGCCAGTGGTAGAACGTCGACTATCATGACAGCCAGCCCAGTCAGAATCAGCATAAACTGTAAGAGAATCCAAGGCAGAGGGACGAACGAGTAAACCAAAATCAAGAGAGCCCCTGAGATAACGCAAAATTCTCTTAACCATCTGAAAATGAATATCTCGTGGAGAGTGCATAAACTGACTGACAAGAGTAACTGCATACGCAATGTCTGGTCGAGTATGAGTGAGATATTGAAGTCCACCAACAATACTATGATAGAGTGTCGGATCCGAGAAAAGGTTACCCTCCAGAGCCGAGGGAGTGGATTTCGTAGAAAGAGGAGAGGCCACAGGCTTCAAACTCATCATATCAAAACGCTCAAGAAGCTCTGTAGCATACTTTTTCTGCGAGAGGAACAGTCCCTGAGAGTCCCGAGTGGCATGAATCCCCAAAAATAATGAAGGTCACCCAGATCCTTCATAGTAAACTCCTGTGAAAGCCTGAGATAAGACTAGTAACACCCTGAGAATCATTTCCAGTAAGGATAATGTCGTCCACATAAAGTAACAGAACCAGAGTAATGGAGGCAGAGCGATAGATAAACATGGACATGTCAGCCTTGCTACTAGTGAAACCAAATCGCAGCAAGTAAGAACCAAACTTCTGAAACCAAGCACGAGGAGCTTATTTCAGACCATACAAAGCTTTCTTCAACTGACAGACATGGGAAGGAAACTGAGGATGTATAAAACCACGGGGCTGAGCCATATGAACAGTCTCTGAGAGATCACCATGAAGAAAAGCATTCTTCACATCAAGCTGTCGAATAGGCCAGTGATGAGAAATGGCAATAGAGAGAACTGTACGAATCGTAGTTGGTTTAACCACCGGACTGAAAGTCTCACCGAAATCAATACAAGCCTGTTGCTTAAACCCCTGAGCTACTAAGCGAGCCTTATAACGCTCAACAGAACCATTAGGTCGTAATTTAACTCGATACACCCATTTAGTTTGGAACCTACAAGATTCTGAGAAGGATAAGGTGGAACAAGAATCCATGTGTGATTGGCTTGAAGAGCATTAAATTCTTCAGCCATGGCAGTACGCCACAAGGGATCCTTGGCTGCCTGTGTATAACATGTTGGTTCAAGAGGGGGAGAGACAGCAGACAAAGAGGGGGGGATACGAGGCTTACAAGTACCATCACGAAGGCGTGTAACCATGGGATGATGAGAAGGAGCAGGAGGAGTAAGGGGAAGAGAGACACCTGAAGAGGTGGTATGAATATCGACCAAGGTGGAAGACGAGGGGGAGGAGGACGAAGGTGTAGACTCAGAGACAGAGGAACACGGTGAGGATGATGAAGGAGAGGAAAAAGAAGAAGTTGACGGTGAGGATGAGGAAGGAGAAGAAGAAGAAGAAGAAGCTTCGGGTGACAGAGAAGGACCATGCGGAAGTAGAGGAGAGGCAAGGGGGAGAGTGGGTGTGGGATCCTGATAGAGAGGGTAAGGGAGAGAGATGGGATAGGAGGATGTAGATGGTTCAGAGGAATCAGAGGAGGCGGAAGCAGATAGAGACTGAGGATAGGGAAAAGTGGTTTCATCAAAAACCACATGGCGACTAATATGAATAGACCCGGAAACAGGATCAAGACAACGATAGCCCTTATAATCAGGGGCATACCCAATGAAGATACAAGAGACAGAATGAGGTGCAAGCTTATGCTGGGCACGATGACCAAGATGAGGAAAGCAGGCACAACCGAAAATCCTAAAGGAGGAATAATCAGGAGACCTACCAAAGAGAACCTCATATGGGGACTTGTGATTTAGAAGAGGAGTTGGAAGACGATTTATGAGATAGATAGCAGTACAGAGAGCATCTATCCAAAAAGACGGAGGCAGATGTGCTGTAAAAAGAAGCGTACGGATAAGCTCAGAAATATGACGATGCTTTCGTTCCGACAACCCATTTTGTTGCGGAGTGTAGGGACATGACAAGCGTAGCTGAATGCCATGAGCAACAAACAAATTCCGGAATTGAGCATTATCAAATTCACGACCACCATCACTTTGAAAATTTTTAATTTTGGTGGAAAATAAATTTTCAACTAAATTTTTAAAAGCGCAAAAATGAGTGAAAACTTCAGATTTTGCACGCATAGGACAAAACCACGAAAATCTAGTAAAATCGTCAACAAAGAGAACATAATATTTAAAACCATTTGAAGAAATCACAGGAGAGGTCCATACATCATAATGTACTAAATAAAAGGGCACAGAGCTATGCTTTTCAACATGCTGAAAAGGTAGCTTATGTGACCGACCCAACTGACATGACTGACAGAAAAAAGAGTTATTTTTAAAACTAACAAGACCACGACTAGAGAGCTGCTTTAGTGTGGGAAGACTTGGATGACCTAAACGACGATGCCAAATATCACTTGAGATGACACGGGCAACCATAGCTGGAGATGCAGAGGAAACCAGATGAGAGGAGGCGGGATATAAGCCACTAGCTGAAGGAGACTCCAGAAGAATCTTCCCTATGACCTTGTCCTTAATACAAAAACCATGTGAAGAGAATTCAGTAAGACAATGATTATCCTGACATAATTTGCGAACAGAGAGTAAATTGTGAGATAAATTGGGAACATGTAAAACATTGGAGAGATGAAGGAGACGGGTAGGAGTATGTAATTTGGAGGAACCAACATGCTGTATAGGCAATAATGCACCATTTCCAACAAGAATCTTGTTAGTACCAGAATAAGGCGTTAAATGAGAAATCTTACCATCGTCCGGTGTCATATGAGCTGAGGCCCCACTGTCAGGATACCAAGAGAAACAGGACCTTTTTTGAATTACAATGGTGTGATCGCAGGGGTGGGAACCAAAGTGATTTAACCTCACACTTAATCATGAGAGGCGATGCCGCTTACCACTTATCCCTATGTGTCCATGAACTTTGAAGAAGATTATCTTTTCAGGGTTGTTAGATAAATTATAATGTGAACTTCTTTATTTTAGTTGATTTCTTTTGTTTCCAATATTTACTTTGACAATTAATTTCGGCAAATTTCATGGATCATATGAATGTTGAATGTCAAGGTTAGAACTTCAGAGACGTAGCTGTACGAGTAATAGAGCTGCCTCATTTTTCTTGTTGAATTGAAACTGCTTTGAGCTGCTGGATGTTACTTGAGGCTCTGTTTGTCCTTTGTATGACCCAAGCTCTTCTCTAATCAACATTAAGAAGAAAATATATTGGAAGTCCAATATCTCAACATATACGGTACAACAAATTTACATCTAATATTGAATTCTAAGAAATAGGAACACATATCCAATCAACTTTTTATTTTATATTGTAAGTTAAAATGGATATGAATGAAAAAACTTAGCTCAACAAACTAATCTATTCTAAATTTATTTTCCGTAGCTCATTCGGCAGAAATTTTGGAATCCTAACTCTAATCACACATAAATTTAGTGACTTTTGAAATTTAAATATCCCTATGCAATTCAATTTTTTAATGGTAAAAGAGTCAAAAACAAATAATAAAAATAAATTTTAAGTATCTATAACAATAAAAATTATAATTACATTAGGTTTCTACTATTCAATTACATGTAGACAAAACATATTACTCGATCATATTTATTTATCATTAAAAAAAGAAGATTAAAAAGAAAACTTAGTCTGCTTGAACTTGGAACAAACAAATTTATAATACAAATAAATATAAACTATACACATCTCGTTGTTTATATTTTAATTTTTAACTAATTTATATGAATATTACGTGATGGAGAAAATTGAATATCATCACAAAAAAGCATACAAAAAACAACTTAAGGCTTGGGAAAAATTTGCAATTAGGCGCCATTTTATTATCGTATTAATTCATTACTAATATAATGGTGTTGGAAGATATATTGACATCTGCTATTGTAATTTAATATAATTTGTCATTTTCATTTCGTGATGACTCACACAACACGTCTTTTTTATTTAACCGCCCTTTTTTCTTAACACTCAAGAGCTTAGCTAACATTATTTTTGAAGGGTTGATTTCATTTTATCCGTTTAACTTACTCATTTGGCATTGCATCAACTATAGTCTTATTGCTATAAAAAAATTGAGAAACAAAAATAATAATAAAAAATAGAAAGACCAAAAATAAAAAGACTACATAAGTATCCAGATTTTGAGCCATAACGAAGAGATTATTATAAGACTCAGTGAGAGGAAAGAAGAAATAAAACGCTCGATTCATCAAAATTAAGCAACATAGTGTGTAAAAGAATCATGAACTTACATAAGAATTTATTTAGTGATATTATTATATAAATCTTGATTTTTAATTCACTTAATTTCATCAAATATTTATTCAATTTTTCATGTCAATCATTAGTTAATTTTTTAAATAATAATAGTTTATTAATTAGTAGTTCATTAGTTAAGTTATTATTTTTTTATGGGTAGTTAATTTATTATTCAAGTTTTGGATTTATCAAGTTATACGATTCACATGTGACACACGTGTTGTTTACTAGTAAAATAAAAAATATCGAACTTGTGCCCAAAACGACAGAGAATTCATGTTTTGAGGACGCAGTTTCTCTTATTGAATATTTTATTAATTACAGTAAATATTTAATAAATATAAAACATTCAATTCAATTTTCTGTTCGGTTTGTTTAACCAGTGCCTAAAACCGAGAACCAGAATTTTTAATAAATGGAAACCAAACTGACTTTTTGGATTCGGTTTCAGTTCGAACCAAATTGTCGGCTTCCGGTACAATTTTACCGGGAACCATACACACCACTCCTTATTCATGATTCATGAATGAATGAAAGATAGTGGAATAGGATCGATAGCTAAGCAAAGCCATATAAAGGAAATCAGATTGTGCCTTCTTACATATATACGCTTTGAATGCTATATATATTTCATTCTCAGTTTGTATGAGGCAGCTGTTCTCTAATCAACATTAAGCTCTTCTTACTTCTCAAGTGATATTATTATTAAGAATCCAGATAAGTAAGATAAATTGCTGAAAAATGTAAACGTAGTGTACAAATATTAGTACTTTTGACTCCTAATTTTATTGACCGAATTCAAGAAGTTCATAACAAAATGCTTATTGTTGCACTTTAAGCCCTTCTCTAAAAACAACTAAAGGAATTGTCAAAGGACAATGAACACTTCTAATTATACTTCGCCCAAGTACCTCTGCAATGCACAATACATCTGCATTCATTGTCGTCCAAACAAAACTCCCCAACTTAGAATGTAATACTATCACATAAAGAAAAACAAAACATACTTGAATCTTTAATTCTGTATCTATGCATATCTCTTAATGACATGCAAATCGTGCAACTTACATAATCAAATCATGCTTCAACGAACCTCAAAATTATCCCTTTTCACTACTACAAACTGGGTAGCAAACTAGGATTTTTTAATTATTTGCTCATTGCTTGTCTTTTGACGCGAATACAAACATTGGTATGAATGCACCCGGTTACTCAACAAGTATTTTTTCTTCAGCTTATCGTCTTTTGACGCGAATACAAACATTGGTATGAATGCACCCGGTTACTCAACAATTTATTTGCTTTATATGTACTCCTATTTACTTAAACCCAAGTTTAGGACTAGCTCAAAAGGGATAATCAAAAGAAACACATCACAATCATCGATTATGCTCATCACTTAATCTACACAACATCTCAAGAATACGCATTTCAACTAAATCCAAGATTCAACCATGTTTTAAGCCTACTTTATATCACAGTTTCACATTCTTCAGTTACGATACTATGTTAGCACGACAATATCATGCAAAAAATTACTATACACCACAAAAATACGAGCACGAAAGGAAAAAAAAAATTAAATGTTACGTTTATACTAAGTCTGAAAGATTAGGAGCAGCTTGATCAAGGGCGGTAAAGTACTGATATCCGACACCGTCCACGTCTTCTGAAGCTAATTCTTCAAGAATATTGCCATTAGGAGCTTGATCAACAAGAAAAATCTCATTATTTTCCCAAACAGCCCCCGCAGCTTCTTGACCATAATCAACTGGAGGAATCTCGATATTCTCTAATTCTCTTCTGTTTGTGGTTCTTAAGTGGATTCCACACAAAACCCAATCATCCAGCTGCAAGAACAACGAAAAATATAATACTTTAATTTTATTTGCCTAAAAAATGTAAAAAAAGCAACAAAAGAAAGGGTTAATTAATTAATAGAGTGAGTTACATTCTTACCCTCATGTTATCTTCATTTCTTCTGTTTCTTGTAGGTTGATCAACCGTATATTCATGCATGATCCAATTAGTCTTGGAATGATTTGGAGGCTTGCCTTCATAAAAGACCAATGATTTCTTGAACCCAATAATTTCTCGACGATTGTTACGAATGGGTTTATCTGCTCCGGTGGCCTTCCAATAGCCCGATCCTGCTTCTCGATTAGGGCGATTTCCATTCCGATACTTGCGACTCCTTGGTGTGAAAAAGTAATACTCATCTTTTCCAACATTATGGAACATCCCTATGTAATTAAAGAAAAAAGAAAAGAAAATTAAGATACAAGGTGTTTAAGATTCAAGTAGGACTAGTCTTGCACAATTAAGAGAAACTCATCAACCACCGATCATAATATTGATAATCATGAATTTGCAGCTGAAACTCATCGCTATCATCATCATGTAATTATATATAATTAGCAATGCATATATATATATATATATGTATTCATGTCTCTATATGTAAGTTCACGAAATCTGATCTAATCATAAGACGTGATTTTCGTTGAACAATTCACAATTCACAATTTACGCTAATTCGAAAACTGCAAATTATTATAATTCTTTCTGTTTAATTCTTAATACATCACTATAAGAACATATATAAAACTATCAATAATATTATCATGTAGTCATATAACATAATCTAAATATTACAATAAAAAAACAGTATACACTTATGGATCTATGCTATTTAATTTAATTTGTTTACAAGTGTTTCAAAACAATAAATCAAAATCATAAAGATAGATATGAAGAAAACTATTAAAAATATAAATAACGAAACAAAGAATCGAAGAAACTTACCTGTCAATGTTTGAGGATTAAACTCGTATACATTGGCATCATGTATATAATCAAATCTGAACGTCTCATTCCGGATTTTTTCCTTCAAATAATGAGTAATGAGTTCGTCGTCATTCGGGAGAAAACGATAACCTATTGGGATCTGATTAGACGCCATTGTACGTTGTTGGAGTTGTGATTGTGAAGGAGGAGAGAGTTGTGAAGTGAATATGTTTGACATGAAGAGAAAGGACTCTACTAGTAGTCTAGTACTAATATATATAGTAGGACTTCTTTATTAATGTTTTTGTTTTGATAATTAGATATGATTACTCTGTTAGATATGGCTGAATTTTCTACAAAAGGTAATATATCAAAATAGTAGTAACTAACTCAATCTATGTCCTAATCTAAATAATAATTCTGATTGGCTGACTCTTTTATTTGATCTCATCAAAAACAGATTTTTTAGATCAGTTAAATATTTTATCAAAATATATAATTTGCCATATATGTTAAGAGCTGACTTGCAATGCAAGTTCCTGGAAAATAGGATGAAAACAGTAATTAATTAGATTACTTTTTCTAACCGTCTCTTAATATTTAGGTGACTAGCTTGTATGTTACAAACACCTGTATATATCGGTAGTAATGTGATAATAATAATATACACGGTTTCAAAGAGTTCCTTACTTAGGTGCAAAGTTGCAATAGTACTGGGGGACGAGCCGAGAAAATCGCGCTAAAAGGGGCTAGGTTTTATTTTTAGTATTTTTGACATTCATTGTAATTTGTACATCTTTTATTAATAGTAAAAATACTCTCTCTCTAACCCAAAAAAAAAAAAATACTCTCTCTCTCTTTTCCGTGGATATAGACAATTGTCGAACCACGTAAATTCTTGTGTCTTTAATCTTTATGCTCGTATTTCGTGAATTATAATCATCCTTATTTTATTGATCTATTTATATGTCCAAAATGAAATAACGATGAGCAAGTAGCTGATGGTATCATTAGTTGTACCCCTGCCACTTATAATGCAATTGATAATTTATTTATTTTTTGACAATGAAAGCGGTAGCATATATTAAAACTCAAATGGGAAAGTCCAACAAAATAGAAGAAACGGCTGAATCCGGAAGAACAAGAACAGGCTCTTGACTATCCATCGCAGCCTTTGCCAAACAATGAGCAACAGAATTACCTAAACGTTTAACAAAAGAAAAGGAAACAGAATTAAAAACATCAAGAACTAAGCGAAGATCAGAACAAACGGCACCAAGAGGAGAAAGGTCTAAACTCGAGTTGCGCATCTTTTGGAAAACAGTCATACAATCGCCCTCAAAAATCACGTCGGGCCATCCCTCTCTAATAGCCAAACCAATCGCTTCCTTCAAACTCAAAAATTCGGCATGCTCCGGGGACGAGAGAAAATCAAAACGAACACAACACCAAGCCAAACTTGTCCCTTCATAGTTCCTACCAATAACCCCAGCCCCCATCACTCCCTGGTCATGCGAAAAGGCCCCGTCAAAATTAATTTTAATGACATTTACTGGTGGAGCAGACCATGAATTTGGAAGGGGAGAACTCAAACTAGTAGAATGTGAGTATAAAGCATGCTGAAAAGCATTAAGAAAATAACGCGCAGCAACAACAAGTGATCCCGGCATCATTGTAGTATGAACCATCAACGATTGGTTTCGATTAAACCACAAAAACCAACACAAGACCAAGAAAGAACTATATTGCAAGGAATCCAATTTACTATATAACTCTTGGAACCATGCAGTTATATCCCCGGGCCATGCGCTGATTATATCCCACGGAAGAAGAGAGAAATTCCACACTCTACGAGCATAATTACAAGACAACAAAACATGCATCATATCCTCATTAGTTTCAAAACAAATTGGACATTCCCCCGACACATCCATATGGCGACGAAGAAGATTTAAACCTGTGGGTATCGCATTAATACATACCTTCCAGCAAAAGATGCAATTGATAATTTTAGTTCTTCATATTTCGTAACTCTTTTGAAGAGAGAAGTAATTGTAGAACCAACCTGGATTCCCCTAAAAGAACTGATTGACAATGAATTCTCAAATTTCAATTATAATTTAAGAAAATTACAATAACTTCTCCTCTTATTTAGTGTAATTACAGTTCAGTATGCTTATTTTGAGCACATAACAAATAACCCCCTCATATAATAAAATCTTAAAATTGACCCATTCCATTCGAAAACTAATGGAATTTGCTGACATCATCAAGAAATATTATTTAATTTTCCTATTTTGTTCTTGAAGGGTGAATGTAATTTTCATATTAAAGAGGATGTAATATAATTGTAACTTTCAATTAGTTTTAAATAAATAATTTTGTTAAAAGCTTATGAACATCTTGATCATGAAGTGCAACTTCGGCCAATTTGAATATTTTTTAGAAAATGAAAACAAATACCAAGATTCGATTTATTTTAGGAACAATATCATAATTCAATGCAGATAAATCTAAATTAGTAGTTTGTTAAAAAATATCAAACCAATTAGTAAATTAAAATAAATTAAAAAAATAAACATATATATATAAGATTATAATAAAAAAGAAAAATAAAAAATGTATATTATGGAAAAATTATATAAAAAGGACAAAAAAAAAAGTAACAGAAGTCCTTCGTATAGGGGGTTGAATTTAAGGATTTATTATAATAGGGAGTTGTCTGTTATATTGATCCAATAAAGCGGACTACATTCTAATTACACTAAATAAGGAGGGTGTTAATGTAATTAATCATTTTTTAATTATATTTTATTTTTATAAGGCTAGGTGTAAGATTGACATTTTATATTTTCCGTCACACTTGAGTAACGGCTGTTAGTCAGAGGCGGTTGAATGTAAAATTTTATTATAAGAGGGAGGTGTTTGTTATTATGTGTCAACAATAAGCAGAATGAATTGTAATTACACTAAATAATAAGAGGGATAGTAAGTGTGATTAACCTTACAATTTAAGGTTGTAAGATCTTATAATCATGAACAAGTTACAACTTTAGGACTTGAAATTGCCACCAAAAAACTAGTCTTTTCAGCAAACTCTTTTTGCATTTAACCATATATAAGTCCTGAATTCGAAATAATTTCCCCTAAAAAAATTTAGTGAGTCCACTTCAACTTGGAAAGAAGTTTGGGAAATGCACTAAGAAAAATCAGCATCATAAGTTTATAACCAATCTGAAAACTCCAAGCCAAAATTACTAAAATTGTCCCATAATTTAGCGGAATCCTGTTTTGGTCCAGTTAAAAAATATTTGGAATTAATGGTCCCATTGTTTTTTTAACATTCTCCAATTTAGTCCAAAATCTTAGAAATAATCCCATAATTTTCTAAGGGTTGGCCAATTAAGGACCAGTTTCATTTTTCGGCAACTAACTCGCGGGAGCAAATATCACATGACAAATATATGATCTCCAAAAACTATTTGGAGGGAAAATTGCCAATAAAATCCTTATTTGCACGCAAAAGCCCCAATTTTTTTCATATTTATTTTTCTTCAAATTGAGTATTCAATTTTTTTTCTTCAAGTTCTTGGTTATGTATGCAATCATTTCTCTTGGATAGATCCACTTCTTGGGGAAACACTCAACACTTGAAGTAGACAATAAAGAATTGGGTTAATTACTGATAGAGTTCTAGGTTGTAAAGGAGAGAACTCACGTAATTGTGTTGTATATTATGTTGTGAATAATTACAATAAAAGGGCCCGGGCTATACAATATGGGCCGACATATATATGCTAATTATATACACTAACACCCCCCGACAATCTGAGCAGTGGGACCAACGCGAAGATTGGCCCTAAGCTGAATAAATTTCGGTGCAGGAAGCGGTTTGGTGAAGATATCAGCAATCTGATCAGAGGTAGGAACATACTTCACCACAACATCACCTATGGTAACCTTTTCTCGGATAAAGTGATAATCGATCTCAATATGTTTCGTCCGGGCATGAAAGAGAGGATTGAGAACAAGATATATAGCACTGATGTTATCACAGAAAACCCGAACTGGATGTGGAAGAAAAATGCCAAGATCACGAAGAATAAACCCAAGCTAGCATGTCTCAGCAACGGCATACGCAATGGAACGATACTCAGACTCGGTGCTGGAGCGAGAAACAGTAGCCTGTTTCTTGGCTGACCAAGAAAGAAGATTGTCACCAAGATAGACAGCATAGCCAGTGGTAGAACGTCGACTATCATGACAGCCAGCCCAGTCAGAATCAGCATAAACTGTAAGAGAATCCAAGGCAGAGGGACGAACGAGTAAACCAAAATCAAGAGAGCCCCTGAGATAACGCAAAATTCTCTTAACCATCTGAAAATGAATATCTCGTGGAGAGTGCATAAACTGACTGACAAGAGTAACTGCATACGCAATGTCTGGTCGAGTATGAGTGAGATACTGAAGTCCACCAACAATACTATGATAGAGTGTCGGATCCGAGAAAAGGTTACCCTCCAGAGCCGAGGGAGTGGATTTCGTAGAAAGAGGAGAGGCCACAGGCTTCAAACTCATCATATCAAAACGCTCAAGAAGCTCTGTAGCATACTTTTTCTGCGAGAGGAACAGTCCCTGAGAGTCCCGAGTGGCATGAATCCCCAAAAAATAATGAAGGTCACCCAGATCCTTCATAGTAAACTCCTGTGAAAGCCGTGAGATAAGACTAGTAACACCCTGAGAATCATTTCCAGTAAGGATAATGTCGTCCACATAAAGTAACAGAACCAGAGTAATGGAGGCAGAGCGATAGATAAACATGGACATGTCAGCCTTGCTACTAGTGAAACCAAATCGCAGCAAGTAAGAACCAAACTTCTGAAACCAAGCACGAGGAGCTTGTTTCAGACCATACAAAGCTTTCTTCAACTGACAGACATGGGAAGGAAACTGAGGATGTATAAAACCACGGGGCTGAGCCATATGAACAGTCTCTGAGAGATCACCATGAAGAAAAGCATTCTTCACATCAAGCTGTCGAATAGGCCAGTGATGAGAAATGGCAATAGAGAGAACTGTACGAATCGTAGTAGGTTTAACCACCGGACTGAAAGTCTCACCGAAATCAATACAAGCCTGTTGCTTAAACCCTTGAGCTACTAAGCGAGCCTTATAACGCTCAACAGAACCATTAGGTCGTAATTTAACTCGATACACCCATTTAATTTGGAACCTACAAGATTCTGAGAAGGATCAGGTGGAACAAGAATCCATGTGTGATTGGCTTGAAGAGCATTAAATTCTTCAGCCATGGCAGTACGCCACAAGGGATCCTTGGTTGCCTGTGTATAACATGTTGGTTCAAGAGGGGGAGAGACAGCAGACAAAGAGGGGGGATACGAGGCTTACAAGTACCATCACGAAGGCGTGTAACCATGGGATGATGAGAAGGAGCAGGAGGAGTAAGGGGAAGAGAGACACCTGAAGAGGTGGTATGAATATCGACCAAGGTGGAAGACGAGGGGGAGGAGGACGAAGGTGTAGACTCAGAGACAGAGGAACACGGTGAGGATGATGAAGGAGAGGAAAAAGAAGAAGTTGACAGTGAGGATGAGGAAGGAGAAGAAGAAGAAGAAGAAGAAGAAGCTTCGGGTGACAGAGAAGGACCATGCGGAAGTAGAGGAGAGGCAAGGGGGAGAGTGGGTGTGGGATCCTGATAGGGAGGGTAAGGGAGAGAGATGGGATAGGAGGATGTAGATGGTTCAGAGGAATCAGAGGAGGCGGAAGCAGATAGAGACTGAGGATAGGGAAAAGTGGTTTCATCAAAAACCACATGGCGACTAATATAAATAGACCCGGAAACAGGATCAAGACAACGATAGCCCTTATAATCAGGGGCATACCCAATGAAGATACAAGAGACAGAATGAGGTGCAAGCTTATGCTGGGCACGATGACCAAGATGAGGAAAGCAGGCACAACCGAAAATCCTAAAGGAGGAATAATCAGGAGACCTACCAAAGAGAACCTCATATGGGGACTTGTGATTTAGAAGAGGAGTTGGAAGACGATTTATGAGATAGATAGCAGTACAGAGAGCATCTATCCAAAAAGACGGAGGCAGATGTGCTGTAAAAAGAAGCGTACGGATAAGCTCAGAAATATGACGATGCTTTCGTTCCGACAACCCATTTTGTTGCGGAGTGTAGGGACATGACAAGCGTAGCTGAATGCCATGAGCAACAAACAGATTACGGAATTGAGCATTATCAAATTCACGACCACCATCACTTTGAAAATTTTTAATTTTGGTGGAAAATAAATTTTCAACTAAATTTTTAAAAGCGCAAAAATGAGTGAAAACTTCAGATTTTGCACGCATAGGACAACACCACGAAAATCTAGTAAAATCGTCAACAAAGAGAACATAATATTTAAAACCATTTGAAGAAATCACAGGAGAGGTCCATACATCATAATGTACTAAATAAAAGGGCACAGAGCTATGCTTTTCAACATGCTGAAAAGGTAGCTTATGTGACCGACCCAACTGACATGACTGACAGAAAAAAGAGTTATTTTTAAAACTAACAAGACCACGACTAGAGAGCTGCTTTAGTGTGGGAAGACTCGGATGACCTAAACGACGATGCCAAATATCACTTGAGATGACACGGGCAACCATAGCTGGAGATGCAGAGGAAACCAGATGAGAGGAGGCGGGATATAAGCCACTAGCTGAAGGAGACTCCAGAAGAATCTTCCCTATGACCTTGTCCTTAATACAAAAACCATGTGAAGAGAATTCAGTAAGACAATGATTATCCTGACATAATTTGCGAACAGAGAGTAAATTGTGAGATAAATTGGGAACATGTAAAACATTGGAGAGATGAAGGAGACGGGTAGGAGTATGTAATTTGGAGGAACCAACATGCTGTATAGGCAATAATGCACCATTTCCAACAAGAATCTTGTTAGTACCAGAATAAGGCGTTAAATGAGAAATCTTACCATCGTCCGGTGTCATATGAGCTGAGGCCCCACTGTCAGGATACCAAGAAATATCAGAGGTGTCAGCTGTAGACAGTGATGAAAAAGATTTCTGTAATTCCTCAGTCACGTAGGCATGGTTATACCACTGAGGACAAGACGGACCTCCTACAGGAGTAGGAAGTAATCCAAGACCTGAAGAGAAACCATGTGGCCCCGATGGCCTATGAGAACCAAAGAACCCTGAAGACTGTCGAGGAGACGGCTGATGAGGAGAGTGATAAGAGAAGTACTGTGAGGACTGATGCGAGGATGTGCCACGACCACCACGACCATTTCCAGAACCACGGCCACGACTATTTCCACGACCCCTACCAGTATGAGGATATGAAGCTGAATGAGAGTGAGCAATAAAGGCAGGAGAAGTAGGAGGAAGAAATTGTTGTTGACGACGATGTTGTTCAAACTGGAGGAGTTTAGCACAGAGATCATCAAAGGTAAGAAGAGAGGGATGTATGGTGATGCTAATAACAAATGTCTCATAGTTAGAAGGGAGACCATTCAAGGCTTGGATGAAGTAACGGGAGAGTTAACAGCAGCAAGGTTGTCAGCAATAGTTTTAAGTTTACGTAAATATACATTACATGATAAATCGCCTTTGCGAATATTTGAGCATTCGCTTTTGAACTGAAGTTGTTTTGCAACAGATTGTTGGACAACCGTCGTTCTAAGGCAAGCCATACATCTCGAGATGTGGGGAGAGTGTGCACTTCTTGCAATATATCTTGAGAAAATGTAGCATTCATCCACGATTGAATGCTACTGTCATATATGCGCCGGATTTTTGACAAGGCAGCCCATAGAATCAATAACAAGAGAGGATGGACATTGAATAGAACCATCGACATATCCCATGAGGTCATGACTACGAAGAATTTTATCGAATTGCGATTTCCACAACAAGTAATTATCCCCATTTAATTTCATAGACATTAAGTTAGGAAGAGTTGAAGGTGGATGAGTGTGAGATGAGGAGGGTGGTGAGGGATAGGAGCAGTGGCTGTAATATAGCAGGTAGGGTTAGAGATATTAGGGTTTTCAGCGGTAGAGGGGGCACCAATATGGAAAGGTGGAAGGGAAGAAGAATTAGGGTTGTGAGAGATATGCATAGCAGCAGCCGTAGAAGGGATTAAGGCATGTGGAGAACCTTCATGGGACCGAGAGATAACAGCAGATTGTGAGGGAGTAATGGCGGCAGAAAGTGGGGGTGTGGAAGAAAGTAGCAAAGCAATATCTTTGGAGGAGAGATTGAGAGTGGGAGAGAGAAGTTGACGCAGCAGATTCAAAGCATGAGGAAAAGATGGATCGGATTGGATGCTTTCCGGCAAGGTGATGAGCTGGGCAGTGATATTCGATGCCGTGAAGGAGAGAGGAGCTGACTGAGATAGAGAAGTGAGGGAGGGATCGAATTGAGCAGAAAAAGGAGTGGGAGGAATCGGGACAGTAGAGACGGCAGTGGTGGTGGAGCTGGCCGGTGGAAGAGCCATGTCGGTGGTGGCTTGAGTTGCCGTGAGGGCGGTAGACGAAGTCACAGGATTGACGTTCCCGGTGACTGATACCATGATAGAGTTCTAGGCTGTAAAGGAGAGAACTCACGTAATTGTGTTGTATATTATGTTGTGAATAATTACAATATACAAGAGAAAGAAGAATATATACATACAATAAAAGGGCCCGGGCTATACAATATGGGCCGACATATATATGCTAATTATATACACTAACAATTACACTAACTACCCCTCTTATTTAGTGTAATTATAGTCCAGACTACTTATTTTTGAACACATAACAAATAGTCCCCTCTTATAGTAAACATTACAATCGCCCCCTTCCATAAAAAAACTGACGAAATTTACTAACATCATCAAAAAAATATTTTTTAAATTTTCTATTTTGCCCTTGAGTAGTAATTTTTCATATTAAAAAGAATGTAATTGTAGTTTTCAATTTGGTCTTAAGTAAATGATTTCGTAAAGACTTTTTTTTTTTTTTGGTAGATGGTAAAGACTTATTAACACCTTGATAATGAAGTGTAAAATTCGATTATTTTTTTTAAAAAATGTAAACATGTACCGAGTTTCGGTTTGTTTCAGAAACAATATCACAATTCAATACAGATGAATCTAAATTAGTAATTTGCCAGAAATGTTACTTTTGACTAACTGTCGTTAGTCAAAGGGGGTTAAATGTAAGGTTTTATTATAAGAGGGGGTGTTTGTTGTGGGTCATAAATAAGTGAACTGGACTGCAATTACACTAAATAAGAGGGGTAGTTAGTATAATTAACCCTAAAAAATTTGGGGCTAAACAATCCTAATTTGGAATAAGTTTGAAAAGGGGTGAATTAGGGAACAAGAGAGGCTGCAAAATGGGCTAAAAAATCACTTCTTATTGGCAATTTTCCCTCTAAATCGTTTTCTTGGGACCACGCTTTGCAAAAAAAATATAACAAATGGACCTTAAATGGTTAAATTGGTCCTTAATTGGCAAATCTTTCAAAAGTTATAGGAGTATTTCCAAAAACTGGGACTAAATTGAAGAACCAATAAAAATTAACGCAAGCAATAATTTTATTCTTTTTAAAGGGACCAAAGTGGGACTCGACCTAAGTTAAGGGACTAAATTGACGATTTTGCCAAACTCCAAACAAAAACTCCAACCTGGCTATTTCGGGCACGCAAGTGGCTTGGTCATTTGCTGGCACTAGTATTCCAAACAGGACCTTTTTTGAATTACAATGGTGTGATCGTAGGGGTGGGAACCAAAGTGATTTAACCTCACACTTAATCATGAGAGGCGATGCCGCTTACCACTTATCCCTATGTGTCCATGAACTTTGAAGAAGATTATCTTTTCAGGGTTGTTAGATAAATTATAATGTGAACTTCTTTATTTTAGTTGATTTCTTTTGTTTCCAATATTTACTTTGACAATTAATTTCGGCAAATTTCATGGATCATATGAATGTTGAATGTCAAGGTTAGAACTTCAGAGACGTAGCTGTACGAGTAATAGAGCTGCCTCATTTTTCTTGTTGAATTGAAACTGCTTTGAGCTGCTGGATGTTACTTGAGGCTCTGTTTGTCCTTTGTATGACCCAAGCTCTTCTCTAATCAACATTAAGAAGAAAATATATTGGAAGTCCAATATCTCAACATATACGGTACAACAAATTTACATCTAATATTGAATTCTAAGAAATAGGAACACATATCCAATCAACTTTTTATTTTATATTGTAAGTTAAAATGGATATGAATGAAAAAACTTAGCTCAACAAACTAATCTATTCTAAATTTATTTTCCGTAGCTCATTCGGCAGAAATTTTGGAATCCTAACTCTAATCACACATAAATTTAGTGACTTTTGAAATTTAAATATCCCTATGCAATTCAATTTTTAATGGTAAAAGAGTCAAAAACAAATAATAAAAATAAATTTTAAGTATCTATAACAATAAAAATTATAATTACATTAGGTTTCTACTATTCAATTACATGTAGACAAAACATATTACTCGATCATATTTATTTATCATTAAAAAAAGAAGATTAAAAAGAAAACTTAGTCTGCTTGAACTTGGAACAAACAAATTTATAATACAAATAAATATAAACTATACACATCTCGTTGTTTATATTTTAATTTTTAACTAATTTATATGAATATTACGTGATGGAGAAAATTGAATATCATCACAAAAAAGCATACAAAAAACAACTTAAGGCTTGGGAAAAATTTGCAATTAGGCGCCATTTTATTATCGTATTAATTCATTACTAATATAATGGTGTTGGAAGATATATTGACATCTGCTATTGTAATTTAATATAATTTGTCATTTTCATTTCGTGATGACTCACACAACACGTCTTTTTTATTTAACCGCCCTTTTTTCTTAACACTCAAGAGCTTAGCTAACATTATTTTTGAAGGGTTGATTTCATTTTATCCGTTTAACTTACTCATTTTGGCATTGCATCAACTATAGTCTTATTGCTATAAAAAAATTGAGAAACAAAAATAATAATAAAAAATAGAAAGACCAAAAATAAAAAGACTACATAAGTATCCAGATTTTGAGCCATAACGAAGAGATTATTATAAGACTCAATGAGAGGAAAGAAGAAATAAAACGCTCGATTCATCAAAATTAAGCAACATAGTGTGTAAAAGAATCATGAACTTACATAAGAATTTATTTAGTGATATTATTATATAAATCTTGATTTTTAATTAACTTAATTTCATCAAATATTTATTCAATTTTTCATGTCAATCATTAGTTAATTTTTTAAATAATAATAGTTTATTAATTAGTAGTTCATTAGTTAAGTTATTATTTTTTTATGGGTAGTTAATTTATTATTCAAGTTTTGGATTTATCAAGTTATACGATTCACATGTGACACACGTGTTGTTTACTAGTAAAATAAAAAATATCGAACTTGTGCCCAAAACGACAGAGAATTCATGTTTTGAGGACGCAGTTTCTCTTATTGAATATTTTATTAATTACAGTAAATATTTAATAAATATAAAACATTCAATTCAATTTTCTGTTCGGTTTGTTTAACCAGTGCCTAAAACCGAGAACCAGAATTTTAATAAATGGAAACCAAACTGACTTTTTGGATTCGGTTTCAGTTCGAACCAAATTGTCGGCTTCCGGTACAATTTTACCGGGAACCATACACACCACTCCTTATTCATGATTCATGAATGAATGAAAGATAGTGGAATAGGATCGATAGCTAAGCAAAGCCATATAAAGGAAATCAGATTGTGCCTTCTTACATATATACGCTTTGAATGCTATATATATTTCATTCTCAGTTTGTATGAGGCAGCTGTTCTCTAATCAACATTAAGCTCTTCTTACTTCTCAAGTGATATTATTATTAAGAATCCAGATAAGTAAGATAAATTGCTGAAAAATGTAAACGTAGTGTACAAATATTAGTACTTTTGACTCCTAATTTTATTGACCGAATTCAAGAAGTTCATAACAAAATGCTTATTGTTGCACTTTAAGCCCTTCTCTAAAAACAACTAAAGGAATTGTCAAAGGACAATGAACACTTCTAATTATACTTCGCCCAAGTACCTCTGCAATGCACAATACATCTGCATTCATTGTCGTCCAAACAAAACTCCCCAACTTAGAATGTAATACTATCACATAAAGAAAAACAAAACATACTTGAATCTTTAATTCTGTATCTATGCATATCTCTTAATGACATGCAAATCGTGCAACTTACATAATCAAATCATGCTTCAACGAACCTCAAAATTATCCCTTTTCACTACTACAAACTGGGTAGCAAACTAGGATTTTTTAATTATTTGCTCATTGCTTGTCTTTTGACGCGAATACAAACATTGGTATGAATGCACCCGGTTACTCAACAAGTATTTTTTCTTCAGCTTATCGTCTTTTGACGCGAATACAAACATTGGTATGAATGCACCCGGTTACTCAACAATTTATTTGCTTTATATGTACTCCTATTTACTTAAACCCAAGTTTAGGACTAGCTCAAAAGGGATAATCAAAAGAAACACATCACAATCATCGATTATGCTCATCACTTAATCTACACAACATCTCGAGAATACGCATTTCAACTAAATCCAAGATTCAACCATGTTTTAAGCCTACTTTATATCACAGTTTCACATTCTTCAGTTACGATACTATGTTAGCACGACAATATCATGCAAAAAATTACTATACACCACAAAAATACGAGCACGAAAGGAAAAAAAAAATTAAATGTTACGTTTATACTAAGTCTGAAAGATTAGGAGCAGCTTGATCAAGGGCGGTAAAGTACTGATATCCGACACCGTCCACGTCTTCTGAAGCTAATTCTTCAAGAATATTGCCATTAGGAGCTTGATCAACAAGAAAAATCTCGTTATTTTCCCAAACAGCCCCTGCAGCTTCTTGACCATAATCAACTGGAGGAATCTCGATATTCTCTAATTCTCTTCTGTTTGTGGTTCTTAAGTGGATTCCACACAAAACCCAATCATCCAGCTGCAAGAACAACGAAAAATATAATACTTTAATTTTATTTGCCTAAAAAATGTAAAAAAAGCAACAAAAGAAAGGGTTAATTAATTAATAGAGTGAGTTACATTCTTACCCTCATGTTATCTTCATTTCTTCTGTTTCTTGTAGGTTGATCAACCGTATATTCATGCATGATCCAATTAGTCTTGGAATGATTTGGAGGCTTGCCTTCATAAAAGACCAATGATTTCTTGAACCCAATAATTTCTCGACGATTGTTACGAATGGGTTTATCTGCTCCGGTGGCCTTCCAATAGCCCGATCCTGCTTCTCGATTAGGGCGATTTCCATTCCGATACTTGCGACTCCTTGGTGTGAAAAAGTAATACTCATCTTTTCCAACATTATGGAACATCCCTATGTAATTAAAGAAAAAAGAAAAGAAAATTAAGATACAAGGTGTTTAAGATTCAAGTAGGACTAGTCTTGCACAATTAAGAGAAACTCATCAACCACCGATCATAATATTGATAATCATGAATTTGCAGCTGAAACTCATCGCTATCATCATCATGTAATTATATATAATTAGCTCATCATCAATCTTTATATTAACAATGCATGTATATATATGTATTCATGTCTCTATATGTAAGTTCACGAAATCTGATCTAATCATAAGACATGATTTTCGTTGAATAATTCACAATTCATGCTAATTCGAAAACTTCAATTATCATAATTCTTTCTGTTTAATTCTTAATATATCACGATAAGAACATATATAAATTAAACTATCAATAATATTATGTAGTCATATAACATAATCTAAATATTACAATAAAAAAACAGTATACACATAAGGACCTATGCTATTTAATTTGTTTATAAGTGTTTCAAAACAATAAATCAAAATCATAGAGATAGATATGAACAGAACTATTAAAAATATAAATAACGAAACAAAGAATCGAAGAAACTTACCAGTCAATGTTTGAGGATTAAACTCGTAAACATTGGCATCATGTATATAATCAAATCTGAACATCTCATTCCGGATTTTTTCCTCCAAATAATGAGTAATGAGTTCGTCATCATTAGGGAGAAAACGATACCCTATCGGGATCTGATTAGGCGCCATTGTACGTTGTTTGATTTGTGATTGTGAAGGAGGAGAGAGTTGCGAAGTGAATATGTTTGACACGAGGAGAAAGGACTCTACTAGTACTAATAGATATAGTAAAAGACTTGACGTTCAAGTATGACTTCTTTAGTAATGTTTTTGTTTTGATGATTAAATAATTATATAGATATGATTAATCTGTTAGTCGATATAGTTAAATTTTCTATAAAAGGTAAGTTTAATATTTTATCAAAATATATAATTTGCCATATATGTTAAGAGCTGACTTGCAATGCAAGTTCCTGGAAAATAGGATGAAAACAGATTAATTAATTAGATTACTTTTCGGTATGTTCCAAACACCTGTATGTTATAAACACCTGTATATATCGGTATGAATGTGTGAATTGTAATTAGGTGCAAAAGTTGCAATAGTACTGTAATTAGGACGAGCTGAGAAAATCGCGCTAAGAGGCCTCTGATTATCATAATGAATGTGGTGAAGGCACGCCTCTGAGATTGATACTAAGAAAAAAATCAACTTAATGAATAACTTAATGATAATAAATTAAAAATTACTTAATTTATAACTTATTAAAAGAAGAATTCATGTTGTTCAATGTGTATACCACTCTAATAAATGAATTATATTGTTCATGATTCATTGACAATATGTATCTAAGTTATTTGGGAAGTTATATTGGAGCTCCACAAATTACTATAAGAGCTCCACTTTTCTTCTCTCTCTAGGAAAATGACATTAGTGCCCATTGTTAAAAAAAGAAGCCTTTTAATAATCAATTCAATATTTTCATATTTCTTAATTTTTTCAAATAATTGCTTTAAGAATATGTAATTGGACGATACATATAAATGTATGCAAGCAGAAAACTATCAATTTAAGAACATAAAAACAATGCATAAAGAATAATTATTGTATTACTATTATTTTGGGCATTCAAATATAAAATATATATTTATATACTTTATCTCTTGTATACAATTTAAGAAATTATTACCTACTTCTAACATCATCATCATCACTATTATTATTATTATTAGTAGTAGTAGTAGTAGTAGTAGTATTATTATTATTATTATTATTATTATTACTATTATTATTATTATTATTATTATTATCATCATCATCATCATCGTCATCTAACGTTTTGTAGGGATTAAACTTACTTAAGCATTAATTTATGCTAAATCATGATTGACTATTATAATAGATTACATAAAATTGATGGATTGATGCTAATATACCATCAAAATGAGGTGATTTTCATTTGAAGTTCGATGTTTTGTTATTTTTTTAGTTGACTATCTATGTATGTTATATTGTGGATGACGCTCAAATTTTTCATTGACGGACTTATGTTATATGATTCCATATAAATGTGAAAAACTGTTCAATTTTCAAACCTATGTACTTATTATTTGATGTGTAATAAAATAGTGACGATAATATAATAGCTTGTTTTGATTGCATAAAGATAGTTTTGGAATTTGATTTTGAAATTTATAGTATTTTTATACTGTATGAGTATTGTTGTCATATGTTAATATAAAAATTGAAGTTGGAGCTCCTATAGTAACTTATGGAGTGCCAATATCATTCCCCATTTTATGTTTATTGCATATTCTATTTTGTATTTTTGTGAAAATGATATATATTTTTTATATGATATTAAGTAGTCTTCCAAATTAAAACACGTTTTTCCCAAAATAAATAATTGCTATTTGTTTTAATTAGAAATATTATTGAACTCTAAATGAATTAAATTATATGACATTTTTAGCTATTGATATGCTAATACCATATGAATTCCATAATATAAGAAAATTTAAAATAATATTCGAAGAAGAAAAATATTGAATTGTTGGTCCAATTCGTTATGTTATTTTTTTAATTCATTGATTTTTAAATTTTCATTAAAATATTTAGTTCGCAAATGAGGAATTCCATTTACCAAGTTCTTATCCCACTACCTTGTGGTTTAATTTAGGGATAATTGCAGACACCCCCCTCACATATGGGGTTCATTACACTTCACCTCCTCACTTATTGAAATGTGCACTTTACCCCCTCACTTATCATAAAATGCGCACTTACCCCCTTCGGGCAGCTGGGGCAAAAAAATTGCAAAGGAATTTTCCGTACGTTGCTGCCCGGATTTGAATTTTCCTTTGTATTTTTTTGCCCCAAACTGCTCGAAGGGGGTAAGTGCACATTTTATGATAAGTAAGGGGGTAAAGTGCACATTTCAATAAGTGAGGGGGTGAAGTGCAATGACCCCCATATGTGAGGGGGGTGTCTGCAATTATCCCTTCAATTTAATGAACTCTTTAGCTCAAAGCATGCAAGACTTTACCCTTTCCTTGAAAATATTTTCAACTACTCTTCTTTACTAAAATATTATCAAAAATTGCTCATAATTTTCAAGTGACGAAACAGAGGATTGTAAACTATATTTCGGCTTTATAATATCTCTTAAACAAGAGAATATGTCCGATTATTAATTTTTAACCTCGGAGAATAACTTTTTGATCTGTATGTCAATGATTACCAACAAGACTGACCACCTTCGCTCAACTATTTCAATTTTCCTCCTCATAAAAAAAATTAAAGTAGCTCCATATGCCTCTTGCCAAAATAAACGAACGGGAATTTCACTCTAATAAATGAGCTAATACATATAGTGAGTAATTTTGTAAAGGGATAAATGTAGACACCCCCCTCATCTATAGGGTGATGTACACTTTGCCCCTTCATCTATTGAAAAGTGCATCCAACACCCTCACCTATCATAAAATGTGCACTTAACCCGCTCGGTCAGATCAGGCAGAACACATGGGGCAAAGTGCTACAAACCGCATAAGGGAAGGGGTAGTCTGCTTAGTTCTTAAATTTCTTGCATTTTTTGATTTTTTTTTAAATTTAAATATTCTTAATTTCCCAAAAAAAAAAGACAAAAAAAAATTTCGAAACATCAAAACAAATTTGAGAAAAAAAACACAAAAAGAAAGGAAAAATTCAAAAATAATCTTTAAAATTTTGAAAATTTTATAAAGAAGTCAAAGGGTAAAAATAGAAAATTCCGGAAAAAACAAAATTCAACTAAATTTCTGAAAAAATTCATAAAAAAAATAGGAAAGTAATAAGACAAAATTAAAAATTTGAAAAATGCAGAAAAGTATAAATTAGAACACTAAAAAAGGAAAATTTTAGTTTTTTGCTAATTTTTTATTTTTAAATTTTTTATTCTTATACTTTTCTTCATTTTTTTTCTTATTTATTTTCATGTTTCCGGATTTTTCAATTGTCTTTTTATTTTTGAAAAATTAAGAATATTTGAATATAAAAAAAATGAAAAAATGCCAGAAATTTAAGAACTAAGCAGATTGCCCTCTCACCTATGCAGTTTGTAGCACTTTGTCCCATGTGTTTTGCCCGATCTGACTGAGGGGGTCAAGTGCACATTTGATAATAGGTGAGGGTGTCGGGTGTACTTTTCAATAGGTGAGGGGGCAAAGTGCACATCACCCTATAGGTGAGGGGGTGTCTGCATTTATCCCATTTCTAAATTACCACACATTTTTTCTCAATAAATAATTTTTATTTATTTAATTACAAATATTAGATTCTTAATTGAACTTTAAATAAATTAAATGACATGTTATAGATTTTGGTGCGAATTCTATAACATAAGAAAATTTAAAAAAGAATTTGATGAAGAAAAATGTTGGATTGTTGGTCCACTTTATGCTTAGATTTTTTAATTTTTAATCTTGGAATACACATTAGCAAATTTTGTTAGTTTTAAACGGTAAATTGACAGCAGAGACTATATTTGTCCAAAAATTGTAAGTTGAGGGACTAAATCTATCGAGGCTGTAACATGAGGGACCAAATGTGTTTAAGACGACAAGTTTAAGGACGAAAAATATAATTTTTCCCACGACAATGCAAGGATAAACTCTGATTGATGGTTTTGGCCGATGCCCAATTATCTTTTCTTATAGCAATATACATAAGTCATGACATGTTTCCATAATGAGATTAAATGGTAAATTACATGCACGAGCATTAGATTTGAATATTGTACTTTATTAACTTTTTGAAAATAATAAAAATCACACTAGATATATGCAAATAATGAAAACTTAAACTTTGTTTGAAGTAGCATTCAAGAACGATTGATAAGCCATTATGATCTTCATGCCACTCGAAAAATAAACTTCATCTAACACAAAGAATTCAAGTGTATAGAATTACAGAGTACATCAAGAAATACATGTTCCTGGTAATGATGATGATTTCTACCACTTTTCAATAGCATAGCCCCAAACTATAGTGACCTTTTGAAGGTAGGAATACGTTAGTGTATTGAAAATAGTATCTCTTTCTTAACTTGATGTGGAGAGATTTGCAATTCATTGGCAGTACCTTGGTTCCAAAAGTAAAGGATTTGAAAGGTATAATTATTTAAATTTGTTTATGTTGTATAGATTTGTCATATATATATATATATATATATATAGGATACTTATTTATTTCTTATACTCATGTTAAAATCATACTATAAAGAAGATTATTCACAATACAGAAGCACCTAATGGCTCATGTGGATATACATACAATAGAAAAAAATAAAAAAAATCTAAATTTATGTAAACTACGATAGTATGATAATCCAATTGATAAAACGAGACTTTAATTTAAAATTGAATTAATAAGATGATAAAAAAAATTACTAAAGTAGAAAACATGAAAAGTTAAGTTTGTAATTAAATAGTAAATTAATTACTATTTAATGTGATATTAATAGAAATGTAATTAGTTGTTGCATGGATTTTCAAAAAAGTTATTGGTAAACTAATATATATTTCTTTTTGTTTGGATTTTTTTATCATATATGGTAGATAATTGAGTTACAAAATCTTACAAGTAAAAGAATTGCTTGTCATATAGTATTAAGAAAATTTAAATAACGAAAGATGCCAAAAAATTTAATTCATATAGACTACTTGAAATTGTAGACCACTAGATAAGTTCTTTTGTTTTTGTTTCCTTCCTGCCAAATTAAAAGCACCTATGCTACATATCCACATATATAAGAAAAATATACACAAAAATAAAATAAAAAATGCATGAAAAGACTAAATAATATGCTAAATTTTCTATGATTCTGATATAGAGTATGAATAATTTTACATATCTTAACATTTTTCAAAAATTAAACATTTTTTTCAAACTACATGACAATAAGCAACTTGCTATCTCCACCATATAATTTTTTTAAATAAGTAATTCATAAATGCTTAATTGGTAACAGTAGACTCTTAACTTAGATCTAAATGAAAGAATAAGTAACTAATAACGTTGACATTTATTCACTTAAATAAATTCAACAATATTTTTCCTACAAATCTTATGAGGCTGAGAACGCAAATTTTGTGTTGCTATTTAGTTATTTTCTCATGTATGAATGAATTTGAAGTTGTGACCTATTAAATGTTCACATTGGGAGATCAAGTAATAGATGACACCGGATAATCTCATCTTTTTTATTTTTTATCTTACCTTTTGAAATAACAATACTAACATTATCACTCATTTGTAGAATTAATATTAATATATATGATGTTTAGTAATTCCAAATTAACTTTTACAAGAATCAATTAATTGAACATAAATGGACTAAGCAATTTAATCGATTTATGATATTTGTAGAACTATAGACCATTTACAAATTAGAAGGACCAAATACCTCATGTAGATATAAGAAAAATACATACAAGAGAAAAAGGTAAACTCCATATTTCTAAAATATTATGCCACATTCCAATTGACAGAACTAGAGTTTCACTGAATATTGAAGTAATGAAACGAAGAAAAAAGAGTAGGGAAAAGATAAAAGGTAAAATTTACAAGGGAGTGGATAATTTACAATGTCAACTGCAAAATTAACTATAATACAATTAAATACCCTATCTATTGGTATCCAATATGGTTTGTTTGTATAATTTGGACGAAAATAAAGAAGTGCAAATAGTTGTTACACGCATAAAGAGAATGAAAAACAATTGATAAACTAATTGTTTCTTTTTTCCCGCTTTGTCTTTTTTTCACATATGACAACTAACAAACAGCAAAAGCTTTCAAGCAAAATATGACTATTTAAATTAAAAGTTCTTGGTAGTTTGACTAAATTATGTGATTTTGTTGAATCAGATTAGATATAGATCATTTATTATTAATTATGTGTATCAAGTTAATCGTCATGTATTCTAATAGGAAAAATTTTATTTTTGGTCCCCCTATTTTCCCTCTCATCGAATGTCGTCTCTCAATTATCACATTTTAATCAATTATGGTCCCTCCGCCAACTTTTGGGGTCAATTGAAATATCAAAAACTGCATTTTGCACCCTAAAAACACAAATTATGGTAATTCCACCCCAAAAAAGAATAATTAACACATTTCACCCTTTTATCATATTTATAATTATGATATATTTACATATTTTTTATTATGCATGAAATAAGACATGTAAAGATATATTATAAATGTATATGAATACCATAAAATTACACACCTTGTTAAATTATATGAGAGACGAAATGTATTTATGCGCTCCACGTTACGCAGCAACTTTACTTTGTTGATGATATCTCGGAAACTTATTTGGACGTCCCCTAGATTTGCCTTAAGATTTTCATAGTCAAAATCTAAATTAGTGAGATCAGTCCAGAGAATCTCCATCTTCTACCTAGAATGCTGGTTGCAACGGAGAATTTCATAAGGAGAAAAGAGAGAATGTGACAAAGTACTGAGTCAGGCAATTGCTGAGCCTATCAGATGATGCTCGGATGGATTGATTTGTTCTCTCTATTGTAAAATCGAAAAGGCTTAAGGTGTTCAAAGATTATCTGGATGCTGGAAATGGATGATCAAATGGTGAATTAACGAATTCGGCTTAAAATATGCTTGATTTTGTTTCTTTAACCAAGCATTTTATGTAATTTAACAGGTGTGTAATTTTATGATATATATATATATACACACACATTTTTAGTATATCTTAACATGTCTTATTTTATGCATAATTAAAAAATATGTAAATATATCATAATGAAAAATATGATAAAAGGGTGAAATTCGTTAGTTATTTTTTTGGGTGAAAATTATCATAATTTGTGTTTTTGGGGTGCAAAATGCAATTTTTGATAATTCAATTGACCCCAAAAGTTGACAGAGGAACCAAAATTGACTAAAAAGTGATAACTGAGGGATGACAATTGATGAGAGCTGTAACTGGGGGACCAAAATCGAATTTTGTGTAAAATTGGGGGACCAAAAATGAAATTTTTCCTATTCTAATAATAGTAAGATTAAAACTGGGGGACCAAAAATGAAATTTTCCCTATTCTAATAATAGTAAGATTAATATAAGAGCTAAGTATCTATATTATTAAATAGATTAAATTAAAAACATAATAAAAAATTTAACTGATGAAATTAAATTAGGAATGTAAATTAGAATAATGTCGTCTTAACATTTTATATTTGGTTATGGAGTACTATAAAATGAAAAATTCCATTAATAGAATATATGTATAAACCATAGTTTTTAACTTACAACTATCAAATTTATTTATTTGTGTATTTCTAGAATTATTCTTACATTATAAACAAATTATACAAAAAATTACAATAAATATAATGATTCACACACAACGCACATGCACTTTACTAGTTTCTAACAAAGACATCTATAGCCTTACAAACTTCATCGACCCCAACGTGCTACAAGCTTCGTCCACTTAACACATGTATATAGTGATTAGTGGGGGCATGTACTTGTTTTCTCGCACACCAGACAACCTCGCGCGAAGTATTGTCTACTTTGGCCGGAGCCCCACGGATTGGTCCTCAAAAGGCGTCTCGCTAGAGATGAGAGTTTGAGACTTATAAGCCTCTCAAACAACCCCTCTTCTCTGTTCAATATGGGATAGTAGTTGCATATACATAATCATGGCGCTTTGGCCGGAGCCGCACATGCTTGTCTTGAAAAGGAGCCACACTAGGAAGAGTGAAGTTTGGTGCTTATAAGCCTCTCAAGTTCTCGTAGCCATTTGATGTGGGACAGTTGTTGTGTACATATTTTTAAAATAACGATAACCATAAATTACAACCACATTGTGTTCATGAAATAAATTGCATAAAGTCATGGTCTTAAATTTCGACCGAAACACTTCTTATAAATACCTAACACTGGTTCAGTTAGAACGTAACTTTCACATTAGACTTGACAGCAAAGAAAGAAGAAAAGAAAAATCTCTCTCCTTCCCCCAATAGAAGTCGTCGGCCATAGTGGTCTTAGGGTGGTGGATCTTTCTTCAAAGTTCGTTCTGGCGTGAGGGTATTGCCCTTGGGTAATTGTTGTCGGTATTTCGAAACTACCAAAGCGGTTAGTAGTGTGGTAACCCCTTGGTGTGCCTTGTTTGAATATTCAAGATCAATGGAAAGCACAAAAGATAATTAAAACCTTTATTTTCATATCGACCTTTCAATAAGAACAAAAGGGAAATCAAAGAGAACCCATTTTAGTAGTTAACACCGAAATTTCAGTCGAAATTTCGGGTTTCAGGGGGTCCCGAAACGAAATCGAACCTTTGATCAAATTTTGCAGAATATCTTCCGAAATTCTGACCAAAACCCGAAATTTCCCGAAATTTAAAATATTTTTGTCAAATTTTCATCGAAATTTCGGCCAAAACCCGATATTTCCCGAAACATTCCTCGAAACCGAAATTTCGGCTGATTTTTTTTTTATACCTATTTTTTTATATTTAATTTTTTTTTATGTTTAGAAAATTATATTTATACACCTACCACTTACCCGGTTACCCCCCCCCCCCAACCACACACATAAGTGATAAATCACTTTCTATTCAAATGGGCCACATGTTTATGTTACTACTCCTGTCGAGTATGTTGTACCCATTGGGGTTCTTCAAAATTTAACACCAGAAGGATATCATCATCATCATTATATGCAGTACTACCAACATTCCATGTCATGGGCGGAATATTGTCAACATGTAACTAATAATTTTCACTTGCAATATGAAAGTAGAGGTAGGACAGATACTAGTGATAGCGATTTTGATCCTCCTAGAAACTCGATGTGGTATTGAGTAGTAACTTTTACTTAAATTTTGGTACATTTTATTTTAATGAAGTTCTCATGAGATTTGGTTATTATCTTACTATCAAATTATATTTATTTTATATTTTTCGCACAGTTTTTAGTGATATTATTTAACAAATTCATTATCCATATATTATATATAGAATATTATTGATGTAAAAGATGCATAAGAATGATAATTAAAGTTACCTAAAATTTTATTGCAAATTTCCAAATATTTTTATAAATTTCCATGATTTCTTTAAAATCGAAACCGAAATTTTGAATATCCCTAAAATTTCCATCAAAATTTCCGTAAATTTACTACACCGAAACCGATATTTAAGACCTTGCATAAAGCATAAGAAAGAAAAATTTCCATTTCTAACTAAGACATCTATACCCTTTACGAATTCCTTCGGCCCCAACGTGCTACAAGCTTCGTCCACTTAACACATACATATACATAAACCTTATCCCACATATCTTCTAAAAACTCAAAATAGGCTTCCCTCCATGATTTCTTGATGATCAATGTGGCACACACAAATGATAATCCTACTGCATATCCTAAAGACAAAAATAAATAAAACCAATCCACCTCAGATTCACCACCTCCATCTTCTTCTTTGTGCATTGGCCCGGGAACTTCATCATCGTCGCTACAATTACTCGTTAACGGAAGGCCACAAAGTTCGTTTCCAATAAAGCTGGAAGCATTCATTCCCATAAGTTGAGTACTTTGCGGTATTCTCCCCGTTAAGTTATTATAAGACAAGTTCAGATAATTCAAAGAGGATAAAACGGCTAAGCCAGTAGGAATTTCACCATAGAGAAAGTTTCTCGACAAATCAAGAGATTCTAATTGCTTCATCTCTCCAATCCCTTCTGGTATCAATCCTGTCAAGTGGTTCCCCGATAAGTTCAGTGATCCCAATTCCACAAGCCATGTCAATCCCTCCGGGATATCCCCATATAATTCATTATTTGAAAGGTTAATATTTGTAACCAACGAGAGAATAGTGTCATATTTATATTCATTTCCTTTCGTGGAGACGTATGCACTCTCTGCAAAAAACTGGAAAACGTATGGCGAGTAAAAATAGCACTCTTTTTCTGTGTCATAATCAGCCAAACTTCTCCTGGTAACCATTCCTGTAAAATTATACACACATCCAGGAATTATCCCGTAAAAATTGTTGTCCGAAAGATCCAAGATTTGAAGAGAGTTTAGGTGACAAATATCTGAAGAAATTTTGCCATTCAACTTGTTTGAGCTTAAAATGAGAATCCTCAAGTTGACTATGCTTGTCCCGATCCCTGTTGGTAGATACCCACCAAATTCATTATCCGAAAGGTCAATTTTCATCAAGTTGGTGCAGTTAAGGATTGAAAAAGGTATTTGTCCAGACAATTTATTGTTGTAGAGATCCAAAGATAGCAAATCGGCAAGAAGTCCAGTGGAATTTGGGATACTTCCAGATATATAATTGTTTCCTATATTGATCACTGTCAGTGATGGCCATCTCATCCAGCAATCCGGCAATTCCCCTGTTAGCTTATTTCTCGCTAGACGAAGAATCACCAATCCATAAGTTTCATTTGTCGTGTCACAAAGAAAATGAGATATACCTTCCGAAAAGGAATTATTGGAGAGATCTAGCTCTGATATAGTATGTGCTACTCGAGGCAATGAGCCGTTGAATTTGTTGGAACTCAAGTACATAGACCGCCAATCATCTCCAGTGCCAGTAGTTAAATCTGGAATCTCGCCATGAAACTGATTGTGAGAGAGGTTCAAATAAGGGATGTCCCAAAACCAGATAGGAACAACACCGGAGATTCCATTATCAGATAAATCAAGTTTCATGATGGACTTCTTTTGTGTCTCAAGCCATGAGGGAATAACACTCAAGTTCCATGAGCCAAGTTTGATAATTTTGAGTTTGAAGGGTGGGAGCCAATTTGGGTTGACTTTCAAAGTTAAGTGGTTCCCGGAGGCGGAGAAATGAGATAATTTTGTGAGATTGGCGAAGTGAGTTTCAGTAACAATCCCTCGTAGCATGTTTCCATTTACGTAAAGCATTTCCAAGTTAGAAAGTTGTCCAACACTCTCTGGAAGATTTCCGGTGAATTTGTTAAATTCTAATCTTAAATCTCTAAGGGATGATAATTTTCCTAGATTGATTGGAATTGTGCCGGACACCGAGTTTCTACCAAGATCAATGGTTTGAAGATTCTTAAACTCTCCAAATTGATCAGTCATATGACCAGAAAGTTGATTCATCGATAGACGTAGGGACTCCAAAGCTTCTAAGAAGCAATCTGACATATTTCCAAATGTATGTGATAGTTGTCCTTGCAACTTATTCCTTGTTAAGTCCAAAGTTTGCATTTTGCACAACCTCGCAATTTCTGTTGGTATTTTTCCAGAAATCTCATTTTTATATAAATCGAGGGTGTTTAGAGAGCTTAGATTTGCTATGGCACTGGAAATTGTACTTTGCAGATAGTTGTACCTGAATGAAACAAACTCAAGGTCTTTGCAAGAGTAGAGCCAATCTGGAATTATGGAATTTAACTTATTGAAAGAGAGATCAATGTGTCGAAGCTTGGTGGTGTTGCTAACACTTGGAATAGGACCTTCTAAAGAGTTATAACTTAGATCAAGAAAAATAAGGTTTCGGAGTTGAAAAATCCATCTCAGGGCGTCAAAAGAACGAAACCCCTGATTAGAAAGATGGAGGATGGCAATAGAAGAAACATTAGTAATATGATTTAAGGCGGGAACTACGGAATCAAGAAGGCAAGATTTCAAACGTAGCTCAACCAAGGAAGGGAGTTTGTGGATCACCTGTACAACGTTGGCTGCTTTGCTGAGGTTTACATGACTCATAAAGAAACACTCTAGTCGAGAAACACTAGACAACCATTCCAGGGTGTCGACATCGAGCTTTACATAGTTGTCTTGCAATCTTAAAGTGCGTAAACTTGACAGATTCCCAATACTATGTGGAATGGTTCCATGAAATCCAGCATCAGATAAATCCAAATACTCTAAGCTCTCCAACGAACCAACGAAAGAAGGAATTTTTCCTTCAAATTTATTTCGGCTCAGGTCAAGATATCTCAAATGTTTCAATTTGAGCAAAGAAGGATTCATTTTACCAATTAAACCTGAAAACGGATGATAACTTCGAAGACGAAGTTCATCAACATGGCCTGTCAAGTTGTTGCAGAACACGCCTTCCCATTTGCAGCAATCAACCTCACTATTATTCCAGGACGATAGTAGATTAAAGGGATCTTCTAAAGATTGCTTGAAGCTTATAAGCGCGTCTTTTTCAGTTTCGTGACACAAAATGCTATTACAACAGCTTAATTTGAAGGATGTCAAGGTGAAAATAAACAAAAAAAACAAGGCTGCAGGAGTTGGGTTTGAATCACTCGTCATTTTGAAAAGAGTCTTGGAAATAAGAAAAACAATTGCTAGTATAATTAGAAGGCTTAGCTATGTAGAATTTGTGATCCTTCTCTTGCCTTAATAACATTTCCAGGAAGCGCGCAACTTTCTAGTACTGTTGCTACCAAACAATTGATAGATAACAAGCATTAAAGTTTGGTTTGCACGTTCCTCAACTTACCAGTCTTATGTGGCGTGCCGCGGAGGACATTTTGGTAAAGAGACAAGTATGGAGTATTCTCGATATCACATAGTAACATTATGAGTGAGACAGGGTCTCCTCGTCTTTAGTAATTTTGAGCTGCCGCGGAGGACATTTTGGTAAAGAGACAAGTATGGAGTATTCTCGATACCATTATGAGTGGGACAGGGTCTCCTAGTCTTTAGTAATTTTGAGCTGCCGCGGAGGACATTTTGGTAAAGAGACAAGTATGGAGTATTCTCGATATCACATAGTAGACAAGTATGGAGTATTCTCGATATCACATAGTAGACAAGTATGGAGTATTCTCGATATCACATGGTACCATTATGAGTGGGACAGGGTCTCCTAGTCTTTAGTAATTTTGAGCTGCCGCGGAGGACATTTTGGTAAAGAGACAAGTATGGAGTATTCTCGATATCACATAGTACCATTATGAGTGAGACAAGACACAGTAACTTGATGCATGTCTTGTTTCGTTTTTGTCCAAGCGATTCGCTTCTGCTCATGTGGAAAAGACTTATTGTATCACTATTCTAAATGGGTCTTGCAATTCGGTTCGTTTCTTTTTATTTAAGGGAACGATTACATAATCGTATTACATCAATTACAAGAGAATATCTATTACAAGTAAGCATTATCAACAAATTTTATAATAAACTATTACAGACTACCATATAGATAGAAAAAACAACCTCACATACACTAGTGAGAGTCGAACCCACAATCTTGACCAACTAAACCAGTCCTCATTAGCCAATTCGGTTCGTTTCTGGAATCAGATATTTTTGCAATTGTTAACTAAGAACCACGAAAAAGAGAGCATTGTTTGCCATATAGATACAGAGGGGCCTGCTCTACCTAATTAAAGTAAAGTTGTTGCAAGTACTATATCATAGTACAGTTGAAGTTTCAATACATTTTCCACATTTGCCTAAATACTGAACTTGATACAAGTAAACAAATTGTTCGACAGTGATTCCCGATTAAATTGCTTTAAAAAAATTAATTTTTGAAAGGGCTAATAGCAATCTACTTATTCCAAAGTAGCATAAAAGCCAATGTGAAAAAATAATAAGCAATTTCTCTCTTTGTGTAAATAAAAATGAAGAAAATTAGGTTCCTACGTGCTTCACTCGCCCATTTTGCAAGTGGCTATGCTGTTTTGACTTTTTTTTGGACAAACTTTGCTCCCAATCTTACAAGCATTAGATTAAGTATGCTAGAAATCAATGGTCAATATTAAATCCTCTATATCATGTTTTATATACTAGTAAAAAATACGTATGTTGCACGTGATTCCTTAGAATTGATTTAAGAAATAGTCTAATTTAAATGAAAATGAAATTGTGAATAGTGTTTAACATTTAAGTTTTTCATTTTACTAGTATTAAGCACGTGCGTTGCACGTGAATAACAATTATTTTAATATTTTAATAACTTAGAAACTTATAATCATAACCTAGTCTAACGTCAGTATTGGACTATAATCTAAAGTACCATTGAAAGTTCAAAGACAGAAATTGAAAATAATTGTGCAGGAATTTGCTTTCTTACATAAGAATATAGCTTATTCTTCCTTTTGACTTTTATTGGAAAAATTAAATAAATAATATAAAAATAAATTAAAAATCACAAAATACCACCAAAAATTGTGGTATTCAGATTTTAGCACGTTACGACATAGGGTATGTCGTAACATGGGTATTACGATATACCCCATGTCGTAACAGATTTTATTTTATTTTTTTAAAAAGAAATATGGTGTTACGACATGGACTATGTCGTAACACCTATTTTAGGTTTTTTTTTAAATAAATTATGGTGTGTAACGACATACACCATGTCGTAACACATTTGTTATTTTGTTTTTTTTTCCTTATTTCCTGCTCATTTTTCTCTTTTTTTCGTGCATTTTTGAGTTTCGACTTGAACATATAAATTGTAGACTTTCATATAGACTTTGTAACCACACAAGAATGGACTCATTCCGATACCCGAATGAAGAACTATGACAAGTAAAAAAGGACACATTAGAGCAATTTTTTAAAGAAAATAATAACTTTGTCTATGTTTTCGGCTCATTTTTCTCCCTTTTTCGTTCATTTTTGAGTTTTGGCTTGAACACATAAATAGTAGATTTTCATATAAACTTTATAACCACGCAAGAATGGACTCATTCCGATACCTGAGTGAAAGAATATGACAAATAAAAAATGACACACACATACGGATCTTTTCAAGAAAAAAAATTATTTTCGTCATCTTGGGGATGATTTTTTGACCTTTTTTGTACATTTTAAGGCTTCAACTTCAACACATACAATGTAGATTGACTCACAAAGTTTGTAACGGTATGAGAATTGATTCATTTCGATATCCGAGTGAAAAAATTCAACATGTTAAAAAGAACACACATATACGGATTTTTTCGAAAAAAAAATTATTTTCATCATCTTCGGGATGATTTTTTGACCTTTTTTGTACATTTTCAAGCTTCGACTTCAACACAAAAAATGTAAATTGACTCACAAAGTTTGTAACGGTATGAGAATTGATTCATTTCGATATCCGAGTGAAAAAATACAACATGTTAAAATGGACACACATATACGAATTTTTTCGAAAAAAAAAATTTATTTTTGTCATTTTCGGGATGATTTTTTGACCTTTTTTGTACATTTTCAAGCTTCGACTTCAACACAAAAAATGTAGATTGACTCATAAAGTTTGTAACTATATAAGAATTGATTCATTTTGATATCCGAGTGAAAAAATACAACATGTTAAAAAGGACACACATATATGGATTTTTTAGAAAAAAATATTTTTTCGTCATCTTCGGAATGATTTTTCGACATTTTTTGTACATTTTCAGGATTCAACTTCAACACAAAAAATATAGATTGACTCACAAAGTTTGTAACGGTGTAAGAATTGATTTATTTCGATATCCAAGTGAAAATATACAATATGTTAAAAAAGACACATATATACGGATTTTTTCAGAAAAAAATATTTTTTCGTCATCTTTGGGGTGATTTTTCGACATTTTTTGTATATTTTCGAGCTTCGACTTCAACACAAAAAATGTAGATTAACTCACAAAGTTTCTAACGGTATGAGAATTGATTCATTTCAATATTTGAGTGAGAAAATACAACATGTTAAAAAGGACACACATGTATGAATTTTTTCGGAAAAAAAATTTATTTTTGTCATTTTCGGGATTCACATATTGTATGTTTTCGGGATACACATATTTTTGTCATTTTCGGGATACACATATTTGAGTGAGAAAATACACATATTGTATGTTTTCACCCGAATATTGAAATGAATCAATTCTTACACTGTTACAAACTTTGTGAATCAATCTACATTTTTTGTGTTAAAGCCGAAGCCTGAAAATGTACAAAAAATGTCGAAAAATCATCCCGAAAATGACAAAAATAATTTTTTTTCCCAAAAAAATTTGTATATGTGTGTCCTTTTTAACATGTTGTATTTTTTCACTCGAATATCGAAATGAATCAATTCTTATACCGTTACAAACTTTGTGAGTCAATCTACATTTTTTGTGTTGAAGTCGAAGCCTGAAAATGTACAAAAAAGTCAAAAAATCATCCCAAAGATGACGAAAATAATTTTTTTTCCGAAAAAATCCGTATATGTGTCATTTTTAACTTGTAATATTCTTTCACTCAGGTATCGGAATGAGTCTATTCTTGTGTGGTTACAAAGTTTATATGAAAATCTACTATTTATGTGTTCAAGTCAAAACTCACAAATGAACGAAAAAGGGAGAAAAATGAGCTGGAAACATAGACAAAGTTATTATTTTCTTTTAAAAATTGCTCTAATGTGTCCTTTTTTACTTGTTATATTTCTTCGCTCGGGTATCGGAATGAGTCCATTCTTGTGTGGTTACAAAGTCTATATGAAAGTCTACAATTTATATATTCAAGTCGAAACTCAAAAATGCACAAAAAAATGAGAAAAATGAGCGGGAAATAAGGAAAAGAAAACAAAAAAACAAAAACAAAATAACAAATGTGTTACGACATGGTGTATGTCGTAACACACCATAATTTATTTTTAAAAAAAACTAAAATAGGTGTTACGACATAGTCCATGTCGTAACACCATTTTTTTAAAAAAAAATAAAATAAAATATGTTACGAGATAATACCCATGTTACGACATATCGTATATCGTAACGTGCTAAAATCTGGATACCACTATTTTTGGTGGTATTTTCTGATTTTTAATTTATTTTTATATTATTTATTTAATTTTCTCGACTTTTATTACATTGAAAAGTAACATTGAAAGTTCAAAGGGAGAAGTTGGAAAATAATTGTGCAGGAATTTGCTTTCTTACATATGAATATAGATTTTTCTTCCTTTTGGCTTTTATTACATTGTTTTTCAATTTTTAACCCCACCAAAACCTTACGTATTATTGTGTTACCATTAATTTAAAAATTATTATATATCATAAAACTAATGGAATTTATCTTTCCATGTATAAAGTCAAATATTCACATAATATTATTGACGAAAATACTAACATAAATAAAAAATTATGAAGGCAAAAAGTTTCTTTACGATAAATCTAAATAGTATTAATAGAAATGTTTCTCAATCATTCTCTATTTTGATCTTCTTTCGTGGTACATTTTGCTCGTGCATTTCTTTTGCATTTCCTCTTTGCAAATATTGCCAATTTTTTGTCATCTTCAATGTCGATGTCAGTTTCATCACAGTCACAAATTAATTATTGCTCTGTTATGAAGCGGATTTTACCTATCTTTCACAGTATCCGGATGAATTGCATTACTAAGAAGTTTTTCACTATTTCCTGAATGTGAAATTTAAAAAACTATGAAAAGTTAGTTGTCATAGGATTATTAAGTGTATTGTACGATGTAACATATTAACATGTCTAGAAATAAATAAATGTCATATAAACTGATTATAAAAACTGAGCTAGATAAATTTTGTTGTGCAGAATCTAGAAAGCAATGTACCTCTTGATTAGAACTCCAGGATAGACAATATTTTTTGTCCAGGTTTCGTCAATAACAAAGGATTAACCTTCTGCCTTTTTTTTTTTTTTTTATTCCACCTATAAACTCATATTCTCGTGAGTTCACAATATTAGAAACTCAATATGATAAATGGGAATATTTTAGATGGGACTCTTGAGATTATCTCAAGGATGAAACCGATAGCAGCCTTAAAATTGCTTGAAGCTTATAAGCGCATCTTTTTCAGTTTCGTGGCACAAAATGCTATTACAACAGCTTAATTTGAAGGATGTCAAGGAGAAAATAAACAAATAAAACAAGGCTGCAGGAGTTGGGTTTGAATCACTCATCATTTTGAAGAGTCAAATAAGAAAAACAATTGAGTATAATTAGAAGGCTTAGCTATATATGTAGGAATATATAGAATTTGTGATCCTTCTCTTGCCTTAATAACATATCCAGGAAGCAACTTTCTAGTGTTGCTACCAAACAATTGATAGATAACAAGCATTAAAGTTTGGATTGCACGTTCCTCACCCTATCAGTCTTATGTGGCGTGCCACCAAACTTGTTGGAAGTCAAGTATATCAATCGAGGACCACTTTGATGACCAGTTTGATTCAGAAAATTATGTCTAATTAGAACCAGCTAAGAACAAGACCATATATTCCGGTACTAGATAAATCAAGTTTCGCTAAGATTCCAGTTGCAGAGTGATCCAGGTCTAATGTACGTAGGTCAGGTCCTGAAGCTGGAGGTCACTTGAGGTCAAACTCTCTTTGAGCTCCAAGTTGATCTGGAATTTGTCTTGAAATCACAAGTTGGTTAGTCTAGCAGGGTTTGCTCTGGCGAAGACCGTCCGACGATCAACTCAGTCACGAGATACGAAATAACAAACAATAAAGGTGTTAAAATGGTAATAAAAGCATACCCAGGTGTGTCAAATGGTGGTGTATTTGTAGAATTCAAGAATTGTATTGACCTGATTGGGGTTGGACAGGTGGCAGGATCTGGGACCTCTAAGTGTCCTCAACCAACAACTAGATTTTAGGGTCCGGTTGGGTACAGGTCAGGCTTGATCCACGAGTAAACACACAGGTCTCCTAGTCTTTAGTAATTTTGAGCTGTCGCGGAGGACATTTTGGTAGAGAGACAAGTATGGAGTATTCTCGATATCACATAGTACCATTATGAGTGGGACAAGACACAGTAAGTTGATGCATGTCTTGTTTCCTTTTTGTCCAAGTGATTCGCTTATGCTCATGTGGAAAAGACTTATTGTATCACTATTCTAAATGGTCTTGCAATTCGGTTCGTTTCTTTTTTTTTAAGGGAACGATTACATCATCGTATTACATCAATTGCAAGAGAATATCTATTACAAGTAAGCATTATCAACAAATTTTATAATAAACTATTACAAACTAACATATAGATATAAAAAACAACTCACGTACACTAGTAGGAGTTGGAACCCACAATCTCTTGATTATGGGGCCTCAACCTTGACCAAATAGACCAGCTCATCGGCCAATTCGGTTCGTTTCTGGAATTAGATATTTTTGCAATTGTTAACTAAGAACCACGAAAAAGAGAGCATCTTTTGCCATATAGATACAGAGGGGCCTGCCCTACTTAATTAAAGTAAAGTTGTTGTAAGTACCATATCATAGTACAGTTGAAGTTTCAATACATTTTCCGCATTTGCCTAAATACTGAACTTGATACAAGTAAACAAATTGCTCGACAGTGATTCCTTATTAAATTGCTTTAAAAAATATTAGTTTTTTAAAGGGCTAATAGCAATCTACTTATTCCAAAGTAGCATAAAAGCCAATGTGAAAAGATAATAAGCAATTTCTCTCTCTGTGTGTCAATAAAAATGAAGAAAATTAGCTTTCTACGCGCTTCACTCGCCTGTTTACAAGTGACTATGATGTTTTGAATTTTTTCGACAAATTTTGCTCCCAATCTTACAAGCATTAGATTAAGTATGCTAGAAATCAATGGTCAATATTAAATCCTCTATATCATATTTTATATACTAGTAAAGAATACGTATGTTGCACGTGATTCCTTAGAATTGATTTAAGAAATAGTCAAATTTAAATGAAAATGAAAATGTGAATAGTGTTTAACATTTAAGCTTTTCATTTTACTAGTATTAAGCATGTGCATAACAATTATTTTAATAATTTATGTTAATTTAATATTTTAATAACTTAGAAACTTATAATCATAACCTAGTCTAACGTCGGTATTGGACTTTCTATCAAAAAACAAAAACAAAAACGTCGGTATTGGACTATAATCTAAAGTACCATTGAAAGTTCAAAGGCAGAAATTGGAAAATAATTGTGCAGGAATTTGTTTTCTTACATAAGAATATAGCTTATTCTTCCTTTTGACTTTTTTTACATTGAAAAGTACCATTGAAAGTTCAAAGGGAGAAATTGGAAAATAATTGTGCAGGAATTTGCTTTCTTACATATGAATATAGATTTTTCTTCCTTTTGGCTTTTATTACATTGTTTTTCAATTTTTAACCCCACCAAAACCTTATGTATTATTGTGTTACCATTAATTTAAAAATTATTATATATCATAAAACTAATCAAATTTATCTTTTCGTATATAAAGTCAAATACTCACATAATATTATTGAAGAAAATACTAACATAAATAAAAAATTATGAAGGCAAAAAGTTTCTTTACGAGATAAATCTTAATAGTCTTAATAGAAATGTTTCTCAATCATTTCTCTATTTTGATCTTCTTTTGTGGTACATTTTGCTCGTGCATTTCTTTTGCATTTCCTCTTTGCAAATATTGCCAATTTTTTGTCATCTTCAATGTCGATGTCAGTTTCATCACTGTCACAAATTAATTATGGCTCAGTTATGGAGCCGATTTTACCTATCTTTCACAGTTTCTGGATGAGTTGCATTACTAAGACTGGTTTCACTATTTCCTAAATGTGAAATTTAAAAAACTATGAAAAGTTAGTTGCCATAGGATTATTAAGTGTATTGTACGATGTAACATATTAACATCTTTAGAAACAAATAAATGTCATATAAACAGATTATAAAAACTGAGCTAGATAAATTTTGTTATGCAGAATCTAGAAAGCAATGTACCTCTTGATTAGAACTCCAGGATAGACAATATTTTTTGTCCAGGTTTCGTCAATAACAAAGGATTAACCTTCTGCCTTTTTTTTTTCTTCCACCTATAAACTCATATTCTCGTGAGTTCACAATATTAGAAACTCAATATGATAATTGGGAATATTTTAGATGGGACTCTTGAGATTATCTTAAGGATGAGACCGATAGCAGCCTTAAAATTACATTAATCCTAATAGAATATTTTGGACTCTTCAAATTATCATAGCTAGGGATGAAAAGGAAAACAACCTTAATCTTACATTAATCATAATTATTACAATATCAATAACATATATAATAGTTAGTAATAATAATTATTATTATTATTATTAAGTTATAATAGTAATAATTATTTAAGTAAGGGCAATAATGTCTTTTCACAATTGGAAGAAACAACTTCCAAGATCCATATTTGTATAGTAGTATAGATAGATAGATATGAACTTCTGAATTTTGATCATTTTGGTTATTCAAGCCTGCACTTGAAGAGGATGTATGCATCTTTCGCTCCTTTTGCAACTCATTAACATGTTGAGTATTTTTTTTTTCTCCTCCTCATTCAAATTTTGGTAACGACTTCTCTTTACTACAACTGTTGATGTGTTCGTGCACGTTGTCTTGTTGTGTTCCTTTACATTATCTATATATTCTTGTCTTCAATTGACTATTTTATTTTCATCAAATTCAATCTTCTTTGTCTTGATTCATCTAAATCGGTAGAACCAAAAATATCTATATTTATGTAAATGTATCATTCATGTTTTCCAATTATTAAATATATGAAGTTATTGTCTTTTTGTAATTAAATGGTAAACTTCAACATTATCTGAATTGGAATTCAATATGGAAGATAGTTTATGCATAACCATTTCTAGAAAGCCTTGCTGCAAAGTGAACACTATAAAAGTTTGTAAGTGAGAAAATACTATATACAACTTTGTTAAGGAAAATATTCATGAAATTCTATAAAAATATAAATACCTATCAAATGCAAAATTTAGTGTTACACAAGAGTTGGAAAATCATTCAAATATAAGATCATATATGTTATGAGCCACTCTCTATAATTTATTAGTGAGTAATCTTTAATGACATTTTTTTTATAATTATTTTTAGACAATTTCCTTTCTTTTAAATAGGCGTAATAATTTTAGGTTCTTCCTTTTGGCCCCTTGTATTATAGGAAAGGCATCAAACACCCACTCTTGCACAACAATAATCTCCAAGCACCCCTCATTTGACAAAAAAACCTTAAAACATCCACTTAGCGTATTGATTGACAAAATCACCGTACAATTATGTAAAATTATACTTTCACTTTACAATCATCTAGGGGTATTCACGAATTGACCGAACTGACTGAGAACTGAAATTTCGGTCCTGACCGAAAACCGAACCGAAAATTTCGATTCTGTTTTCGGTTTTTTTTTTTTTTTTTTTGCAAATTTTGGTTTTTCGGATCTGTTTTGAGGTTCGGTTCAGTCAGTTAACCGAAAAATCGAATTTTTTTATTTTTTATATAGTATAATATAGATCAAAAACTATAAAAAAAAATGTGTTTTTTTAGTGACAACTTATAGGAAAATAAAGAAAATGGATTAAAATTAGTCATAATTAAATTTCAATTATTTATTTATATCTAATTTATTTATTTATTTATACCGAAAAATCAAACCGAACCGGTTCACTTTTTAATTTCATTATGTCAATTTTAGTTGGTCGTGCTAAACATAATTATAAATATATAAATGTATGCATTCCAAAGAAAAAGTGAACAACAATAGCAAAAAAAAAAAATCTGTTTTAACCGAACCGAACAAAAACCGACCGAACCGAACCGACACTGTTCGGTTCGGTTTTCGGAAAACCGAAATTTCGGTTCGATTCGGTTAAAAAACCTACCGATGAAATCATCTATTGTATTCTATAACATTTTGCCTCGTACAATTAAACCTCTGTACTTTTCTATTTTGATTTGTAGTAACAAAGATTGATTGACAATTGAGTTAATTTGTTTTCGTTTTGTTTTTGGTCTTCTTTGTTAAGATGAAGGTGACAAAAATGATTTAATTAGCAAATTATGTTTCATTTATGAGATTGTGCTAACTTAGTAAAATTACGCTATATCAATGTTTATTTTCTTTGTCTATGTATCATGATCACTCATTTGCATACTTGTCAAAATTTAAGTGTAAGAAAAATTATTAATACACTTATATTGAGAATGATTTGAAATGCATCTTAATGGAGCTATAAAGCTAAGAACACATCTTAAAAGGCCAAAACTATGACAATGAACTTCAATTCTATCTTTGCTTAAATTAGACCGTATTTTATGGTTGATAATTGTATCGAGCTCCCCTAAACTATGAGGATTTGGCATCCACACCTCTCACATTTGAAAATTTGGCATGGACCTCCCTCCTTCACTTTTTTCATTATATTTTCTAGTTAAAGACTAAAATACCCTTCACTTTTGAATTAAAAAAAGTTAACTTTCACTTATAATGTGGTGGAGAATGAAATATTATAAAAATATCTTCAAATGACATAATAATTAAAAAATAAATAATGTGGCATCCACAATTTAAGATTCAAGAAATATAATTAAAAAATAAATAATGTGGCATCCACAATTTAAGATTCAAGAAATATAATTAAAAAAATATCCTCTTGACTAACCGTGAATTCTTTTTGTGACCTATAAATATTATTGCTTAAATATGTCAATATAATTCAAATGTTTTCCATAACCTGAATACTTTTAATTTCTTATTTTACAAAAAAAATAGAAAACAGAAGTAATAACCTGACAAATCTTTATATACTTAAAATTCTATTTTTTTTATATATAATTACTTAAATTTCTATTTATTCAACCATTTTTCTTCGTAATAAAATCCAACAACTTCTTCCGAAAATGTGCTAATTTAGAAGTAATGTTCTATTGAAAAAATAATATTACAAAAAAAAAAAGTAAATGCACCTCTTATATACTACCATGTTTTTTTCCTTAAATATATTATGGTAATATTTGTAAAATAATAATAAAAATAATAACTTATGACTATTTCATAAAAACAATGGTATAATTTAGTAAAAATTCAAAACTTAAAAGTAGCACAACATAATAATATGTGTTATTTCTTTCTTGAAGCTCGTCTTAATTGAAAAATAAGGAACACCCCATATCATATATCAACATAAAATCTTAAATATGATACTTTATACAATATAAAATTACATAAAGAAGTACTATTTTTTCTTTAATTGAAGATTACCATTTATATAAAAAAAGAAAAATGCTGTAACAAATTAAATTTACATAATAAGAATAGTTACATATTTTTTTCCATGAAATTTCGCATTAGTCGGATTAGGAGTGCTCAAAATAATATTTTTAAGTAATATCTTTTGGGATCATAAAATGATTCTCGATTAAATGGATTTTTTATTAATTTAAAATCTAGAAATTTAGAGCTATATTTCTAATAACTTTTTAAATTTTGTCTGCTTTATTATTTGTTTTTTTATTAACTATGTAATTTAGTGGTATTTTTCCATCATCTAACTAATTATTTAATTTAACATTTTTTGGCTCAAATTCGAAGGGCTTTTTAGTCTTTCATTAAGAAATTTAGTAAAAAAGTTAGAAAAAAGGAGGTTCATGCCAATATACCAAACATGAAGGAGTGTGGATGCTAAATAATCATAGTTTAGGGGAGGTTGATGCAATTTTTCCATTAGAAAATCAATGTGAAAGACTATAATAAAAAAAATTAATGAGAATTATTGGACCTAAGATGTAGCCAGAACAAACTAAAAGATTTTGTTTGTTATGATATACAATTTTGTTACAGTAGTTATTGGAATTATGTTTCTATCCTCAAATTTTCTTTTTAACTCCCTATTCAAAAAATAATTTTCTTCAAAATATATAACCCTATTATAAGAAGTAATTATGTTAATTATATATAATCATTTAATATATAGTTATTTTCTATTTTTCGTGCTAAAAGTTAACAATAAATTAGGTTTAGTATAATTTAATTCATTACAATTGTCTACAAATAATTATATTCTAAGCATATTCTAAGTAATTCAAGTAACGAAACTATAAGTCAAATCATCTCAAATCATTCATATCTAATCTAATCTATCTATCTAATCTAATCTAACCCCTATATAAATGTGCAAATAATATATTTGTTTGTTCTATTGTGAAAAGACATTTATACCCTTATATTTAAAATTTAAATTGTTGTAGTAAGTGAAAACTATTAAATTAATTACCAATAATAATAATAAAAAAGAAACCTATGGGTAATAGGACACCATTCAAGATTAAAAAAAAAAAAAATAGATTTCTACTTTGTTTTAAAACACTCAAAGCAATTCCCACAAAAGTTAGGAGACTCAAATTCTTGCACTAAACCAATTAGCTGACAAACATATGATTGACAAACATATGATAAACTGATGGGGCCTACATCACGGTTAGTATTACTTACAATGCAATATGGTTAGTTTTCTTACAATGCAATATGGTAAGTTTTGAGGACGTTTTCGTCAAAACACACAAACTCTAAGGGGTAAATAAGTCAACTGTCAATACATATAATTCCTTTCCGTGAATCAGGAGTGCAAGGTCCCACCCCTTATGTGGATTAATTATCAATTGAATTTGGGATAATCAATCGGCTTTATCAACGTTATGACATATAGAAATATTGAGTTACAGATTATACTTTCATCGTTACAATTGAAACCATTGGGAGGACGAAAGAAATAAAACTTGTGTGGATCTCACGGAAGAAAAAAAAATAGTGAGAAAATGGTGAAGATACGTAGATTAATGATCATATACATGATCATGCTAAACGAATAATATTATTCTTAAAAAACCCATTTTTACATTCAAATAAAATAATATTGCATATGCTTAAAGACGTCCTAAATATAAAAGTTTAAATAATAAAAATAATAATATTGATTAAGTAAGAAAAAATCTTATTAATATGAAATTGTTTTGTATACAGAAAATAAATATTTAAGTTTCTATATTATTTAAAACTACTTAGACATATGTGAGAAGTATAACAAAAATATTATAGAAGTGATTAATTGTTATTAATATTAGATTAGTATTTATTTCAAAGAGTAGTTTAGAATCCCAAAAAAAAAGGGTTCATTTTAAGAAGTAAAACTTTAATTTGGCATGTTCGAGAAAGCAAAACCAAAAGTAAAAATTATAGGACGTTGTAATATTACATTCAATGCTAATAATATAGATCTATATTATGAAAATACTGATTTTCATTTAGACAATTTATTATGCGAATGTGAAAACATAAGTTTAAAATATATAGCGTTCAAATGGATTACAATTCTGTATATATAACTAGAAATTCACATGTTCTTAGAGTTTAGAATGAATAAAAATTGGAAAAATATACATGAAATTAAAATCAAATAAGTAATTTGAGTAAGAACATGATATGTTCTACATTTAATAATTTTAAAACAATTCACAGTCACGAGTACTCTTACGTATTTTCTACATTACTGAAAGAGTAATAAGACAAAAATATAATCCGTTTGTGCGGATACAAGTAAGAATGACGATGTTAATGACAATGTACAATAAGATACTTAGGTCAATGATAATATAAATGAATATACTAGAAAAGTACTAATATTCTTGTCAAAGTTTATTTTGCGTCGCATATGCTTAGGCACATCTTAATATAACATAACAAAAATTGATTGAGGAAAAAACTCTTAATAGTAAAAAACTATTTAGTAAGAGGAAAATATTTTAGATTCCTACATTGTCTAAAATTATATATACAGACAGTGTGATTAAGAACTTATTATATATAAGAAGTTACACTAATAGATATGATGAAGTTCTTATATTTATAATTTCGCAAACATGAGGTGTTAAAGACAAGTTGAGAGAAAAATGAGCAACAATAAGAGTTCACTCTTCTAACATAAACTCCTTTCATCTCTCTCTCTCTCTCTCTCTCTCTCTCTCTCTCTTTTAATTTTTAAGTTTTAAATGAGCTTTAAAAATACAAAACGATAAGTAGTATTTCGTAGTGGGTAGTCTTTATTAATGTCAGATGAGTACCTTAAGTGAGTAATTTTAGAAGAAAAAAAATTATTTTAACAAATAAAACTTTATTTTGACACATCCCACAAAAAAGAAACAAAGTAATAATGAGAAATTGTATTGTATTTGATGCTAAAGACATAGACATGTATTTTGAAAATATTTGATAAATTATTTCTTACATAAAAAATAATTATTAAACTCTTTTAATTTATGTATATAAGGATGCTTAAGCTAGAACTACAACATGCTTGAAAATGTGAGTTATCATCTTATATCTAGAAATTCATGTGTCTTGAAGTTATTAGAATGAGTGCAATTGTTAAAATGTACATGAAAGTAATATCAAATAAGTAATTGGTGAGAAAATATGTACTTCTATTATTTAATATTTTTAAGAAGTTTCATATAAATGAGTACTTCTATACAATCTGATGGTCGCACTTATTTTGTCTTTATCATATAGAAATATGAAAATAGATATATAATGATTTCTATCTTAATAGAAAGAGTTACAGAAAAAAAATGAATGTACTTATTTGGATATAAGTAAGAAAAAACTATGTTAATGATCAATTAGAAAGGATACATAGCTAGCTTAATCATACTAGAAATTAATACTAACTCTTTTTGAAAAATTTATTACTTCGACGAATGTATAAAGAAATATTTTCATAATTCTTAATTTAAGTTATTTCATCATTAAAAGACCACGTGCGACGCACGTGATTCTTTCTAGTTTTATTAAATGAGTAAAAATGTATCTACATATTACAAAATACAAATAGAAAGAACTCCACAAAGGATTATAATATCCTATGGTACCATTTTCAACACACTAAATGTTTTCCTACATCAAAAGAATCACGCGATCTCTCCTTGATCGTAGTCACTGAAAGCCCCGATTTCACGTTAACCTGTCTAACAGTCCCAATTTGCAAATCACCATGCACGATACACCTACTACCAAATGACTTGTACCTTTACGACTGATCAAACCTCCACCAGCAACCACACCTAAACAAACAATTTCAAATCCAACCACTACGTCACAAAAATATCGCATGAAAATACCAACGAATTCCTATACCAATTTAAAATCTCCTTTCATCCAATTGATCACGTATCACAAACAAATCAAAATCCAACCTTTGTGTTACAAAAACGAAAAAATTATCAGTTATGTTCCACTATATTAAATGATTTATGTTCAAAGGTTTTTTTATAAATATATAGTCTTTGCTTTCTTCGTCTGCAGAATTATTTGCGAAAAATTCATTTATCTTGAAGATGAAGATTAATAACTGAAAATTTCAGCAAGGCCAAAAGAAACTATATGTGACTTCATCCATTCAGATTCTTATGAACCATTCATAATAACAATATACATTGAACATTCATCTTCTACATGCATGTAACACTATCCCGTACATTCGAAAAGATAAAGGAACTAAAGTAACATGTATATAAAGGATGTATGTGTCTTATCAAGATTAATATCTTCAGTAGACATACAATTGAATTTTCTACAAATTCTGGAAGTGATATCATCATCATAAGGAAGATACAGAAAGTAAGACTAAAACAAATTCTTTCTATATATATTTATACAATTGAATAAATTTTGAACCAAAAAGGGGACAGAGGCTTAGCATATAGGGACATTTTACTTTTCTTTCATAACAATTACAACTCCATCCAAAACATTAGATCAAGAGAAAATAGCAGATAAAACAAACCCCCCCCCCCCCCAAACTATTAGGTGATGTGCACTTTGCCCCCTAAACTATTAAAAGTTGCAGTCAACACCCTAAACTATCATATATGTGCACTTTGCCCCCTCGGTCAGCTTCGGGCAGCACACAGGGGGCAAAGTGCTACAAATCACATAGGTGAGGGGGCAAAGCGCACATCACCAGATTTTTTTATTTTTTAAAATTTTTAATTATTTTTTTATTTTTTAAATTTTTTTATTTTTATACTTTTTTTCATTTTTTTATTTATTTTCATGTTTTCGGATTTTTGAATTGTCTTTTTTGTTTTTAGAAAATTATGAATATTTGAATTTATACTTCTTTTCATTGTTTTCTTATTTATTTTCATGTTTTATTTTTATTTTTCTTATTTTTATATTTGAAAATTATTTATTTCAAATCTAGAAATAGTATTTCAAAAAAAATCCAAATAAATCCCAATATGCGTGATTTAAATTGAACGATAAATGGGTAAAAATTTTCTCGAAGCTGACTGAGGGGGGCTAAGTTAATATTAAGAATATTTGAATTTAAAAAAAAAAAAAGATACCCCCCCAACCTATGAGCTGATGTGCACTTTGCCCCCTCACCTATGCGGTTTGTAGCACTTTGCCCTCTGTGTGCTGCCCGAAGCTGACCGAGGGGGCAAAGTGCACATATATGATAGTTTAGGGTGTTGAGTGCAACTTTTAATAGTTTGGGGGGCAAAGCGCACATCACCTCATAGTTTGGGGGGTATCTGCTATTTTCTCTACATTCATTTGATAACAATAATATATGTTTTTTATATTTATTTTAGGATAATATTATTTTATTAATATATTTTGGTCTTAACAAAAAAATTAAATCATGTAAATCATCTCAAATCATTCATACTTTTAGAATAGAAAAGATAAATAAGACGACCCAAAAAACTTGCAAGTCTTTCATTTCTAGAAAACATGTTACAGTAATATACAATTAATTGAGTTCACTTAAGCAAGCTCAAATTAAGATACATACTTTAGATCTGCATTTGGATCGCTTCAGAAACAATTTAGTTGCATAATGACAAATGATTTGCATGAATGAATTTAAGATATGATTGCGATCTCATCCGGGAAAAGCATTACAAGGCTCATGTTCAATTCTTAAATTCATCGTGCTCAATTTGGATGAACAAACTCAGTCATACTCATATTTAATTAAGCTAGATGTTAAATAAGGATATTATTAGTTGTATTTTGTATTAGGTTTCTTTGTATAATGTTTCCTTGTTTGCTAAGTTAAGGTTTTTATTGAATTCTTTCTCTTGTAATTATAAATACTTTGAGCAACAATACAATTTTCCCTATTGGTTTTCTACTCTAATTAACATGGTATCAGCCTAAACACGATTTTCTCTCCCTTAAGCCGTCTGCCCCGCGACGCAATATCTATTCACCACATTAAGCCTCCACTGCCGGCTGCCTATACTCTTGGTAAGGATTGTGGTTCTCATCTTTTTCTCTTTTCCTTTTTCTTCTTTGTTTATTGTTATTATGGCTTTACCCACCGACCTCATCAAACCAACCGAAATAGCCGTTCCTCCACCCTCTACCACCCACCCGGCTTACTCAGTCAACACCGTTTTTCATCTTTTTAATTTTAAATATTATGTGAAGAAGATCCTCGTTTTAAACTTTGAAAAATAATTTTTTCCGACATATGTCGAAGTTATCGTGTTCTTAATCACATCAATGGGTCCTCTTTACCCAAAGATGACAATGATGAAGATTGGTATTCCCTTGATTCTAAAATCAAAACTTGGATGTATAATTCTATCGATGCAAGTTTATTAGACAGTGTTAGTGCTGATGGTTTTACGGCCAAGCGCATCTGGGACAATCTTGAAGCGTTTTTTAATAATGACAAACCCTCCCGTTCTCTTGCTTTACAAGAACGTTTTCGAAATTTCAAAAAAGGAGGTTTATCAATTTCTGATTTTTGTCGCGACATGAAGACTCGCTGACAACTTAAAAGATGTCGACTCTCCCATATCCGACCAAGAGCTTGTTCTCCAAATTCTTAACAATTTACCCGACTCTTACACTAGCATCATTGACGTAATCACTCACAAAACTCCTTTTCCTTCTTTTGCTCAATCTCGAAATATGTTAATTTTACATGAAAATCGTGAATCCTCCCTACCCACCCCTCCCTCCTCCACCGATTCCTCTCTCGTTTTTTTTTTCTCATCCCACTACCTGCCATGATAACGGTAAATTCAGAGGTAGAGGTCGGGAAAAAAGTTATGGCCGCAGTTCGGGCCGAGGTACTGGTACCGGTCCCACGTCCCTTTCAAAAGAATTCTCAAAATAACGGCCCACCAAATTTTTGGCCCTCACAAATTAATCCAGCAATCCAGCGCTACGACACTCAGTCCATGGGCTTCAATCAGTAACAAGGCCCACCGAATCAACCACTTGCACGCCCAGTCCAGCAACATATGTTTTATGCTGGACAGCTGCCTTGGGCTTCAGTTCCTCCTACACCAGTGGCCCAATCCGGCATACTTGGTCCAGCGCCTTATCCATCCACTTATATGTCTGGCCCACCTGCTCCCTTACTCCTGTCGGACTCCACTGGACAGCCCACTTATCAATTTCAAGCAACAAACTGGGCCAACTGCACAACATCCCACTTTCGGATTTAGTCAATTATCACCTGCTCAGGCCCAGCTCGCCAGCTACCCATCTGTCGGGCCAAATACCCAGCAGCCCACTGATCTTGCCTTGCTATTTTCTGCTATGACTGTCCAACAACCCGATGATGGATGGTACATGGATTCGGGAGCCTCGACTCACATTACGTCTTCTAAAGGTACTCTTTCTTCTCTCTATCCTTGTGAATTATCGAAATCTATTATCATTGGAAATGGTGCTGTTATTCCTGTTTCCCATATTGGTCATTCTTCTATTTTCACACCCCTGTCTTCTCTTGCTTTAAATAATATTCTTGTCTCTCTTCATATTTTTAAAAATCTTATTGCCATCCGTTAATTTACCCGCGATAATCAATGTTCCATTGAATTTGATCCTTTCAGTTTTTCTGTGAAGGACCTTAAATTCGGGACTCTTATACATCGCAGTGACATCAATGATGATCTCTATCCTTTCAACTCCTCTCGTGCCCCATCCACCCCTTCCGCCGTTAGTTTTGCTGCCACTGTCGCGCCTCACATCTGGCACCGTCGTCTTGGGCATTCGGGAAAGTCTGTTTTTAATTTTTTAAGTTCTAGGAAATTTATTAAGTCCTCTAGTTTATTTAGTTCTTTATGTCATGCTTGTCAGTTAGGTAAACATCGTCGTCTTCCGTTTAGTCGTTCTACCTCTAAAATTTCTCGTATTTTTGATATTATTCATTCTGATTTATGGACTTCTCCTCTTGTAAGTATGAATGGTTTCAAATATTATGTTCTTTTTCTAGATGATTTTTTGCATTTTTTATGGGTTTTTCCCCTTCGTACCAAATCGGAAGTTTTTGACGTTTTCACTAATTTTTATAATTATGTTAAAAATCAATTTAATACGGATATTAAATCTTTTCAATGTGATCATGGTCGTGAGTTTGATAATGATACTTTCCATAATTTTTTTAAAAATCGTGGCATTATTTTTCATTTTTCTTGTCCTTACACCTCGCAACAAAATGGCAAAGCTGAACGCACTGTTCAATCCATTAGTAATATTGTTTGTTCCCTTCTTTTCCAAGTCTCATTTACCTTCATCTTTTTGGGTTGAAGCTTTATATATGTCCACTCACCTTCTTAATCTTCTCCCCACTACTTCACTCTCTTTTCGTACTCCTTTCGAGCTTCTTTATCATACTTTTCCCACTTATGATCACTTACGAGTTTTTGGTTGTCTTTGTTATCCTAATCTCACTGTCACTGCCCCCCATAAGCTCCCGCCTCGTTCCACCCCTTGTCTCTTTCTAGGATATCCTTCCAACCATCGTGGGTACCGTTGCTTAGATCTTCTTACTAACAAAATCATCCTCTCTCGCCATGTCACGTTCGACGAAGATGTATTTCTTTATCCCTCATTTCATCCATCTCCTCAACCCGAAGATTATCGTTTTTTGACTATTGATGATGATCCACCGCCTCTTCTTCCCCACTCCATCCTTCCTCCACCTCCTACCGTGTCTTTGTCTCCTCCATCTCCCGCCGCGCACCTGGACTTGCCACCACCTCGGCACTCTGATCCTCCCTCTCCTGTCGCTCCCTCGCGCCATCACATGAACACTCGTTCCAAGAATGGGATTTTTCGCCCTCGTCAGATCTTTAACCTCTCTGCTCTCTCTGACATCTCTCCTCTTCCTCACTCTCACACTCAAGCTATTTGTGACCCTCATTGGAAGGCCGCCATGGATGATGAACTTTCTGCCCTCCATGCAAACGGTACATGGGACCTCGTACCTCCTCTTTCTAATGTTAATCTCATAGGCTCTAAGTGGATTTTTCGTCATAAATTTTGCTCTGATGGTACTCTTCAGTGTTATAAAGTTCATCTCGTTGCTCAAGGTTATTCCCAACAGCCTGGTTTAGACTATGATGAAACTTTTAGTCTTGTTGTCAAACCTGCCACTATTCGCACAGTTCTTAGTCTCGCGGTCTCTCATTCTTAGCCTCTCCATCAACTTGATGTTAAAAATGCGTTCCTGCATGGTCATCTCTCTGAAGTAGTCTTTATGAAACAACCTCCTAGTTTTGTCAATCCTCAGTTTCCTAATCATGTCTGTTGTCTCAAGAAGGCTCTTTATGGACTCAAACAAGCTCCTCGAGCTTGGTATCAGCGGTTTGCATCTGGCTGCTGAAGAATCATAGTGGAGAAGAGAGAGGAGATATCAGTGGGAGTATGCGCCGAGTTATCTGCATGGGCTGAACCAGGGGCAAAAACGGACGGGCTGCTGGGCAAGGGTGAGGGCAGGGGGCTGTTGGTGTAGTGTTGGAGTGGTTGGGCCGAGTTGGTGAAGACTTGTGGGCTGCAGGGAGGAGCCGCTTGTGTTGAAGACAGATGGGCTGGAGCTGACCATGACACGGAGCTGGGCTAGAGCTGAAACTGGGCCCAGTGCGCTGAATTAAAAGCAGGAGCTGTTGGGGCGGAAATTGCATGGTACCTGGGCCTTGAGGACGTGGGCCAGTGGACTGATTTGGAACCAATTTGTAAGTGAAACCTGGAGGAGCTGTTGGGCGCTGATTTGGGACATTATATGAATAACCATTGTTGATGAAGCCATTCCGATTATTATACCTACCATTACCTCATTTAACCCCCCCTAGTTGGGGATCCAACGGCTGAGACTGGGCGACCACGACCTCGAAAATTATTGTATTATCGATTAAAGTAATTTTTTCATATAATTTGCAGATGAATTTGAAACCATGGTATCATCTATTTAACTTTTTTTTTTTCACGACAACACTTTTAGAATTTTTTTTCTTCACAATTTAAGTTACTAAAATTTTATCAATTATATGCTCTGTGAATGCTAAACTTGAATCAAACATTACCATTTTTTATTTTTTTTCACTACAATACTTTTAGAATTTTTTATTTCACAATTTAAGTTACTAAAATTTTATCAGTTATATGTTCTGTAAATGTTAAACTTGAATCAAACGTTACCACTTTATTTATTTGTGTAATTTGATCGATTATTGATGTACATATATAAACATTTTACACAACTATTATTTTTTGCTTGTGAAAAGAGGAAGCAACCCTTCTTTACTTCTTTTTTCACGGTTTTTACCTTGTTTCTAGCATTTCTCAAGTTTTCCATGACGTTTCCGAAACGTTTCCGATACGTTTCTTATATTTAGAATTCGAAACTTATCATCGAAATGAAATTTTGATCCTTGTTCCTAATTCCATATTAAAGACAAAATAAGTTTCTCCTGTCAGCTAACAAATACTAGTAAAATTTACAATCTAAAATAAAATAAAAAATAAGAACAGAAAATGGTCAAATACACAAGTGACAGTAGTTCTATTTACAAAATCCACAGGAAAAAATAAAATAAAAGCAGATAAAAATACAAAAGTGAATTGAAAAAATAAATTTTGGGTCTTGTTCGAGTATTGATCGGGTCTTGTTCGGGTAAAGGACCCGTGGGTCTTGTTCGGGTATTGATCGGGTCTTGTTTGGGTAAAGGACCCGTGAGTCTTGTTCGGGTATTGATCGGGTCTTGTTCGGGTAAAGGACTCGTGGGTCTTGTTCGGGTACAGACCCGACCCGGACCCGGACCTGAACTCCTTACTACCATCGGGTCCGGGTCGGGTCCAGGTCTCAGACCCAAATAATCGGGTCTGGGCAGGGTCTAAATTCTAATATGAAATTATTGGGTCTGGGTCTGGGTAATGCCTACCCATTGACAGGCCTAATCGGACTAACACTACGTATTACCCGAGTAGTTACGCAAAAGCATAAAATGGATTGAAACTTCAACGGTATCATGTTATACTTTGACAAAACTTTCATTTCAAATGAAAACTAAGTTGGGCAGGCCTCTTTGTTCTATATGGCAAAAAGTCTTCTCTTTCCCATGGCTCCTAGTTACAAGTTACAAGAAAATAAATGTATCTGATTCCTGAAAACGAACCAAATTGTTGTGTTGTCCCATCATGATATGCAATTCGTTTATACGAAAACAAAACAAGACAAGTATGTGACATTATGTGTTCTTAATCTAACTGGTCCTGAAAGTGATTCTGGATTGATAATTTGATACTTATACATTGTGACTTCTATCGAAGTTAGTGACACGTTGCGTAAGACTGGGGAAACTACTAAAAGAAGATTGAACATGTGGGAGGATCCGAACGAATTCTGCCGGGTAACTTCACTTATTAAATCTCTTCATTGGTTATGTTATCTAATAAGAAAATGGAAATATGATGGCCTTCGAATGAAAAAATTCCGAGCCTTTTATGATCAGTCACCAACAGCTTTTTTTCCGGGCCGAAAAAAAGACTTCGTTTTTAAGCTTCAAAAGAATGCCCGTAGCGGGGATGCCTCCTTCAGAAAAACAAAGTTATTTAAGTTCTTTTTCCCAAAGAAGTCCCGACATTTAAGCCTCCTTGAACGATGCCCCTAATGGTAGTAGATTCAAGCGAGACTAAAGTATAGATTTACAGTAATAACTTCTAGTCTTTCCTTTACTCTTTGAAGAAGACGAATAAGACTCTCGGATGACACTTGCTTTCCTAACTGTAATGAGATCTGATTCTGTATAAGAAATTCACGAACTAAAGATGCTGTAATATACTCTTTCCCATAACTTCTCATACCAGACCAACCCACTAAAATGCAAATAGGGATCAGAAATGTGGTCAATATCACGCAGAATAAAGAGATACCGAATTTCATACTCCGATCTTCTTGGGGATTCATCACTGGCGTCGAAGGGGTCGGTGTTGGGAAATCGATTCATAATCGAACCCAAATTGGTACGCAGCGGAATTAAAATAGAGACCTAGCTCTTATGCGTACATGCATGACATCAAAAATTAAAGCATACATACTATGACTTAAAGCAATTAATTAAACACTTTAATTAATAATTATTATTGTCTATCTATAGCTAACAATTAAAAGACTACATAATTAAACACTTTAATTAAAATCAATAATTGAATAACTATAAAAACAATAACAATTGAAAATGAAGAAAGCAAACCTTACACCGAAGATTGGAACTTGCCGATAGAAGAAGAACTCGTTCACCGCAAAGCCTTCTTCACAATGCCTCAACAAACTCATGAGTGTGGGCTCCAAAAAATACTACTAAAATAAAAATCCTTAAGAGAAATTTTATTTTCTTAAAGACTAGCATGTTCTTGAAAAATTGTTCAAGAACTACTTGTCTTTGTTCTGTTTGGTGCATTTGAACTTCCAAATGACACCCCTTTATATAGGGTGAAAAAGAAATGAAGAGGCATTAAAAAATTCATGTGGGATGTTAAAGAAAACAAGTGGGGTGGAAAAAACAAAGAAACTTTCGGTGCCCATTTCAGCTGGTGGGCCGCGCGTGAACAGTACGCGAGTACTGTTCACGCTGTTACTATTCACATTTTTACGCTTCTAAATACATCAAAGCAATGTGCACTAGATGCATTAGTCCACGACAATCATAGGATTAAGAGTTATTGTTCAAAATTATTTATTTTCGATAGTAGTCAAAATAAATAATTTGATTGGTCCGGTTCAGTGTTTCAATTTAGGAAATGGAGCTGAGAACAGGATTGAGGAAGATTCAGAGACTCCACAACCTACTTTGAGGAGATCGAGTAGAACTCCTAAACCAAACACGAGATATTCCCCTTCATTACACTATTTACTTCTGACAGATTCTGGAGAGCCGGAGTCGTACAAAGAGGCAATGAGTGTAGGAGATTCTCTCAAGTGGGAGCTAGCCATGAAAGATGAAATGAGCTTGCTTGAGAAAAATAAAACTTGGAGGTTGACTAAGTTACCGGAGGGGAAAAGAGCTTTGCAGAACAAGTGGGTGTTCCGGGTTAAGGATGAACCGGATGGTAGTGAAAGGTACAAGGCGAGGTTGGTGGTCAAAGGGTTCCAGCAGAAGGAAGGGATTGATTACACTGAAATATTTTCGCCGGTTGTCAAGCTAACTACTATAAGGATGGTTCTGAGCATTGTTGCTGCAGAGGATTTACATCTTGAACAATTGGATGTAAAAACGGCATTCCTTCATGGGGATTTGGAGGAGGATATATACATGGCTCAACCGGAAGGTTTTCTGGTAAGTAGAAAAGAAAACCTTGTATGCAAGCTAGAAAAAAGCTTGTATGGTCTGAAACAAGCTCCGAGACAGTGGTACAAAAGGTTTGATACATTCATGGATAGTAATGGATTTACTAGATGTCAAATGGATCACTGTTGTTATTTTAAAAGATTTAAAGATTGCTACATTATTTTATTGTTGTATGTCGATGACATGTTAGTTGCAGGGACTAATATGGGAGAAATCAAAAGGCTGAAACAACAATTGGCGAGTGAGTTTGAAATGAAGGATTTGGGGGCTGCAAATACAATTCTCGGGATGAGAATTATTCGAGATAGGTCGAGTGGGAGCGTCAAGCTGACTCAGGAAAGGTACATACATAAAGTGTTTGATAGATTTGCTATCACTGATACAAAGTCTAGAAGCACTCCTTTGGGGAGTCAATTCAAACTAAGCAAGGATCAATCACCTAAATCTGACGAGGAGCGAGAAAAGATGGCAAAGGTTCCATATGCCTCTGCTATTGGAAGTTTGATGTACGCAATGGTGTGTACAAGGCCGGATATAGCTCATGGAGTGGGAGTCGTGAGTAGATATATGGCTAATCCGGGTTTACAGCATTGGGAAGCAGTGAAGTGGTTACTAAGGTACTTGAAAGGCACATCGGATATGTGTTTGAGTTTTAAGGCTAGTAGTATCACTTTAGAGGGCTTTGTGGATGCTGACTTAGGTGGTGATCAAGATGGTCGGAAGAGCACATCGGGCTATATTTACACTTTGGGTGCCACAGCAATTAGTTGGATGTCAAGACTACAAAAATGTGTAGCACTTTCTACAACCGAAGCCGAGTACATAGCTATTTCAGAAACTGGAAAAGAGATGATTTGGTTGAAGAATTTTCTGAGGGAAATTGACAAGGAGCAACGGGATTGTGCACTTTATAGTGATAGTCAAAGTGCCATTTTTAAATCACTATTTAATTAAATATCTTTTTCCAAACATATTTCCCACATTAATTTTTTATCTAAGTTCAAACTTATCCATCTAATGGATACTTTAGTATTTATTCGTAGAGTTTCAATTTGAGGTTTATTCGTAGAGTTCAAACTGATCTTGGTCCTGTTCACTATTTTCTAGGTATTTCTGTCACATAGTCTTCGTTCGGCCTTTTTCTCTCTCAATCTAAATTTGCTCGTGAAATTATAGATCGCGCCGCCATGTCTAACTGTAATCCATGTGCTACACCTGTCGACACCAAAGCCAAACTTCCCTCGTTCGGTCCCCCTGTCTCTGATCCTGCTCTTTACCGTAGTCTCGCCGGTGCTCTCCAATATCTTACAATCACTCGTCCTGATATTTCTTATGTTGTCCAACAAGTCTGTCTTTTTATGCATGATCCTCGTGAGCCTCATTTCCATACTCAAACGAATTCTTCGTTACCTCAAAGGTTCTCTTTCTCTTGGTCTCACCATTCGTCCCTCTTCTACTGATCGGCTTATCGCCTACTCTGATGCGGATTGGGCCAGTTGTCTGAATACATGGCGTTCTACATCCGGTTATTGTGTTTTTCTTGGTGATAATCTTGTTTCTTGGTCTTCTAAACGTCAGCCTGTCATCTCTCATTCTAGTGCCGAAGCTGAATATCGTGGTGTTGCAAATGCCGTTGCTGAAGCTTCTTGGCTTCGTAATCTTCTCCTTATGTTGCATAGTTCTCTTTCTTCTGCTACTATTGTCTATTGTGATAATATTAGTTATGTGTATCTTTCTTCTAATCCTATACAGCACCAAAGAACCAAACATATAGAAATTGATATTCACTTTGTGCGAGAAAAAGGTTGCCTTAGGGCATGTACGCGTTTTGCATGTACCATCTGCTCATTAGTTTGCAGATATTTTTACTAAAGGTTTAACGTCACAATTATTCTTTGATTTTCGGTCCAGCCTGTGCATTCGGGAACCTCCTGCTCCGACTGCGGGGGCGTGTTAAATAAGGATATTATTAGTTGTATCTTTGTATTAGGTTTCTTTGTATAATGTTTCCTTGTTTGCTAAGTTAGGGTTTTTATTGTATTCTTTCTCTAGTAATTATAAATACTTTGAGCAGCAATACAATTTTCCCGACGGGTTTTCTACTCTAACACTAGAAAATAATTTAGTTGTATGATATTAAATAATTGCATGAGAAGTTTAAAGTATGGTTGCGATCTCATCCAAGTAAAGTTTTACGAGACTCAAGCTTAGTTCAGACTCAATTTGAATGCTCAGTAGTAAGTGGTACGGACAATTAGGGGTTCGAGTAGGCCTGGCTCAAGTTGATAGTCCTCAATGGAAGAAACTCGAATTCCTTTACATTGAGGGGTTTGAAATCCATATAACATAAAATTACACACAGACCCCTTTACTTCTTGTGTAATTCCCCAAAACCCCCTCACTTTTTGGAAATTACTAACACCCCTCAAGAGGTTTATTTTGTAAGGTTTACAAGGAGAAAAATTATAAAAATTATTTAATAAACAAAGGGTGTAATTGTAAAAAAATACCTTAATATGAGGAGGGTTTTATGTAATTTCTAATAAGTGGGGCTATTTTGGTGATTGCACAATAAGTGTAATTTTCCCTAATAAAAAATCCATAATAAAGGTATGCTTGGATAATTTCAAGTCGAATTAATTCAAAATCATAAATGTTTAAAAAACAGCACCATTACCAACTATAATTGAAGAAGTACAAAACGGTGCGAGAGTATGCAACTTACCTTGATGAGGTGTCATGTGCGAGGTTGCTCCAGTATCCATGTACCATTGGTCATCAGGCTGCTGAAGAATCATAGTGGAGAAGAGAGAGGAGATATCAGTGGGAGTATGCGCCGAGTTATCTGCATGGGCTGAACCAGGGGCAAAAACTGACGGGCTGCTGGGCAAGGGTGAGGGCAGGGGGCTGTTGGTGTAGTGTTGGAGTGGTTGGGCCGAGTTGGTGAAGACTTGTGGGCTGCAGGGAGGAGCCGCTTGTGTTGAAGACAGATGGGCTGGAGCTGACCATGACACGGAGCTGGGCTAGAGCTGAAACTGGGCCTAGTGCGCTGAATTAAAAGCAGGAGCTGTTGGGGCGAAAATTGCATGGTACCTGGGCCTTGAGGACGTGGGCCAGTGGACTGATTTGGAACCAATTTGTAAGTGAAACCTGGAGGAGCTGTTGGGCGCTGATTTGGGCCATTATGTGAATAACCATTGTTGATGAAGCCATTCCGATTATTATACCTGCCATTACCTCGACCACGACCTCGAAAATTATTTCGATTCGTGTTTCAATATTGGTTGAAATTATTATTTTGGGAATGGAGGGCAGTAAAGGAGTCATGATTAGGGAGTGTGGAGTGGAACCGTTTTTTGCGAGTTTCATGAAGTAACAAGAGGTTGCGAATTTCAGAGTAAGTCGGAAGGGGTTTCGTGGTGCTAATTATAGTGACGAGAGGGAGATATGATTCAGGTAGCCCTTTTAATAATTGTAAAATAAAGCTTTGATTAGAGATAGAGGTATCTAAATTAGAAAGTGAATCTGCGAGGAATTTCATCTCTTGACAATATTGCGAGATGGAAAGAGATCCTTTTTGAAGATTATGAAAACGTTCACTGATTTCTAAGGAACGAGAGACTTTATTATTCAAAAAATTTCTTCAATGGCGAACCAAAGATCATGAGAAGTGGCATACTCCAAATCAACGTTTTTGAGAAGTTTAATATCAACAGTTGAGTAAAACCATCTTTTATAGTGGAGTTTAAAGCAAACCAATTGTCATCGGGATCATCCGTAGGTTTGGATTTTCCCGAGAGGTTATAAAAAATGGAATAACTACGGCAGAGGTCCATGAACATGCCTCGCCAAAGCTTATAATTTGAGTCATTATCGGATAATTTAAAACCAAAGGATGAATAAATATTACCGGCAGCAAGGGCGGGGTGGGTAGGAGTTGGTTTAGGAGGGGTAGGGGCAGTTGTAATTTGTTCTTCGGGATTGGCCATGGAGAAATCGAAACACAATACGAAATAATTAACGAAAAACCGAGATAGAAAATAATGAAAAAAAACAAGATAAATTACCGAAAGGAGACAACGAGGATGATATCCAAATAAAAACCATGGCACCAAGAGCCAACGTAGAGGAAGAACCAGCGCGGATGAAGGCTATATAGTGAAAATATATTGCGTTGACTTATGCGAAAGGGAAAGGCCAAGTAAGTAAAAAGAAAGAAAGAAAGAAAAAGAAAACTACAATAAAAGGAATGCTTCAGCCGTTTATTAATGGCGGCCAAGTTATCATGTAAAGGCCAAGAAATTAAGTAAATAATTAAGGCTGGAAGTTGCTAACGGCGGCTACTGCGGCTTTGTAGAGAGAAATTTAGGTTTAGGATTTTAGGTTTAGGCTGATACCATATATTAATAATAATTCTCCTTGAAATTCTCCTTGAAATAATAATTAGATAAACAATATAGATTACAATAATAAAAGTAAATAAGGAAAGAAACAATAATAGAGACCTAATCTAAATATAATACTAAAATATAATCTAACAGGAATCCTTTCAAACTAATTCATTCCAAATAATTTTCTCAAAGTCCAAGATTTTTCATTCAGTTATTTGAATTTTCAACTGTTCCCAAAACCAGAAAAAGTCAGAAACAATACTCAATCTAGTTTATAACATTTTGTGGTTTCATTTCATCAAGTGAGCAAAGCTCATATAGGATGTGAAATTGCAAGACAACATTTTGAAGCAAACACAAAACAAACTTTGTGGTCATGAGAAAACAAAAGCTAAAGAATTTCTGAGCATTGTAAGAAAAAACAATCATATTTTCCGTCCAAAAAAAAAATCCAGCGCTAAATCTTTAAGCAGTTGGCTTGTATAGTTTCTCCACCATCTTCCTATACTCTGCGGTAGCACAAAAAATAACTATTGTTAGATAAAATTCATTCAAGACAGATTTAATATGTTTGCTAATTTTTGCCCATCGACACCAACGCCCAGAAACGCAGAATGTTACAAGACCATACCTTCTTGGTTGCCCCAAAGTGATGCCGCCTGTGTGTTAAGAGGTGAGCTCGTGTTTGGCTCTATAAAAACAATCGTGTCAGACATAAAACTAACTAACAGAAAAACGTTGGGGTTAAACTCTTAGGGGTCAAAACTGCAAAATTTGTCTACAGAGGGTGACAAAATTAGTTATGTGACTTGTGAAATTACCAATTTTAAACACTGACTATGCAATTTTCACAGACTGCGGACAAACTTCTTCGCACAGGCACTTTTTACTATGAGAATCTTCAATTTTGGAGGGAGGGAAAATCATCACGGAAGGACAAAAAATGCCACTTATCAACATACATGACTAAAATTGCAGCTTTGAGCTAGGTGAGAATTTGCAATTTTAGTTATACAAGTTAGTGCACGATAACATTTTTGGCGGAGCGGATCTTCTATCCACAATAGTGTCACATAATGAGGAAAATTGACAAGTGTGTATTTAATCCTTTCCCTTTTTTTCGTCCTCAGTCCAGCCATTAACTGATACTTTCACCCCCAAAATTGAAACACCCCTAATGAGGAAAATTGACAAGTGTGTATTTAATCCTTTCCCTTTTTTTCGTCCTCAGTCCAGCCATTAACTGATACTTTCACCCCCAAAATTGAAACACCCCTGAATTGGATGGTCATGTGACCAACCCATGCCACTTTCTGACGTTTTCTCTTTTAATTAATTCCCTGTAAAAAAATTGTCCTTAAATTGCAAAAAGTTGAAAATTAATGTCCTTAACTTGTCTATATCACAATTTAGAGGACTAATTTTGTAACCCCTGTAGTCACAAGACAGGTTCTTAGGGAGTCCCTAATTGAATTATTAGGAATTTCCATGACTCGAGGTTCTTCTCAATCGCATCCATCCATGTACAATAGACCAAACTAGGTCCCATCACATGAATAGTTGTGATTGTTCTCGGTAATCCGACAGTAGGTTGATTGAACAACAACAATAAACAAAGTGCAAAAAATCACCTCCAAGCAAACTCTGTATTGATAGCAAGATTGTCCTCACATCATAGGCAGATGACCACTTATCCTGCAAAGATTGGAAAAGAACATTAAGCTACACTGTGGTAGAAGAGTAAGCTATCCTAGCATACGATAACAAATAAGGCATAAGTAACCTGCAATATGTCCAAGCATATATTCCCGTAAACGTCAACATTGGGATGGAAGCAACTCGTCTCGAACTTAACCTTAGGAGGCTTAAAAGGATAGTCAGAGGGAAAGGAAAGGGATAGCTTGTATTCGGTTCCTTCAAAAACTGTATCTTTGCTCCCACTTATTGTTCCTTTCCAGCAGAATATGTTGTCCTCCTCGGGAAAGGCGGATATTCCACCGTCACCACTCATCTAAACATTCACGTACGAGAAAATCAAAATCAGGTCATTAGAAATTCCTCAAAGGGGTCAAAAATCAGAAGCTTAATTTTATCATTATTTTTTGGGCAAGGAAGTTTCGATTCACAGTTCTTACCATTAAGGCCATTAGCTCGGATTGCAACCTGTTTATTAAAGCAAGATAAAAAAATTATATCAGAAATTAGGATAGAAAAATAGTAGAACAGAATCCAGTAAAAGTGTCATAGACAAAATTTATTCAATTGAAAACAAGAAAATGGGAAAAAATGATAAGGTTTTGAGAAATCAAATTCAAATACTTTTAATGGAAAAGCACAGATTAATAATAGACTTCAGAATCAAAATCCAAACATACTAATAAACATCGACAAAAACCTATTTAATTGAACTATTAACAACGCAGATTTTCATTCAGATACTTAAATCCCAATTTCACAAAAACCCTAAATCAAGAAAACGAAACACGAATTTACGAAGTTCAATTAAATTCAAGCATATATATACCTTTTTAGAACAGACTGAGTGTCAACGGTTTTCGCAGCGGCCACAGTCTGCTTAGCCGGCGCCGTTGCCTGCGCGGCGGTGTTGGGGTTGCTATCTTGGTGGTGCGCATTGTTCACCGTCGCCATTTTTTCCCTTCTTTTTAGCCTTGTGTTTATTTCAAGAAATTGCAAGATTGTGCGCAAAATCGAAGAAGAAACAGAAGTGCTTGACAAATTCCGTTTCTTCCTCTTCAGAGGGGGTAGAGAGAGAGAGAGAGAGAGAGATTTGAGAAGATGAATAGCAGCAGCAGCAGCAAATGAGAGATATATAATTATAGTGTTTGTTCTGTCTCTATATTTACACAATTCAATTCGTTTTTATTCGAACGTTATAAGCACAGCGCAAACTCCGCTGGTTTTAGTATAACGGCTAGTTTTTTGTAATTTTCAAGTTTTATTTTATTTTATAAAGATGGGTAGGGTTTTCCGACCCGTTACCCGAACGAGTAACCCGGTATCTTTTATTATTATTAGGGCTATTAGCACCTAACCCCCTCACAAATTTCTATTTTGGCATTATCCCCCTTAGAAATACACAAAATAAAACTTTCCCCTTGAAAATTTAAAATTAGTAGCACTTTATCCCGATCTCAAATTGCTGGTGAAAAATCCACCGAAATCAGCTCACGTGTATTTCACAAGGGGCTTCGTAAGGGTAGGATTGTCACTTTGGGGGCACAAATGTAATTTTAGGGTTTTACGAAGCCCCTTGTGAAATGCACGTGAATTGATTTCAATGGATTTTTCACCGTAAATTTGAGATTGGGGTAAAGGTGCTACTAATTTTATATTTCAAGGGGAAAGTTCTATTTTTTATATTTCCAAGGGAGATTGTGCCAAAATAGAAATTTTCGAGGGGGTTAAGTGCTATTATTATTATTATTATTATTATTATTATTATTGTTTTTATTATTATTATTGTTATTATTATTATTATTATTAAATCCTATTATAAATTCGGGAACTCTTTCTGTTATACTCCTATTAATTTTTTTTAAAAAAGTTATGTAGTGCTATTGTGCTAAAGATTCAAAACAAGGGTTCATTTCTTAGAAGTCAGCAGGAATTCGAGTATTAGGATTAACTTGAAGTCTGATGAGTTTGATTATATTGGAACTTGGAGATTAGGGAATCATTGGCGGACAATTTGTTTATACTTCTATAAAACCATGGTCCAAAATCGTTGATAATTTGTGTGGATATTGTTCCAAAGAATAAATATCGCTAGTTGTTACTCATTAGCACATAGTGTTACATGGAGTATAAGTAAAAATACGTGTAACTTTATTGTCGAATTTAAATTTGTAATAGAAATGATGTAACGTGTAATTATCCAACAAATATTCATGGTACATCTAATTACACATCAATTAGATCTTACCACATAGTATGTCTCCAAAAAATGTAGAATATCCAATTCTTAGAAATAATATGGAAGGTGTCCGATATTATTGCCCTAAAGTGTCTAAATACGTGCAATTGTGTCATAGTATCATTCAATATTATAGGGTCACCAAGAGGGGTTTAATGCAATTTAGCTCCCTGTGAAATTCATATATAGCAAAAAAACTCCTTCTGAAAAAATAATAAGCAATTTACCTCCCCGTGAAATAAATAATGAATCACTTTACCTCCCCACGCGCCCCACTCTCGCATGTTGCAAGTGGTTATGATATTTTGGCTCTTTTAAGACAATTTTACCCCTAATAGGGTTTAATGCAATTTACCTCCCTGTGAAATTCATATATAGCAAACAAACTCTCTGTGAAAAAATAATAAGCAATTTACCTCCCTGTATAACATTTGAGCATTTTCTAAATGAAAATAATAATTTGTTTCTTATTTACGACTCAGTTTTCTCCCTTTTTCGTGCATTTTTAGGTTTCGACTTAAACATATAAATTGTAGACTTTCATATGAATTTTGTAACGCCACAAGAATGGGATCATTTCGATGCCTGGTTGGAGAAATACGACAAAGCAAAAGAGCAACATTTAAGCATTTTCTTAAAGAAAATAATAATTTTTCCTTATTTACGGCTCAGTTTTCTCCTTTTTTGTGCATTTTTAGGTTTTGACTTGAACGTATAAATTGTAGACTTTCATATGAACTTTATAACGCCACAAGAATGGGATCATTTCGATACCCGGTTGAAGAAATACGACAAAGCGAAAAAGTAATATTTGAGCATTTTCTAAAAGAAAATAATAATTTTTTTTTATTTTCTGCTCAGTATTCACTATTCAAAAAATAATAATAAAATTAATGAAGATGACATATAAGATGTCGTCTTCTAATTTTCAATAAAATAAAAACAAAATTCAGGTGAAGACGACATACCAAAAATGTCGTTTTATATTAAAAAAAATAATTTTTAAATTATATTATTTTGACAATTTTTCTTTTTTTTTATATTAATCTCAAAAAAAACCCGAAGATGGTGAGTTGGGGAAGAAGATAAATTAAAATAGAAAAATAAAAAAGGAAATAAAAATATCAAAAATTAAAAGTAAAATGAAATAGAAAATATAGTGTAAATATCTTTAAAATGCAAGGGCACTTTAGTCTTCTGAATGATGAATATATGTTAAATATGCCTTCATAAATGGAAGTTATGAATTTCATAAATTGCAATTAATACAGAATAATCGGAGAATAATAGATGGCCTATATTATCGGACTTAGGCCTGGCATTGGGTAGGCATTACCCAGGCCCAAATCCTAAAAATGTCCACAGAATGCCTCATTTACCCTACCCGGACCCGACCCGGTCCCAGACCCGATGGGTCCGAAAACCGGGTCCACTGCACAGACCCGGAGTTTTTTTCTGGGCCGAAAAAAAGACTGTTGTTTTTAAGAAGAATCTTCAAAATGAATGCTAATATTACCGTAGGTTTAAAGTTTCGAAACGTCCGAAAAGTTTCTGGGATTACCATGTAGTTTCGAAATTACATTATTTCCTAAGAAACTCCTCCTTCAGTTTCCATGAAATGGAACAAAGAGAGTTATTTAAGTTCTCTATCGCCAACACATTCCATGAAAATCATAGAAAGCATTGAGAGTTTGGTAATTATTTTTCAAAGATTTGCTCTATCGCAAGTCTCCTCTCAATGTAGGACATTATGTAACCGCCTCATGCTTGAACGATGCCCCTATTTAACTGGAATAGTTACTAAAATTTTATCAATTATATGCTCTGTGAATGCTAAACTTGAATCAAACATTACCATTTTTTATTTTTTTTCACTACAATACTTTTAGAATTTTTTATTTCACAATTTAAGTTACTAAAATTTTATCAGTTATATGTTCTGTAAATGTTAAACTTGAATCAAACGTTACCACTTTATTTATTTGTGTAATTTGATCGATTATTGATGTACATATATAAACATTTTACACAACTATTATTTTTTGCTTGTGAAAAGAGGAAGCAACCCTTCTCTTCTTTTTTCACGGTTTTTACCTTGTGCATTTCTCAAGAACGACGATATATAGACTCATCGAAATGATGACCTTGTTCCTAATTCCATATTAAAGACAAAATAAGTTTCTCCTGTCAGCTAACTACTAGTAAAATGAGATCTGATAGTTCTATTTATACAGGAAATTCACAAAAGTGAATTGAAAAAATAAATTTTGGGTCTTGTTCGAGTATTGATCGGGTCTTGTTCGGGTAAAGGACCCGTGGGTCTTGTATTGATATGAGTCTTGTTCTATTGATCCCAAAGAACTACAGACTTCCTTACTACCATAGGTCTCAGACCCAACCCACTAAAAATGCAAATTGACAGGGGACTCAGTAAAGTAGTTACGGCATCTTCAACGGTATCACGACAGAAAACTAAAGAGGCAAAAAGTACTCCTAGTTACAAGTTTCTGATACTCCGATCAATTCCTATGTGGTGATCTAACTGGTCCTGTCTGGATTGAGGTGACGAAGTTAGTGGTCGGTGTGCTAAAAGAAGGAACATCCGAACGAATTCAACTAATCGAATCCCAAATTCCGGTACGTCAGCGGAATTAAAATAGCGGGGATGACCTAAAGCTTTTATGCGGTACATAAAGCAGTGACATCATGACAAACTGTAATGAGATCTGATACATTACTGTAATATACTCTATAACTTCTCATAAGACCAACCCACTAAAATGCAAATAGGGATCAGAAATGTGGTCAATATCACTTACCGAATTTCATACTTCTTCTTGGGGATTCATGACTGGCGTCGATCGGTGTTGGGAAATCGATTCATAATCGAACCCAAATTGGTACGCAGCGGAATTAAAATAGAGACCTAGCTCTTATGCGTACATGCATGACATCAAAAATTAAAGCATACATACTATGACTTAAAGCAATTAATTAAACACTTTAATTAATAATTATTATTGTCTATCTACAGCTAACAATTAAAAGACTACATAATTAAACACTTTAATTAAAATCAATAATTGAATAACTATAAAAACAATAACAATTGAAAATGAAGAAAGCAAACCTTACACCGAAGATTGGAACTTGCCGGTAGAAGAAGAACTCGTTCACCGCAAAGCCTTCTTCGCAATGCCTCAACAAACTCATGAGTGTGGGCTCCAAAAAATACTACTAAAATAAAACTCCTTAAGAGGAATTTTATTTTCTTAAAGACTAGCATGTTCTTGAAAAATTGTTCAAGAACTACTTGTCTTTGTTCTGTTTGGTGCATTTGAACTTCCAAATGACACCCCTTTATATAGGGTGAAAAAAAAATGAAAAGGCATTAAAAAATTCATGTGGGATGTTAAAGAAAACAAGTGGGGTGGAAAAAATAAAGAAACTTTCGGTGCCCATTTCAGCTGGTGGGCCGCGCGTGAACAGTACGCGCGTACAGTTCACGCTGTTACTATTCACATTTTTTTTAAATACATCAAAGCAATGTGCACTAGATTTAGTCCACGACAATTAGGATTAAGAGTTATCAAAATTTTTATTTTCGATAGTAGTCAAACATGTTTCAATTTAGGAAATGGACCTGAGAATAGGATTGAGGAAGATTCACTCCATTTTGAGGAGATCGAGTAGAACTCCTAAACCAAACACGAGATATTCCCCTTCATTACACTATTTACTTCTGTTCAGAGCCGGAGTCGTACAAAGAGGCAATGAGTGTAGGAGATTCTCAAGTGGGAGCTAGCCATGAAAGATGAAATGAGCTCGCTTGAGAAAAATATTGGAGGTTGACTAAGTTACCGTTTGCAGAACAAGTTGTTCAAGGATGAACCGGATGGTAGTGAAAGGTACAAGGCGAGGTTGGTGGTCAAAGAGCAGAAGGAAGGGATTGATTACACTGAAATATTTTCGCCGGTTGTCAAGCTAATTATAAGGATGGTTCTGAGCATTGTTGCTGCAAGGATTTACATCTTGAACAATTGGATGTAAAAACGGCATTCCTTCATGGGGAAGGAGGATATGTACATGGCTCAATTTTCTGGTAAGTAGAAAAGAAACCTTGTATGCAAGCTAGAAAAAAGCATGGTCATCCGAGACAGTAATCTTCATGGATAGTATGGATTTACTTGTCAAATGGATCAATATTTAAAGATTGCTAATTCGATGACATGTTAGTTGCTAATATAAATATTGTTGCAAATACTTCTCGGGATGAAATTATTCGAGATAGGTCTTCAATGACTTACATACATAAAGTTTTGAGTTCCACATTCTAGAAGCACTCCTTTGGGGAGTCGCAAGGATCAATCACCTAAATCTGAAATGGCAAAGGTTCCATATGCCTCTGCTATTTCAATGGTACACTATAGCTCATGCTATTGAGTAGATATATGGCTAATCCGGGTTTACAGCATCCTATGAAAACATCGGATAAGTTTTAAGGCTAGTAGTATCACTTTAGAGGGCTTTGTGGATGCTGACTTACTTTTATATTTACACTTTCTCACTACAAAAATGTGTATCTTACTGAAAAGAGATCCTATAATGCTCCATTTTAAATCACTATTTAATTAAATATCTTTTTCCAAACATATTTCCCACATTAATTTTTTATCTAAGTTCAAACTTATCCATCTAATGGATACTTTAGTATTTATTCGTAGAGTTTCAATTTGAGGTTTGCGAAGGGACCTTAGGGAAAATTAATTTTAGCTCCAAGTAAATTAAATCAAATTATCATCACATGATAATATTTAATATTACTTAACAATATTTAATTCCACTAAATAAATATTGTTGCACTCTAAAATTAACTTCAATTTAGTTCTCATTCTTTCGTAAAGAAATATTCAATAACTCCTCTATTAAAATATCCATGAAGAAATAAAATTGAGACTACTTTTATTTTATTTCTCACATATAATGCTCAATTTGCTTCTTATCAACTTTCCAAATGAAAAACTATTTTTCATATAATTTCAGCGACACTTCACTTGAAACACTTTGGCCAAAGTTTTAGAAAAGTCAAACATTGCAAATCCATTATAGGGGATATATCTTATCTCTTATAGAGATTATAGATCCCATATGAATGTCCTTTCCAATCACATTTTTATGTCATTACCCAATGTATAAAGTATATTGGCCACTGAAGACCTCACTTCTAAATACATCAAAGCAATGTGCACTAGATGCATTAGTCCACGACAATCATAGGATTAAGAGTTATTGTTCAAAATTATTTATTTTCGATAGTAGTCAAAATAAATAATTTGATTGGTCCGGTTCAGTGTTTCAATCTAATTGATTTATACGAATATACTATATATGGAATCCATATTCCCATGATTAAGACAAATCATCGAATATAGCATATTATAGTCTTTAGCAGATAAGACGCTCATTCTTATCACCGACTATAACCAATTTATAATAACACATGATATACGTAATCCAAGTCTTTCATGGAACATCACTTCCATTTGGATTCTCATATGTAATTATGGACTATGCGTATCCCATAGGACATTTAGTAATACTCATAACTTCTAATATATATTATTTATTTATTCATAATAAACACATTAAATAATTGGATTTTAGGGCACATTCCTAACAGTCGGGTCATCCTGGGTTGTTGAAGAGTCGTCCGACTCCTCGGTGCGGCTACCTTGTTACGACTTCACCCCAGTCGAAGACCCCACTGATAGCATGAGGAGACTGCAAACGAAACGACTGTCCAAGAGTCTTGAGTCTTCGCTGTCTTGACTTCGTCAATGCCTTGTTTTCTAGCAATTATTTGATACCTCCTGGAAATGGTATTAAGACAAGAGAAGGATCACGAATGTTATATATCGCCCACAGCTTTAATGTTCGAATCATACTAGCAATTGATTTTTTTTCTTTTCTTATTTCAAGTGTCTACAAATGATGAGTGAATCAAACCCAACTCCCGCACTTCTGTTTGTTTTGTTTATTTTCACCTTCACATCCTTGAAATTAAGCTATTGTAATAGCATTACGTGTCCCGAAACTGAAAAGGACGCGCTTCTAAGCTTCAAGCATTCGTTGGAAGATCCCTCAAATCTACTATCGTCATGGAATAGTAGTGAAGTTGATTGCTGCAAATGGGAAGGCGTGCTTTGCCACAACTTGACAGGCCATGTTGATAAACTCCGTCTTCAAAGTTATGATTCATTTTCAATCGGTTTAAGTGGCGAAATGAATCCTTCCTTGCTCAATCTGAAACATCTCAGATATCTTGACTTGAGTGGGAATAACTTTGAAGGAAAAATCCCGTCTTTCATTGGGTCGTTGGCGAGGCTAGAGTATTTGAATTTATCCAATGCTGGATTTCATGGAACCATTCCTCATAGTGTTGGAAATCTTTCAAATTTACGCACTTTAAGTTTGCAAGACAACTATGAGAAGCTGGATGTGGACAGCCTGGAATGGTTATCTGGCGTTTCTCGACTAGAGCGTTTGGACATGAGTCATGTGAACCTCAGCAAAGTAGACAACTTCGTACAGGTGATCAACAAACTCCCTTCTTTGGTAGAGCTACGTTTGAAATCTTGTCTTCTTAATTCTGTTGCTCCAAGCCTTAACGATATTATTAATATTTCTTCTCTTGCCATTCTCCAACTTTCTGATAACGAGTTTCGTTCTTTCGATGCCCTGAGATGGATTTTTCAACTCAGGAACCTTATTTTTCTTGATCTGAGTCATAACTACTTAGAAGGTCCGATTCCAAGTATTAGCAACACCACCAAACTTCAACACGTTGATATCTCTTTTAATAATTTAAATTCCACCGTTCCAGATTGGCTCTACTTTTGCAAAGACCTTGAGTTTGTATCATTGAGGTACAACTTTCTGCAAGGTACAATTTCCAATTCCGTAGCAAATCTAAGCTCTCTAAACACGCTCGATTTACATAAAAATGAGCTTTCCGGAAAAATACCAAGAGTAATTGCGAGGTTGTGCAAAATGCAAACTTTGGACTTAACAATGAATAAGTTGCAAGGAGAACTATCAGATACATTTGGAAATATGTCAGAGTGCTTCTTAGAAGCTTTGGAGTCTTTATGTCTATCCGTGAATCGACTTTCTGGTCATATGACTGATCAATTTGGAGAGTTTAAGAATCTTCAAATCCTCGATCTTGGTAAAAACTTATTATCCGGTACAATTCCAATCAATCTAGGAAAGTTATCATCCCTTAGAGAATTAAGATTAGAAGTTAACAAATTCACTGGAAATCTTCCAGAGTCTATTGGACAACTTTTTAACTTGGAAGTGCTTTCAATAAACGACAACATGCTACAAGGGGTTGTGACTGAAACACACTTCGCCAGTCTCACAAAATTATCTCATTTCTCCGCCTCCGGAAACCACTTGACTTTGAAAGTCGACCCCAATTGGGTCCCACCTTTCAAACTCATACTTATGAGACTTGGATCATGGAACTTGGGTGTTATTCCCTCATGGCTCGAGACACAAAAGAAGTCCATCACGAAACTTGATTTATCGTATAATGGAATCTCCAGTGTTGTTCCTAGCTGGTTCTGGGACATCCCTCATTTGAACCTCTCCCACAACCAATTCCATGGCGAGATTCCAGATATAACTACGGGCTCCGGAGATGATTGGCGGTCTATGTACTTGAGTTCTAACAAATTCAACGGCTCATTGCCTCGAGTAGCACATACTGTGGCCGAGCTAGATCTCTCCAATAATTCGTTGTCGGGAGGTATGTCACATTTTCTTTGTGACACGACAAATGAAACTTACGGATTGGTGATTCTTCGTCTAGCGAGAAATAAGCTAACAGGGGAATTGCCAGATTGTTGGATGAGATGGCCATCACTAAGAGTGATAAATATAGGAAATAATAATATCTCCGGAAGTATCCCAAGTTCCTTTGGACTTCTTACAGATTTGCTATCTTTGGATCTCTACAATAACAAATTTTCGGGCCAAATACCTTCTTCAATCCATAACTGCACTAAACTGATGAAAATCGACCTTTCGAGTAATGAATTTGATGGAAATCTACCAGCGGAGATTGGGACACGCATAGTCAACTTGAGGATTCTCATTTTACGCGCAAACAAGTTGAGTGGCAAAATTTCTGCGGATATATGCCACCTAAACTCTCTTCAAATATTGGATCTTTCGGACAACAATTTTTTCGGGACAATTCCTAGATGTGTCTATAATTTTACAGGAACGGTTACTAAAAAAACTTTGGCTGACTATGAAACAGAGAAAGTGTGCTATTTTAACTCTCCATACGGTTTACAGTTTTTTGCAGAGAGTGCATACGTCTCCACGAAAGGAAACGAATATAAATACGACACTATTCTCTCGTTGGTTACAAATATTAACCTTTCGGATAATGAATTGTCCGGTGATATCCCGGAGGGGTTGACAAGACTTGTGGAATTAGGATCGCTGAACTTATCGGGGAATCACTTGACAGGGTTGATACCGGATGGGATTGGAGAGATGAAGCAATTAGAATCTCTTGATTTGTCGAGAAACTTCCTCTATGGTGAGATTCCTAATGGCATAGCCATTCTATCCTCTTTGAATTATCTGAACCTGTCTTACAATAACTTAACGGGAAGAATACCGCAAAGTACTCAACTTATGGGCATGAATGCTTCCGGCTTTATTGGAAATGAACTTTGTGGCCTTCCGTTACCGAGTGATTGTAGCGACGATGCTGTAGTTCCCGGGCCAATGTACAAAGAAGAAGATGGAGGTGGTGAATCTAAGGTGGATTGGTTTTATTTATTTTTGTCTTTAGGATATGCAGTAGGATTATCAGTTGTGTGTGGCACATTGATCATCAAGAAATCATGGAGGGAAGCCTATTTTGAGTTTTTAGAAGATATGTGGGATAAGGTTTATGTATATGTATGTGTTAAGTGGACGAAGCTTGTAGCACGTTGGGGTCGAAGGAATTCGTAAAGGGTATAGATGTCTTAGTTAGAAATTGAAATTTTTCTTTCTTATGCTTTATGTAAGGTCTTAAATATCGGTTTCGGTGTAGATATCGATGTAGTAAATTTACGGAAATTTTAATGGAAATTTCAGGGATATTCAAAATTTCGATTTCGATTTTAAAGAAATCATGGAAATTTATAAAAATATTTGGAAATTTGCAATAAAATTTTAGGTAACTTTAATTATCATTCTTATGCATCTTTTACACCAATAATATTCTATATATAATATATGGATAATGAATTTGTTAAATAATATCACTAAAAACTGTTGCGAAAAATATGAAATAAATATAATTTGATAGTAAGATAATAAGCAAATCTCATTAGAACTTCATTAAAATAAAATGTACCAAGATTTAAGTAAAAGTTACTACTCAATACCACATCGAGTTTCTAGGAGGATCAAAATCACTATCACTAGTATCTGTCCTACCTCTACTTTCATATTGCAAGTGAAAATTATTAGTTACATGTTGACAATATTCCGCCCATGACATGGAATGTTGGTAGTACTGCATATAATGATGATGATGATATCCTTCTGGTGTTGAATCTTGAAGAACCCCAATGGGTACAACATACTCAACAGGAGTAGTAACATAAACATGTGGCCCATTTGGATAGAAAGTGACTTATCACTTATGTGTGTGGTTGGGGGGGTAACCGGGTAAGTGATAGGTGTATAAATATAATTTTCTAAACATAAAAAAAAATTAAATATAAAAAAAATAGGTATCAAAAAAAAATCAGCCGAAATTTTGGTTTCGGGAAATATCGCGTTTCGGCCGAAATTTCGATGGAAATTTGACAAAAATATTTTAAATTTCGGGAAATTTCGGGTTTTGGTCAAAATTTCGGAAGATATTCTGCAAAATTGGATCAAAAGTTTGATTTCGTTTCGGGACCCCCCGAAACCCGAAATTTCGACTGAAATTTTAGTGTTAACTACTAAAATGGGTTCTCTTTGATTTCCCTTTTGTTCTTATTGAAAGGTCAATATGAAAATAAAGGTTTTAATTATCTTTTGTGCTTTCCATTGATCTTGAATATTCAAACAAGGCACACCAAGGGTTTACCACACTACTAACCGCTTTGGTAGTTTCGAAATACCAACAACAATTACCCAAGGGCAATACCCTCACGCCGGAACGAACTTTGAAGAAAAATCCACCACCCTAAGACCACTATGGCCGACGACTTCTATTGGGGGAAGGAGAGAGATTTTTCTTTTCTTCTTTCTTTGCTGTCAAGTCTAATGTGAAAGTTACGTTTTAACTGAACCAGTGTTAGGAATTTATAAGAAGTATTTCGGTCGAAATTTAAGACCATGACTTTATGCAATTTATTTCATGAACAAAATGTGGTTGTAATTTATGGTTATCATTATTTTAAAAAATATGTACACAACTACTGTCCCACATCAAATGGCTACGAGAACTTGAGAGACTTATAAGCACCAAACTTCACTCTTCCTAGTGAGGCTCCTTTTCAAGACAAGCATGTGCGGCTCCGGCCAAAGCGCCATGATTATATGTATATGCAACTACTATCCCATATTGAACAGAGAAAAGGGGTTGTTTGAGAGGCTTATGAGTCTCAAACTCTCATCTCTTAGCGAGACGCCTTTTGAGGACCAATCCATGGGGCTCCGGCCAAAGTAGACAATACTTCGCGCGAGGGTGTCTGGTGTGGGAGAAAACAAGTACATGCCACCACTAATCACTATTATCAGAAAGAAAGAGAACTAGTCGTGTCGTAAGTCAGATCCAGTCTACCCTTGACTCTTTTTTCAAAATATTTTGGTCGAAGTTTGACTACCCTAACCTTGACTCATTTTCTACACTACATCATTATCATTCTAGTGCCGTTTGCGGGAACGAGGTCATGTGCCCAGCCCGAGCCCCTCATTTTAGAGGGCTGATGATGTGTATGTAACTACTGTCCCACATTGGATGGAGACGAGGGACTTGAGAGTCTTATAAGTCCCAAACTCCCACTCTCCCAAGCGAGACGCCTTTTTAAGACAAACTCCTGCGGCTCCGACCAAAGTAGACAATACCTCACACCAGGCGTCTGCTACGAGAGAAGGCAAGTGCATGCCACCACTAATCACTATTATCATAAAAAAAGAGAACTAGTTTGTCGTGTCATAGATTGGACCCAATCCACCCTTCACTCATTTTCCAAAATATTTTGGCCGGAATTTGACCATCTTGACCCTGACTCATTTTCCACACCACATCATCCTTGTTCCAGTGATGCTCTTTTAGGTTAAATTTGCATATTTGTTATTCCAACTATATAGGTTGACGCCAACATAATAAATTCAATTGATTTTGACCAAATTGATATAGAGCTCGTATTCCATTAATATCATCATGCCTCAAACCCATTCTAGTCCCAGGTGAAAATGTAGGTACATAATGGCATTAGGAACACTTGTGTGCCCAAGTCCAGGAATGGGTTGTGATGAGAAAAAAATCATCTTTGGTGTAAGAAGGTCTCTTCGTTTCTGGATTCTTACAATAGTTTTTTCGAAAGGGTCTTTGACGTAGAGTTTGTTGAGTAAATGAGTTTGACCTGCACAAGTCACAAATAATAATAGACTGGACTTGAAAAATCAAGTTGCCTACGTACCTCCTTAAAAGAATCAAGTCATTACGTAATTTACATTAATCTTACACTTTCAATCAGATATTATTTTTGAAAGATAAAAGATTTTGACTTATATAATGTATGTGGAGAGAAAATGTAACGAGTAACTTGAGAAACTGAAACAGTGAAACAAGCAAATTAATCTGAACTCGTTCTTGAATATGATAATGAAACTTCTCCGAAGCATATTCATCAAAAAAAAAAAAATGTACAGCTGCATAAATCATATCTAGGCCTTGCAATAACAATACTTCCCTTGATTCATTACATTTTTAACTATATCCTTAGGGTCAAACATTTTTCATGTGTTTGTTTACATATAAATGTTAATCAATTTTTAAATAAATGTTAATCAATTTTTAAATGACATCTTACATATAAATTTGAAGAATAATAGATACCATGCGATCTTATCGAATCAGCAAAAATTAATTCAGATACATATTGGCTGATATTATCATATATCAACTGATACTTTGAATCATATATTAAATCCATATTTACGCAACTGTATAAAATGAATTGAAACTTCAACCATATCGTGATATAGTTAACAAAACTTTCATTTCACATGAAAATTAAGTTGGGCAGGCCACTTTGCAAATAGTATCTATATGGCAAACAGTCCTCTCCACTCAAATTGGTATTCTGCAATTGAGGAAATTTATTTAGTTCTGATCTTGTTCGGATATTTTTATGGTGGACCTGAAATGTTATTCCTTGTGTCTATCTTTTTCACACATTGAAGTGTATTGTATGTGGACCCCCCACACAGTTAAATGTGAGAGATAGACACAATGGTACACATTGGAGTAACACTCCCGATGTACCATAAAATTATCCGATCTCGTTCCTGGTTTTGGAACATCAATTTTCTCAAAATAAAATGGTGATTGATTGATTGAGATACTTGATTTTTGTTAGGATCACCGATTGATTGTTCTTCAATTCAAGTAAAAGAACGTAATCTACAAAGAAACTAGATTTTTTAGGATAAAACTTTTCTGCCTCTTATCCGTTCACGTTAATGATATTTGAAATACATGTTCCTAATAACTTCCCACTATCAGATAAGGCTAAATTCGAAAACTACACACTAATTGATATAATAACAATAACAAAACTGAACGCGAAGAATAACTAGAAAATAAAAGTCAAACAAATCCTTCTATTCAAAGACAACCTAAAAGGAATTCGAGATTTTTTTTCATAGAGAGCTGTCAAGCCGAGCCTAATTAAATGTGTAATGTTGAGCATTCAAATTGAGCTTGATTAATTTATGAACTGAGCATGAGTCTCGTAAGGATATCCGATGAGATAGCAATCATAAATGTAAACTCCTCCTTCAATTATTTATCATCATACCACTAAAATTATTTCTGAAGCTAGCCAATGTAAGATCTACATATCTTTAGTTTTATGCCAAGTCATCTAAATTAAGTGTGTATTAGTGTAACAATTCTTTAAGAAAATTTAGGACTTTCAAGTTTTTTGCATGGTCTTAATTATATTTATAAAGGCTTTAAATTTTCAAAATCATTATTATAAACTTTCATGACTCGAATTTGGACCAAAATATTAACAAATATTCATGATTTCGTCTATAAATATGCAAGTCTATATACTTGTCAGGCGTAGACTCTTATCTTGTGTATTATTAGGGGCGTAAACGAGCCGAGTCGAGCAAAATATTGTTCAAACTTGTTTCAAATACAATCGAACTTCAAAGTTTGTAATTGGGCTTGTTTGATTATTAATCCAGCCAAGCTCAAACAAGCTTTAATCGAACCAAACACGAATCGAGCTCGAGTATTTTGATTTTTTTTATATGTTTTTATTATTTTTTACTAATCAAGCCGAGCTTCAAAACTTATCAAACACAAAAAGTTGTTCAAGCTTGGTTTGATAAGTTAACGAACCGAGTCCAAACGAGTTTTTAGCTATCGAGCTCGAGTCGAGTATCGAATAGTTTGGTTCGTCTTTCACTCCTATGTATTATGCAAGATCATGATGGGTTTTGTGGAGAAACAAACCAAAAGGTTGATTAGTAGGTGAAAACAAGATGTTGTTTGATAGGTGAAACCAAGAGGTTGATTGGTAGGTGAAACCAAAAGGTTGATTGGTAGGTGAAACCAAAATGTTGTTTGGTAAGTGAACCAAGAGTTTGTTTGGTATGTGAAATTACTCCTATAAATAGGAGTGAATTTCCTTCATTTTTATCATCCCAAAATCGAGAGAAAACATAAAGAGCAAAGTGTGTATAGTGTAGTTTATACTAGGGAAAACAATTTGTTGTAGATACAAATTGTGCTACACGGGAAACACTTGTGGTCTTTTTTTTCTTTCGGGGCAATACACTCTCAATCTCTTGTAATCGTTTTTTTTCCTCTCTCAAAAGAAATAAAATCTCTCTAGCATAGACCCGTGGACGTAGGCAAATTGCCGAACCACGTAAAATTGTTGTCTCATTTTCTTGCTTTCTTTTACTTTAAAGTTCGTTCATGCGCGTTGATTCCTAACAACTGGTATCAAAGCACTGGTTATAACGATCCGTGCGGAATCAATGGCGTCTGACGATAGAAAAGTGAATATAGACAAGTTCGATGGAAAAGATTTCGGATTCTGGCGAACACAGATGGAGGATTATCTGTACCAGAAGAAACTCCATCAACCATTGTCGGGGAAGAAGCCTGAAAAGATATCAGACGAGGATTGGGAATTATTGGATAGGCAAGCCCTAGGTGTTATTCGATTGACATTATCAAGAAACGTAATGTTTAACATCCTAGATCAAACTACGACTGCGGGTTTGATGAAGGCGTTATCCAATATGTATGAGAAGCCATCCGCGTCGAATAAAGTCTACTTGATGAGACGTTTATTCAACTTGAAGATGACGGAGGGAGGATTGGTGACCAATCATATCAACGAGTTCAACGTGATCATCACTCAGTTGAGCTCGGTTGATATTAATTTTGAGGATGAGGTAAAGGCTTTAATTTTATTGTCTTCTTTGCCGGAAAGTTGGAGTGCGACGGTAACTGCTGTGAGTAGTTCGTCTGGCCAAAGAAAGTTGAAGCTTGAGGAGATTCGGGATCTGATTCTAAGCGAGGATATTCGCCGGAGAGAATCAGGAGAACTCACATCTGGTGCATTGAGTGCGGAAAGCAGAGGGAGAAGTGTTCAACGCGGTGGTCAGAAAGGCAAAGGTCGATCCAAGTCCAAGGGGCGAGGGAAGTCAAAACCGCGCAAGGGTGATGATTGCTAGGGCTGCGGTAAGAAAGGCCACTTCAAGAGGGACTGTCCAGAAAAGACGGGACAAAATCACAACCGAGAACATCAACAAGCAAACACAGCAACAGACGATGTCGGAGACGCTTTGGTTTGTTGTGTTGACAGTCCAGTTGACCAATGGGTACTGGACTCAGGTGCGTCGTTTCACGCTACTTCCTGTAAAAATTATCTTGCAAATTATACTTTTGGAAAATTTGGAAAGGTATTTCTTGCAGATGATGAACCCTTAGAAATTATTGGTAAGGGAGATGTCACGATAACGACGGCACAGGGGATGCAGTTAAAACTGCAGAATGTCAGACATGTCCCGGGGCTGAGGAAGAATTTGATCTCAATGGGTCAAATTGATAGTGATGGTTACACCACAATGTTTGGTGGTGGTTCTTGGAAAATCACCAAAGGAAATTTGGTGGTGGCTCGTGGTAAAAAGTCGGGGACTTTGTACACCACAGAAATCAATAGGGACTCGTTAGCTGCAGTCGAGGCCACAGAAGACGTGCATCTATGGCATAGGCGACTTGGGCATATGAGTGAGAAGGGAATGAAAATCATGGCATCCAAGGGAAAGCTACCAACCTCAAAGACGGTTGAATTGGGTCTTTGCGAAGACTGTGTACTTGGGAAGCAGAAAAAGATGAGCTTCTCCAAGACGGGAAGAGAACCGAAGGCAGAGAAATTGGAGCTTGTGCATACCGATGTATGGGGATCGGCACCCGTACAGTCGCTTGGAGGGTCGAGATACTATGTCACCTTCATTGATGATTCCACAAGAAAGGTATGGGTTTATTTTTTGAAAAATAAGTCTGATGTGTTTAATACCTTTAGGAAGTGGAAGGCAGAAGTCGAGAATGAAACGGGGTTGAAACTGAAGAGTCTGAGGTCCGACAATGGCGGGGAGTATGACAGCCAAGAATTCAAAGTCTATTGTGCAGAGAATGGGATCAAGATGATCAAGACCATTCCAGGGACTCCGCAGCAGAATGGGATTGCAGAGCGGATGAATAGAACTTTGAATGAACGAGCTAAGAGCATGAGGCTTTATTCCGGGTTGCCAAAGATGTTTTGGGCTGATGCAGTAAGCACGGCGGCTTACCTCATAAACCGGGGACCTTCAGTACCGTTGGACTTCAAAATACCTGAGGAAGTTTGGTTTGGAAAGGAGGTAAATTTATCGCATTTGAAAATTTTCGGTTGTTTATCTTATGTCCTGCTAAGTTCAAATGACAGGGATAAGTTGGATCCAAAAGCACAGAAATGCATTTTTATTGGTTATGGTGGAAATAGTTTTGGTTACCGGTTCTGGGATTACCAAAACAACAAAATCATAAGGCATAAAGATGTTACGTTCAACGAGAAGATGCTTTACAAAGATAGACTTGGGGCAGAGACTGATGATAATGAAAAATCAAAGGCGATACTGGAAGAGATCACTGAGGACGAGGTTGCAGGAAATGGAGCTGAGAATAGGATTGAGGAAGATCGAGAGACTCAACAACCTACCTTGAGGAGATCGAGTAGAACTCCTAAACCAAACACGAGATATTCCCCTTCATTACACTATTTACTTCTGACAGATTCTGGAGAGCCGGAGTCGTACAAAGAGGCAATGAGTGTAGGAGATTCTCTCAAGTGGGAGCTAGCCATGAAAGATGAAATGAGCTCGCTTGAGAAAAATAAAACTTGGAGGTTGACTAAGTTACCGGAGGGGAAAAGAGCTTTGCAGAACAAGTGGGTGTTCCGGGTTAAGGATGAACCGGATGGTAGTAAAAGGTACAAGGCGAGGTTGGTGGTCAAAGGGTTCCAGCAGAAGGAAGGGATTGACTACACTGGAATATTTTCGCCGGTTGTCAAGCTAACTACTATAAGGATGGTTCTGAGCATTGTTGCTGCAGAGGATTTACATCTTGAACAATTGGATGTAAAAACGGCATTCCTTCATGGGGATTTGGAGGAGGATATATACATGGCTCAACCGGAAGGTTTTCTGGTAAGTAGAAAAGAAAACCTTGTATGCAAGCTAGAAAAAAGCTTGTATGGTCTGAAACAAGCTCCGAGACAGTGGTACAAAAGGTTTGATACATTCATGGATAGTAATGGATTTACTAGATGTCAAATGGATCACTGTTGTTATTTTAAAAGATTTAAAGCTTGCTACATTATTTTATTGTTGTATGTCGATGACATGTTAGTTGCAGGGACTAATATGGGAGAAATCAAAAGGCTGAAACAACAATTGGCGAGTGAGTTTGAAATGAAGGATTTGGGGGCTGCAAATACAATTCTCGGGATGAGAATTATTCGAGATAGGTTGAGTGGGAGCCTCAAGCTGACTCAGGAAAGGTACATACATAAGGTGCTTGATAGATTTGCTATCACTGATGCAAAGTCTAGAAGCACTCCTTTGGGGAGTCAATTCAAACTAAGCAAGGATCAATCACCTAAATCTGACGAGGAGCGAGAAAAGATGGCAAAGGTTCCATATGCCTCTGCTATTGGAAGTTTGATGTACGCAATGGTGTGTACAAGGCCGGATATAGCTCATGCAGTGGGAGTCGTGAGTAGATATATGGCTAATCCGGGTTTACAGCATTAGGAAGCAGTGAAGTGGTTACTAAGGTACTTGAAAGGCACATCGGATATGTGTTTGAGTTTTAAGGCTAGTAATATCACTTTAGAGGGCTTTGTGGATGCTGACTTAGGTGGTGATCAAGATGGTCAGAAGAGCACATCGGGCTATATTTACACTTTGGGTGGCACAGCAATTAGTTGGATGTCAAGACTACAAAAATGTGTAGCACTTTCTACAACCGAAGCCGAGTACATAGCTATTTCAGAAGCTGAAAAAGAGATGATTTGGTTGAAGAATTTTCTGAGGGAAATTGACAAGGAGCAACGGGATTGTGCACTTTATAGTGATAGTCAAAGTGCCATTTGTTTGGCAAAAAAATCCGGTGTTTCACTCAAAGACGAAACATATTCAATTGAAGTATCATCATATCCGAGAGATGATAGATGATGAGACTTTGGAATTGAAAAAGATTTTGGGTGCAAAGAATCCGGCAGACATGTTGACAAAGAGGGTTACCACCGAAAAATTGAGGCTTTGCATGGCCTCAGTGGGCCTCGAGTTTCTGTGAAGAGGAGGTCAACTTTTGCTAGAGAGAGAGTGCATTAAATTGGAGGGAGAAGAGATTGTGTCTTCAACTTTGAGTTTGGTCTCCAAGTGGGAGATTGATAGGTTTTGTGGAGAAACAAACCAAAAGGTTGATTGGTAGGTGAAACCAAGAGGTTGATTGGTAGGTAAAACCAAAATGTTGTTTGGTAAGTGAACCAAGAGGTTGTTTGGTAGGTGAAATTACTCCTATAAATAGGAGTGAATTTCCTTCATTTCTATCATCCCAAAATCGAGAGAAAACATAGAGAGCAAAGTGTGTGTAGTGTAGTTTATACTAGGGAAAACAATTTGTTGTAGATACAAATTATGCTACACGAAAAACACTTGTGATTTTTTTTTTCTTTCGGGGCAATACACTCTCAATCTCTTGTAATCGTTTTTTTTCCTCTCTCAAAAGAAATAAAATCTCTCTAGCATAGGTCCGTGGACGTATGCAAATTGCCGAACCACGTAAAATTGTTGTCTCGTTTTCTTGCTTTCTTTTACTTTAAAGTTCGTTCATGCGCGTTGATTCCTAACAGATCAGCCTCTCAATATGCATTTCATTGGGTACTTTTTTTTTTTAGAAAAACAAATAGAAAATGACAGAATTCATTGGCTCGAATTAAAATCGAAGCTTGTAAATATGCGACTCAAGCCGGTCCAGAAAAAACAATTATAAACTGAGTTTTAACCTATAATCCGACATCGATCCACTCTAAGTTCGGCTCGTAGGGACAAACTGACAGCCCTACTTTCACTGCCAACATTTACACTTCAACACATTTCCAACAATCAAAATGCCATCCTCATGAAATTTGAGGCAGAATTTTAATTTTAGTCCTAGAGGATCTCGTCATTCTAGTTTTAGTCTCACGCTTTATGGGCTTCTAAAAAACACGTCCCAATAATTTGAAAAACTTGTAGTTTTAGTCCTTTTTTTGAACAACAATAGTATCATACTTTACTTTGCATTTTAAAATTGCATTTGGCCCCTTAAACTATACAAGATGTATTAAACACCTCCCTACACATTTTTTTCACTTACCCCCCCTAAATATATTTTTATTTCACTTAATTTTTCAGGCGGTAAGTGCACATTAATATTTGTTTAGAGGGGTATTTGTATAGTTTAGAGGGCAAAATGCAATTTTTAAAATGCAAAATAAATTATGGGACTAACATTGTTTAAAGAATTACAACTTCTTCAAATTATTGGGACGTTTTTTAGAATCCTGTAAAGCGTGGGACTAAACCTAGAATGGCGAGATCCTATGGGACTATATTTATCCTTCTGCCAAACATGTGTCATCAAACACACTGAATTTATTGAATCCTAAAACTCAAATTTATCATTAAGTGTATCAAATGCAGCAAGACATTATCCCAGTTCCAGATTTGATCAAACATCAACTAGAAGGTAAATGCTGAGAAGCTACAAAAGAGAAGAACGAAAGAAGAACCAGTACATTCAAACTTCTCACCGAGTTGAAAAGCCAAATTCACTGAGTCGGTGAGGTGAGCTGCCTCAGATTGTACTTGGCCAATTCCTTGTACTTCTCCACAATTCCTATCAAGCAAACAGTCTGAAAACGAAATGTGTCAATAGATGTATAATAGGATCATTATTAGGGGCTTCAATGACATAAATGATTGTGATTTTATTGAGAGTTGAATCCCGAGAACTCCTAAAAATCATTTTGTATAAAAGAACGATCATTATATATAGACTATAGGGGTAATTGCGTGCATACCCTTATTGGGTAATTACCACGAGCCCCTGAGGTTTTGCAAAATTACCAAGACAACCCTAACAATTCACAAAACAGTGGGTGAAAAATTGTAATCTGTTTTGTTTGTTTCGTTTTTATTGACAGTGGGTGAAATTGTAATATGTTTTTACTGACAAGGAAAGTTATGGTAATTTCTCAAACCGGGGTGTTTCGAAATAAGAATCTCGCACAAGGGGTATCTATGTAATTTACCCTTATATAATAATATAAGTCAAACCAGTGCATATACCATGATTTCTTTTTCATTTTTGTTATGTTCTATGGATGATTATTGATTATTGATATGCTAAAATCTGAAAACCAAATAATACTTCAAACTCCACAGAGGCAGCAGCTCAAACAAAAGAAATTCACTCATACTGTCATACATATGAAAATATGAAGCTATGGGGAATTTCTACAAGACCTGTTTTTCTTACCTTGACAATTTGGACCACAATATTTATATCAGGGTTGCTCAGATCGACTTTGTGCGGAGATGGTACACATTTGGCGACTGTGTCTATAATTTTTGTTCGATCAATGCCAGTATTTGCACGAGCATCATACAGAACTGCAAACTGAAATGCAATAATGAATCAAGAGAAAAATCTATTTATCTTTTTTTATGAATTGTGTTTTTGCTGGTATAAGAAATACATAGTGATCTTGCAGAGCCATAATGATTCGTATCCAAATAATATGGCGTGATGCACCTTAACAACAGAAGTTCATGTTATAGATTTTATTTATAACTGGTTACAACTTATAGTTCTCATACTACTCAAGAATAAATATATTTGAAAAATAGTACATGTTTACCTTACGCGGGACTTGGGTTTCTACAGGAAAATGCTTTTCAATGACAGGTGTGATGGCTCGTCTTATTTCCTCATCTGAAGTGTAGCATGATACTTCAACTGGAAGCACTCTTAACAAAAACCTGGTGAAAGATATCACGCTCTCAGTCCATTTTATAAAGTGAGGGTGCGATTGGGCCATCGGTTGAAAAGTTAAAATATGCATTTGGAGTCGAAACGCTATTTTGACGACAATTTGGCTAATCTATTTTGGACATTTTGTGTTAAAAAATCACGTTTTGGAAAAGCTGGAATCCTAGGGTATGTTTGTTTATGTTTTTGAGTTAAATTTTGAAAATTTCTCGGGAAATGCATACTACGGAGATTCATGTGAAAATGATGTGATGTGTGTTGAGTATGTTTATGTTTTATAAAAAAGGTTGAAATCAAATCAATATTGATAGGTTGATGTATAGTGTGTTGAATAATTGAGTGAGTTATTTATTTAATGATTATGTGAATAAAGAAATAATAAATATAAATTAAAAATTGTAAAGTATGAAAACGAAAGAGAAATAATAATAATAGAAGTAAATGATTTTGATTGATGATTGTATGAAATGATAAATATAGTGAGGTGATAGGTAATTATACAAGGGATTGAAAAAGTTAAAATGAAAAAAGGTAAATTTGGATGAAAATAGTTTGTGTTATAGTTTTTAGGATTTTGTGATCCAAAAATTGAAAATGGAATTTGAAAACATAAAAACAAGTCTTTAGCTTTTGCCATAATCAATTTTGGAAGAATCAATTTTGTCCCATAATCAATTATGCAAAAGATGGGCCAAACTCACCCCAAGACAAATTTAACAAGTTGAAAAAATGGAACCTTGACACGTGTTTCCTGGATGAAGCAATAGAAGTCATCATGTGTTGGACAATTTCTTTCGGGGTTGGATCTCCATCCCTTTTGCGCATTTGTATAAAGATAACACCATTACAACCGGTGTCGAGCTTATTGAAACGCCTCTGTTTAGACAAATAGAGAAATGTATTACCAAGATAGATATAATATATAGGGATAGTTACATGCACACCCCTTAACTTTTTGGGTAACTACCACGAGTTCCCTCAACTCGAAAAGTAGGGGTAAAATCATAAAATGTTTTTACTGAGGTAAAATTGTAATATGCTTTCACTCACAAGGGAAATTATGAGAGTTTCTCAAAGTTTAGGGTGATTTTCGTAGTTGGGATCTCTAGGAGGGGTGTCTATATAATATAATTTAGACTAATTTATATATGACCAGGAGGGTAGAATACAACAGCATATTGTTAAGTTGTTGATTTAAGTAATCAAATGACATTAAAGAAGAAAAAAATATTGGATGCTAGCACTATTGACATCTTGCTCAAGTAACAAAAATAATACTCCCTCTGTCCCAAACTAACAACTCCTAGTTCCGTTTCCATACATCCCAGAATAAGATCCCATTCGCTAAAATGGAATTATTTTTTCCCCCAAAACTATCCTCTTAATTAAAGTAATGACTCACAAGACGTATTTTTTAAGGGCAATATTGTAGAAGAAATAGAACTTCTAAACTCGTGTCTGTCAAACACTCAAACTAGGCCTGAAATTTTGGGACTGACAGATTATATGCTTCATAGATGTAGAGATAGAGATGTTAATACTGTTAAGAAAAGCATACAGAAGTTACTGGAAAAGCCATTTCACCAGTAGTGTTCAAGTTGAAAGTCGAATTAGGTCTTATAATCGAGACTTAGTTTACAGGTCTTAATCCCTTACATTTCTACAAAGACATAAAGGAGATGGCAGTAAAAATGTGTATCAACTGTACAAGATATTCAATGACTACCATACAGAAATAAGGAAAGTGTAGTTATATAAAAATAAATAAAAATCGAAGATACGTTTTTGGACTCACCTTGCTCTTATCTCCAAGTTCAGCTAGCTCCTCTTCAATTAGCTTATCAACAGATTTCTCTTCTACCTTTTTAGACAAGTTTCCATGATTATGTGCATTTTCCTCCACGCATTGTTTCTTTACTGGTGGCTCCACAGATTCAGCTTCTTGTTTTTCTTGATTCTCAGATTTCTCCTTATTTTCTTCTGTTTTTGTTTCAAGAGATCCACCATCCTTAATTTGATTTTCGCTCTTGTCCTCCTTTATCTGTGCATTTTCGGAGTCCTTTGGAGGATCATCATTTTCATCTTCATCATCGTCGCTATCGGAGGATGCAAATTTGATTATTTTGTTCAAGGGCTTCGTAGATAGTTCCGTTTGTTCAGCTTTTGACTCTTTACCCTCCACAAGCTCTTCATAAAACTGTCTTGCAAAACAAATAAATAATAAAAACAAAGATCGCTTCACTTAGTTCAACTTCCAAGGATATTAGAAGAACGAAATTAATAAATGAGTAATGCATTCAGTAAGTGCATGAATTATGGATCTACTAATAATAATTGTAATTTTATTTTATTTTTAAAAAGAAGGCCTTTTGCTTTCAAATCCTGATCTTAATATACCATAATGTGAAGCTAAAAAGTAAATGATTACATGTAATGTATAATAAATGAACTATGAACTCAGTATTGCATGAATCAAAGTGCTTTTTGCCTTCACTTCAAATTTTAAATTCACAATATACTCTAGTTCTTAACAATTCATTTAAGTAAAAACTTTATCAAAATACCTAAAAGAATCACAAAACCATCTTAATGGTTAACTGAATTAAAGAACAACACATAAACTAAATTTAACAATTTACAACAGCCCAGAAAGTAAATTTAACAATTAACCAACCAAATGTTCAATCTATAACACATAAAATAAATCAAGAGTTCAACTTTTTTCCTCCTATGTATACATATATATATATATATATATATTGCCTGTATATAAATGTAAAAATATGTACTTACAGAGTCGATAACATCAATGGCCTCACGCGAGGCCTGAAACTCCCTCCCACCATCACAAGTTATGAAGAAACCTTCAACTCCTGGACGTAAAGGGTAACCCCCCTTTTTCACTGGCTTCTGAAAAAAATCAAATCTTCAAAATGAGAAAAAGGCATATATATATATAAATATATACACACACATATATATATATATTCATACAAGTGGACAGAGATAGAGAGAGAGGGGGGGTGGAATTACATTGTGGGGAAGGTAGTTCTTCCTTTTCTTGTTATTTTTGTTTGGCTTGGATTTGTTCTCAGTCGCCATTGAAAGAGTGTTAGAGCAGTTTCGAGGTTTATGAATGATGGGGTTAGAGTGATTGAATTTGGGGCTTTTCGGTTTGGGATGATATCAATTTTAGACCCCAATTGAAGAGGGTTGCAATATTAGACCCTTTATGTTTGTTTTTTCTTTTCTCTTTATTTTTTGGGACTAATTCAAGAGAAAGGTCCAAAATATCCCTGTTTTGTCAGCCCCTATCACTGTTGCATTTTTAAGAATTTACAAATCAAGTCCCTTATTCTTAAGAATAGTTTTTTTGGTCCTTTAATATTTAAATTTGGTTTATTTAGTCCCTAATATATGAAAAACGTCATTAATTAAAATAATTACATAAATTAAAAGTTATTAACAAAATAATTACAGAAAATAGATAAGATTACTGTTCACTTTTTAGATTATGAATTAAGGCTCACATTTTATCATTCTCAAGTAAGAGGGTTGCTTCGAGAATCCGATTGATTCATCAACGAAGACTTATGTTGGATAGAAATGAAGTACCTATTTTAGTCTTTTGAATTTAAAATGTAAACTTAATTCATTTTACAATTTTAAAACTCAGTAACCTTGTTTTGATAAATGGCTAGAGAAAACCTTTCTGATGTGGAAGATCAGATAAACTGCGACCACAGAGCATATTCAGAATACTCAAGCTCTGATACCATTTTGCTTGCACACTGGGGGGAATTATCCCGCACATTTTGTTTCCCAACCAGTAACACCGAGAAGGTAAACAAAATCTTCCCAAAGCAGTATCAGAGATTATTGAAAACAATAATTTGTACAGCGGAAACATATTTTTGAGACGATGAAAGAGTAGAATGTTACTACGGTTCATCATCATTTTTAGCATTTTTAATGTTTTTGTAATTTCGGTTTTTTAATGTTTTTGTATTTTTTGAACATGAGAGAGTTATAACATTTTTAAATAGTAGGGGAATCTCATCCCTGGGGTAATTTACTCACTATGCATTATAAAGCAGATAAAAACTTACAAGATATTATTGCACATAAAGAAGATATTTTATTACAAGAAAGGTGAGAGACTCTCTCGCAACCAAGAAGTGTGGGTTGGAGAGTGTTCAAGGGGCAATTTTTACAACTAAGGGATGAGGTCTTTTAATAGGCCTCAGACATGAAAAAAATTACAACAAAATGAAGAGAGATTTGGCATCCGAACTGCCATTATTGCAAACAGTGTCTTAATAGTAAGAAAGTACATAGGTGGCAATAGTGAACAGTTGATATAGTACAAAAGTTGCTGAGATTGTTGCTTTGAATTCCGTGCCTTGTTTGATAGCTGAATTATTGCTGCAAATTATTGCCCTTGCTGCTGATACATTTATGGTTTTTGTCTGGGAGATGCATTATTTTGCTGAAACTTTGAATGTTGTCTTCATGAGCTGCCTCTTGAAATTTGTCTTGTAGCTGAATTATTGGTGCTGCTAAACATTATTGCTGAACTGTTGAAGCCTTTGTCTTCTAGTATGTATCTCGACTGGTTCCTTCTAGATCTGGATTATATTCTGAATCAGGATTATATCTTAGTGGGTATTCCACACTTGTCATTGCTCTTTTTCCTAATGTAGTAAGGCGAATCTTGCATCTGGTCTTGGCCGGAATAAATATGCTATGATGAGGTGCCTGGAAAATAAGCTTGAGATCTGAATCTGAATTGGGCATCATATACTGTCGCTGCGTTTTCCTCCTTATTTCCAAAGCTAATTTGAGCTCTTCTATATTGGCTAAAGGATTAATAGCTTTAGGACAATTCCACAATGTTGACATTGGTTCCCATTTTTCATAATTCTCTGTTATTGAAAAGAATGAATGTCCTATTTCTATTCCTGTAGTGTTCCAAATTGGAGGTAGAGATACTATGTCAAGCTTGAGACTTTCTGCTGCTTGTTGCTCGAATATGAAATTGACAGCGTCTGAAATATGTCGACCTATATGAGTCACTTGTACTGGATCTGATACAAATATTTTTGCTATGAAACCATAGTCTAATAGCCTTTGAACGCTGATAAATTCTTCATCTATCCATCCTTCTCTAAAAACTGATGCATCTATATGAATATTAGGCCATGAAAAATATTTTAGGGTGTAGAATTTTAATGATCCTTCGTGGCGAATAGGTTCTCCCTTTCATTGTAGTAGGCGAGTCTTTGAAATTATTCCTTCTATTTGCTGATTGATAATAATTTGGGCTACCTTTAACATTCTTTTGTAAAAGCTATCTTCTGCTTTTTGCCAAATGAGACTCTGAATTTCTTCAGGTAAAGCTAGAACTGTTTGGCAAGGGTTAAAAAAAGTTCGAACAGACAAGAATTGGTAGGATTTATTTTTGATATCCTTAGGAACATCATTTTGTCTAGGGTTTATTAAATGGGCTGATAACTTTTGATGCTGGGCTAAAAGGTCTTGATAAATTTTTTCAAGGTTGGTAAATTGTTTAGTTATGGTTTCTAGGTCATCTTCGAGTGCTTCTACATCTGGGTTTATGGGTCTCTTTCCTTTTGAAAGTATTTTGGGTTTTGCATTTTCGCCATTAGGCTGAATGTAAAAATTTGGGCCTAAAATTCTTTTTGCTGCTGTTACTGCTTCATGAAAATGTTTAAAGGGCTCCAAGTATCCCTTTGCTACCTTCTGAATGCTTTGTATTGCTCGTTGATAATCTTCAAAGATTCCCACTGGTTCTCCTCTAATAACAAGATAAACTGTTGCTTCGTCTATTGGAAAATTTTTGTTTTCCCTTTCAAAGTAATAACAAAGTGCATTTAGTGCTGTTAATTTGCCGGCTGAAGGATGAGCTTCCCATAGAGCATTGAGTAAGATACTTTGATCTTCGGTTATATGAGGGGTATCTTTTGGAAACTTGAAATTATGTCTGACTGGAAGAGCTATTTTGCCAAAGGTTTTTAAAGCTGGTCTAGGAAAAACGCTTTGTGTAGCTGGATTGAAAAACTGAGTTTCTATTGTGAATGCTAGTCTATTCTGGCTAGTTTGTTGAAAATTAGGCCTGAAAGCTGGTCTTCGGACTATTTGGTTGTAAGCTGCAGAGGGAGGTCTTGTTTGTTTGTTGTCTTGGTCGTTGGAAGCCATGATCTGTTTCCCAAAATTAAAGTTAATTGTCTGCTTAATAAATCTGCTATGCTATTGTTTGATCCTTTAATATGTTCAAATTCTACTTTATATCCATTACCTTCTATTGTATTTCTAAAATTTAACCATATTTTATTATTTTGTTTTCTAGAATTTTCATTTTTTATAAATCTAACTACAGCTTCACAATCTGTTCTAATAGTAAAAGGTTTATTTAAATATAGTCTAAAATGGTCTATTGCTTTAACTATTCCTGCTATTTCATAATCCAGGCTAGTCCAATTACTTCCTATTTTGTTAAAATTACCACTGGAATAAGTTGATATTTTTTCTTCACTTTTTGGAGAAAATTTATGAGGTTTACATTTTAATATTGCTCTCCATCCTTCTATAGAGCTATCTACTTCTATTATGACATAATCAGTACTTAAGGGTAATTCTAAAAGTTTTAAATCTTTAACAATTTCTTTAATTTTTCTGACTAGGTTAATATCTTCTTGATTAAAATGTCTTTGACCTGATTTTCCTGTTTTCTTACATAATGGTCCGACTAATTTACTAAGTTTAGGAATAAATTTTCTAGAGTAATTTAATATTCCTAAAAACGCTTGTATTTGTTTTAAGTTTTCTAGCTTATCTGGGAAATCTAGAATTTTTTTTAGCTATATGAGGTTGAAATTTAATTTGTCCGTTTCCTATTTCTAAACCTAAAAAGCTTATTTTTCTCTTAAAAAGTTTCATTTTCTTTTTAAATACTACTATTCCGTTTTCTTCTATTAGCTTAAACACTTGTTTTAAATGATCTTGATGTTGCTTAAAAGTTTTAGAAGCTACTAAAATGTCATCTATATACACTAAACAAAAATCTAAATGTTTAAATATAGTATCCATAAATCTTTGAAATATTGCTGGAGCATTTTCTAAACCAAAAGATAGAACATTCCACTCGAAATGTCCTTCACTACAGTTGAAAGCTGTCCATTTTTTGTCTTCTTCTACCATTTTAATTTGATTATATCCGCTTTTTAAATCAAATTTTGAAAATATCTTTTTATTTTGTATAAGTTTAATTAACTCATCTTTATTAGATATTCTATAAGCATCATCTTCTGTATTATCATTCAGTCTCTTAAAATTATATACTATTCTAGGTTTTCCTTTTTTTATGCATTATTTCTTACTATAAAGGCTGCTGATCTATGAGGACTATCACTTCTTCTGATAACACCGATTTCCAACATTTCTTTTATTTGGGTTTTGAATTCTTTTATATCTTCAGGAGTATATTCTATAGCTGCTGTTCTTATAACTATATCTGGGTTTAATATGTTTAGTTTAAAAGTATAGTTTACTTCGTTTGTAGCTAAATTATCTCCTATAAATCCTAACATTTCTAATTTATGCAAAATTCTTTCATTTTCTAGGTTTAAAACTTCAATCCCTTTCCTATATCTCTAATTTCTTCATCTAATAGGATATCTATAGTTTCAGGTTCTATATTATTTTGTTCTAATTCTTTGAAAAAATCGAGTTCATTATTACCATGTCTACCACGCTTCGCAGTCAACTCTGATTGTTTAATGTATCTATTAGTCGGAAAAGTATAATTATGTTTGCTAATAGTAATATAATTTTTTCCTATTAAGATACTACCATTTAATGCACAAATGAAGTTTAACCCTAAAAGGAATTCGTGGCTATTTATGTTTTCTGGTGCTATAAGGACTTGTCCTAATGTATATTTGCTACTATAATTTCCTGAAAAATCTTTAAATTGTATTCCTATGTTAATTAACTCTTTTGTTATTCTCATTAATCTATTTTCTGCAGTTCTACTAGTAACAGTATAACTTAATTGTGTTACAAATTCTTTTGGCACAAGACTAGCGCTAAGCATGCTTTTTGTACTTCCTGTATCTAAAATGACTTTAGTTTCAATATATTTTTCTTGATTACACCATATTCGACAATCTAAAAGTATTAGACTACTAGTATAGGGTACTTGTAGTTGGGGTTCATGCGCTGTATTTTGTAAATGAGTTTCTTCTAATTGTTGGTTAATTTCATCAAGTTCTTCTATAACTACACCTTTTCCTTTATTTTGATTACTACTTATGTTTTCATTATTTTTTAATTTTAATTCTATTAATTGTATTCTTAAATCTAAATTCTCTATTTTATGGCTTAGAACTTCTATAGATTCTAGTTTTTTACTAGGTTTAGGCGATACATCTGTTTCTATATTATATGCGTCTTTAACACAAATAAAACAAATCTCGTCAAAACATATATTGTACTGATATCTTAAATGCATATCAGGATATAATCTACAAATACTACATGCTACACTCATAGTTCCTTTTCCATTTATATATTTATGTTCACATGAATTATTCATATAGGTATATTCTATTATATTAGGAATTTCTGGTCCTTCTTCACTTACTATACTAAATATGCTTTCATTATCACTTTCATTACCGTCTATACTTACTACGTCTTCATCTAATTGTTCTGCTATGGCTGCTCTTTCCATAGTAAATTGTCTTTTCGGACATCTATTAGCTAAATGTTTAAGATCTCCACAAATATAACATGTGCATTTTCTTGTTGATGGTTTTTTAACATAATTAGGGGGCTTTCTTCCTTGCCTATATTGTCTAAAACTAGATTTTGGTTTATTTGATTTCCTTAATATTTTGCGTTTTGGCTTAAAGTAATTCTTCTGTCCATATTGTTGTGGGGTGTATATAGCTTTTCTACAAAACTCATAAGATTGTTTTCTAATTTGTTCTCTAATAAATTCTTCTTTACACCATTCCTGAAGTTTAAAGAAAGTATATTGTACTCTAGGTCCTATACCTAATCCTGTAAGATTATCATTAGTTTTTATCCACTCTTCATGTATTCTTTTTCCTAAATCTTGGGGTAATTTCGTAAAATATCTATTACATAATTCTTCACCAAATGCTTTATTAACTTCTCCTATTAATCTTGTAAAATCTTGACTAAAAGGTATAATATATTTCATATCGGTTATAGTAAGTTGTTCTAGGTTTTTAAGTGCCGTATCTTGTATGAATGTATTTTCTCTTACTGGATATATTCCTATTATTAACGTTCTAATAAAACTAGTAAAATTATAAAGATTATTTCCTAAGGCCTTTATTTCATTAATTCTATTAGGATTTTTTTTCTTCTTACTTTGCCAGATAGATAATGCTGTAGGTCCTAAGCATGTTTCTAAAAAATTAAACATATCCATATCTGCTTTTTTATTTATTTCCCAATGTCTTACTACACATTGTTCCCATATATTTATTTCTTCTGGCCACATTTGTGGACTTCCTAATTCAATTACTAACATGGTTCCACTCATGATTTTTCCTATGGGTTGTCTTGATCCTATATATTTATTTGGTTGAGTTGATCCATATTCATATGTTGGATTTTTCCATTCTGGTCTACCACTCATTTCTACATTTCTAGCTGAAACTTCACTATAATCTGGTTCTACTCTAGTTCTTTTTCCTATATTACTACTAGTACTTGTTTGGCTATCCGCCATAAAAGCTACTTCATTGCTACCTTTTTCTTTAAAGAAATTTTTAAATTTTATTTTTCCTGAAACTATATCATCTACTAAATCAATATTATAATATTGTTTAAATTCTTCTTCAGCTGATTCTAAATTGATATCTAAATTCATTGCTTCAAAATACATTTCGTCTACTAATTCTCTTAAATTATTTATCTCAAAATTTTTTCTTAATATTTCTTCCATATTTTTTGGTCTATAATCATTTTTAAGCTGACTTTCTAATTATCTAATTTCTTCGTCTATTTCTTCTATACTTTCTTCCTCTTCATCTTCTTCGCTTTCTATGTCAGATATTATTTCCCAATTTGCAAATCTTCTAGTTATTCTAACTTCTTCTTCTTCTATAATATTCATGTAGCTTGTTTCGGTTTCATTATCAGTTTCTTCTTCTAGATCTTCTAAATTTTCTTTGGGATCTTGTTTTTGGTAATTAAGAAATCTAATAGAAGGCTGACCTCTACTGTTTGTATACATTACACTTTCTCCTGGAACTTTGACAGTCTCATTTTCTTCTAAATGTTTGGTTAATTTCCATTCTTCTCCATTTAAATCGTTATTATCAATATTTAAAGGTTTAATCATTTTTACTCCTACTGAGGCTAATCCATCAATTATCCCATCTATATTAATTTTATATTGAGGAAAACTATTATTGGTTACTCTTCCTAAAAAAACTATAGAAACTACTAAGTAGTTACCATCATATGTTTTATATCCTCTAGTTTGTAATCCTATAGTAATTTTATTAATATCTTTAATACTTTTCATCATGTTCGGAGCTACATAAAATATTCTTACATTATTAGTCATATCTATTTCCATACTAGCAAATACTGCTCTCCTAACATCAGACCAACTTTTATCTAATAGTAAAACTAAAACCTTTCCACCGGTTCCCTTTCTAGTTAATCCCTTTATTCCTATAATAATTAATTCTAAATGTATATACTTTTGCTTTAATTGTTTTAATTGTTTTATACATTCCGGTCTAACTAAGCTTATATTTTCAGCATTTGTAGTAACTTTTACTTCTTTTTCTCTAAATTTCTTGATTAAATGTGTGTTAAAATCCATTTTTCCTACTTTGTATAATGTTTTAGGTTTTAACTTATCTATTCCCTTGTTATTATATAAATTAAGATTTTCTTCTACGTCTATTATTTCTTCTAATTCTACTTCTCTAGCTGAGCTTTGACTTCCTGATCCTCTAAACATTCGTTTAGTGAAAGTATTACTTATTTTTCCTTTCTCTTTTTCTTTATTACTTGATTCACTTATAGCTCTACTGGTACCACTAAATGATCTCCTCATTTTTTACCAATATATATATTTTTTAGGCTCTTTTTTAGGTTTTTCAGATTCGTCTAGTGCTAAATTTGCTAATCTTTCTTCTATACTATCTTGTAAATCTCCTTTAATCACTTGAGATACTGTGTCTATTTTAGTACTTAATTTTTCTAACTTATTTTCTAATGTATCTAGCCTTTCGAATATTTGTAGAATTAAAGCGAATTGAATATTCCAAAGTTTAGGATATAATTTATCTGAATTACTAGTTCCTTGATAGGTAGTAAATCCTTCTTCCGTAAATAGATATTTATTTGCTAGTTCAATGGCTCTTTTATATTCTAATCTATTTTCTATATTATTCGTCCACTAACTATTCGTTCTATATTTTTTAGAGTTTTACTTGTTTCTAAGTTTTGAGTTTCAACTTTATTTAGTTTTTCTATTACTTGGCTTAGAGTTTTCTTAGTTTCAATTTCTAATTGTTTTAGCTTATTACTTTCCAAACTATATTTTAATTCTATTATTTCGTCTTTAGTGGGGAAAAACTTATTATATTTCTTAACTATTTTTAGAGTTTCCTCAGATTGTTGTTTAATATAATCTAAATTATTATTTTCACCCTTCTTTATTATTTCTCTATTTATTAAAACGGTTTCTTTTAATGATTCTAACGTTTTACAAAGTTTAGCGTTATTTATTTCTAAGTTTGATGCTAACGATATAAATAAATCTGTTAAACTATTTAAGTGTTTATTTTCTGAATGTAAATTATGCTTAAAACTTGAATCAAATCTACAAATAAATTTATGTTTATCTAAAGAGATTACGGTTCTATCGGCTAAACTATATTCTAAATCTAGATATTCTAATCTCTTATAATTAGAAGAAGCTATTTTAATAAAAGGCTGCTATTAATATATTCAAGATTAAAAGGTACTTAATATAGTTTTCGTGATCTCTTAATTTAGGAGGTATGTTAAGATAATTAGTAACCCAATGTTCTCTCCTAATTATTAATTGATTTCGTAATTCTAATATTAATTCTGTATTAGTATAATCTAAGTTTTCTAAAGTATTAAGATAATCAATAAAATCACTTAAAATATGAGCAGGAATTGGCATGTATGTAAATTATGAAGGCAATAAAAAGTTTTTATGCAGATTTATAAAAGCGGGTTGGGATTCCCTTTTCTTTAAATATGTATAATTACTCTCATGGAATTTTTTGATGTTTTTGTTGTTTTGTGGAGCCAAATTAAACCATTTTCAAAATTCGAGGACTAAAGGTAAATAAATTGAAAATATAGGGACTATACGAAAGATTTTAAATAGTATAAGGGGTCTTGAGCAATTTATTGATAAAGCAAGGAGGAAACTTGCAATTATCCATCTTTTGACTTTAGTAAGGGTAATTTGGACTTTTCAAGCTCATGGGTCCCATAGGGGTCTAAATTTGTAATGCTTTTTTGAAAAGGTCTAAATTTATAAGGTGATATGCAATTGGGGGTTAAATTTGTTAACTTCCCGTCTCATGCTTAATTCCACATAACTCAAGCCCCAATGGGTAAAATCGTACTTTTGTTTCATTAATTGTCATTTCAATTTTGGCCTAAAAATTTTGGAATATCTCACGTTGCATTCCATAAATATAAAAAAATAAATAAAAAACTTATAGTTAGTCTCATCTCTAATTTTCATCCAAAATTTAACGATGGTATGCATGTGCCCTGTGCGGCCATAAGTCACAGTTCTTTGAACAGGAACGGATAAAAAGTATCGCTGGGTTTTCATTCTTAGTGTGAAAATTGACGCAAAAGGGATCAAGCTTTGGGGCTATACTTTTCAACTGAAAGAGGCAAAATAATTTTTTAGGATTCTTGCTTCCAAAATAAAATAGGTGAAACAATATTTTTGGGCTTTCGCTTCTCAATTAAAAGAGAAGAAATCATGTGGCCACGTGATACGACTATAGGTCCGGCTCTGTCTAACTAAATAGCTAGGGTAATCCCCTTCGTCAAAAAATAAAAAGTAAAAGAGCTCTCCACGAGCTCTAAAATCTAATTTCCCCTCTTTTAATTCAAAACAAGGACGTGACCCTGATTGGATGGGATGCTATTTCCCATTTCTCGATTTCTCAGAGATTTTTTTCATCAAAAATGCATATGTTTGACATCTCCCAAAGAAATACTACACACAATTTCTCAAAAAAAAAATCTCAAATTTCTTTGAGAAATGTATTTATTTGACATTTCTCTCAAATTTTTCTCAGAAAATCAGAATTTTACTATTCATGATTAGACAGTTCACCCAATAATTAAAAATACTTTATCCGCCAATATCTTGATATAATCATCAAAATAATCATATATATTTATTTGAAATGATATAAGCTACGAAATAAGATGCACTTTACATATTTTTGGATGCCTTAATCGATGAGTTTCGCTTAAATATGTTAAATATTCTTACAAAAACAAAACTCATCCATACCAATTTCCCACAAAAAAGATTTTTTCTTACAAAAAAAACATATCACATCACACTTAATCATTCCACTTTTGTTTATCAAAAAAACTCATCCAAACACACTTCCTCTTTCATATCTCTATTTCCTCAAAAATAACTTCTCTTACTTTATCTATGAAAAATGAGAAATTGAAAATAGACGTCCATCCAATCGGCCCCTAAAACTCAATTTCTTCTTTTCATCATAAATTTTCTACTTAAAAATGAAATTTAGGGCCCGATTGGATGGACAGCTATTTCCAATTTCTCATTTTTCATAGATAAAGTAAGAGAAATTATTTTTAAGAAAATAAAGATATGAAAGAGGAAGTGTGTGTGGATGAGTTTTTTTGATAGAAAAAAGTGTAATGATTAAGTGTGATGTGATATATTTTTTTTGTAAGAAAAAATCTTTTTTTGTGAAAAATTGGTATGGATGAGTTTTGTTTTTGTAAGAATATTTAACATATTTAAGCTAAATTCATCGATTAAGGCATCCAAAAATATGCAAAGTGGATCTTATTTCGTAGCTTACATCATTTCAAATAAAGATATGTGATTATTTTGATGATTATATCAAGATATTGGCGGATAAAGTACTTTTAATTATTGGGTGAACTGTCTAATCATGAATAGTAAAATTCTAACTTTCTGAGAAAAATTTGAGAGAAATGTCCATTTTTCAAAGAAATTTGAGATTTTTTTTCTGAGAAATTGTGTGTAGTATTTCTTTGGGATATTTTTGAGAGATGTCAAACATATGCATTTTTGATGAAAAAAATCTCTGAGAAATCGAGAAATGGAAAACAGCATCCCATCCAATCGGGGCCTAACATTCCAATGGCTTTCTGATTCCCTTAACGCACGTCATACACGCGTACAACTATTAAATGTCAAATGGATAATAAGGTCGAGACTAAAAATGTCAACTTTATATATATATATGGTCAAGATCTAATACATACCCTATATTAGATAAGATATAAGACCCAATATACACCATTGGATATATTAAATCCAACAGTTCAAAATTAAGCAAGAAACAGACGGGAAATTTTGGAAAAAGATGGATTGGGGGTATAATAGACAAAATGACAAAATTATATAGCATCCACCTGCCAAAAATAACGGCACGATCTCCCTAAAATCTCTCAAATTTGATACGCATGAAAATCTCTACTGTAATCTCTCAATTTCAAGCCAATATTAACGAAGTGATTTTATAGAATCGTATTAACCCTATATTCCATTCGATTATCACCAAAAAAAAGCACTCAAAAACAGTAAAATATTGGCCCAAAAAAACCTAAATTACAGAAACAGGAAACCCGATTTTGTTTGGCAAATATGAGATTGGAAAACGCTCCCAGGAGGAATGGTAACCAATTATACAGTCGATTTTCTGTTGTTGTTTGAGCGTATTATGTATAATCATATGTTATTTTTGTTACAAACAGTGTTGTTATCGAATTTTTGTGTCAATAATGTGTGTTTGTTTATTTGGCCTGCATATTTGTGTAATAAATGTTGTATATTATTAAATTAGATGGTTCATTCTAACTGTATGATTTATACATTCACGCTGTATAATGGTTTGTTTGAAATTGTATACTGATATATAAGGCACTGTATAATAGTTTATAAGAATTTAACTGTATGATGTATACACATACTGCATAATTGGATATATCATACTGTATAATGTGTTATAATATACTGTATAATTGTTTATAAGTTGCTGTATAATGCTCTCAAATAACTATTTGTATCTCACTAATAACACACTATATAACATCGTTGAATATATTGTATAATGATTAATAAGCTACTGTATAATGGTATATAAGGTACTGTATGATGGTTTAACCTCACTAATTGTGATGTCACTAATACCACACTGTATACCACCAATCATATACTGAACTTTGTTTTATTATATACTGTATATTGGATACAAAAAGGGAATTGATGATGATATTATGTATTTGTGATTTACAATCTACATTATATTGATTTTTTAGTGTATAATACACTAATATTTGCTATATAATAACTTAAATAATATTGTAATGTTCTTTTATGACTACTGTGTGATGTGTTAGCTTACACTGTATAATACAATTACTTTATTATTTATACAATGCAGCAAACACAAATTACAACACTCAAAAGATTGAGAGGCCTTTATATGGAAAAGATCCTGACTTTCGAGCTGAATGCATTCAGAGACGACGTCATCAGTTGATCAAAGGAGGTGGAAAAGGCTCAAGCCCAAAAGAAAAGAGATAGAAAGGGAAAATAAGAGCAACGCGTAATGGACACAAATTATGAATTGGTGTTAGTATAATGTGAACAATAGATTGGATATATTAGAACGAAGGATAGCACTTCATTTTACGGTTTATTGTTTGACTTCTTTAAATTTCAGTGTTGGTGTTTTTTAATTTATGAGTTCTTGTTACCATGTAACTTTCATTTGGATCATTTGATTCTATACAATTTGTTCACTGCACATAACATGATATTGTAATGCACATTGAGTGTGCCATTTAGTGTTCATACATAATTTATATTGTGAAATTTTGATTCATATACAATACATACATAAATGTTATACAATAAAGTATATTTCATTATACATTGACTAACACTTCATTATATAGTAAAAAGAATGCATTATAAAATGAAACATATTCATTGTATAGTATACAAATAACAATACATTATACAGTGAATATGATGTAGAATAAGAAGCCGATGCATTTTTGGAGAAGTTTGAAAAAAGAAAAGTGAAAAATAAGCGAAAAGTTGACGGTAAGACTTCAAACAGCCGTAACTTTTGATCCGCTTGGAGTTACGGAGCCCACAAGATACCAAATCGAAGCTCTTTTGGAGACGAATCCAATAAGATGTCTAGGACAGTTTTATGATAGCGGATCAACCCCAAATTCCATCGTTTAGGCCTTCATTTGGTCCGTTTAGTGTTTTTTTTTTTTCAATTTTCAGCGTTTTCATTTTATTTTTAATTAATTATCTAGTTGTCGGATGGGGCCCAAATTTATACACGTGTCATCTCATAGGATGAGGAATTTTTGGGTAAAATTTGGTGAATTTTTGGAGTCTTTTAGAATTATGTCAGTTTTTGAGTTGGATTAGGAATAGAAGTCCTAATTTAATTAGAATAGGAGTCTTTGCTATCTCTTCTTTAAATTCCAGCAGTTTGTAGTTTTTGGAGGATTATCATTCATAATTGTCAATAAAATCTTTGCTTTTGCAATTCTTTGAGTGCGCTCAAATTTATCCGTAAATTTTGAAGACGTGATCTTCAATTTTTACACAATTGACTGCTTCCGCTCCATCAGAATAACACTTCATTATTCAGTAGATTATTAAAATTGTATAATACAAAACACTCAATTGAACATTAGACACTGTGACAATTTGTTATACAATGAATAACACTGCATTATACAGTTAGTAACGTTTCAACATACAGTGAATATCAATTCATTATACAGTAACCAATATAAAGACTAACAAAGATTTCTAAAAAATGGCTAAAAAATGGCCCATTTCATTATATATTCAATAACACTTCAGTATACATTGAATTATAATGTATTATACAATGAATATTATTTCATTATACAGTAACAAACTATATAGAAAAACATCTCTATTTTTCCTTTGACTGTTGGAAGGCGCACAATCACATGTTGTATATCCCTATTGTATGAACTATATAATGTAATATAATACGCTGTATAATGTGTTCAAATCACTACTGGAAAAAGTAAACGAACAATATACTGTATATCACCATTATAGTTTACAATATAATGATGAATAATCTACCGTTTAATATATACAATACATTACTTGCAAATGCAATTAATCCAATTCTATATTGATTTATTCATTGTTGTATATCACAATTCTATTTAATGTATAATGGGTTACAAGTCGTTGTATATAATAAACATTAATATTCCAGTAACTCATACAATTTTGAAGATAATAACATAAATTGAAATGGATGATGTTTACGCATACCTGAATCCATCTCACCCATGAAAAACGTAATAAAAAAACTATTGATAATGGAGGGGAAAAACGCAGAATTCGCTATGACTATGAATTGGCGATTATGATTCGAAAGAAAAAATGAATTTGGAAGCAGAATTGATGAATGATGAAGAGATTTTACGTTCTGTTAATGAAATTGATAATTTCTGTAAATAGATCGAATTATAATTAGAAATAAAAAATGAATTGGGAAGCAGAATCTGTTATGGAGCAATAACAGGGATTTGATTTTGATCCTGCATGATAATTGCATGAGTTTGTTACGTTTTGTTGACTAAAATGCCCCTACCAGCATTAAAAAATATTATATAATCTGAAAAATGGGTTAAATCCAGACCTTGAGATCAAGTGGTATCAATGGTGTAGATTGAGTCTTATATCTTACCTAATCCAATAGGATGTATTTGATTCATACCCTATATATATATATATATAATTAATAGTAGACGAAAGGGGATATCCTGACCCGATAAACTCGAGTCAATAGTTTCTAACCATAGGCCACACATATCCTATAAGACTCCAAATATGACTGTGAGAGCATGAAATTGAACCCAAAATCTTCTACATAAAAGTAAAAATTGATACTACTAGAATAAGAAGACATGGGTAACTTTTTTATGTTTATGAAATGCAATGTGAAGCATCCCTAAAAATTGACCCAAATTGAACAAAACTCATACTTACAAAACAAAAAATTACAATTTCCCAAGCCCAATGGATCACTCTTCAACCAAAATATTTGTGTGGCCCATTGGGCTTCAATTTGTTTATTTGATCCTCCAAACACAAAACCACTCAAAAAGCTCGCGCCGCAGAGTTCGTTCCTTCCCTCCGCAAATTCAACGATTATAACACAAAAAATTCTTCACAATTCTTGTTATTTTGAAAGTGAAAAACAGAGAAGAATAGTTCATAAATTCATCATTGCCATGGATGAAAAAAGCGTTTTGGGTAATAATGATATAGATGATGTGCGCTGGCTTTGCTCTTTGACAGAATCTGAACTTGTAATTTCCAATTTTTCTGTTTAATTTTTTGAAATTTCGTATATTTTATTTCCAGAATTTCATGTTTGAATGTATGCAATTTGAATTAATTCCGTTGTTTTTTTTTTTTTTTCTGAATTAGGATCTGTTGATTGGATTGAAGAGTATGGTGATAATGCGCGCCAAGAAGATCGGTCACGAAGCTTTGGCGAAGAAATTCGATTTACGAAAACTTCGAGCCCTAAGTATGTTCTCCTCTCTTCATTCTTAGTTAGAGTTGCTCAATTTGATTGTACTGTATTCTATTGTTTGTATTTTAACCGATTCTTAGTTGAATTTTCAAGTTAAATTTACTCAAAATTAAGTAATGTGTGTAGGGCTGAAAAACGAATCAAACTACTCGATACTCGAGTCAAGATTGTTTAGTAAAAGCTCTATTGAGCTTGGTTCGGTTCGTTAACATATCAAACCAAGCTTAAATAACCTTTTGTGTGTTCGATAAGTTTGATGCCCGGCTTCTTGACTCGATTAGTAAAAAATAATAAAATATGAAGGAAAAAAATCAAATTACTCGAGCTCGACTCGTGTTTGGCTCGATTAAAGCTCGTTTGAGCTTGGATTAATTAACAATCAAACCAAATTCAAACACAAATTTTGAAGCTCGATAATAATTCGAACAAGTTTGAACAACAATTTGTTCGACTCAGTCCTAAATGTGGATGGGATATATGGTACAAAATGATTGCCTACATGCTTCTTGATTATTCTAAGGTACTATTAATCACTAATGTTTTCCAGTAAGTAGCCTCGTGTAAAAGAAAATAAGAATTCTTGTGCTGTAGTGGAAATTTTAATTCTCAGGATTCAAAGCAGTAATAGGTGACATTCCTACTGCATCCAGTTCGATAGGTTTTTCAAGATTTTGTTAAGACCGTAAAAATCTTCGTGAACTGAAACATTAAAAATACCGATGTAAACGAGCTTGCGGATGAGATATTATTCATGTGGAGAATTGTTTTCAACTTCTGTTAATCAAACATTGTGTCATCAGTCATGAATCTGTAAAATTCAAGCTATTAACCTATCACAGTGGGGGAAACTTTTTAAGAGATATGAATTCGTTGTTTTATTGTATGTATGCTTGTCTTAGAATCGAGAAACATGTTCCAAGTGGTATAGTCTGTGTATTAACGTACAAATACATGCTTATATATTGCATGATTGGGGCCATTCTAATGGTCTCGGCCCAGCTTCGGCCGTTGGATCACCAATAGGGGGGGGGGGGGGGGGGGATCACTTAGCAAATTAAACCCCCCCCCCTATTTGTTGATCCAACGGCCACAGCTGGACCGAGACCAATGGTCTCGGTCCAGCATAGAATTTTCCGCATGATTGTTAGTATAAAGGAACATAAATGCACTGGTAACCATATATGCACATATAACTGTACATTATAGGTGTTATGGGTTCCGAATAATGCGATTTAGAAAATTTGCCTTTGTGCTTTGGAAATTGGTCTCGGTCCAGCATAGAATTTTCCGCATGATTGTTAGTATAAAGGAACATAAATGCACCGGTAACCATATATGCACATATAACTGTACATTATAGGTGTTATGGGTTCCGAATAATGCGATTTAGAAAATTTGCCTTTGTGCTTTGGAAGTGACTTCTATTATCGTGTTCATTTCTGGATATCTAACCGTGAGAGAAAATAAAATTGCTACGGAGATTTAATCAGAAATCATTTTTTGAAGACTTATTTCCATGGTAAATTTGAGACTGACTAATAAATGGAAGCTTTTGGATATATACACGGGGGATTTGTGTAACTGTAAATTCACAACTAAGTGAATAATACATTTTAATATTGCAAGAAACTATTACCTTATCGAGCTTGTATGATAACTTCGTAGTTGTCACCGAAACTAGACTTTATTAAAGATTTTAAAGTTGGATTGACCCTTCAATTTCTTTCCTGTATTTGGAAACTTAGGCTTTGTTTGTTTCTATTTTGAAACCATATTTTGGCCAAAATTTTGGTCAAAACTCGTTTGACTTATCCATTTTTCACCAAACAGGTATTTTTTGGCCAAACATTTCTGACAGCTACATTGACTACACCACCCTACACCCTTCTCCACTTTTGGCTTACTTTTTTGTATTATATAAATTTTATATTATATTTTTCAATCATTAGCTAATTATAAACATAACTTTTCAGACAAAAACTTACGTGATTTGATTGCTACAGTGACTTTTGTCTCTTATGAAAATAAAATCAAACACAAAACCAAACACATTTTCACCAAAGTACACAACTCCCAATAAACTTTTTCACCAAAATTTTCATCAAAAAAACCCTCCAAAATAGAAACAAACATATACAGAAATGATGAGCATGAAGTATTGATCTTCCCAATTTCTCTTCCACAAAATTGTATACAAAGTCTCTTAAGATGTGTTTGGATTGGACGATTTGAAAGCTATGAATTTCAACTTTATAAACAGATCTATTTGACTTGTTTAGATGATTTCAAGTTACTAAATGTATTTTCAAATACGTTGGAACTTATTTTCAGTTATTTCTTCAATCGTCATGGTGGATTTCAAATTACTCCAATTCTGATTTTTTTTTTGGAGCCATTTGAATCCTTCCTCTAAATCCATTTCTCAAATCAACATCCTTCGCTCCAAACACAATATTACAGTACACCAAATAGACTCAGAAGAGAAAATTCATTATATAAAATAAATATTAGGTTTGTTTTGCTCAGTTGTTTTCTTTTGTGTGTTTACAGTTTCGTTATGTTAAAAAACTGCTGCTTATATTCATCACCTTCACAGGTTTTAACTTCATGGAAGATTTGAAGAGGCGGCTAAAAGATGTACCAGCGGCTTCAGACTTCGACTGTAACTTATCGAAACAAAATGGCTGTGGTAGTTTTGGCAGTATGACTGTTGAGGAATTATATCCATATATCTGTTCTGATCAGAGGAAGAGAGTAGCAGACATGTAAGTCCGTTATTTAATCTTCCTTTGCAATAAGTTTCAAGTTGAATACTAATCTTGTTTCGCTTTTATCAATGGATAGCTTTGACATTTGATTCATGGGAACCTCTCTTTTAAGACATTCTAAGTAATTACATCTCTGTAATAGGTTTTTTGAGGATATGGCTCCCTTCCAAAAGCAGAAAACCAGCAACTGAGGATTCAATTAGACTTGCATCGGTTTCATCACACTCAAACAACTCTTATAGGAAACATGAAGAGCCCGTCGGGTGATTTTTCTCCTTCTCTCTCTCGCACGTTTAGCTAGGCCGGTGGCCATGAGACTGTACATTCGCCCTGAGACGCCTCCGTCTGAGTGCATTGTTTTGATTTTTTTTAATTTGCTTTATGCTGTCAATGAGAAACAAGAAGGAAAATCTTTGATCTTTTTCCCTGAGTATTAATCTCACATACATATGTATAAATATATATATATATGGATAATTACACTGGGGGTCCTAAGGTATTGCCAAATTACAAAAAATATCCCCTAGTTTGATAAATTACATGTAACATCCAAACCGTTTATTCTGTTTAACATTTCTGCACCTTCCGTTAGGGTTTTGCTACAATGCCGTTAGAATAATTTGTGAACTTCCAAAACTACCCCTAATTATGTAAATCATACTTTCCCGGATGGTTATACCCTTTGGGTGTATTTGAAATGTTTTTCAAATCAAAGGTATGTAAATGAAATATTTTTGACTTATTTAAAATAATTCAATTTAAAATAATTAAAATATAAATTCTTATATGTAGTAAATAAAAATAAAAATAATCTATCTAATATATTAAATTCGATATATATCTCTGGTAAAATAAAATAAATTAAAAAAACATAGTAAAAATATTTGAATTATAATTTCAATATTATCTAAAAATATTTCAATCATTTTTAAATTTGAAAATTGGAGTTATATTTAAATTAGTATTTCCAAGATATCATTTAAGTCTTTTTATTTAATTATTTACAAATTATCCAAAAATAGATTAGAAATTATTTTTGTATTCATAGAAATAAATAAATAAAAATAAATAAATAAATAAAAACAAACTAAGAAAGGAAAAGAATAAAGAAAAAAGAAAAGAAAAGGAGAATCTATAGCATCCTCTTCTTCCATTCGCCACCACCGCCACCGCAAACATCCTTTGTTAACCACTGGCACCGCTGTCTGCATCCTACAATCGCCGACATCACCTTGGTGAACACTTCGCGAACCACCACTGCCTACATCTCTGTTTACACTTAAAAATTAAATGGGTTTTCGAATCAAAAAGTCCAATCGGCCCAGTGTTTTATAAGCACAAAATAATAGGTGCAAGAACAAAAGAAGTGAACCCATTAAAACTCAGACTTGATGAAACAAGGATCCAGGCCCAATGAAATTGATTGGAAGACCTGGCAAGAAGCCCAAAAGTGAGAAGTCTGTCCAAGAGGGAGACGTGCCAAAAATAAAAGATTTTGAAAGAGCAGTTGTGAACGGTTCCCGAATGCAAGGAACGTGGGTTCATGGAACAGAAATATATACGAGCCAAGGAGAGAAGAGGAGGATCATCAGAATCACAACTCCACATTTTATTTTCTCAGAACTAGCTCTAGCAGTAGGAGTAGTTTATAGTGTAATTTAAGAATAGTTTAACGTAACAAGGAGATTGGCAGATTGCCCTGCATAAAGCTTGTACCAGTAAAACATTCGATCAAAAGATTCTCATGGAGGTATAAAATTATCTTTTTTCAGATTTAAATATTTGATAGATAGTTTTTATCTTGACTTGAATTTTTCCTTCACTATATTATTATTTCATTCGAAGACGATAACTAGCGTTGAATTTAAGACTTGAACCACCAAATAGCGTATTGAACGTAGGGGTTGAAAGATAATCTCAAGTTATAGATTATCACAGGGTTGGAGTGAATAATCGGATCCACCTCATTCGTGTTTGTTTTATCGCAAAACAAATTTTTGGCGACCACAATAGGAGTCGATTTTAATAACTGATATTTTAAGATTTTTAAACAAATTCTTGTTCTCTATATAATGTCAGAGGAATCTCTCAGAGACGATTTGAGTGATGATTTTGACGCTCAACCAATTTCGAAACATAAAGTTAGAGCGGACAAAATGTACGAACAGTTTGTTCGGGTCATAAAACAAACCTTAGCAGGTGCTCGAGAAGATCAAAGAAGAGAATTTGATGATCAGTACCGAGCATTAGCTCAAGAGTCTGCCCGCATATTTATTGCAATTGTGCAAGATATTGCTGTGAGTGCTTGAGATGGGCTTGCTCGAGAAGTTACTCGAGTAATTACAGAGTTGGATGAAATTTTTAATCAAATGTGTGACGTTTTTTCGAATATGATAAATACCCGAATAACTTTAGCACTCGAACCTTTAATAAGCAGGCATAATGTTTTAGTAGAAAAAGTATCTCACTTAGTGTCAATCGAACCTAGAACTCGAACTAGACACATAAATCCAAACGAAATTCCTTTAGGTTATCCTCAAGATATTCGAACTCGAAATAGTCAATTTGAAGTTGGCCAAACTTCGAGTCCTTTACCCCTCGAGGAACAGAATTTTGTGAACCAACAAAATCCTAGGGGACAACCAGGAGTGACTCAAACGAATGCTAACCAAACTCCACATCCTACATTTTTAACTTCCAAAATACAAAGGCGAGTCAATTTAATTCCCAGCCTATAAGACAAAATTTTCCAGTACCGCCAAGTGGTTAAGGACAAATACCTACAGGTTATCATCCGAATGTTAACATCGAAAATTTCGAACCAAATGTTAGTTTTGCCCAAGGATTTTATACCGGGGGGCAAAACCAACCTCAAGGGCAACATTATCCAGGGACTTCGAGTATCCCTTACAACATAGGAAATCAAAATTTGCCTGGTTTTTAGACAAATCAAAGTTTCCCTTTCACTACGAATAACTTTCAAGTTCCATATATTGGGGGCAGTATATGCCTAACAATTATATGGGAGGAAATATAGGACCACAGGTCCAATATCCTTTCCAAAATCAAGTAGAATTGGCTATTGAAAGAATGTATGGACCGGGATTTCGAAGACACCATCGCTTAATCCCAGGGAAACCTTATCCTGATTGGATAGATCAAAATTTCCCTTTCCCAAAAACTTATAAAATTCCTAATTTTACATTATTTTCAGGGGATGACTATGTGTCAGCCTTAGAACACTTGTCTCGGTTTACATGCCAATGTCGTGAGGCAGTCGACCAAGATTATCTTAAGTTAAGGTTGTTCCCTAGTTCTTTAACTGGGTCAGCTTTTAATTGGTACACAAATCTATCACCTAATTCGATACACACTTGGGACGAAAATGCAATTTCAGTTCCAAAATCATTTTCCTTGAACCGACTCGGGCATATCAATGAGTGACCTGGCGAAAATCAAGCAAAATACAGGAGAATCAATAGAAGAGTTCCTAGCACAATTTAAAAAAGCTAGAGTCAAATATCATTTAAATATTCCCGAATCTGAATTCATCCAGTTAGCCCAACAAAATATGTCTTTCGAGTATAAGATAAAATTCGATGGGATGGTATTTTCTGACTTGAGGAGTCTAGCTGAAAACATCATAAGATACGAAATCATGTTAAAAGAAGAAAGTCAAAGAAAACATCAAGGCTTTAACACTTTCGAAATTGGAATTCTATGGGCATTCGAAGATGCCTATGAAATTGACTTAGCTGAATTTATAAAAGGGCCTCCATTCCAATGTGGAGCTCTCGAAAAGAAAGAATGTGTAGCTTTTCGCCAGGTTTCATTCGATTTGTTGTGGATTGGATGATGGAAAAACCAGCAAGCTACGACCTGGTTCTTTGCAGACGAAGAAAGAAAAGAAGTATAATTTTGATATAATGAAGACAGAACAAATCTTTGACTGGCTTTTGATAATAAAAAGCTCAAATTTAAAGGAAAACACCGAATCCCTTTGAAAGTAGAAATTAAGGGAAAGTCGTAATGTAAATGGCATAATGCTTTCTCACATGAAACTAACGAATGTATTATGTTTTGAAATTTAATACAGGAAAAGTTAGACATGAGATAAATTATTTTGCCTAATACTCAAAGGACAAACATTGACGAAGATCCTTTCCCTATTTTAAATTTTGATATAAATATTGTGGAAATTAATGATTCTCAATGTCCTGATTTACAAGTTCCTAAGGAAGCTAAGTTGGCAAACTGATTGTTCAACAGGCTCATTGATGAAGGGGTTTTGACTAGATCACATAATCCTCCATACAAGGTTAACGCTCTAGCGCTTCGAGCTCGCTCTTACGCTCCGAGCTTGAGAGCTTCGCTCTATGACGCTCTTAAAATTCTTAATTCTCAAACTAAAATTTAGAAACCACACTTGACGAAATAAGAATAATTTTCACTAATAATATTTCATATGCATTCAATGAAAATTGTTTTAGTAGTTAAAATAAGTAAAAGATTTGCCCTCAAAACAAAAAAGATTGAAACAAATATAGATTTTGTAAAAAATCAATACCTATAACTTGTAATGCTTAATTTGAGTCTTTGGTGTCCTTCCGGTCAAGAGTTGGTATCTAAAACTAATATTATTTTAATAATCTTTTATCATATAATATATTTTTTAAGCATGCTAAAAAATACAATCACATCATCTTATTTTTAAAATTCAAGTTAACAAATACTTATTTTAATATGAGATAATCTTATCAAAATAATATTTAAAGATAATTTGGCTGAACAATTTATAAAACATATGATATATGTGTTAAGATTATGCCCTCAGATGCCATAGAGAATAGAATGTATAGGACATATATCTTGTATTGAACTTAAACTCTTCTTAAATAAAAGTCATTAATGAGTTTTCACTTAATTCTTATCTGCATTTATAAGTTGTGTAAAATGTTTTGTCCATGTTTTCAGTGCGATCCCTTTACTTCCTATGGGATAGAAAGATTGGTACTAGAGAGATCGATCTTGATTACTAAAATAAGTTCGCAAGTAATATGAAGTTTTTAATGGACAAATAAAGACTTCGAATACTTGTACAATCTTAGCTCTGACATGGGAGTGCCTGTCTGGTATCATGGGATGATAGGAGATTAAGATTGTAGACACGTCAGTGGAACTGATATGTTTGAACACGACTCGCACAGGTTCTATCACATGGGTTTTCACTCTGTGACTGCCAATGAAAGAACTGATTATGCGTAATAGGTATATGTGAACCTTGACCTGAAGTATCAGGCTGAAGATGCACTTGTGACGTCAAGTCTTTCACTAGAGTAGTTAGACCCAATTCACCCTTTAGTGGGGTCAACCTCGAAATGCGGACTTGATGGGCAAGTAGTAATCTTAGCAGATATCTAATATGGGATTTGTTCTCTCATAAGTGAATGAGTATGTATCCTATGTAAACTTTACGGGCGAGTGACTTTTCCTTCACGAGTTATAGATAAATAGAGATAAAAGTTTTGGCCAAAGCAAACGAGACGATTGTGCTTGGCACTAAATCGATCTCAATGATCTCGTATTTATTATGATTTATACATATGGTCAAGTCCAATGAGTTTGACATAACCATGACTATCACTTGACCGGAGAACGTGAACAAAGGGTTTATACATATACGGTATTTACAATTGGAAGGTTTCGGAATGATCCTATCATTTGTTTTCGTTTGGGTTACGAAGTGGGCCACGTGACTGGCTAGGTGTTACCCACTTCCTTTGGTTTCCTCTCATTCACAAATGAAACGAACCTAAAGAGTCGCGCTAAAGGATTTACAAAGAAAAATGAAGAAAAAGGAATTTCTATTATTTCTTCTGGGAGTTTTAATTTATTGGATAAATTAAATAATTAATTATTCATTAGATGAAATAATTAATTATAATGATAAGATTAATTATTAATTAATTTTCTTGTGAAATATATTAATGAATTAATTTATCTAATTAATTTGGTTATTTAATTAATTTATTAATTTATTGGATATAATAAATTATTAATTGAAATAAGAAATTAAGTAAACAAAACAAATCTCGGGGCTAAAGTGGCGTCTTTGAGAGGCCACATATTAGGGCTCTTTTGTTTTGACTTGTTCAATAAGTCATGAGGTATATAAGGACTCTTTGACTTAGAACAAGTAAGAAGAATCAGTGTTTTAAAAGGCAGTCTCGGTGCACGCCTGGGGCGTATGCCCAGGGCGAGGCTTTGTTGAAAGGCCCGGGGCAATAGGAGGGGGCGTAACCCCTCGTGGGCATACGCCCAATCAATTGGGGCGTGTGCCCCGGGCAAAAACGCACCCAATCCTTGGGCATACGCCCAATGTATTTCATGTTCATACGGTATGATTTTAAGCCTAAATTGATTTTTTTTTCCAATTTCCAATCTAAAATCCACCCTTTTAGGCCCACATAAACTTTTTACATGTTTTAATTCTTTTAGTAAAAACCCATGACCCACTTATTTAGTTAAATAAAACATTTAAAAAAAAAACTAAGCAGCAACAGCAACACGTTAAGTGCTCGAGTATTGAGATTCAAAGATAAAGATAATGATCTTACTGATGAGACTTTTGATAGTGATTGAGTAAATTAGTGCTCGTCAATTATTATTTTAAATCTTTGTTTTGCGTAACGCTAGAATTTGAAATAATTATTTATCTATCTTGATTGTTTTTTTATTGTTTTTGGCAAGAGTTGAGCTCGGACTTTTTAGTTTGCATGGTTGAATATATTATTATTTTTAACTTTCTCTATCTTAATTTTTTTCCTTCAATTTTTATAATTTTTAGCTAATTTAAATTAATTCTTAACATTATATATATATATATATATATATATATATATTTTAACTTAAAAAGAAAAATTTGCAGGGCATACACCCCATGCCTCGGAGCTTACGCCTCACCCCGTAGGTCGTAAAATGCCCCGCCCGGCGCCTTCGCCTTTTAAAACACTGAGAAGAATACACAACTCTCATAACTCTCAAAAGAAAGAAAAATATTCCTCCCCTCCTCTATACCTAGCCGTTGACCATAGAGAAAGAAAAAAGAGGATTTTTCGTTTGTTGATCCGTGCATGACGATTTAAAGACGATGTATTTTCGTTATTCGGATCAAGTTCAAGTTTGAAGAATCAAACCAAAGGATTGAGGATTTGGAAGCTTCAATATTTCGAGTTTGGAAGAAGAAGTTTTTCTCCATCATCATATTCATATTAACGAGTAAGTTTTATTCGTTATACGCTTTTAGATTCAATTATGCGAATTAGAGTACCAATTGGGTTTTCGTTTTTAATTTTCGAAATCCCTTCCACTGCGTTTATGCTTTTTCGAACGAAACCCAACAATATGTGACAAGATAAACTTTAAATTATATTTATAAATATATACGCTCTAAGGCGCTCCCGCTCCCAATTTTTTTCAAATTTTGTCGCTCTACGCTCTCGCCCTGCGCTCCCGCTCTATGTGAATTAGGGTTTTGACGTTCCCAAAAAGTGAAAGACGACGGGCTCGAGGATATGTGTAGGTGGCATATGAATACTATGCACACTATTGACCGATGCCAAATCTTCAGGCATTTTGTAGCAAAACAATATGAGAGGGGTACGATATTTCTTTCAGGAATTGATAAGAGAATCTTGGATCTCGACCAAGATGGAAAGCCAAAAGAGAAAGAGTCGGGAAACGAGCTGGCTACGTCATCTCGAAAGAATGAAGAGAAAACATACAAACAGGCGCTTGAAACGCCCCTGTATGAGACCATTTACCAAACGCCCATGCGAGTGGTGGATGATTTAACTAAGTTGCAAAAGGTGTTATGCAACCACTGTGCTGACACTCTTCACTATGAATTAATAAGGCTTCGGGTGATCCCGAATGATCCTGAGTGGGTTCCAGCATATCAACGAGAATGGAACAAAAGAACAGAGCGTCTTTGTGAGTTTGGGGAAGATGAAAAGAGAGAGGATTTAAGAATTGTGAACACGAGAACCAATTTTCAAGATATTTATAAGGGATATCATACCCGATCACGAAGAGACACACTTATTGCTGAGATAATGGTAAGACGATGATACGAATCCTAGGTGAAGTTTAAAAGGGCACGTTTTTTCATAACCGCCAAAATATATGAAAGGTCTTTTTATAAAAAGACGTACTCTTTAAAATACTCACGAACTCGAAGCGTTCGCATTTATTAAAGAACAGACGTGTCTCTTAATACACATGAACTCGAAACGTTCATGTATATTAGGGGGCATTTGTTCACACTTAAAAATTAAATGAGCTTTTCGAATCAAAAAGTCCAATCGGCCCAGTGTTTTATAAGCACAGAATAATAGGTGCAAGAACAAAGAAGTGAACTCATTAAAACTCGGACTAGTAAACAGGGATCCAGACCCAATGAAGTTAATTGGAAGATCTGGCAAGAAGCCCAAAAAGTGAGAAATCCGTCCAAGAGGGAGACGCGCCAAAAATAAAAGATTTTGAAAGAGCAGTTGTGAACGGTTCCCGAAGGCAAGGAACATGGGTTCATGTAGTAGCAATATATACGAGCCAAGGAGAGAAGAGGAGGATCATCATCAGAATCATAACTCCACCTTTTATTTTCTTAGAACTAGCTCTAGCAGTAGGAGTAGTCTATAGCGTAATTTAGGAGTAGTTTAACGTAGCAAGGAGATTGACAAATTGTCCCTGCAGAAAGCTTGTACCAGTAAAACATTCGATCGAAAGATTCTCATGGAGGTATAAAATTATCTTTTTTCAGATTTAAGTATTTGATAGATAGTTTTTATCTTGACTTGAATTTTTCCTTCACTATATTATTATTTCATTCGAAGACGATAATTAGCGTTGAATTTAAGACTTGAACCACCAAATAGCATATCGAACACAGGGGTTGAAAGGTAATCTCAAGTTATAGATTATCACGGGGGTTGGAGAGAATAATCGGATCCACCTCATTCGTGTTTGTTTTATCGCGAAACAATCCCCTTTACGAAGCTTTTACGAATCACCACCACCTGAGTCCCATTCGTGAACCACTGCCGCATCCCCGCCGTCTACATCCCGCCGCCACCACCAAGCAAGGTATTAAATTTCGGTATTGGTATCGATATCGGGGTAGTAAATTTACGGAAATTTTGATGGGAATTTCGGAGATATTCAAAATTTCGATTTCGATTTTAAAGAAATCATGGGTATTCATAGAAAAATTTGGAAATTTATAACGAAACTTTGTGTAAGTTTAAATATCATAATTATGCATCTTTTACATAAATAATATTGTATATATAATGTATATATAGTGAATTTTGTCAAGTAGTATATATAATTAAAATCTGTGGTGAAAAATATAAAATAAATATGATTTGAGAGTAAAGTAATATCAAAATCTCTTAGGAACTTCATTAAAACAAAATACCACAATTTTAATACAAATCATTACTTAAAACCACATTATTTTAAATTTTGAAATATTTTGAGTTTGGCCGAATTTAGGGAAATTTCGGGATATTTCAGGAATTTCGGGAACTTTCGGTAGATATTTAACAAAGTAATTTTATTAAGAATTCAAGATTTCGGAAAATATCGGAAAATATCGGTAAATATCAGGAAATATCAAAAATATCGAGAAATTTCGATAGATATTCTGTAAAATTGGATCGAATGTGAGATTTCACTTCGAGACCCTCGGAAATCCGAAATTTCGGTCGAAATTTCGAGATTTCGGAGGATATTTAAGACCATGCCACCAAGACCCCGATTTCAAATTGCCACACTCGATATCCTGTCGCCTGATTTCCCCCATTTTCAGTCTTGGTCAGTTAGAGGTGAAAGGGGTAAAAATGTCATTTATATTTTCTTTTCTTTTTTTAACTCTCTTTGTATTTTTTTTTTAAATTCAATCTGTTAGGGGCATGAACGTCATTTTACACCTTCCGTCCAATCTTACATCATTAAGTGAAACTAGAGGATGTAAGATGTAATTTATTAAACTAAGGAATGTTTTTGTAATTAGCCAATACCTCAGGACCCCCGGTGTAATTAGCCCTATATATATATATATATATATATATATATGGGCTGATGAGTAAGAATCGACCTAGTGGCTTCAGCTGATTCTTATGAGCTATCGAGGCTCGGAGTGTTAGGCAACGGCAACCATCGATGCAATGTGACTTGCATAGAGTGTAGTAGTGTACTTTACATAACTATACTGGGATTTAGTTTTCATACTAATAAAACTCAATTTCTAAATCTCTTTTTTTTTTCGAAGTAGTGATGTAATACTTCTAACTCCTAATCACTAATTTTCGGAATAAGATTGTAAAAACAGTGAAAATGTTCACCTTTTTAACTTTCAATTAGAACTCTCTGCCGAGCCGAGCCGAGCCAAATAAGATACACAACATTACAACGGAGATTATAATCTATTTTGTCAAGACTAAGGGTGAGTTTCTCCAATTTTTGCATAATTTCATATAGATTAATTGGTTATGGCCAAAATTTGAATTTATCAAAATATGATCTTGAATAAAGGAAACAAACAGTCATTAAAATAACATTTTCAATCCAAACGCTGGTTTAAAATTTTTCACGGCGGATCAAACGCTGTCACTACTTCCACCACCTTTAAAAGCTGCATAGATGGTATAACTTGGATCCTTGAACTTGCCCATGGTAGTGACCAGGTCTCTGTCCCATCTTCACCTGATATACATACATACATGTATATATTATATATGCATACCAATAATGTTCAGCAATGTTGGTAGATAGCTGAATTCTTTAAGCATGCTGTCC